>CM056552.1:13005000-14205000 GCA_029721515.1 Synanceia verrucosa
CCCCTGGTGGTGAGGAAAGGAAAGAAACTGAAAGAGGACCATCCAAAGAGGGAGGTCCCTCCTGATGCCCCCATCATTGATGTAAGTTGGGATATTTAAAAGTCTGATGAGTTGCCTGTTTATTTTGGGAAATACAAGATTGCATTGTTTCATGATCATAACATTTTTTCTAGTCAACATTCGGGCAGCTGCATTTTGCACTGGTTTCCTGCTGATTTCAGCATCGAGATTAAAATACTATTGTTTTAAAATGTTTAAATGGTCTGGCCCCATCATATTTGCTCTTACAACCTACAGCCAGAGCACTGAGGTCTTAAAACCAGTTGTTCCTGGCAGTCCTCTTGTTCAGACTCAGTAGTCAGTGCTGTGGAACAGCCGACCTCTTCAGATTAGCACTCAACAGTCACTTGACCAATTCAAAGCCCTCCTGAAGTCTCTTCTCTTTCCTTTGGCGCTCTGTTCCGACCAGGCAAGATATGTCAGCTTTTTACTTTTTTAATTACTTAATTTTATGCTGTTTTTTTAATCATGACTTTATCGCTGATTTTGTTGGTGAGTTTGTTTTTATTCATTTATATTTGACTGATTTTATATGCACATAGTTATGCTTTATTTTTATCTTAGCCCATATTGTATTTACTCAGAGATTGTTGTGTCTCATAATTATACTGCACTTTGGTCAACTGACATTGCTTTATATGTGCTATATAAATACTCTGACTAGACTTGACTTGAATTATCATGACTCAGCATTATAAAGGTGGTGTACCTTTTCTACTGTATGTACAGTATATCTCTTATTGACATTAGGCTGAATGTTACCACTGTATTCTCATGTATTGTCACAGCCAACCATCAAGTTTGAGCACCAGCCATGGTACATTAACGCCACTGGGGGAACGCTGCACCCATACCAGCTGGAGGGCCTGAACTGGTTGCGGTTCTCCTGGGCTCAGGGCACAGACACCATCCTGGCTGATGAGATGGGCCTGGGAAAGACGGTGCAGACGATAGTGTTTCTCTACTCACTTTACAAGGAGGTGAAAAAATGTCCTCTTTTATCATGCTCATATTACACAGCATATATTACATTTGGGTTCTCTGAGTGCAGTACAGAAGGTACCACTTCTTATTCATACGTATGGTAACGTAGACAGGTGCAAATTAACTGACAAAGCTAAAAGTATATCTTCTTCCTGTGATGTGGGAGTTGCTTAGTCATGTCTTTCCTCCTTGTCGCTCAGGGTCACTCTAAGGGGCCCTTCTTAGTGAGTGCGCCCCTCTCCACGATCATCAACTGGGAGAGGGAGTTTGAGATGTGGGCTCCAGATTTCTACGTGGTGACTTACACTGGAGACAAAGACAGCCGAGCGATCATCAGGGAGAACGAGTTCACCTTTGAAGACAGCGCTGTGAAATCAGGACGCAAGGTGTTTCGCATGAAAGTACGTCACACTCATGCAGCCATTCACACAGGTTAAACACTGTTTTCAAATGCTTTTTTTTTAGTTCTATACTTGATGTGGGGTTGAGTATAGGTGGTTAACATCCTACCAAGCACTCAGTAGGAAGCATGAGGGGAGATAACATTGCCCCTGTTAACCTGCCATCTCCTCTCTTCATCCCAACAGAGTGTAGGAGTAGGGGACATTCAATTGAATGCCGCAGTAAACAATGCATTAGATGTGGTACAAATTAATTTTCCCTCCATGTTATCCCAAATCTAAATTGGTCGAAACTATTAATGTTTTGTCACTGTTTTTCTCTCTGCCTCTTGACAGAAGGACACTCCAATCAAGTTCCACGTGCTGCTGACGTCCTATGAGCTGATCACTATCGATCAAGCCATCCTGGGCTCCATCACATGGGCCTGCCTGGTCGTAGACGAGGCTCACAGACTGAAGAACAACCAATCAAAGGTAAAATAGTATTTCTGGTTCAGAAACAGTTCATCAGGATGTGATCAGGAACAAGAAAAACAACAGGAGCAGAGAAAAAACAGATACGAGCAGGAAATGTTTGTGCATAGTTTTTAGAGTTTAACGAGTTTATTTGAGGCATGAATGTCATATCTCGTACGATGCATCCTGTCCAGTTTTTCAGAATTCTTAACGGGTATAAGATCTACTACAAGCTGCTGCTCACTGGGACTCCTCTTCAGAACAACTTGGAAGAGCTGTTCCACCTGCTTAACTTCCTCACCCCAGAGCGCTTCAAGTAATTCCGTCCTCTCCTCTATTCATTTTTTATCATCCTCTGTCTTTCTGTCCTGCTGCATCAAATAGATCCCTCCTCAGGCAGAGGGACTGACAGATCTTGTGTTGCTTCAATGAATTAGATATCAATTAAAATAAGGTTTAACAACACTTAAAAGGCAAGAAGTTGTCTTTTCTTGACTGCAGCTTCATGTCATGGTTTAATTGTTCTTCCTTTGATCTGTTCAGTAACCTTGAAGGCTTCTTGGAAGAGTTTGCCGACATTTCAAAGGAGGACCAGATCAAGAAGCTCCATGACCTGCTCGGCCCTCATATGCTCAGAAGGCTGAAGGCCGACGTCTTCAAGAATATGCCGGCAAAAACAGAGCTGATTGTCAGAGTGGAGCTCAGCCCCATGCAGAAGTAAGCACAGGGATAAAAAGAGGAGGTATTTAGTATTTATTATTTAGTATTTAGAGGTTGCAAGAGAGCTAGCAAGATTTGAAAGTGGCACCTTCTCTAAGCTCCACCCCCTCCATCAGTGCTCCGTCCAGTGCCACGCCTCCTCTCCTGCTAAAGCTGGGCAGACAATATGTGATATATTTTCAATCGTTGTACTCATTTCCAGCTCAAACTGTATGACTAAATCAGAGAGTTCAATAGTTGGCATCTCACAATTCATGTGCTCACACTATACGGCCCGATGCTCTGATGCGACCTGACTGCTCACACTGTACGTCCAAACCCGGCACGTCGGACTCTTTTATTGGTCGGTAGTTGCGGCGGAAATAGTAGGAGGGGAGATGAATGAGCGGAGGGGCGCCTGATCAGAGGTGTGCCTGTCAATGATCATATTATTTACTCATGCACAAACAGCTGTTAAACACAGAAAGTGTGCCGCTGATGGAAATGTTAGGCAGAAATAATAATAATAATAATAATAATAATAATAATGATAAGACGAAGAACTAGAAAGTGTACTGACACTTGAGAATGCTAAACAAAAATAAATCCGCTCCCTCGTCAATTTGTGCTGTTCTCTATGGAGAAACGGGTCGGGGTGCTGCTTTAACAGTGAGATACCATCACAAGGGGCGACCAGGATTTCAAACAGGTTTGATTTTCTTGCGACCAAAGATTGCTGATTGGGAGCTGGTCGTGAGTTTTTTAATCGCTTCTCTTTACCCCATGTATACTACACGATGCATGACACACGATCAAGCCGAAACTCAGTCACACGAGTGAAAAATTGGCTCAAAATGGGCCAAAAATCACACATTGTATGCCCAGCTTAACTCAGTATTTCAGAGGAGTGTGCTGAATATTTTCGGCAATGGCAAAACTGTTTTTATTACTTTCTTCTCCTGATTAAATCTGATTTCTGACCTGCAGGAAATATTACAAGTTTATTTTGACACGAAATTTTGAGGCTTTGAACTCCAAAGGTGGAGGGAACCAAGTGTCTCTGCTCAACATTATGATGGACCTGAAGAAGTGCTGCAATCATCCCTACCTGTTCCCAGTGGCTGCTGTGGTAAATATGTGATGTTGAGTTGCTGTATGTCATGGAAAGAAAGCCAGAGTAGAGATGGCACAATGACTGTTAAACAACCTGTATGCCAAACATGTTAGCCTTAAAACCACTCACTATTTCCCCCTTGAAGCTGAGGTTTTGTTTTGTCTTTGCAGGAAGCTCCTGTATTACCTAACGGCTCGTATGACGGCAACCTACTGGTGAAGTCCTCAGGAAAACTGACGCTGCTTCAGAAAATGCTGAAGAAACTCAAAGACGAAGGTCACAGAGTTCTCATTTTCTCTCAGGTAATAGTCAAATAAATATTGTATCAAGGTAGAAGGTGGTGAATCAGCTGCTACTATAGACATTTAATCACAGAACCTTTAGAAGGAAAGTGCAAAATTCCCATTTTCCCACAGATGACAAAGATGTTGGATCTCCTTGAAGATTTCCTGGAGTTTGAGGGTTATAAATATGAACGTATTGATGGAGGGATTACTGGAGGTCTCAGGCAGGAAGCCATTGACCGCTTCAATGGTAGGTTTGTTAATCCAGAATCTTCCTGTGTAAATTTCCGTGGATGCATATTTTCTCGCTCTCCACACAAACCGACCCTGTGCTGTTTTTTTTTTCGTCACAGCACCAGGCGCTCAGCAGTTCTGCTTCCTGCTTTCAACGCGAGCCGGAGGTCTCGGCATCAACCTTGCGAGCGCTGACACCGTCATCATCTACGACTCTGACTGGAATCCTCACAACGACATCCAAGTACGGATTTTTCAGAGACTTTCGCATGAACTAATGCTGGATGTTTGAGTGCTTTTTTTCAGGTGCTTGCTTCCCTGTAACTGTTGCTTTCCATTCTCCCAGGCTTTTAGCAGAGCCCATCGTATCGGCCAGAACAGAAAGGTGATGATCTATCGTTTCGTGACGAGAGGCTCAGTGGAGGAACGAATCACTCAGGTGGCAAAGAGGAAGATGATGCTGACCCACCTGGTGGTACGACCTGGCCTGGGCTCCAAAACTGGCTCCATGTCCAAACAAGAACTAGACGATATCCTCAAGTTTGGCACAGAGGAGCTTTTCAAAGATGAAATGGAAGCTGCGCGAACCATGGGTATGAATTTCACTCTGACTAAGAGGCTACGGTACAGGCTCTTCACATTTTTATTTTCTAACTCCACACTCAATCCAGAAATGTTTTGTTTGCACAGGCAGTTGAGTGTCAAACTCAATGATCCGTTTCCATTTACTCTATAACTTAGGATTCCTATATTAGTTTATATACCAAATTAGGTGATGATTGGTTGAGAATTGTACACCCTGTGGCGTTCAGAAATATGCAAAATCTCAAATATATTACTATGGTGTGACTTTTTATTTGACTATGATGACCTTGAATCAGATCCCATCACCACCAAATATTAATCACTTTTAAGTTAGGCCACTTCTGACCAATCCTGAAAATTTCATCAAAATCTGTCCATAACTTTTTGAGTCATTTTGCAAACCAACAAATAGACAAACCCTGGTGAAAACATAACATCCTTGGCAGAGGTAATAATAATGGCATGAATTAAATTGGACTGAAACTAAATAAAACTAACAAAAAGCCACAGAAACAGGACCAACCAACCTCCACCCTAAAAAGACATAAACACAAAACAAGGAGCAAAAGAAACATTTTTAAGGCAGATAGAAGGCTGTTTTTTTTCTGGGAGAGAAAAAGCTCCTTCAGCCGCCTTAAATATGAAGACCAGCCACTAATCAGCAGATCAGGAACACCTGATCACGCTCCCATCCTAAAGCAGTGATTTTTTTTCACACAAAAAATATAAACAGTGCAACTTACTTACAAATTTGACAACACATCAGTAACAACAACGATTGTGGTACAGACACCGTTTTAAATTTAAGGTCTCTTGTCTTTGCAAATGCATTTTCAAATCTTTTGACATGGACAAAAATAATTAATCGACTTCTCCTAAACAGGTGACAACAAAGAGGGCGAGGAGGGCAATGTGATTCACTATGACGATGATGCCATCTCAAAGTTATTGGACCGCAGCCAGGACGCCACAGAGGACACAGAGATTCAGAACATGAACGAGTACCTGAGCTCCTTTAAGGTGGCTCAGTATGTGGTGAAGGAAGAGGATGGAGAGGTAAGAATATCACAATGTTCCTCAGCCCGATGAATCTGGATGAACAAGATAACACAAAACCAGCATTACTTTTCTCTGAGGTTAAAGGGCAAGGACACTGCAAAAGATATCATTGGACAAAAAAAATATAATGGCAAACCTAAAAAAAAAGGTTTCTGAATGGTTAATGATGTAGGAAATGTTTGCAAGGCCTTGAGGATACACAAATTGCATTGAAATTGCAATGAACGAACAGTGTTTGTTTATAATAAAAGAACTCACTGGGCACTTTTAATTCACAATTGGCCCACTAGGAACCTGAGCCTTGTTACTTGAAGTTGGAGCATTAAAACATAATTATAGAATGAAATATTGACCTGTAAGGTGCAAGGTAATGAGAAAAATACTTAAAGCCGAGGAATTGTTTCTTAGCAACAGCATCAGCAGTCACAAACATGCAAATAGCAGCTATGTTTTCTGGACAACTGATCATCAGATATCTGTATAAAAATTATTGTGTGACATACGGTGATTTACTGAGTATGTTCCCTTAATATTTGATCAATGTAAATATCTGTCTTTTCCTTTGTGTGTTTATGTGTGCAGGAGGAGGTGGAGCGGGAGATCATCAAGCAGGAGGAGAACGTGGATCCGGATTACTGGGAAAAGCTCCTTCGCCACCACTATGAGCAGCAGCAGGAGGATCTGGCTCGCAACCTCGGCAAAGGCAAGCGCATCCGGAAGCAGGTCAACTACAACGACACGACCCAGGAGGACCAAGGTAGGCTCTGCCAGCAGACATGTGGCGCTCGTCCATCAGAACTCACATGCATGGGTTTGTTGTTTTGACTTAAGGCAGGGGTGTTGCTGTTCCCTCAGACCTGCCAACAAATCATTTATCTTCTCTGTTCTCTGTTGTCTTCTAGTTCTTGTCTGATGGTGCTGAATATTAGCACTAAACCACTGTAAGATGATGTCAACATATCAAGGGAACTGGGTTTCTATTTACGACAGAGAAGAAACAATAACTGGCCATTTATTCTGGAATAAATGACTTATCTGCAATTTTCTCACTTTGCAACGTCATCCAATAGGCCGGATTGGACCTCTTGGCCTGGTCCTGGGCCTCGGGCCATATGTTTGTCACCCCTGATTTAAGGGAAGATATCATGCTCATTTTCAGGCTATTGGGTTTCTATCACAACATGTTTACATGCTTCAAAATTCAAAACTCAAAACACAACTTGTACTCATACAGTACTGTCTGTCTACTTAAACTGACTACTCAGATTGTCTGTCTGACTTCACCTTTAGTGCCAGCTTTTCTGCACAGTCTGCTCTGATTGGCTTACAAGAAAAAAAATGTGCCACACCTTTGCAAGCTGTGGCTTGCTGAAGCACACGTTAACTGACCCAAGCAGCCCACAAAAAACCTACTGGGTTATCTTTTTTTCACAGTTTGTGGGTCCAGATACCCAAATTTATGAGCATAAGCACTGAAAAAAGACATGTCTTTATTAATGTGTTCTCCATTAATATTATCAGAAGAAATTATTATTATCATTATTATTATTATTATTAGATGCAAAAGAAACAAGCTTTATTTGGCTTGTTATCCATTGCCATTGGCTTGTGGACAAAAGCATATTCATGAGACAGAAGATAAAATAATCCCAAATATATAAACTTTATGGATCTGTTTCATATCTTCTCCAAATGATTTCCCATTAGTTTTGGTCAATGTTATGTTTTGAATGGGATTCTGGGAGATGTTCCCATGCATTACTAAACCGATTGCAACTAAACAGATCATCTTAAAGATGAACACTTCTTCTGAAGATAATTCTCTGAGCATGAAGAGTTATACAGCTAGCAGTTTCCCAATGATAAAAGTGGATTTTTAAGCGGGGCATTTGTTTTGAAGTTTTTAATACGTCACTCAAATCTATCATAATCAGCTGATTATACTGATATCAGGTCATTGAATGGGGGCATTATCAGTGGTCATCAGTGGCATAGATGTGGCTCAGAAGAGACCTGCTACTCCTACTGGTAGGTTTTTATCATTGGTTAACATGGATGAAGTAAGGCTCTGTAGTATAGATAGCATGAAACTTCATCTAGGGAAGAGATCGAAGGCAGTGGATGACCAGAGATTACATCCCGTATTTGGTACCAGCAACGTCAGTGAGTCCAGAAGTATTACATTTCACTTTTTTTTTCTTTCCTGTCTAAACCCAAATAATCTGTTTTGTTTGTGTCCAAAGCCTTTCATACATTTTTTCTGTGTTAAAATGTATTGCTTTTAAGTTCTGCTTTTAGTAGGCCCCTACTGACCCACATCTATGATGCACCTAGTGAGCAGTAACACCTATGTAATGGCCTGATAACAGTCAAATCGGGTGGTCTGCTGCTATAATGAAGGAACATCTGCTGGTGCTAAATATGTAATGCCATGGGACGGTTTGTTGGGGAGATCATGTGAGTCACATCTGAGAAAAAGGCTGGTGTAGTAAATGTGTTTGGTTCATGATAATATTGCACAGACCAGTGTAATACCCTCTCTGCTGGCTTCAGTGTAGGTCAGCAGCTCTTGTTGTGACATGAGCCGCTAATTCAACAACAGAACAGTGCTACTCACATGCTTCATTAATGAGTTAACAAGGTGCCATTATCTCAACACAGAATAATTTCAGCTCAGGCAAGAACACCACAGAAATTAATCTCTGTGTTTATGAAATCCTCTTATGTTGTAAGTTTCAACAAGAGCTGTTGACCTCCATTAAATATGGCACAGAGTGTGTTGCACTGGTCTCCAGCTCTCTTGTATCTCGTGTGTATATAGTCGTGTCAGTGGGATTTGAAGTACTTCTTTTTCATAGTTCAACCAGTCTCTTGAAGCGACATACATCCTGTAGTCAAGTCCTCATTGTAGTTGAGTCAACAGCAGTTGACAGTGAGAGTGTCAATGTGTCAGGGTCCAGAGTGGCTCAGAGTACACTTTAAGTTTAAAGTCACTGTCTGGCAGAGTAGTGACATCTCACCTCACTCCCAGAGGACAGACATTGTGGTAGAACGTGCATGGTGAGCCGTAGTGGTCTGTAGTAATCTGCAGTGCCGTGGCGCCCCCTGGTGGCCACCAACAGAAGCGAATGCATTTGTACTGTTTCTCTTTGATGTGTGGCTCAGAGTGGCAGGATGATCTTTCAGACAATCAGTCGGAGTACTCCGTGGGGTCCGAGGATGAGGACGAAGATTTCGAGGAGAGGCCTGAAGGTAAGCATTAAAAAAAAAAAAAAAAACCTTCACACGACCATTACGCTCTTTTAGATGTGACTCAAGGGTGCAACAGACTCACAAGTCATTCTTCATCAAACAGGAAAGAAGCAGGTCCTTATAGCAGTGCGTTATTTTTTCACAGGTGGGCGCAGACAGTCTCGTCGGCAGATGAAGAATGAGAAAGATAAACCTCTACCACCCTTACTGGCACGGGTTGGGGGCAGTATTGAGGTATGAATAAAAGACTGCAGGTCCTTCACAGGATACACCTTGTTTATAGCAATCTCTGGTGGAATTAAGGGATAATTCTTCAGTCTTTAAATTGGAGCAAGTGGCCTCCATTTTGCACCATAATAAATTCAGAGAGTGTCTCTCTAAACTCCTCATGTCAAGCATCACCATGCAAGGACAGAATTAGGGTCAATAAACTATCACATTTTCAATACAAAACTGGCATAATTAACTGCAATGTAGTCAAGTATTTACAGCCTCTTTCAGTTACATTTTCTCTCTGAAGCTATTTGTTTATTCTGTCACAAGGTCCTGGGGTTCAACGCACGGCAGAGGAAAGCTTTCCTCAATGCCATCATGCGCTGGGGCATGCCGCCTCAGGATGCTTTCAACTCTCACTGGCTGGTTCGAGACCTGAGAGGGAAGAGCGAGCGTGAGTTCAGGTATGCTGTGATACGCCACATATTGGCTCAAATTAAAACCCTCTTCACAGAGTGCAGTTTTTAGTCGAGGGCTGCCCGGCGTCAAGTTAAGAGGTAGCTCTGGGCTATTTAATTCACTCCTCACATTTAATTGGTTAGCCCAGGGCAAAGCTCCAGAACGCTCAAGTTTTCAAAGGTTGGTCTTTCTAATTTCAGGGTTACTTCACTTTGGAAAGCACCAGAGCCAAACATTACATGAATAGACATTCAGAAAGCAAGTAGTCTTAAGTTGTGTTTGTCTTTAAAGTAAAGTATCTGCTCATAGTGCTCACTGTTACGACTAACACCACTCTCAACACGATGTTCCTACTATGAATATGGTGGCTACAACTTCTATTTTTCAATGATAATTACTACTTCTCATGGTACCACCACTGAAATTACTTCTGACACTTTTAAAGCTGTAATACCACCAAATAGTACAGTTAGTGTTATGGTTTCTGCTACTACTGTTTTAGTGTGAAACCACTGTGATTTAAGAGATATTTACAAAACCAAAATAAACCAAAAGAAAAGCATACATTAGAACATGATAGGTACTTTTATATACTTGAAAAATCTGAAAATCTAATATTATGTGTTTATTTCACTTGTGCTCATTTAAAATACAGTCATGGAAAAAATTATTAGACCACCCTTGTTTTCTTCAATTTCTTGTTAATTTTAATGCCTGGCTCAACTAAAGGTACATTTGTTTGGACAATTATAATGATAACAACAAAAATAGCTCATGAGAGTTTAATTTAAGAACTAAGGATTATTCATTTTCCATGGTTTTCTTGATAATAACCAAAATTACTTAAATTCTTACATCAATAGCTATGGCATTGTACCGCCAAAAACACTACTTTTAAGCATTCCATGTTTTCTTTTCTGTTTGCTTTAAACACATGATACACACAAGAGTTAATACTTGATTGCATAACCATTGTTTTTGATGACTGCAGCCATGCGTCTTGGCATGCTCTCCACCAGCTTCTGACATCGTTCTGCTGTCACAGCAGCCCATTCCTGTTGGACAAATTCAAACAAATGTTCTTTGTTTTTGGGCTTGTGGTTCTCCATTTTGAGTTTGATGATTTTCCACAGGTTTTCAATTGGATTAAGATCTGGTGATTGAGCAGGCCAAGGCATGGTGCGAATGTTGTGGTTCTCCATCCAGGCTTTAACTGACCTTGCCGTGTGGCAAGGGGCATTGTCTTGTTGGAAAATCCAGTCATTCGAGGCAGGAAAGAGTTTTGATGGAAGAAGACTGTTTTCAAGGGTAGTCCTGTACTTGACCTGGTTCATTCGGCCTTCACACAATTGCATTTGCCCTGTTCCACTCAGACTGAAACAACCCCAGATCATGACTGATCCACCCCCATGTTTTACTGTAGGGGCAAGACAGTCTGGGTTGTAAGCTTCTCCAGGCTTCCTCCTAACCAGTAAGTTGGCTGGAGTGGGCATCAATTCAAAATTGGATTCATCACTGAAGAGAACCTTAGCCCAATCATCAACAGTCCAATCCTTGTGGTCTCGAGCAAAGAGTAACCGGGCCTTCCTCTGCCTTTCATTGATGAAGGGCTTCTTGCGTGCTCTGTGTGACTTCAAACCAGCTTCAACAAGTCGGTTTCGAACTGTCCTTGCCGAGCAAGTCACATTTCTCGACAGTGCCCACTCATTTTTAAGGTCCCTGGAGGTCTGACGACGATTCCTGACACAGGAACGGATGAGTGCACGGTCATCTCGTGGGGTAGAAAGACGTTTCCTGCCACGGCCAGGTAGCAATTTGGTAGTGCCATGTTCAGCTTGTTTTTTTGTTGGAATGAACGGCTGTCTTGGAGATCTTCAGTTTTTTCGCTACCTGTCTCTCACTCATGCCAATTTCCAGCAGTGCCAAGATGGCTTCCTTTGTTGCTTCACATAATTCTTTTGTTTTAGGCATTATGTGAGAGCTGACAACTTCTGAGTTGTGCTACGGCTTGAATGTAAGCAGGAAACCACTCTAGGCCTTTGCATGTGCAGTGCTGCTTGTGACATGAAATGGCCTCTTATATACCCTGGGAATCAATTAAGCTTAAGAATGTCAAATAGGACATAAAGTATTATGTGACCAGCTGCATTTTTTGTTGTGTTCATTGTATTATACGTTTAGTGGTACCAGATATTAGAATGAACAAGAAATTGAAGAAAACAAGGGTGGTCTAATAATTTTTTCCATGACTGTATATCGTCAGTGCTGGTAACCACTGAGGAATCACTCTTGTCACAGCAAGTGTTTTTTGGTTTGTCAGGGCCTACGTGTCTCTGTTCATGAGACATCTATGTGAGCCAGGGGCAGACGGAGCAGAAACCTTCGCTGACGGCGTCCCACGTGAGGGACTATCTCGTCAGCATGTCCTCACCAGGATCGGAGTCATGTCACTTGTCAGGAAAAAGGTACCGCTTGTTCAACCAGAGACATCTTTAACGCAAAGTAACATGTTTTCAGCTGGAGTGCTGTGACATCAGAGGAAGTAGGTCAAACTGTTCAGGCAGAGGCAAATGCAGGCAAGAGGAAAGCATATTTCCACTGTGCCGTCTTATTTTATACGTAAACATTTTAATGTTTTGCAACAACTGAGCAAGGGAATCTTCAGTTTGCCATGTGGCCTCTACACCTCATATACCTGGGTGGAAAAAAAAGATCAACAAATGGTTTCAGGAGTTTGTGTGTAATTTGCAGCTAGTTTCAAACCAGTGATTGTGATTGGCTGATAAACGGTTGCCAGGAAAGTATGACATAGAAAGATAATAATAAAAATAATAATAATAATAATAATAATAGAAAAAGTGTTTATCTTTACAGTTTAGTGGGGCTATTAAACATGCTTGCCAATACTTTGTAGATGTAGGTATGGCTTCTTTTATTTTTCAGAAATATACATTATAACTTGATGAGTTCCAGACAGAAACTGGTTCAGTATGCTACATGCTATGTGCTACACTCTTCCTAATCCATTATTATAGATTATTATTTTAAATTATTGCTATATTAAAGTAAACCATCTTTAAGAGAAGATGGAAGATTTTTTTTTTAATTTTATTTCATTTAAATGTCCTTTTTCTAGGTGCAAGAGTTTGAGCATGTGAATGGAAAGCTGAGTTCTCCAGATCTGATTCCCATCGGCATGGAGCTGAAGAAACTGACTGAGAGTTTATCTTCTGATCCCAACACACCGGTGCCGGCCAGCCCTGTGGCCACACAGCCCAGCACTCCTGTCCCACCAGGTCAGAACAAAACATCTGTGATGATCATGTTTGCTTTTTTAAATCATACTGTAAGGTGGAGTTTATACTTAGAAAAAGTTGATTGTTTTCTTGACTGTAGAGAAGACTGAATCTCTCTTGGGTACCACTGAAGACAAGGAGACCACAGAGCAAGATAGCAAGAAACTGTCAGAGCAGGAAGTGAGTCCCTTTTTTCTTCCACGATCCATCACTGTCACTCTTTTCTCCTATATTGTCTTATGCGTCCTCACATGGTTCATCACACTCTAACAGCACTCATCTTATCATCAGAAGACTCTCCTGTCAAACTTTGACACCTTATAACTTCTCTCTGTCCTCTACCAACTTTTCCCCTCTCTCTCTCGCTCTCTCCTCTTGTCTAATTCTCTCTCTACAGTCCTCCAGCACAGAGCCAGCATCTTTACCTGAGAAGACAGCTGACAGTGAAGAGAGCAAGGCCAGCTCAGAGGAGAAAACAGGAGAGGAGAGGGACAGAACCGAGTCGCCCTCCGCAAAGACAGAGCCATCTGCCATCTCCAAAGAGTCCGCTTTGAAACAGATAGAGCTGTCATCCAGTCAAACCTCACCGAAAAGTAAGTGGTGCATGATGGTGTGCTGCACATTTGTTATTTTTCAGAAAAGTTGCAGTTTGTTTAATTTTTTCTTTGTTATCCATAGTGGAGCCCTGTAAGGACACAGAGAAGTCCTCAGAAAAAGGAGATACAGATTCTCTGCTGGCAAAAACTGAAGACAAGGAAAATAAGCCAGGTATACAGTGCTCGCTATGAGTCCTTGAATTAAACAGGAGCAATAACTGAGTGCATTATTGGCTCTCCAGTGGTAGTCCATTATATAGATATTTCTTTTAACAGGTCATTCTGTCGTTTCTGTAGCTGTTGCAGATGATATGAAGAGTGAAGATGCATTAGAGGGTCGATTAAATGGAGACAAAGACACTTTGGACGAGATGGATGATGGCAGGAAGGAGGACAAAAATGGATACAAAGCCAAGTTTATGTTTAATATCGCTGATGGAGGTTTTACAGGTAAGAATAAATAACCAAAGACGACCATGGAGACTGTATATGTGTGGGAGGAATCAGATAGGACTGAAACTGTCAGAATTATTTTTATTATCTAGAGGAAGTATTCAGTACTCAAATGGCAAAATCTTTCAACATAATTTCCTTATAGAAGAGCAGAAACAGTAAGAGAATAAAATTCAATCTCTTGTATTGTGTTTGCCAGCAGGATACATTTGTCAATGATCTAAAATAAGTCTGTATTATACTGAAGAGACAAAACTGTTGTGATCTTATCCGGAGACAAATGAGCACATTGTGAATAACGAAACAACTGCCAGTTTGACAGCACTTGTGCTGATTTTACTGGGAAATACAAGGGTATATTTTCTGTCTCACAGCTGGAAGCCATACATTCATGGTCTCACAAAGTCACTCCCTAAATCAACTTTAGTGAAAAATAAGTTGAATCTCTCATTTCCAGCTTGTTGTCTCCTCTTGTGGAACTCACTCATGTCTGTATGTTGTATTATTGTATGCTATATCTAGCTCTTCACCTCCCGTCTTCATCTTTCTTTCAACCAACTTTGTGCTCCACTGTGTACGAGTTGTTTATTTCAGGCGTCACAATCAAACTGCTTTGTTTGGTCATGAATCTTGCTTGTGTTGTTAACGTGCCTGTCTCCTTTAAATGCTGGAAACATCTTGAATGTTACTTTTTATTGTTGTGAAAACCGTTTGTCTTCATACTTTCACCGGCAGAGTTGCACACCCTCTGGCAAACCGAAGAGCGAGCGGCGCTGTCCTCTGGAAAGATGCACGACATCTGGCACCGTCGCCATGACTACTGGCTTTTAGCTGGCATCGTAACGTATCCTTTTCCAGATGTGGGAGTGAAGCACTTGGCATCTGGTGAAGCAGTGTAATTACTTATGACTGGGGGGTAGCTGCAGTCAAAAGATGAAAATACTTTTTCCACATCTTTCTTTCATATTTGAACAACTTTATGAGGCTCCGTGCCACCGTTTGCTTTCCTTGACCTTGAATCCACCTCAGACATGGCTATGCTCGCTGGCAAGACATTCAGAATGACCCACGTTACGCTATTCTAAATGAGCCCTTCAAGACTGAGATACATAAGGGCAACTATCTAGAGATGAAGAACAAGTTCCTGGCTCGCCGCTTTAAGGTAACCCCAAGTCTTTATAATTAGAAATAACTACTGAAGGCTGAAATACTTCAAGGATTAAAGGCTTTGTTATATCTGAATGCAAACTGAAACACTGTCTCTCAAACTGTATGTGTCACGTCGGTGCTTCAGCCTCCATCTCTCTCTCTGTCTCTAGTTGTTGGAGCAGGCGCTGGTGATTGAGGAGCAGCTGAGGCGGGCAGCTTACCTGAATATGACCCAGGACCCCAGCCACCCAGCCATGGCTCTCAACACTCGCTTCGCTGAGGTGGAATGTCTGGCAGAGTCCCACCAGCACCTGTCCAAAGAGTCCCTGGCTGGGAACAAGCCTGCCAATGCCGTGCTGCACAAAGGTCTGTGGTCCAGGTTCAAAAATAGCAACAGTCAGAATTGTTAGAATTTCTGTCTCACCTGCCAAAAAGCGTTGGTACACTGGGAAAATAATCCTGCACAAATGACACTTACAGGGCAGAATTACTGCTGAATTTTTCATCAGACATCTGTCAGCCCCACCGGTCATCTGTGCTGTGTTGTGTGTAATGTCCCACAATGTGCAAGAAACATTCATCAAATAGGCAAGGGCACATTTTTACATTTCAATCTCCTAAAATCCCCCTATAATTATCAAAATCTCCCTATTCAGAAAATATTTAATAGCAAATGTTTTTTTTCTTTTCTTTTGATGTCTTTTCATATGATGTTTCATTGTGAAAAAAAACTTGTGATCCAGCCAGTGCTCATTTGCAGTGGACCTGCCACTTTCATTCTTGTTTCAAGAAACACTTATCAGTAGAAATTCCCTCAAAACAAGATGATTTCAATCGTAAAAAGTTTTATGTGTGTATCCAGACAGTAGATGGGGGAAAACTGGACGTGCATGGAGACGTTTCCACATCGCTGATATGTGAAGAGCATCTCAGCCAGTAAACATCCTGTTTGACACAGTGGCTTCATTTTGTGTTAATTTCACTTCCCGTCAAAACATGTTTACAGCGATTAGCAGGATAAAAATTTGGGAAGAGGCCAAGACCAAAGACTGTAAAAAACGGTGGTGTTATCTCTTGAAAATGCTGCTGTTTGTGGCTTTTATTGATTTATCTGTTAGTGAAACATTTTATGGCATTTAGCTCTTGGCAGTTGTTAATTTCAGGCTCTGGATCACGCAATTAATTTACTTTTTTGAGTGATGTGGGGTTATTAACACTGTTTTTGAATATGATCTTTTTTATGCAATCGCCCTGGGGTTTCTCTCATTAAATTCTACTCCATAAGGCAGATATTAAATGAGTGTTTAATGTTTCTGATATCTGTGTGTGTTTTTGCTTTCATGCTTGTTGCAGTGCTGAACCAGCTGGAGGAACTCCTCAGTGACATGAAAGCCGATGTGACACGACTGCCCAACATGCTTTCCAGGATCCCGCCGGTGTCGGCTCGTCTGCAGATGTCCGAGAGGAGCATCCTGAGCCGCCTCACCAGCCGAGGGAGTGAGCCTCCGCCACAGCAGGTGAGATGGGACACGGTGGTCAAGAAGTCCGGAGTGGCTTCAGAAAGTTATCAGAACATTGGTGACAAAGTCAAATACTACGCAGTCAAATTCATTTTTTTCTTTTTTCTTGAAGAAAAAAGAGCAAAGCTTTAAGAGCCCATTTGCTTTTTTAGCACTATAAGGTGGAGTATTTTTCATTGTTTTCTTGCTGAGAGTCTTAATGTTCCTTAATGGTTTGGCTGGTTATTACTGCGCAGCGGAGGCTGGTGAGGAAACGTGACTCACTAAGGTTTTAAGGACTTTAGAAATAAAAGGCAGTGGCCTGAAAACTTTGAAGTGTTCTGTAGTCACGACTCAGCAACCCCATTATTCTCTCAAAAACCTGTGGAGACAACTCCCTATCCCCCATGGAGGAGTTTCCCCAGGTGCATTGAGATAGAAAAAGAGCCTCCCTTAAGTTGTTCACTTTCACCATGAGCTCGGCAGTGAACTCCCAAAGGATTCTATCGTCTCATTACTTTCATGTCTCCTGCACCTGTTCACCAGAGTTGAATGTGTGTTTTATTCTGTTACACAAGAGATCATCTCAGCCAAGCAACGTGATTGGTCATGTGCTCTAACTGTGCTTTTTTTGTGGTTGCTATGCCAACTCTTGCAGTAACCAGGGAAACAGTCAGGAATTTGACTTGCTCTTCTTTTTTTTATTCACTTACTTTCCTACTGCAGGACAAAAACTTGTCTTGAACCTGCTCAGGATTAATACGTGTAATGTGACTGTAATCAGCATCACTCTGTTCTTATTAATATCATGTAAAGTTGTTACATGCAGCAGGTTGACTGATGTTTGTTTCCCAGCCTTTTAGCCAGGGTGGGTTTGGCTGCTCCCAGATGTACAGCAGCAGCTTTGGTGGAGGATTCAGAGGACCAGGTGGGCAGCCCATGGTCAACTACAGCCAGATGCCTCTGGGTCCCTACGTCAGCGGTAAGCTGACACATTTACACAATACTGTTGAATCAGAGGTGATGTACTGTAAAATATCATATCATATGTTTATTTTTTTACATTATATTTATTTCTCAACATGGACCTTATTTCCCCATGTCTTTATGTCTAAGTGACTGACAATATTATGTAAACCCTGTAGAAAATTTCAAACTCCTCTGTCTGTTGTTCTGCCCAAGTGTTGTTGTGAAATCTGAATGTCTGCATACTCTGACCCAAATAAATACAAGAGGTCATGAAGCTCATTCATCACTCTGGTTTTAGAACAGCTTCAAGCTTGTTGTAATCATTTCTATTTAGAATAATTAGATTTTATTCATAACTCCAATTATTCCTTTGTTTTCTCTTACAAACTCTCCTATCTGTCACAGCTGACAGACCAAAGTCATATTTCAACTTTGACCTATCTCACTTACCTTAGTTACACACACGATGAGGGTTTGGAGACATTTTGGGTATGCACAGTTTAACTTTGTTACTGTGCTTGTTCTGTTTAAAAACACTCAATCAAATAATTTTATGTGCCATAATTCTCTCTATAATATGCTGAGAAAATATTTATTTGGTGAAGATGAACCACTAAAGAACCATCTCTTTCCTCTGTAGTGTCCTCTAACGGCCCTCCACCTCCTACAAGCCATCTGGACAAGAAGTCACTTGACTCCTTGAGAGACGTGGCTACACCTGACCTCAAATCAGGCAAACCTAGTGATGTCATCTGTATTGAGGACTAGGCCAACTCTGTAAAACTGACCGAGATCAGAAAATCCCAGGGATGGAACATGTATGGATGACAGCTGCCCATCTCTTCCGCCACATCCTCCTCTTTCTCTCCTGCTGTTTCCTGACTTCAGATCCACAAAGTCAAGCTCTCTAACGCCATTCGCCTTTTTCAATTAATGCAGATGTATCTATCTTAACAATTGCACTTTTATCTTTCGAGGATCCCATAGGAATAAGTAGATATTTGCTTTTGTTAACTTGTGTCAGAGAGCTTGTTATTAGGAGGGAAAATGAAGCAGCTTGAAAAGAACGAGGATTTTTATTTTCAGCCAAGGTGAAACTCAAAGCGATTTGGCACGACTGACTTCCTGACACTCTTGATCGGGGCTCATTCTGATCTCGGATTGTGTGTTTTTTTTTCAAGCCTCCCTCGACTTTTCCATTCCCATGTTCGCCCACTTTTATCCATTTGCCTATTCACTGTACACTGTGACCTGGAGCTGATCCCCTGTGAACAGGAGTGGTTTGATAGGAGATTGTTTTTTTGAGGGCCAATATTGTTACTTTAATGTGTTCGTCATTCATGTGGTTACCTGTGGATATTGATTTGAAAGCATTAAACACTATTATCATGTATGCAGTAGCTGGACACAGTCTGTCTGAATCCTCTAAAGACTGCCACCCGCTGGTAATTTGGAGAAAGTCATCTCCACAAAGAACTGCAGATCCTCTCGACTGCAGTACCAGTGACCTGTGAGGGCTGGCTTCTTGTACTGTATATACTCAGAGACTGCTGTTTATTTTACCTCACATAGGTCTAATCATAGTGAGATTATGTGTACAATACCTGGACGAAATCAGAGGCCTGGCATACGTGAAGATCGAGCAGAGAAGAAAAAGCTGCAGGAGTGGCAAAAATGATTTTCAATGCATTTCAGAGAAGTATTTCTGTGTATGGTACAATATTTGTGATTCTTATTATATTTGAATGTTAGTAGTGGCTGTAGAGCTTAACCCTGGGGACCGTGACCAGTGGGACTGCACTATAAACAGGACGCTCATCTGGTCTGCACGCACAGGGCTTCAGTGTTCAGGCCTAACTGAGAACACAGTCCTGAGTGGCTTTTACCCCCTCTTACTTACATCCCAGGGACTTTCCCAGTTCCCTTTCATGGTTAGAACTGAATAAGAACATGTGTGCTTAGGGCACAATGTCACTTCAAGTCAAGTATTTGTCGCAAAATGAGCTTTTTGTTTGCTTCTCTTTGTGTTAAGGTAAAATAAGATGTATTTGTATGAAGATGATCCATTATGATGTGTTCCTTGATGCTGTGTGTTTCCTCCACAGAGTGTAAACCTGCATTTAAAGGAATGCTCTCTCTGCATATCTGCTTCTAAGGACCAATCTTGCACAACATTAGCTCTTAAGATGTCTTCATTTCCAGTCTCCCTCTCTGTTATGTTCGAGCTTTTTGAGAGCTCTTGCCTAATTCTTTATCTGGTGTGAAGACCCTTCAGTGTGGTATAGCTGCATATCTATGTCCATTCCATCTATTGTGTGCTAAAGTGGTGGTCCACTCAAAACAACATTTTATAAATTCAAGCTTACTATATTTCCTTCTCTATGAAGGCATTGCTCGAATGTTTCGACTCAAAGTGCAAATTGTTATTGACATATTTATCTTTTTTCCCAAAGACCAGTGGCATTACCTGTTTGTATTATTATAGCCATTGACAACACTTATTTGACTTTGCTGGGATGATGATTGTGATTGGACTAATCTGAACTGAAGGGGAGGTGTTGTACAGAGTTGGTGGGTGTATTTTCTTACTCTCCTTTTGCAACTTCAAATGGTTGTCCCGAGGTGCTCTCTTCTGACCCCTTTTCATGAAGATCGTGTTGCTGCAACCTCCTCTCCTCTCCCATTGTTTCTCAGACAACATGCTTTAACTTAATGAACATTTATCGGCCTGATATTTAAAGCACCATGAAATGAACCTTGATGTGCATCATATCAGTTTTTTTGCACTGTTCTTTGTCAGTGCTTATCAGTGCTCTTCTCTTCATCATGTTTCTGTTCACATTCATCAATTACTTGACCATGACATGTATTAGGTTGCTTGACAGATAGAACCTCAGAAACATGTAAATACTTGAACTTTTTTTGAGAGATACAACAATCTCATACAGATTTATGTATCGAATTGAAAAAAATGAATGTCTGTTGGATGGTGTTGCCATGGAACTGCAGCGTGCACCGTATGTGCTCATTAATCAGAATCATGTCCTTTTTCCCCTCTGGAGTGACGACCATGAGACAAAGTCAACAACAATACTCCAATGAGATGCAATCAAACTGAAGTCGGTATGAATGTAATGTCTGTTAGAAAAAAAAGGCTTCAGTCTAATATTATAAATATGTTAACAATGTATGTACATGCTTATTAACATGGCTTCAAAAGCTACCAAAAGACCCTGATAAAAGGCACCTTTGTTGCAACGAATGCACAGCATGTGAAGCGTTGGATATGACGGTTCACTTCGGGAGGCGGTAGTGTATCTAGCATTTACAGACAATGGGCTCCAAGCAGTGTTATGGTTCTAATATTTGTGCTGTATAGCAATTGAATGAAAATAAGTGAATTGTCATCTTTTTATTTGTATTCTGTGTATTTGTTCAATGTGTTTTAATAAATCTTCTGGACAACAGTGACTTTGCATGATAGTTGCCTCGTGATTTAGTCAGACGAATGCACCTGGCACCTGAGTACCTGAGTACCTTCTTACCATTTTACCTGGTGGTAGCGGTGCTGTAAATGTGATTAGAGGCAGGAATAGAAACACTGCTGTAATCAGTTAGGGACAAAATAGCAGGCAGAAGCCATTTACAGAGTCACAGTCTACAGAGAAATAAATAAATCCTGAGACCAAAAAAGTTTGAGAAACCCAAACCTGATTATGCTGCCACACTGGCATTTGTTTATGTGAATGTTATTTATTTATTTATTTATTTTACATATTTTGTATTATATTCCATTAATTTGTTATATTTTATCTCCAAGTCTGTTTTGTGTTTCCACCTAGACTAGGTACCAGTAGCTATTATATACAGTTAAAGTTCAATATAAATAAGCAATCCAATGAGAAACAATCAAATATTGAAATAACTGCTACTTTGGCCGATGTTTGGCCCAAAGTAATGAACCAAACTAAAGGGGTTAATTTTTTCCAACTGCAGGAAACATGGCCTATTTTCCCTGCTTAATTTGTTATTTTTGCATCAAAACCTGCAATTTAACATAATTATGTCATTATATTTCTTTCCAAGTCAGATACCACAGTGCTTATGCAATGAGTTTAGGCCCATTTACACACATAACCAACAAACAGATTTGTGCTTCTTTTACATTTATTCATTCCACACACAAATATCATTTATTATACTCACACTTTATATTCCATCTTCTGTGACTTCTTTATAGTCTCCTGATTTTTTTCCTGAACAACAATATATAATATACAACATACAGAGTATAACATATCTTTATTGGCATTGTCAAGTAGAACAATGTATGTGTTGAATGAATGAACACTGATTCTCTTTCATGCCTCCTTGATCATATCACATTGATATGACTTATCATAGGCTGACCACAAATATATAATTATTATCTATTTTTAATGCAAAATGTGTAACTCACATGAATTATTATTTTGCATGAGCAAACTAATCAGTCTTGGCTTGTCTAACTCTCAGCCCATTAATAAGGACTTCATCCAGCTGACTGCAGTGTGAACCTCAACACCATGCGGAAGTGCTCTGATTGCCCCTAATTCCTTTAGTCCCGCCTGCTTGTTCCGAATGGCTCCCCTGATTGGTTCAAACACACCCTTCTTGGCTTTTCATTGGCTGCATGCTTGACTTTGTCACTCTGCTATTGGTTGAGTTGTGTTAGTGAGTCCTCAGCCTGCATTGTACTGCTGTGTCTGGGGCAGCAGCAGGGGTCTGAAGGGGGTGGAAGGAGGGAGGACACCAAAGAAAGGACAGAATGAGACTGGAGGGGCTGAGTAGGGGGAAAGGACCCATCTGTGAAAAGATAGAGGGAGGAACACAACCAGTTAGGCGATAGAGAGAGAGAGAGGGAGGGAGAGGGGAGGGAGCAGGGAGGGTTACCTCATCCAGAGCTGCTGGAGCTCACGGTGCCGGGGAGAAGTTGTGGGAAAGTAAACAGCACAGGAGAATTCCTAGTCTGCTTTCAGCCACTTGCAAAAGGAGCCTATAAAGATGACTGCACTGGACCCAGCTGGTGCTAGAAACTGAGAGTTTATGGGGGGTTACCAGGACTAAAGGGTCACCAGGGGAGTGCCTGAAGCTTTCTCCGAGGACTTACTACTGAAGACGAGGAGGTGAGATAGCTTGATTGTCCTCTAAACACTTATCTTTCTTCCCCTCATTCTGTCTCTCCTCCTCTTACTCCCTCTTAGCAATGTGGTTAGCATGTTGCAGAGGCAGCAGCTTTGTCCAAAGAGGCCATTGATGGAATGGTTGGTGGAGAGTTGGTGGGGGGTGGATGGGTGTGCTGGTTTGTGCCTCTCTCTGTCTCAGTCCGACAGCCACAGGAGCAGCTGAGAGAGGAACGTGGAGGAGGAGAGGACGGCAACGGCAGATACCCGTGTGGCCCTTTGGCAGAGTACACACCATCACGGACGATTAAACCTTGAGCCTGCCTCGGAGAGCCGGCGGGGCTGCAGAGCGCGAGGCCTTGTTATGATAGCAGCAGTTCCTGAAGACAGACACCAGGAAGGATGAGCGAGAGATTGGCGGCTCATCCCACAGACCTGCAAACCTCTGACCGGCCTTTTTTTCCGCAGCACTGCACAGCTCTCCCACAGCCTCGGGCTATACAAAGAGAGTCCCTGGTCCGGGCCAGGCCTTAACCATTCCAGTTTGACGGTTGCTTCCCGGAGTACAATAGCTCCTCCTAGGATGGATTTCACACTGCTTCTCTACTAAACAGAAAGGAGAGGGGTCAGGGGGGAGCTGAGGGACCTCTCTAACCAAGTCATTTGCATTTTAAGCTCAGGCCACTGTTTCTGCTTCAGTTGCCGGATGTCCAAGTGCCACTTTTTTCCTAAAGAAACTCACTGGACTCACTGTATCAGATTTTTCTCTCCTTAGTCACAGCCCAGCACTTCCAACAGACATTAACAATCCATGCATGCATGGCCTGAAGCTACCACAAAGACTTCACTATCAATGGGGAACCCACTTCCTTTTGCCACACATTCACCCATGAAATCTTGCACTCACACAGTTAAATGCATGGCCTTGGTGTACACAATCAGTCACTTGATAGCAGTGACATGCCTGCCAAATGTTAAAAGGTGTACTGTGTCACACATTGACCACATCCCTTTGGGAGTGTCACATAGGTACCTAGCAGGAAGAATTCAGGGAAGTTTGTCTGTTGAGGGTCATCTACAGTATTTCATCATCATGTCACCCAAACATGACTTTTATTATGAAGCCAAGTTTGATGAATAACCATCACCTAGTGTCTTGAGCTTTAGCGTACATTGACTTGTGGGAAGTTTGTCCACATTGAACCTGAACAATGCCTGAACACTTATTGAGGAGCATATTTTCATAGGTGATATCTGATTTGACTGGCACATCTATTGGAGTAGCCACCCTGTTTTTTTCATGATGAAATTCAGAGCAGGTCTTTTTACCTGAGGCTGTACAATAGCTGACATCAGACAAACACAGTGACTGATGTCAAATGCAACAGCTGACTGTGGGAATATGAGAGTTTGGTCACTGCACCTGCCAGACACTGAATTGCCAGAGACTGTTTGCCTCAGACAGTTTAGATCTGTGTCACGTTCAAATAACTATTGTTGTTCTGTGTTGTCCCTCAGTTGCTAGGATACTGTGCAAGAGCAAGATCAATCTTTATTTGAGAGGACCTGGACCATCCTGGACCTTTGACTATTTCTTATAAGCACAAGTAACAAATTGATCACACAGGATCATCACATAATCAAGACTGATGGTGGTGATGACATCTCAGTTATTACTCATATTGTGAAACACAGGACTTTAAAAGTGAAGAGTTTTAAAGTTTATCTCAAAGGGAAAAAATAATAAATGAATTAGGTCTGTTTACCTTTAGTGGAAAGAAACAATTAACAGGTCAAAAGTGATATTTGTGTATTTAAATGTATTAAAGGAGAACTCCATGGATACACATAAAGGTGACTTCGTATGTCATGGGGATAGCTAAGCAACAGTTTTATTATACCGTTCTTCTGTGGTTCTGGAGAAGCTGTGTTAAGTCTGAGGTTCTCTCAAAATAGACATGATGACATGCTGGATTGGGCTTGGAACCTAGAAGTGGTGGACTTTGAAAGTTGTGGCCATGTACCAGGCAGGGAGTTTAACTGTTTGTTGCATCAGGGTGGGGCTTTCAAGGTCTGACATAGTGTCTTTTCCCAGAGAAAACTGAGACCAGTAACTTCTCCAGTCATCCAGGTCATACTAGCTAAAACTGATTTTTCTTAGCATACATTTGTTTAAATTTTGGCAAACTGGTATGCAGATTATATTTCTGATGTGGATGTACAGACAGCTAACAGTAGATTACGCTAACACCGATGAAAACTTACAAACTTGATTCTATGAAAAGTTTGTGGGAGCTTCATTTTTTTTGTGTGACTTTGAAATGTTATATAATTTCTCTTTCACTCAGTCATGACTCTGAGAAGGAGAACATTTTTTTTTCTGTGGCGTTAAGTGGTTTAAAGTACCTGCTGCTCCATAAATTGATAAGTGGGCCAGCACAGTGGGCTAAACTGAGATAAGAAACCTCCAGATCCTTTTAATACGACAGCATATACAGTATATCTGTCTCTGTCACCTCCCTTTACCTCACCTCACTCCCTCTGTACCAAACTCAGTAGGATCCACAGTACTTTTGGAACGTGAACTGAATCAGAAACTAAAAGTCCTCACGTTCCTGTCTGTATAGCGATGACTTTGACAGTTACTTTTCTTCAGTCTTGGGAGTTCCCAAACTTTGTAGAAGTGCAATTAAAGTTCCTTTAATGTGTGGCATGTGCAGAGGACTATTTTTTGAACACCAGAATAGATGATTAAAAAGAGTTAAACAGTCCCTGCAGTCCTTTGAAACTCATGGCTTTTATTCATTTCCACTGTCTGTCAGGGGACGGCATCACTTACTAAACTTTTCCTCCCACACATCAGTTTTTGTCACAGCCTTCAGCTAGTGCTGGATTGTTAAGCCAGCTAATCATAGCAATGATGTAACAAGATGAAGTTGACACAATGATGTGGCTTAAATTAAAAGTAGGTGGGGGAAAGAGAAGAGACATATTTTCATAGTGACTCTTTTTTTTTTACTTTATTGCACAATTAAAAAGGTATATGTCATAATGAAACGAATAGAGTTCATCAACTGAGCTAGCGTGAACAATAACAAACAAAAAAGGAATTTCAAAGACAAAAGTGAACAACAATAGCCTGACAAGGCAGACTATAACATCAAATATATAGTCTGGGGGCAGTCAGTATAGTTGAAGCCTGTGGGTGGGACCAACTGTTGTCGTTGAAACTGCCTCTGCACGTAATAGAACAGCGCTATGACCAATCAGAGCAGGACAATGTGACCTATTCCTTTTAGCTACCAGCGGAGCCAGTTGGTATATTAGACTTTTGCCGTAGCTGGCAAAACAGCTTCTTTGAAATGAATGACTTGAGTTAGCACAAGTCTAACTCTTCCAAAATTGATGACAAATGGCGGCTGTTCATTAATCACAGCCATCTTGGTTGTTTTGCCATCTCCAGCATTACGCAGCCCTGTCGTCGTCGTACTACGCCCACCCCAACAACTCGCTACACAGACAGAGCGTTTGGTCCGACAGATTCCTTGCCGGAGCCAGGATTAGCTGGTGTGCCACCTGACCATCCTGCTAGGAAATAATAATTTTTGCTGCTAGGGTGCATCTAGATATCTAGGCTAGAACAACAAAAAAATGGGAATAAGGAACAACATTTGTGTATGAAATATTTCAGCAAAGTAATTCAATTATGATTCTAATTCTATTTTCTTCTCCTTTAGTTGGAGACCAAACTTTTTATTTTCAAATGTCTCCTTACATTGATTATCGTAAGTCACCAAATATTGAAAGGTCCTAACTAATCTGGAAGAGAATAAAAGATGACTGACACAGAGAGCTAAATGTTGAGTGTTTGATGACATTGATCAACCAGTGTGTCAAGCCTCTGCAGACACAGCAGTTGCTTTGTGCTACAAGATTTATTACTTATCTTTATTTTGTCACATGCTGAAAAGATGTCCTCTGGAAATTGCTCAAAGAAATTTCTAACCTGTCTGTACAGTCTAACCAGGATATATGTTTATTTTTCCTGATAAACTAAAGCCATATTAATACATTCGGGGCATTCTTATCTCTGCTTGTTGTTTGTTCATTTCAGCAGTTTGCTATTGTGCTGTGAGCACACATGCCAGATGGGAGGTGGAGGTTACTCCCACTGTGTCCTTGACTAATGTGACACCATCAGCACATCACTGCTGGTGTGGACTGACTTTACTGGATCTGCTCTCTGCAGCAGAGGGTACGTGAAGGCCAGACTGGCTGCTGAATGAATAACATGTCCCTGAATGTCTCAACAGTGGCAACATGACGGCAGACCTGAATCTCAAGTATTCATAGGTAATCATGCTGTGTTTACAGTGTGACATGATATTCCATGTGGACTTTGGTTCACCAAATCCATTTAAAGTGGAATTTTAAATATTCATACTATATAATGCTGCAGAATCCTGCTGTGTTCTGAAAATCCTTGTTTAAGTGAATTCATGACAGCCACAGATATTTGTATGCAGCCTCCCACTCAGATTGTTATGGCTTCTGACAGCCACGGAAAGATATATTCCGTCTGTTCTCCAGGAGCTGTTTGCGGTTCCTGAATTGGCCGAGTCACATCCGTATCTGTTGATAGGAAGTCCTCAGGGAAGCCGAAGAATGAAGCGGCTCCAGAGGCAGAAGCGTCTGTGCCTGGCACTGTTTGTTGTTGTCAATGGTCCACTGGTCTCTCATTGTCTGCTCAGTGTCTCAGTGCCATTTTCTGTCAAGGAAAGGCCTTAAGTAGCGGTGCGCTCAGTGACTTTCTGTTAGATTTCCCAATGCTGTTTATTCAATCGTCACCAGCTGCTGCTCTCTGCCATTGTCTATTGACATACCCGACTGCCACTAACCAATAGGGTTTGATTTTTTTTCACAGTTGGTCAAACACAGGACTCTGTAAATGAGTAGCCAGAATAAATATACAGATCTGACTGAAAGCTTTGAATGCTGGTTGGGGAACTTTTTTCTCATTCTTTGTTTTGAAACCCACTTTTTTAAAGCTGATTATATTTCCTTACTACTTTGTGAAATGATGTAATATGCAAATCCAAGGACTACTACATTTAAAACAGTATTTGGTTTTCAATCGTTATGTGCACTGCAAACGTGTGACCTTGCGTACCACAGGTCACCCATGAGAGTGTACACTCATTAGCACATTTGGTACACGTTATGGGAGGGTGTGCAGAGCTCTATGTAGGTCAGGGACAGGGTGTGTAGGAGTTGTTTTCTTCTCTATTCTGTGATGCACTGTATCTTATTTTCCCCTCAAGAAGAGCTTTCACGCAGCTCCCCTCCCAGGGCTCTTTATTTTTCTAAGCCGGAGTGTTTGACGGCTTGTCCAAATGTCTTTCCTCAAAGAAAGTTGATCTTGTGACCTGTCATTTTGATTCTGAGGAGGTTTACTTTAAAGCTAAGGTTGTTAATGCTGGGAAATCAGCAAGATTATAAGCTGCATTTCATCCCATTAATCCCACCCCGGTGTTGCAAACTGTTTTTCAATGAAAGTAATTAACAGTAAAAGTTTATTTATTACAAATCTACAACAGCTACAGGTATCTGTTTTTTTTTTCATTTTTTGTCAGAGCATTTGATTTATTAGTTGCTGTCGGGATATAATGTCAGCAACAGCTGAGTGTGTTGCAGGTTTAAATATGATAAATAAATAAATACTTTTGTAGTAGTGTTAACAGGCTGAACTTTAATTCAAGGCACCAGCTGTCTTGTTGATTTGAATAATGTCAGCATAGATTATATACCAATCAGGCATAATATTATGACCACTGTGTTGGTCCATATTTTGCTGTCTAAACAGCCCTGACCTCTGACCCCTGAAGGTGTGCTGTGGTATCTGACTCCTGTCTATCTACAGCAGCATTAACTCCTCTGGTCTGTTGGATCAGACCACCAGGACCAGCCTTCGCTGCATCAATGATCCTTGTCCTCTCATGACCCTGTCTCTGGTTCACCACTGATCCTTCCATTGCTTCCAAACACATTAGTTTTGAGGGCAAAGTGTTCATTTGTTGCCTTATATATCCCAGATGCCATGAAGAAGAGATAATCCGTGTTATTCACTTCACCTGTCAGTTGTCACAGTGTTATGCCTGATCATATAAAGTACAGCTTTCATCTGCAGAAACAAAAGCAGTAACTTTCAGTTAGATCTTGATTTCTACAACTTTCATGAAAGACGATGACATGCCATAGACTGCATAGCCTTGGCCCGAATGACCTGTGAGCTAATCAGTACTGCAGAGACCAGAAACAATGCTCTCTGAGGCTGAGCAGAGCCTTTTCCCTCAAACAACAAAAGAGTTATTGTTGATTTGACCAATGTGTGGGCCGACTGGAAAAACTGTACTTGTGGTAGAGAGGAGGCGGCCGCTGTGGCATATTGTACTTGTAAACACGCAGAGAACTGACTTCTAAAGAACGTTGCAGCGTTTGCTTCACTTAACTTTTATTTTCATTGTAATTCTTCAACACAGATGGTGGCACTTCAGGATTTAAAGCCATCACTATTCCTGGATTCCAGTGCTAACCAACCCAGAAACAGCCTTGTAGCCAGGTTAAACAACAACAAGTGCTGACAATGAATTTCACAGCCGGCATGTATTCATGCTGTCATTTACCCCCAAAGGAGCCAGACAAACTGTCCCATCAGGTCCAAGAATGATCCAGCACTGCAAGTGCTTCTAATCAAAATGCAAAGCAGATGCTGGGCTCAGCGAGCGTTACACCAACACACACAAAAACACTATGTCACAGAAAATCCCCTCCCTGTAGTAATGAAACAATTACTCTGTGCAGCAATTTAACACCTTGAGGGCATGTGTGTCATGGAAATTTTTCAATTTATCTTGAAAATACACTGACAACAAATCTATTTCCATGATTACAGTCGGCAGTTTCCACAGCCAGCTATTTGTCCAGGAAGTACCAAATATCCAAAGTCAACGCAAAACATATCATGTGGTTGCAAATAATGTGTATTGATTTTTCATTAGTTTTTAATTAACTCCTAAAAGGTATTGTCTGCTGCTGTACCTGTTTTCATTGATAAGACAAGATGAAATTTGAAACAGGCCTCTTAGATAATTGAGGTCTGCAATGCCAGGGCACATGTTTCATCATGTTTTCATCAGCGGATGTTTGGATATCTTAATTAATCTGTCACTAAGCCTCCTCAGACTCTTTGATTCAACTGACAGTCTTTCTAACGGCCATATGTCCCGTTTAAAGCGCTAGGATTATACTCTGTTTATCTTTCTGTTAGCCTGAAATGTGCAGTAGTCATTAACTAACCATTACTTCAATGTTAATTCATTTATCTTCTCAAATAGTTTGAAAAAGTAACTTGATTTATGGTGTTTTTATGCACTGTGAGTAAATAGTAAAGTGTGCACTTAAGACATTTTTTGTGGTAAACACTCTTGTATGTTATTTAGCACAACAAAAGAAATCTTTCATCTTATAAGGTATTTTAGATGCAGGTGTTTTTGTTAAGCAGCTTTGTGAGGTTTATAAAGACTGGAGAATATTCTAGTCATTTACCTTTGTTTTCCCTTCATTCAAATAACTCCTATATTACGGAGGGTGGGAGTCAAAACACTCTTCATGCGATTACTCTGGAAACAGTCCCTTAAGGCTGAAGCAATAACTCCTGAGTTCAACCTATTATCAGACGCAGACTTGTTACAGCATGATTATGGTCTTTTTCTGTGCTTTTGATTTGTTGGCTAATCAAGCAATTTTAAAGTTTTCAAATCCCTGAAGAAAGAATAAACATCATAATGTTTTTTTATTCACTGTCTCTAATAGTATAGATGATTAAGTGCTTTCAGTCTTTCAATCATGCAAATCCTTCTCTCCACCTGACACTTTATAATTTTGGTCTCTTTTTTTTAGGGATTATGTCTACTCTGATGTCTCAACAACAACCGCCGAAGGAGGATGAGGAGGAGGAAGACGAGGAGCAAGGAGAAGAGTTTTCCTTTGAGGACAGTGAGGATGAGGAGAAGTGTCAGAAGAACAGTAAAGGGACCATCTCTGGCTCTGTTACATTGGTCCAGATGTCAAAAAAGGAAGACAGTGAAACATCAGGTATCACAGTATCACAGACAGACGCACAACTTGTCAGAACTTCACCTCCTGCTGGACAGGAGGGCGTCCCCTCCAAGAATGAAGTTTCACTTTCCCCTGCAGGTAAGACATGCTCTGGAATAATAAAGTTATAAATTATATTTATTATTATTAATTATATATTTTTTAAAAAGTTAATCCTGTTTACTGAACAGAATTAACGTTGGGCAGTGTGAAAAAATATCAACACATTAAAACAGTAAATGTAACAATAAATGAAAACTGTAAAACAATGAACTGTGCATTATTAATAGCAAATAACCTTTACAAACTAACTTAATTATAGTACTTGCATGTTAAAGTTATTAGCCTCCTCGGGCCTTTTCACTGCCGTTCTGTTGCCAAGACAACAGCTTTGGTCCAAATGTACTTCGTGTCAACTACCATGTGAACAAACACTGGAAATGGCTCATTAAAAGAATATTTACACACAACACTGCTATCAAAAGTAATTTGCATTTGTACATAATGGCTATTTTATATTATTATACATGCAATATATTGTCTAATATTGAATCTTGATTTATGATTGTTATGAGTATTTACAGGGGTTGGACAATGAAACTGAAACACTGGCCAATTTAGTGTTGGAGGTTTCATGGCTAAATGTGACCAGCCTGGTGACCACAACTTCATTGTACATTGCACTAGTAAGAGCAGAGTGTGAAGGTTAAAGTAGCAAAGTAATAGCACAGTTTTGCTTAAAATATTGCAATGCACACAATATTATGGGTGACATATCAGAGTTCAAAAGAGGACAAATTGTTGGTGCTCGTCTTGCTGGCGCATCTGTGACCAAGACAGCAAGTCTTTGTGATGTATCAAAAGCCACAGTATCCAGGGTAATGTCAGCATACCACCAAGAAGGACGAACCACATCCAACAGGAGTAACTGTGGATGTAAGAGGAAGCTGTCTGAAAGGGATGTCTGGGTGCTAACCCGGATTGTATCCAAAAAACATAAAACCACAGCTGCCCAACTCACTGAAGAATTAAATGTGCACCTCAACTCCCCTGTTTCCACCAAAACTGTCCGTCAGGAGATCCACAGGGTCAATATCCATGCAAAAATCTTGGGCTGTGGACAATGTGAAACATGTATTGTTCTCTGATGAGTCCACCTTTACTGTCTTTCCCACATCCGGGAGAGTTGGAGAAGCCCCAAAGAAGCGTACCACCCAGACTGTTGCATGCCTAGAGTGAAGCATGGGGGTGGATCGGTGATGGTTTGGGCTGCAATATCACGGCATTCCCTCGGCCCAATACTTGTGCTAGATGGACACGTCACTGCCGAGACTACCGAACCATTCTGGAGGACCATGTGCACCCAGTGGTTCAAACATTGTATCCTGAAGGCGGTGCCGTGTATCAGGATGATAATGCACCAAAACACACAGCAAGACTGGAGTGGTTTGATGAACATGAAAGTGAAGATGAACATCTTCCATGGCCTGCACAGTCACCACATCTAAATATTATTGAGCCACTTTGGGGTGTTTTGGAGGAGCGAGTCAGGAAACATTTTCCTCCACCAGCATCAAGTAGTGACCTGTCCACTATTCTGCAAGAAGAATGGCTCAAAATCCCTCTGGCCACTGTGCAGGACTTGTAGCTGTCATTCCCAAGACAAACTGATGCTGTATTGGCCGCAAAAGGAGGCCCTACACCATACTAATGAAATGTTGTGGTCTAAAACCAGGCATTTCAGTTTCATTGTCCAACCCCCGTAGATGTTGTTTGTAATGTTAGCTGGTAGAGGTGGGTTATTTTAAGTTACTCCATACTGTTTTTGTGGTTGTGCAGTGAATCATATTGTACAATGTGACATATATTCATTCAAATTTTAATTTAACAGGCTAAGTAAGTAAGAAAGTAAATATGTAACTGCATTGTTTGAACTTTTTGGGCTATTGAGCCAATTGGTGGAAAAAATATAGTAGGGAAGTTTTATTAAAGTACAGTACATTAGTAAATAACATCACCATTGACTCCATCTGACTTTAAATATGGTTTCAACTGTAGAGATACAGCATAGTGGTTGAATTGTCTACACTACAACCAAAACCTGCATGCTTCATCCTCTCAACATGAAACTGCTGCCTGTGAGGCAAATCACTGAACCAAGCTCACTCTACAATAATCATTGTTTGATAAGCTCGCTCTCAGATTTTATGTCTTCTTCAGTTAATGTATCTGACAGGTTTCCCATAATCACACGCTGTGCTTGTATGTTTAATCTCTCCTTAACAGGATTTGATTAGTGCCTCAGGCAGACACAGCAGAGTTAACTTTCCCCTTAATTGGATGACGTCATGTAGATATAAGTATGATACATTTACCACCTGGCTAATGTTGCCAAACGGGCTCTGGTAATTTCACACCCAGATAAAGAGGTTTAGATCTTGGAGAAGTTCAGCTGGACAAAGTGAAGCAATTAATGCTTAATTAAAATGCTTTTTTTAACCAAGTCTGTGTGATGTAATCTGTTAAGTGGGCTGTGGGGATGTGGAGGGGAATTCTGGGTGTCGATAACAGTGTGCAGTGGAGGTCTGTTACTGTTATGCAATCAAGGAAAGAGAGCAGCTCATGTCCAGATCCTTCCATCACCAGATGACATGAGTTTACTTGTTGGGGTCCAAAAGAAATCAGTTATGACACAGAAATTTACCTAAACTGTAAAAATACAGTATGATCCAACCACACAAAATGTCAATTGCGACAATCTTACAACATCTGCTGAAGTGTCTCTCTTGGAAACGAGGTTTCCTCCACGTAAGCAAGTAGGATTTAGTTTTTGACATTTTTTTAGGTTTTGGGAAAATCCACTGTGTAAAAGATGTATGGAAGAAACAAACTATCTTTTTAAAAATGCCGACAAAATTTGTCATTTTTCAAATATGTACTTCCTTTGTTTTGGAATAGTTTGTCTCATGGTTGCTGTTTTGCTTATTTTTGACAGATGGTCCAGTTAATGAGTCACCCAGTGGGTAAGTTGCCTTTGATTCCTACAGCATTACAGTATGGGGAAAACTACTAAAGGGCGGTGGAGAAAGTAAACTCAACGTCACACCACATCAGTGTTGTGTCATTATGTCAGGAGATAACACAGACAGATATACTTTCACTACATGCAGATACGCCACAGTGGGTACGAGATGCTGTGATGTAACGCCACATCAATCTGTGCAACATTTAGGTGCCAGATTGGCATGTCACACCCACTGTGACAAGTGATGATATCAATTATAAAGTAGTGTTGCTGATACAGTCCTGGAGGGAAAATCACAGGATTGCCTAATTCGTGATGATGCCTGCAGTGTGATATGACGTGCCTTGCTGATATTATGTAGTGTCAAGATTGATTTAATTTAAAAAGTCAGTCAGCCAAAAAATACATATTTTTTCATATATTTCTAGAGAGCGTAGTAACACAAACACAATATTTTTCTCTGTTGAAATTTAAATTTCTGCTGCCACCCAAACAAGAGAAAGAAAAGTCAAAATTCTGATTCCAGTTTTCTAAGGATGAATCTTTCATTTTTTTTTCCCCCGTCTCTGACTCTTAACTGAATATTTATCAACTGTGGACCAAACAATCTGAGGGCATCATCTTGGCCTTTGAGAAACACTGATTGTCCTTTTTTCACCGTTTCCTACATTTGATAGACTAAATAATGAATCAAGATAATAATCGAGAGTTGCACTCTACTCCTCTCTCAGGAATAAAAGATCTGTTTCTCTGCAAACAATTGACTTCTAATAGCTTGAAAAAGACAGTTGTAACTAATAACATTGATAGTTTAGGTCTCCCTTTAGTGCTTACAGTATCAAGGAGAATCAGCTGGGACACCCAATTGAAATGTGGTCTTAATTAAGTCTTATTAATTGCACCTTTGCTTTTTCGGTTGTGACGTGAAAATGTGTGCTTTGGAAAAAGTCCATGGGAACTATTTTCCACAATGTGGTTCATCAACTGAATGATTAAGCCTCCTCATGTGTGTCTGTGTGAGTGATAGCTCCTGCATCACCTGTTAGAGTTAGACTTATTAGTGTTATAGCAATCCCAGCACAGGTCCACATAGCTACCTTCAGTCTGAGCAATGTAATCAGCCAGAATAATTTAAACACCTGTGCAGGTGTACAACCTATTCATTTTCTTTAATTTGGGGTGAAATGCCATCAAAATGTGTGGAATTTAGTTCCTACAGTAACACATGAAAACATTATATTTGATAACCAGCCATAATAATCAAAGGCTTTATTGTTAGCTCCGCTAGTAGATTATTTAATCGTCAGAATAAAGTCTTCCAGTAGTCCTGTGAAGGTCTGTCCTTTACTATGGTGACTCTCTTTACAGCCATCTGACGGCAGCAGGTGTCGCTTCCATCTGCAGCCTCTAACTGGAGTGATGTTGCGCACTGTTAAGCCACAATTATACACGTCAGATCTGCTGGTTAAATTTTGTGCAACCAGTATCAGAGGGTTGTAAAATAAGCACAGAACCCCTCCGTGCTTATGAGCACATCAAACGGGTTGTTTTGATTAATTATGCTACAGTTTGTTCTGCACATCAACAGGCATGTTTTCCAAAAAAAAAAAAAAAAGTGTGATAGAAGTGTGATGTCCAATGAGAGTTAACAGCTAACTGAAGCGCACACAGCCGGACTGACAGTTTCTGGTCAGCAGAAGCCTTAAACTGTGTTACACTGCAGACAGCTGCTAAGATACTAAAGAACACCTATTGATGAGATCACACACCTTGCTCTGATTGCGGAGTCATGCATTCATTTTTCTTTCAAGACTGCATCTTGCACACAGAAAATATTAGGGGTGTCACAATATAACTTTTTAACTTCCGATACGATACCGATATTGCAGCCTTGAGTATTGTCTGATACAATATTGATCTGATACAATGTCAGCATGAATCATACACACTTTTCTTACCTATTTTGTGGTATGGAATATTAGAAAAGGCTTGATCTAGTGATATTAACAGAGAACAACGGTCAGCAACAGTAGGTCTGAGAAAAACTGACCCATTTATTATTTACCTTAAAGCGACACTATGTAATTTTTAAAGTATTTTATTACCTCAAATCAACGTCTTCATTCATAAATAGATCCTCGTTGGTGTAAAATAACATATGCCAACAATCTGACTTATCCTCCTGGGTGAAGAATCAGTTATCTGTCTTTACATAGAGCAGGTCGCTCATACGGAAGCTTCCATGTCTTTCCAGTCTATCAAAAACTATGAACTGCCGAGAGGGACATAAAGCACTACCTGCTAGTACCCATAGGACAAAATGCATTTCCACATTTTGCGATTCACTTTTCACAGAGAAGCAAGGTGGAGATGCCGGTTTTACTTACCCAGCACTAAACTAAAACCTGCACTGCACTTTTGGTCATAATACAAGACCATACTTATGCCGCGCTGAATCCTCATCACCAAAAAAGCATAAAGGGCCATAAAATGACCAGAGCTCTGGGCCGGGGATCCGTGGTAAGTGGCCGCCTGGGAGTGCCCCATGCCCGACCACGGCAAGACCCTGAAAATAACCTCAATAAATCCAATATAAACAACAACAACAACAACAAATTTAAGTGCAAAATAACCACTGTTTAACTTAAACATGAGCATATTTTACAATTGAATGCATGACAAGTTTTGCACTCAGCTGCAACCTTTTTCGGACTTAAATGAACAATCTTGCCACACAGCCGACATCACACCACATGCTGTGCAATGGACTGCTTGTATATTGGAGGTTTTAGTTGCAGGCTGATATAATCCGATACTTATTTTTTAGATGATACCGGACCAATATCTGATATCAATATTGGGTCGGGACATACAAAATATTCTATATACATTATGTGCTCAATGGCATCTCTGTGTAGTTCTCGGACAGTCAATATCATTCTTACAGTCAGGAAGGCTGTTTGCCTCAAGGCCTCAGCACAATAAGTGATAAAGTGAAAGTTTATTGATTCCTCAAAGTCTTTTTGCCAGTCTTTCTTCCACGGGGGAGCTCTGCAGTCAAAGTCACCTACAGATCAGCAGCCTTGGAGCTGACGGACAGAGTTTGGTTTCCCAACAAAAACTTAAGTTTGCTTGAACTAAGGCTCTGTATTTGAAAGACATTTACTGCCTTAAGGAAAGGAACTCGCAGCTGTTGGTTTCTATCTGTAAATGTTGCACCACTTTCATACATTAACCTCTAAACTGCTGTAACCACCAAGAGAAATCCTACATATCCTCCCTGCTTGTTTGACATTGAGATTTACTGTAATGGTCTAATCTAAAACAAACCATGAAGAAATTTTTATTACCTCTTTTTGTGCTGACCCAAATCATCCTCCTCCAGCCCACATGCAGGGGCTCTTGGGCTTTCCTGTGCTGAAATGAAAGGTCTGTATTTGTGTGCAGGTGTGAGTTGTGTGTGTATGTGCATGAATGGTTGCATATGTGTGTGTGTGCGTGCAACAGAGTCACAGTGGGGTCCCTGCAATTTCTCATGCAGGCAGATTTCTGCTGAGTGCACATTTCCTCTTTGGTTTAGTCAATAGGCTGCCTTTTAAAGAAGAGCTATCAATAGCACTTTTCACTATCGAGGTGTTAAGACTGTCAGCACATCCACCAGATCCGTCAGCACTTTTAGAATAATATCGCCAAAATTACTTTGCGATTGTTTTATTGCAGAAATATGGGTTTTTCCTCACACTGCAATGACAGCACATCAGCTCGTTACAGCTATTAAGCTCAAGGCAGCATCTCTCTCCTGTGCCCTTCACTGTTTGATGCCAACATTTACTTCTGACTTCACCCCTTGACAGATAGTTTTCATTAAAGGCTTTGCACAAAAAACGTCAGCAATGAAAAAGATTACCACAAAAGATACCATGACAACGTGACATGTATGCCTCTGTTTTATGTGCAGAGCTCTAACCTCAGTGACTATAACTTTACTTCAACTGTTTTCCCCCCCAACATTAAAGTTACTTTTTTGTTTGTTTGAGTTCACCTTTTGCCCTTTTGCAGCCTTTTGCCCTTGTGAAAAAACCCATCTAATGTAGCTTACAGAACACATTTATTTTTCACGGACCCCATCACTGTGTTGTACTCACCTCAGTTGGATGTGCTGTGAAAGCAAAAAAAAAGGCAATACGGTAAAAGTGTCAGAAACAAAACGTGTATACAAATAGCCATGAACCAAATACTACTAAGATTCTGACATGTGCAGAATAACTTTGGGAAGTAACATAGGGTGCATTTTGGGAACGGTTCAATGTGGAGGAGTGGGACATTTGTTTGTGGAGGGGATTTATGACCTCAGGACAAATAGAGCTCCATCAGTATGGTCAGCGCAATGCCTGTGCAGTTATAAAGAACAGCAATGCTCAAGAGGGAGCAGAGGGCAAAACAGGTGGAGCTCTTGCAGGTAATGCTGCCCTGGCACAGCGGCTGAAGGGAATGGAAACAGATGGAAGTGTGAGATTTGCATTCATGCAGCTTCTGCTTTACACTGTGCTCTGCCCTCAGGCTGTGTCATTTGCATTGAAAAATGATTCCTGCTTCTCTCCTTGAGCTTTATGACTCACTCGGGCTTATAGGCGCAGATAAGTTGTGAAGCGGTGTGCGCAAAGATATGCCTGGATCGATAGCCACGCTGCTCAAATCACTCACACCTGACATGAATGCATACAGTCAGACAGACAAGCTGCTATATCGTTATTGTTCTGGCCTCACTCTTTCTGTCACGCAAGCAATTTTAATGACAAGAGACCAGTTTCTCGTAAGAAGTGCGCTGACAAATAGCTCTTTGTTCTGTTTTCATGTGGGTTGGGATCTATTTTTGTTCTTCAGATTGAGATGAATGGTGCAGCCTCATAGAGGATGCAGCGGAATAATACTTTACAGTCTTTTGCAGCTTGACAACACTGCCAAACCAAATGTCTGCTATCAGCAGCTCTAATATGACATGCTGACAGGGCATTACCTTCACTTCCAGATGTGTGCTGAACATTTATAGCACTGCAGGGGGTGCATGGGACTAGACACTAAGACTATATTCATATTCACTTGTAATAGTCAGGTTGTATTTACATACATTGTAATATTTCCATAAAGTGTGTTAAATTTGTCCTCATTTTGGACCACATTGGCACCAAACCATTGTCTGTGATTGACACTATCTAACTCATTCTCCTGGAGTGGATCTTATGAATCAGTATTCTGTGACGGTGACACAGATACTACAAACTACCTCCTGTTATTTTTGTGTCCCTATCTGCTCTGGGCATGCTTTCCTTTCTTTCTGGCTCATAATACACGGTTCACCTGGTGCTATACCCAACAAGAAAAGATAATGGTTTGCCAGATCTTTGAATACAGATAGTCGACTTTTGTTGCTTTAATACAAAGGAATATAATAGCTCCAAATTTGCAGCATTGTGTGCATTTTATTTTTCCGGCAGGTCTTGTTTGTCTGCACATTTCCCATGTCTCTGTGAAGCTGCTGCTGAGATGTACAGCAGAGAGATTTAATTAGTGTATATGGGACTGTCCCACATGCTGGATCCTGTCATATTATCAGTCATGTGGGGGAGGACATCCCTCACTGGCAGCATAAACACAGGCCATGTGATGGCTGTGTCAACAAGATTTTCCCCTGTGATGTCAGAGTGTATTTTTAATAGCTGGTTCAGGGCATGTTTCCATTCAAAACGCTATTATTGTGATTATGGTAAGCCGCAGGCCTGACAGGTAAGGATTTGACAGTGCTCAGGGGCAAGTAAAGTAACTCAAATAGCATGCAGTGGGTGTGAATAGATTTTTTCCTATCCACATGTGGCCTTGCAAAAGATCTTCTGACTAAGTGGTTCAGCAACTTATCCCACATACAGCTGAAGTTGTCACGAATAAACTTACTAAAAGAAGTCACAGAAATACTCATTTAAAATTTGCAGTAGAATGCACTTTGTGATCCTATGATGTTTACATATAAAATCATAAATAATAGAAGTGAGCCATGAGGCCATACTGTGCCTCTGCCAATGCTGGACAGTCCTCTGGAAAATGCACTTCAAAGACAGACATCATGGATGCCACGTGGCAGATACTTGTCTTTCAATTGTGTAGTGAAAATTGTTAGGCCTTTTATAAAACATCTTTGATCCACACTGTGAATACTGAAGTATGACACAAGCTTGTTCATATGAACTCGCTAATGTCTTTGGTCCTTGACCCACGCCCTCCCTTTCTTTCACATTTAATTGAAGTTTTTTTAAGCTAATTATTGAGTAAACAGACAAATAGAGAAGGAGGGAAAGCACAGTAAGCAGGAGGTTAACATCCACAGCTGCCCATGTGGAAAAAATGGTTTTCTACTCCTAGAAACGTTACCTCAAAAATATTGCCACAACTTGACAGCAGCTATGTTCTGTCAGACGTCAAGGGAGTGTGCATTGGCATGCTTGGATAGCACAGAACTATTTTGACCCCCACCTCCAGCCACTCTGCCTCCTCTTCCTCTCGCTGAAATTAACTCGTAATGAGGCGCACAGCACTCACTGTTACTTTAACTGTGCTTATATTTGGGTACCTTCCAGGGCCTCAGCAGCAGCAGCAGCAGCAGCAGCAGCAGCAGCAGTCGAGCCCAAGACTTCAGAGGAGCTGTGTGGGCTTCCTGTGATGCCACCAGCTGTGGATACGCAGACTGATTCAAGCGAACACTGCAAAGAAGTCGTCAAGGAAAGCTCCAACTCCAGGGACGTCACTGAAGGTAAAAAACTCAACATTGACAAGGAAGTGATGCCCCTATGTTGTAGATCAAGGGTTCAATTTCAGACTAGACAGATTAAATTTAAACTCGCCTTGGGATTCAGGCTCATTCCACCTGCGGATTACAGTGTTCACATCACGGTCAGATCTGCTAGAAAACCAATTGGGCCTCCAGAGTTGCGTAAACAGTAGCTGTGGCCCATACCATAATGACTCTGGCAATATAAAATGTGTGCCCGTATTTTGTTAGTACTGCACATTGCAGTCCTTGACCTTGATCAAAGGTGGCAAGAAGCATATTACATGCTTACGGTCATCTTGTAGCTCATTGATTTCTGCAGTGAAAGAGGTCAGGCACACATACTGTATGTATAGACACATCACTGCGCTCAAATACACAAACGCGCTCCATTCAAACACGTAATGACACAATATGCTCTGGCTCACACGCACATGTTCTCTGGCCTGATTTGATTTCTACACAGACATGACATGAATCCAATTAATTCAGGATGAGGATCAATGGAGAACCATTTCCATGAGGGAAAATTGCTTTAGGATTTTGACTCAGTCAGCAGTGCTGCCGTTATGTGAAGGTGGCTCAGAAACGTACTGTAGATCTAGAGGAGAGCAACAATATTTATGTCCCAATTTTCTGATGTATTTTTCTAATGTCATTTTGAAAGTGTTCAGTATCTTTAAACTAATTGAATTATGCAGTTATATTAATCATTGCTCCTCCCCTGCAGTTACAATACAGAAAGTGGAAACAGACTTAAAACAACATTAATTAATACATAATATCATAATTATCTTAATGAGAAATCTACTGCAACGCTTTTAGTGTTCAAACACCAGACTCCAGGATTTTTTTTCATATTAATCTACCATGACGGGAAGTAAATAGAGGTGTAATAGAGGTGCTGCATTTCATTTTGAGCAAATGTACTAATGATCAATTAAGTACTTCCTGTCTGTAAAAGCATTGACTCCATATCACATAGTGATTATCTGACACCGATGCATTTTCTGATGCAAATGATTGTTATTTTTCTTCATATGTTCAACAACTAAGACACTGGTTTTACAATGACAATGTATTTTTTGTCACAGCCTGCAGTGTCATTGTGACCTATGGATGAGTTTATTTTAGTGTCATTGTGCCGCTGTAGAGAAACGTTGAATGAAAGTAAGAAAACACAGCGAGGAACTTCTGGTTAACCACGTTTGAAATACCAAGCCGTGTTCCCAAGAGGCCCCGTCTCCTTGCAGATATGCTGATAGTCGTCAGGCTGATAGCCCAAATCCAGCTGTTTCCCTCTCTGTTCTGAATCCTCTCTGAATGCACAGGCGTTAGGAAAGTGAGCGATATATAAAGAACATTTGTGCAGATAATCCTCTTTTGTAGAAAACGCAGTTGCTCTTTGTTCATCTCCTGAAATGTATCCAAGGTTATTTCGAATTTTAGACTGAACTCTGCCAAATAATCCATGCCAGAATACACATCTCCAATCAGATTAATTGAAAACAGTGATTGTTGCTGTTTGGGGCTTAGGAGAAAGTGTTACAGACAAATCACAGTTTAAATCCAAATCAATAAAGCTCACTGAGCTAAATTAGGCTGAAACACTCTCAAAGCAGTTAACGACAAATCCTGTTAAGCATGGAGATAGAATAGGTCAATAGCTCAAACAAGCTGGATACAATCATGTTGCGTCATGGAAAAGTCATTCTGGCAATATATGCAAGCGATGTGTCAAGATCTCCCCCAGGAACAAGACCTTTAAATGCAAATGATATAACAAGTATGTTAATATTGAAAGGCTTTGTAAATTCCTAACCAGAGGCAAGAAGATCTGCTGTCTTTTATCTATTCTGCTTTGGAAAAAGGATTCAGGCAATGTAGTTTGGAGCTGTGTGGGCATGTATTTGTGTGTGTGTGTGTGTGTTGTTTTTTGGGGGAAAATACTGATCTAACAACAGGAGGTGAGACTATCAAACAGAAAGGGAGATAAAAGACAGAAGGTACCTTTCCTTTTCTATTTAAAACAGTGTTTGTTTACTATGACACTGCTGGTTTTCTTTGCCAGAGCTTGAGACGGCGGACGCTTCAGAGGTAATCTATGACGATGTTCCAAGTGAGGACCCCCTCTCTCCTGATGAAGGTTAGTAGCTGAGACAGGGTTGTGTTTTATTTTGGTTGTTTGTCCTATCATTAATCTTAACGAAGAGCTTCTGGTGTTTGTTTGTTTCGCAGACATGATCTATGAAGATGTTCAGAGAGAGAGCGGTCCTCTGGATGCAGACAATGGATGGAGCTCCAGCGAGTTTGAAAGCTATGACGAACAGTCTGATAACGAGACCAAACTACCAACACGGAGCAAGGTAGTACTAGTGGATGCCTGATGTGTGTGCTTATTTGTGTTTATTTTACATGGCATCATCACCAGCCATGTTGGTTTGGTTGGTTTTCCAGCTAATCAAGGAGAATATTTCATCTTGTGCTCCTCTGGCGCAGTTGTCTTTATTAATGTACTGAACTGGAAGGAGACTGTAAAGAACATGAACAGTGTATAACATGTATAACAGGCTGTCTGGGGCTGAAACTTTCATCGTTGGATGAAAGTAAACAAGAGGAATTTCGGTTTGAAAAGCCTCAGATCTCCTTCCTGCTTCTCTGCTAAGGATGCTGTTCGTCAGTGTTGTGCAGCACGGCTACTCAGTGTCACTCTTCCACATGATGGCACTGTGTGCACATTCACATTGTGTCGCATTTCCTTTATGCTCCGCCAGCCTTTAACGTGCATGCACCTATGCAGGCACAGGGAAAATCTGGAGTCATGCGAATATAAAACTATTTTGCTGAGTTGAATCATTATTAATGTATAAATTTAAACCTACCTCTACATATTTTTACATATTGAAGGTGTTTTTATAGATATAATCCAAGAAAATCCTGAGTGAAATCAATGCTCGGGTGAAAAACATATTGTTGTATTGGGGCTGAAAATGAGTTGCCCAGGTAATTAGAGGATGGAAGGAGTGGTGTGAAAACCCCCTCTCAGTTCTCTGTGGCTCACTTGTCCCGGAGCACTGAACAAAAGGAAGGATTCAGCCTCACTGGTTGAACAATTGATGAAGAAACTTACTATTATAAGGGCCAGACGACAATTTCCGGGCAGCACAGCCTTCATCAAAAACACATTTTTAATTAGTTTCACACGATTAATTTTTCAGCAAGTTTACCTGAAGTCCTCCTCTTGTTCAGTTTACAGTTAACTCGAGCAGCCTGGGAGAGCTGTGGCAGCATCCATTGCTTCTTTAATAAATGTCCTTAACTTCCTGCACCCGTCAACACCCCACCCTTCTATAAATCAGTGTCCATTAGTCTCACACTGCAGTGGTTCCCAACCTGGGGGTCATGCACCAGGATTTATCTGCTCTGAGGTTGTCGACATGAGGTTTGCCTGGGTATAATTAAAATCATAATAACACACTTACTGGATTATTTATTCAAAAGTGTGTGTCTAAAATTATTAATTACAAAGTTATATTTTGTCCTCACTAGAGCTCAGTAAAGGATTGTTACAGAGTTGTTTAATCCAAAAAATTTTAAGTTATAAAGTCCCGAAATCAACATTTATTGGAAAGATAAATTTCTAAAATTAATAACATGTTTTTATCTAATTAAATATTTTGCATCAATCAATATTTAATTGGCGTTAAGCCTTTAAGAAAACATTTTCACTGCTTTCAAAAGCACACACCTTTATTAACGGGGCGGTCTAACAGCTAACAGCTCCATCAATTCCACTTTATATAATCACAGTAACAAAACAACTTTTTCTGCTCCACCAGTAAATTATGAAATCATTAAAAATATATCATATTATGTCTCTATTGCTTGATGCTCTGGGTCCATCAATACTACCTACATACCTACAGTATGTTGACAAAATTACCAAGTTACAGTCATTAAAAAAGCTGCTTTATTTTGGAGGATTTTGTCTGAGGAGTGTTCTTGTTAGGGTGATGACGTCATGTAATATGAAAATATGCTTTTGATAGTAGTTGGGGGGGGCAAGGGAAAGGTCGTGACCCTCTGTCATGCAACATAACCTCTTTGATCAAAGCTGTGCTCCAAAGCCTTCACTCTCTGTGCTTGTGATTAATTCCCAGCGTCAAGTAGCTTGTTTTGCCTTGATCACTTTGCCTCCATTTCCCTTTGTTCTATTTCCTCTCCTCACTTTTTCCTTCCTCTCTTTGCCTTGTCTAATCGTGACCCCGTGGCCTGTAGCTCTCTCCTGAAGTGTTTCGGCTGAGGGAACGGTGTGCCAGGACCAAACGTGAACTGGCCATGAAGCTGTCTGGCAAGCACAACTATGACATCAAGGTATATGTCCAGCAGCGGGCGAACACAGCTATATCACACTGTTTCTTCGCAGAGCTCAAATCACTCTGCTAGACGTGTGTTGATAGGACGTATGATCACCCAGAGCTGAAATATGCTGTGTTGTATGCTCACTGCCTCTCTGCACCATCCTTCCCAGCTTTCCTCTGCACTGTGACTTTGCTTTGAGACTCTCTGTCGCTCTCCTTCTCTCGTTCCCTGCCTGATTTAACATCAAGACACATTTATGGGACACATGAATTATTAAATAATATTTTCCGCATTTACTTCCATAAACACCAGTGCAACCTACCCCCAATTAATGACCTACTTTCCTGAATCATTTAAAGCATCATTTAAAAATACTACCACCCTGTGTGTATTCCTGGTCTGTGGGGTCTGATTGCAGGGCCTCTGTGATGCTCAGGGCGGAGTTTGTGGTCAACTGAATTCTCGCACGCTGAGCAATGCAGCTCTGATGTGGAGTTCATTCTGTTACCATAATCTCTCGATGATATGCTCATAGACTCTCTGATTAGAGGCTGTACAGCGACCCACAGGGAGTCGCAGATGGTGAGATTCATGATGAGCTCACCGAGCGCCACTTCTCTCCATCTCTCTCTCCAGAGGAGCACTGTAGGTTATCAAGGCTTCACAGCATGGCGATTTCCTCACACTTTAACACTCTCTCGTTCTTTGTGTCTGCTCCCTACAACCAGGTTCAGCAGCTCATGAAGGCGGCGAGAAGCGGTACAAAGGACGGGCTCGAAAAAACCAAGATAGCCGTCATGCGAAAAGTTTCCTTCCTGCAGAGGAAAGATCAATTAGGTAATGCAAGAATGTCTGAATTCTTTGTAAATGTTGGCCAGCTGGATGAAAGTTATACTATATTTAATAATGGGTGTTGGTTATAAAGTCTGGGTTTGAACTCACTTACAGCTGACTCTCTGAATTATAGGCAGTTGCTTGTGTGGAAAGCTATCCAAGTCAAAGCGATATTTGAGGCAGACACAGTAGAAAGTCTTACTTTTTCTTCACAGAAATCCCTTCCGGAGGAAATAAAAAACACTGTGAAAAAGAAAGACCTCACTGATTACAACTAGAATAAATAAAACAGGCAGGCTTTCTCAGTTTTAACACAGATGATGTGGTCCAGTAAAGTTTTTGATGTGCCAGAAAGAGAAGGATGAACTCATGCTGCACAATATAGGTTGTGTGTGAACGCTTGCCTCACAATAGAGAAAGATTACCATCCATTAATGGAGTATCGAGCAGCTTCATAAACCATAGATACCAGACTCACGCCTCAAACAAATCTCTGAGCCATCACAAAGAGGTAAAGAGGCCAGTGCTGCTATTTTTAGGTGTTGATCAAGGGAAATCTGCATGGCATTATATTTCTTTTTCACCAATCCTCTGTTATCATTCCAAAGTCTTTAATTGGAACGGTGGAAGCTTTTGGTCTCTGTGTCTTTATGGTTACGGGTGAAGCAGGGATTTATTTTTTTTTTTTTTGACACCAGTGAATGTCTTTGTGCCAATGTAGAGATGAGGATGTGTTGGATCGTGTTTTTGCAGACACACTTCTGCGTGCTTCCTTTACTGCTACAGTATTGTTTTGAAAGTTTGCATTGCATCTTCTTTTCCTTTCTCTCTCACTGTCACTCCTTTCTCCATATCTCTCTCTCTCTCTCTCTCTCTCTCTCTCTTGCGCTCGTCTATTTTTCAGAGAGTGTAGAAATCTCTTCATATTTTCGAGGTAATAAACTTAGTGCTTCGCAATGTCTCTCCAGCTGCATTGAGATCTGAAGGCTGCCTTTCTGTTTTTCCCTTCTTGTCTGATTCTGTCACACACACACACGCACACACACACACACACACAAAGACACTCACTTTCTTTTTTTAACCTCTCTATATGTTTCTCCTTTTTATTTATGGATGTCTGCAGAAGAGGAGGATGATGCAGGATATCTGGATGTGGCTGTGTCAGAAGTGAAGCATCCTCCCCCACAGCTGAGCCCCATGCCAGAGGGGCTGTCCTCCCATCAGGTGCACCTGACCGTTTTTATGATCTGTATTTAACCATTGATCATAATAACACTGCACATACAGCATTCTGCTTGTTATTTTTTTCTAAATTAACATACTATGTACTGTACTTAACAACCAACTTATTTTTACATTTCTAAATATAAGTATAAATGTGCTCTCTTTAACCTATCCTAAAAAAATTATAGTGACTAGAACTGCAGGTTAAACAGACAAACTCCTCTTTGAGTATTTTTTCTCCTGTGACAAACACATGATTATAGTGCAATCCATCACCTGCGCCATGCTTAACTGAGAGCATGCAGCACAGCGCAGCCCCATCATGTCCTCTTAGTGCTAGATTTCCTGACTGGTCTGTTGTCTGCGCAGGTTGTCAGACGCCATATCCTCGGCTCCATCATTCAGAGCGAGCGGAGCTACTTGGATTCTCTCAGGAGAATCTTGCAGGTGAGCTGTTTAGTCCCCGTTGTCCTCCTCTGCCACATGCAATATCTTCACTATTTAGCCTTTATGAATTACACTGAAAAGAGAAGCGGTGATATCCATCAAATTACAGAGTTGTCTCAGCATAAATAATCCTGTTAAAACCGCCCTCCTCATTTCTGTGCCATTGTGCTGATGCAAAGAGAGAGAGAGGCTGTCAGGCTCGCTCAGGATTGGGAGCTGCCTCTATTCTTTAATCTCTTTTTTATTGGGGAAAAGGAGACTTGTTATCTCCTCATCACTGAAAAATAAGAGGAGTCCACTGAAATGAAATCAGTAGCAATCAATGGCTTCCTTATGCACTGAAAAATCTTTCACTGTCAAGATACCTTTGTTGTCCAGGGACGTGATTGCCTGCTATACTTGGGGAGGTTTAGCTCTTTTGAAATCTCTCTTGTTAGTCAGAGAGTCCAGCCGAGTGGTAAATGCAGACAGATGACATAAAAAGATGAAAGGCCGCAAGCACAATTATCCGTTGATGGTTGTAAGTTTCATTGTTGCTGTAAAATTGATTGTGCAGTTGTTCATGTAGTTGTGCTTGTCCATGAGCCTTCTGTCTTGCAAAACAAACAACACAAAATTAGTACCAGTGTTACTCAATTAAATTCATTTTTGGAGTTAAATAGTCTTTTCATCTCTTACTTGGGCTTATACATAATATCTGTACTTCAGATTCAAAGACGTCATGTTTACTGGCTTCCACAAAGAATATTGTCCACAAAGAGCCTGTCAACTCATTTCTGTAGGCTATGCTAATATTCCCATGAGTGCTGACTGAAGAATCAATCAATGCTTCTTTTAACGTGTTGCCTTTCGCATCTGTAACTCTGCTGGGAGCTGCTTTTTGCCATTATTATTCTGGCTTTTATGATTACAAGTCACCTTGAGTTGTGAACATGTTTGCTTGTGGCAAATGCTGTTCTGTGGGTGAATCCTTTAGATTGATGTGCTTCCAGGCACCATGACAGCATTTCTTCATTTTCATAGAATATTTGTTGCTTCCCCTCAGTTGTCTGTTTATGTCGCTGAAAGGAAGCAATGCTTACGGATGGTGGACTGCTGATTCATTTTAAGCACACACACAACAGCAACAATAAAAAACCCAATTTTCTCCCACAATCTCACCAGGAATACCAGAGACCACTGATGGAAGCTGATCCACGCATCTTGAGTCCAAGAAAGATCCGGCCTATATTTTTCAGGATGAGGGAGATCACACAGTGCCACTCAATGTTTCAGATTGCACTGGCGTCACGCGTTGCAGAGTGGGACAGCAGCGAGAAAATTGGAGACTTATTTGTTGCTTCGGTAAGTGTGCATGCATGTGCATGCTGTTGGTAAGCATATTTATAATACGGAAATGCAAACTGGAAGTTTGTTTGCTGCACTATGGAGACGCGGGTGTTCGATGTTTGTGACTGTCTAAACATGCAATCACATTTTTCTTGGCTTTTCTATCCAACTGTATAACACAATCTCTCCTGCCAGGGTTCTAATGAGCCACAGGGACAGTGTACCCCAAACATGCTATCAACTATATTTCTGATGAATATCTCCACTGCATCCAGTGCTCTCTGTGTTACATGTTTACACATTTTTGGCACTGAGTTTTCTGTTGTGACTCTCTAAGGTGTGCTCATCCATAGGGTCTGCTCATTATTTGCCTATTAGAGGTGAGGTGATTCAACCCTATGCTTCTCTACTGGCTATTACAGGTCTGTTCCATTGATAATCTAAGACCTATCATCACATGAGACCACACTGGAAAAGGAAAGTGCTGGGCCTGCGCACTCCTCATTGAGCTGCCTCTTTTTCAATGCAGTTAATATCTTATTGGAATATCTGAGAGACAGGAAGCTGAAAGAGGGTGCAAGCAAAGAGGGTTAATTCCTTCATACGATTTGCTAATTCCCCACCACTCCTCAAACTGCCACTATCAGCTGCCTGGTGTGGGTTTAATTGAGGGGAGATAATAAATGTCTACCGCACAACAGACTCACACATACACACTCTCTCACACTTTGCCACCTCATTCCTCTCTGCCCAGCCTCTTAAATGGCTCGTGAAGGGTGTTGTGGTAGCTGGAATGGTAAACAAACCAATTTTTATAAGCACTATACTTAAATGGCCATTTTCTTGCCTCTCCTTGCATTGAAATTACCTATGGGTTGTCCTGCAAACAGGATGGTTAACCAGACATTCAAGATGTCAAAGGAAATCACATGACTGTGTGTGTGTGTGGACGCTGCTGTAAAGAAAAATAATCAAACATGGCAGAGCAGTTAGACCCTCTTGTTTAAGGGGCTGTTGTTACAAATTCAGATAAACATGCTTGCTTCTGTTTCTGCAGTTTTCCAAATCCATGGTGCTGGATGTGTACAGCGATTACGTGAACAACTTTACCAATGCCATGGCTCTCATCAAGAAGGCATGCATGTCCAAACCAGCTTTTCTGGAATTCTTAAAGGTGAGCTTCAGTCCAGGAGCACAGTGTAGTTTTCTGTTTTTCTCAGTTTTTAAATCTAAGTAACACAGATGTGTTTAGCTCCTTTGTTTATTTTCTTTAGTGGTGTTCAGCAGACGCTGAATCTTGCAAAGCCCCAAAGTAGTAGGCTTCAATAATACATAGTATTCAGGCTTCCAAAGAGACAGACAGATATTTAAGTGTGTAAAAAGGTGGTTATTGAAACTGAGTTCACTGATGGTGTGAAAGGTCACGCTCACATTCATAACTACAGCCAATTTAGATGTATCGGTTAACCTAACCGGCATGTCTTTGGACTGTGGGAGGAGGTCTGAGAATTTGAATATAACCCTACGCAACCGAATGCCAATGTAAAGAAAACGAGGAGTAATGTCTACCTGAGCAGAGAGTGAGGTCACTCTCCCTGTGTGTGTTGGAATCAGTGCTGCTTTGTTGACATAGCCATGTCGGATATGCATGCCTTGTAGTGCATGTGAGTTCATGTGAGTGTGCCCCACTGGCTAGCTAATGGCTGAAAGTGAAAGCATAGCACCCCATCCTCCTTTTCCCTCTCTGGTAAACACTCTTATCTCTGTCAGCACTGTTACAATTGTTTGCACTGTTAACACTCTCAGCTGCTCAGTTGTCTCCCTGTTGAGAGCCACATGGAGGCAATAGATGTGCTCTTAATTTTGTATCGAGCACCTTTAAAGTGTGTCCTGTTTCTGTGAAATTGTGTTCTCTTTAGATTGAGCACTGTATAACCTACCGTGCTAGTACTATCCCCGGGAATGGAAAAGATCCGATAGTAGTAGTATAGTAGGAGTAGATCCAGTATGAAATAGTCATGTCATACTCACATGGTTATTATCATCACCATTATCATTATCATTAAAACATGTTATATAATGAAATACAGAAACATTTGCAAATGAATGAATGCCAAACTCGCTGATTCACAAAAAACAATTAGGAAATAATTATGAAATAATTAGCAACATCTGTGGTTATTTGAACCAGACAATCAAGATCTGTTGCAGTGTTTGCTAAATGTTTCAGATATTAATTAGGGATCAGGAACAAGGAAAAATAGTGCCAGGGTGCAAAGGAAGTGCCAAGAAATTATTTAAATGTGCAGAGTTTAACAATTCCCTGTGCGCTCTGCATTCATGCATGAGTACGACCTGGATCACTGAGCTGTAATGCTGATTTACAGAAACAGATCCCACGGCTGGCAGCTCTGCATGTTACTCCTGATAACATGTGTCCCTTCCTTTTTGTTGAACCATTCCTCTATCTCTCCCCCTGCCTGTTGCAGCGCTCACTGGCAATGTGAAGACAAACCAAATAATGAATTGGCCAGACAGACTGAATCAATGACAAACTTCATTACATTGCTTTTAAAGCATTGTGCAGACACTGACTACACACATGACCATAAGCATGCAAAGCAGATTTACTGGGATTGGGATCCTAAAATTCAGTTTTTCATACAGTTGATATAATGTGCATTTTGACAGATGCATTGTGGTGAGTTCAATGTAAATCAGTTGTTTTTGAAAGAATAGACTGAAACATTTGATTCTCACTTTGTAAATAAATGTTTACAATTGTTCAAACTATTTTTGTAAGCTTGAAAGAATGTCAGAATTCCATTGGAGTGTTAGTTTATGTCATGGAGCGTAGCATTATCCAGTGGTCGGTGTAGCGGTGGCTGGTGCCTCGACGGCAGGACTTATTATTGAACCTGTTGGAAGTGTCATGGGGCTAATCTAGTTCCCATCAGCAGTGAAGGTGAAGTGTCCACTTGACAGGTCCAATAATATATCCAGGCTTGCTCATTTCCCCTTTCACTTGACATAAAAAGTGGATGTCAAGGGGTTTAACCCAAAATTAGCATAAGGGACAGCTCCATCAGTTCCAGCATACAGGTAAAAGCTGATAAGGTTGCCTGGTAACAAAAGCAATTCTATTCCACAAGGCAGGTGACATTGCCAGAAATATATCTTACAGAACAAAATAAAGTGTTCCTGATTTATATATATCAGAACTCGATGTATCGTAATGCGCACAGTCAGTAAATATTGTATAAATATTCCCTGACAAATTCATTCAAAACAAATCACAGCCACAACTCAGCTAGTCTACTATAATCTTTAATAGTGCTAGAAACCACTTTAATTCTGAAACTGAAAGAAAAACACAAACATAATATGAGACTTATATGTGGTTAAGGAGAGGAAAATGAGGTTGATCCTCATTTTGAGCCACCATCAACATCCAGCTCTCTTGGATTGCCTACCTCATATACTCACAAGAGAACTTTCTTGTTTTAAATTGCATTGCTAATGTAGCCAGCTCACCTTCCATCAGGTGATGAGGTGTGGGATAGTGAGACACACACAAGATCTAAAGTAGAGGTTTTAGTGTGTCCCAACATTTTGGATTCAACATGAAATGGATCTGTGGAAAAACCTGAAGCGCACCAAGGGCACAGATAACAATCTGCTCATGTCCAGAGAATAATAATGTGCGATCCAAAACCTGTCAGCTTGTAGAGACCCAAACAGAGAGAGAGAGAAAACACCAACGCTGGCAGCAGCATGATCCATTACCAGTTAACAAGCAGCTGCAGTTGAAGCTGCGGTAGTAATTTCCCCCTGCACTTCACATGGTCACTCTGTCCGTCTTTTTCCTGCCATTATTGGAATAAAACCACTTGGTCAGCGCTGGTAGCTGGTGTGCTCCAATCCATTTGGGTATGAGGTATACTGACACACAGACAGATCTTACGACAATACAACAGGACCCTATGTGGCCTGATTGGACTGAATGACTTGGACATAGTCTGACTCTGGTTTTGATTACTAGGAACCAAGTGAACCCCGAAAGAGCTTTACTGGTTTGTCTGTTCTTTATTTCAGATTTTGATGCATTAGATACTCCACTCCCTGATTCTGCTGGCTACTTCCCCCAATTGTTGGGAAACCAGAAATCTGTCATCTGTACCTCAAAAAGGAAAGAAATTAGATTGGATAATTTAAATTGCCCGTAGGTGTGAATGTGAGTGTGAGTGGTTGTCTGTCTCTATGTGTCCTGTGATGAACTGGAGACTTGTCCAGGGTGTACCCTGCCTTTCACCCTAAGACAGCTGGGATATGCTCCAGACCCCCACAACTCTATGTGAGAATAAACAGTAGAAAATGGATGGATGGATGGTTGATCCTGCTGTTGGTCCAGGTGACCAATATTAAGGAAACATTAACGTAGTGTTTCCTAGTATTACTGGATAGATTCCTCTATCTCAAAATAACAAACAAAATTCAGTTCATGCCCTGAGAGTTCATTCATGTGAACTACTGCTTTTTCCTTACGGTCTGTTTACACTGTGTGATCTCAAGCTTTTTCAGCCAAAAATGAAAAAATAGGGTGAATTTGTTGTCAGTCAAAAACAGTGGTTTTCGATCATACAGTGAGATAAATACCCCAATGGCTGACATAGAGCATTTATGAACCAACCAACTGAAATCCATCATGATGCAGAACACAGCGGCAAGCTTTCCTTCACCCGTCTCCCTCAGAGCGGCATGTAAAGCACGTACCATTGATTTTATTGTGCAGTACATACAACAGGTGCAAGTCTGTTGAACACTAGCGATAATGTGTCCTTGCCTGCTTTTGTTCATTTTTTTTTTTTTGTGGAGCCCTCCAATCGTTGCATTCTGCTACTCCACAAGTTGCTGACTGGTACGGCCATTGCTTCTTATATGGGGCTAATACAACAGTCACAGTGATAAAAGATATGCAAGTTATACTGGAGTTCACTCTAGGCTGCGAGTTCTCCACTTGTGCTCATAGAACTAGTGTTACAATCTGTAACCTTCACACTTAAATCTCTTCAGTGATCCATTCTCATACTGTACATCCATGTCCTATCCTATGAGCGTTTATCAAATACGGACAGGTTAGTGCCTTACGTCTCACTATCTCATATCAGAGTTTCAATATTGAGCCAATTTATGTTGTCAGTAATATAAGAAATCTGTGTGTTGAAAAAGTGCAAAAAATAGTTTTTTAACCCTAAGAAGTAGAAGTAGACTTAAAGTAAAATATAAGAGATTATGTGTTAGCTACTGCACTGTACAACGTATGGTATCAGATGTCTTAAAGTTCAGCAACAATTTGCCTCCTCTTTTTATTTCTGTCTCACAGTTGATCTTATCCAACCTTTACTACCATGCCATCTATTATTTGCACCCATTGATATGCCATTTCATACTGCTGGTGTCATCATGGCACAGACTCGACATTGCACCGAAGCAATCTTCTCTCGACCTACGCCCACAGTAATACATTAGATGCACAACACTCCAAAAAATCTCTTCTTTCATACTCTCCAGTGACTACAGACCCTGTTTTACATACGTTATTCACCAACCCACTCAGCCGCCTACACAATCTCTATAGAGGATTCTGGCAAGCTCCTATTAATGTAGGAACAGAATAGTTTCCTCTTAATGACCTTTCTGTGCAAGAATATTTTTCTGCAGAACTGCATGTTCTGTTTTAATGTTTTTGTGTTTTTTCTTTTTGTCTCCAGAAGAAGCAGGCATCTAGTGTTGACCGGATCACTCTGTACGGCCTGATGGTTAAGCCAATTCAACGATTCCCTCAGTTCATATTGCTCCTGCAGGTATAACGTGTTGTTTGTACTGTAAATGGCTATTTCATTTGTTTTAATTAAGTGAATCCCTTAAGTTTCACTAGCTAAACACTTCCAATATGTGAATAAGAGATTCAGCAGCACACACACACTAATAACGATTCAAAGCTGCAAGGTCACAGAATCGATGATGGATTTTGACCAAAGTACAAGAACTTGTACCTCATGTACTTTTACACTGAGGTTAGCCAGAGCTAGAAAATTAGCAAGCCACATCAGTTTTTCATATTGCTGGCTTTATGTCCCGACTCTTGCACTTTCCATTCTGTGCAAAGATTTGGATTTGAGCTTGACTGCTGGATCTGCAGAAGTTCATTTCATCCCTCAGTAGGCATTGATTATCCATGAATTCAAAAGATAAGTTATGCATGTGAATCAGGCATTTTCTTCGAGACTAAACTCAGTCCTCGAAATAGGAAGTGTGTGTGTTAAATCATACATTACAGGGAGCTAGAGCTTGAGGCGCTGAGCTACATCTGAGGTGCATATCAAGACAACACTTAGCTTTCACTGGGTCATAGATGCAGGACAAATATAGACACGCAAGCCACAAAGCCTACGCTAAGATGTGTTTGTTTTAGCCAATGCTGCTTACAAAAGGATAGAAATTGAAATACAATGAGCTTTAGAAAGTTTACATAACCACTGGAAGGTTAGTGTGGTGTACACAGTTAAGTCCACTGGAATCTGCTCCAGTCACACTCTTTACTCAGAGAGTATGAACTTTTCAAGACGAAGACAACTCTCTCAAACAGAACACATCATTTTGTTAGGATTCAGCATATTGCAGAATATGAAAGAAGTATTTAATCATAAACAGAGGATGGTTTGATTATATTTTATTTTACAACAAGCAGTGTCAGTAGTATCCTTGTGATCTTTTCTAGGACATGCTGAAGAATACACCGAAGGGCCACGTGGATCGTCTGCCACTGCAGCTTGCTTTGACAGAGCTGGAGATGCTGGCTGAGAAGCTGAACGAACAGAAACGAGTAGCTGACCAGATTGCAGAGACTCAACAACTGGCTCGCAGCGTCAGTGATCGCCTGCTCAGTAAGGTGACTGGAAACACATGCGCTCCTTCGTTCCCCTGTGAAATGAGCTGTGAGCCAGCCCCTGTGCCCTTTACCTCTTCAGTTGTTATCACCATGAGCCAAACACCTATAAATTAACCCAGCATATAGCAATCACTTACATCGCTTCTCCACACATTAATCTAGGGAGGCATTTTTATTTCGAGAAATTATCTCCAAGAAATGATGCCCATTATCATTCCTAAACAGTACCCAATGCAATGGCAGAGGCGTTGCCTCTTCATTACCACACTGAAATTACAGTCTTGCCGCTGCAAATCTGAACAAATGCTGCTCCGAATAAGAAGAATTAGGGGCTAAATGAGACATTTAATTGGAAACTGTAAGAGAGCTATCTCTTTCACCCTGTCGTTCTTCCTCACTCTCTCCAATTTGCCTCCCTTCTATTCCCCTCTTGCACTTCTTTGCTTACTCTCTCGCTCCACTTATACACTCTTATTCTCTTCTTCTAGTGCGACTGCATCTTCCTCCTGTCTTCTTCTTCCCTCTCTCTCTTTCTGTCACACACCCTCCCCCTCTCTTTATTTCTCTCTATCAGCCTTTTGCTTTCCAGGACTCTGAGATGAGCTGATTCACCCAATCTCCTCCACTCCACACAGAATTCCATTTGCTGCAGTGACAGTGCAGAATTCCAATAGGAAACCAGTCTCCTCTATTGCCCCCATAACCATCCAATGAAATATTCATTCTTTGTCTCAAAGTATCTAAGTCGCCTGAATAGGACAGATAACAATGTGATCGAGGATGGGTTTTCGCGCACACGCATGCATTCCCACTCACACATGCACATACACATGCACCCGGTGCGACGTCCTCTGTGCCTATTGATGCTTGAAGACTTTAAGGGTGTGTTCTTATTGCATCCCAACTCTTGAGGGAGTCGTGCCGTTTTGTGGCCATCAAACGGCAGTCCTTCTCGGACTAATGACTCATTTTGTGTGGAGGGTAGGAGCCGCAGCCAAAAGCAGCTACAGATTGCCTGCAGACAGGACATCCTCTTCTGTGAAATGTAGTCCCATGCTTTACTGCACTGCAGGTTGCAGAGTGGAGCAGAGTGGTGCATTACTTGCTGAATTGTATGCTTTTTGAACAACAAACGTTAAAAAAAAGTATCCTGATTTTATTGCTGCATTTGGACTTAACCTGTTACTAGCTGTGTAAATTGTGATCAGCTTGGCTTAGACTGGTGCAGTATGCATGAAAGTAAAAGTATTGATTCAAGCAGCCATAAAAAGAAGCTGAACCAAAGTGATAAATAAGCTTTCTGTTGCTATTTTCCTTTGCCAAACATATGGAGGACTGAAAAGCTCAGCATGTGCCAGCATACTCATAAATTGCATCTGTTATTGGTGTGTGTGTGTGCGTAAATAGGTGTGCATGCAGCAAACAGTTAATGCATTTATATCCATGTGTAGTTGTCTTGTTGTGGTGAAAAGGATTGTGTGTCCCAGTGTTCACAAACTAAGCCAGGAGTGGTATGGTGAATAGCATGTTATAGACAACAAGATTTATTTAGAAAAAAAGATTCTGGCAACACTCCATTAATGTAAAGTTTCTCTGACGGTCCCTCTCATTGCGTGTGCAGGACAAAGATAAACACACATCCTCACTAAGTTCAAGGAATGAACAGGCAGGGGTGTGTGTGTGCCTTGAGTGTGTGTGTATCCACATTAAATGACCTTCAGAAGCATGAATGTGTCACTAATCCCTGATGAGACATCTCTTCCTCCAAGCCTGTCTTCAGTGTCCTCCAGGCACTGAACTCTGGAGGACTGGCCCTTTGTGATGCCGTCTCCTCAGCCTCTGATCTGATTGTCCCTTTTAGCAACTGAACTCGGAGCAGGGGTCACTGGTCCTTTGTGAGACGCTTATTGAGACTGTGTACGGCGAGCGGGGACAAGTCCTGAAGTCGAAGGAGAGAAAGGTCTTCCTTTTTGATGATGTGCTCATCTGTGCCAACATAAATGTCAAGTAAGTCCCTTTTGTGGAACAAGTCGGGCTAAATGCCCTTGCATTCAAAAGTACTTTGCTGGTGCGTATATAATGCGTCAAACTGCATGAAGTTGTGTGTGCATTTTGAAAGGAGAGTGTGCTAAACTGCACAGTTAGGAGAAATTGCTATTAGGTGGCACGGCGCTCTAATGTGATGCCCTAGGTTTTGCAAGGATATTTTGGCAAACTGCATAGGAAAGAGAAATAGCTGCTAGGGATTTTGAGCCGTATCTGGAGTTGCAGGAGCTTTATCAGCTTTAAACAAATGGTAGAATGCCTAACTACAGCTACAGGAGTCCAAGATTACTGACATAAAACATTTTTTGATTTCTTTCCAATTTATCTTCTGTGACAGAACCATTGATCACATCTCTCTCTCTCTCTCTCTCTCTCTCTCGAAGTAAACAGGAAGGGGATTTTGTATATTTTGCAAAGCTCCTGTCAGAGATGTCGCTTAAAGCCCTCTCGCTCAGCCTTTGACATAATTATCGCACTATGTCTCATTCAACTCAAGTGTCCCGAAGTTGACTTTGTCTGCCCTCCAGGATCTTGACAAACCGATCACAATGTTGATTGTTTGCATGATTACAGGAATACATGAATAGCAATGAACTCCTCACAGCTAGAGGTACAATTTTGGCAGAGAACATGGGTGATCATACAGATTCTAATTCCTGTTCTCAAGCCTTCTTCATGACATTTCTCACCTATGGAGTGAGGGGTGCAGAGCTGTCAGCAGGATGCAGATAGGGAGTTTGCTTCTTAACTCCGTCCTCTGTTTTTTTTTTCTTATTATCTCCACCAGGGGGCCTCCGGATATCAGCAGCCTAGTTCCTGTCGGCCCCAAGTACACCATGAAGTGGAGCGCTCCCCTGCAGCAGGTGCAGGTAGTGGAGGTGGGGCAGGAGGGCTCTCAAAACAAAGACACCTTCTTCCAACAGAGCGGGGCCAAGCGACCAAGTAGTGCTCTCACTTCAGGTAAAAACAAACCCCAAAAAAGTGAACTTGTCCTTTCTCATTCCTCTCATGTGTCATCCTCCAGTTAATCTCATCACTTGGACTGACTTTTAGTCTCAGCCCCTTACTCTGACTCAGCGAGGCTAATCTGTTTCTGTTCTCAAGTGTCCCGCAGAGGGCTGGAGACACATCCGTGCTGCTTGTCACTCTGATTGAGTTTGTGTTTGTGAGGAGGACAGTGATGACGGTCACTCGTTCCAAACTGCCTAGGGTGTTTTATCTTGGAGAGGGATGTGGGGGTAGAGAGCCCCCTGCCGCAGCATCCCCACAGTCTCATTTCACTCTCTGATAGACCACAAACACAGCGAAAGTGGAGTCATCAATCTGCAGAGATTATTCCCTCCCTTTCCAGGCCCAATTAGAGAGCCAGTAGCAGTAGATAGAAATCGGTGGATGAAACACTGGTTCTCCTATCACCCCCTCACTAAACTCTAGTGTATACAGAGATTGACGAGATCCCTGATAAATGTGCCATGGGGAAAGGGAGGTACAAAGTCTTATCAGGATGTAATGGTACAGGCTTTTCAAAGTTGCAGCTCCATGACTTAAATATTAATGGTGCCTTCTTTAGAGCTCCCTGTGTCATGCTCAGAAAGCAGCTAGTGTTTTGAGACTTGGTCCAGATTCTCACTGGATTGAGTTTCCTTTTTTTGCTCAGGTAGTGTATACTCACAACTTTGCAGCAGGGTTTTAGGATTATTTAAGGTTCGCTCTCAATACAGCTGTCTCTTTTCCTTGTTTTACACCAGAGACGGTGCTGGATTCTGACATCCTCCCTTCTTTTATTTCACGTGTTTGACATGGTGCAGTCACCTTAATCATTTCTATACAGAAACCTCCCTGAACATCTGTGGGTCCGTTTTCCAAATTTTCATTCAGACAGGCTGTCCCGTCTATTTATAGTTTCATCCCCTGTGATGTCGTTCAGTGGGGTGTCTAGTCTAAATCCTCACACTGCCTTAGCATGCCTCAAAATGGAGTCATTTTTCATCTTCTGCAGGCCTTGCTTCCCATCTTTATCGAAGAAATCTGGCCTTCAGGGAAATGCAGCCTTCTCTTTTTTACTCCTTCTCCTTTTGTCTCCCTTTATATCTCTGTCGGACTGTTTCGTTCTCTGTCTGTTGTTACCAACACACAGAAAGCCCTCCAATGTACGTGCTCTTCCTTTGAAAGCAGAGTGTGCCAGTTGTTTACTCTCATGCTGTCTTGCCTTCATTCTCCCTCCATTACACCTCCCTTATTGCTGCTTCTCTTTTGACCTGCTGTCAAGAGTGCAGTGATTTTTTTGTCAGAAGTGTACCAGTGGGCTTTGGCTGTGGATCAGAGAGGGGTTTTTATGCAGGTGTAGAAGCTGCATTGTCTTTAAATCCACTGGCTCGAGTCACTGGCATAGCAGCTGAGTGCTAGATCGCGGACTTACTCCAGAGAAAGCAGGGATGGACCCCTCTGGGCTCTGGTCTTGCACACCAGTGGTGCTACGTGCCTGGCGGAGTGGATAGCCATGTCTGAGTGTGAAAACCATATCCTGCCTCACCAACGGGATTACGCTGGATTACAACTCAGCACATTCACCTTTTGGTCCGCAGCCAATAGCAGGTCCCAGAGGACTCAACAAACCTGTATGATGGTCTGAGCTGTCCCTTTGGAGAGGACAGAAAGACATTGTTCTGGCAGATCGCAGCACACCCTTTTATATTCAGATGTCTCACCTATTGATTTCCCTGCACAGATGACAGATGTCACTGGCGGCCCATGACAAAGATCCCATTAAACCCCAAAAGCTACAATAGAGCTCTTTAAACGAACAATGCAAGCCCACCACTCTCTTTTTCTCACTCCCTCTCCCCTCTCGGCTTTACTCTCTCACTCCATTTATGCACGTGGATAGACGGCGGGTCCCCTCGGAGGAGCATGCCTCACTAAGCCCGCCTACCGGCTCAGCTCTTTCTGCTCCTTTATTATGTGGCAGCGGTGACAGTGCAGGACAGCTCTGGAGCAAAATCTACCTGCAGAATTTAATTAGGCGGTTCTCATAGTGCCAGGGGGAGTGAGGACGGAGGATGGCAGACAGGAGGAGACACAGCTATCGATTCGCAGCAGTAGGAGAGAGAGTTTGAAGGCAGTGGGCCTCAAATCGATGCTGAATTTTTCGTCTAATGAGACACCTGCATTCCTTTTGGCCAGCAAAAGGGCATTATAGCTCCAAATAACAGTTTCTCCATCTTATTTTTTAACTCATAAATTCATTCTCTGTAGTTCAACAAATAATGAAGATCGATCCATCCACTCATAGAACATCTTTTATTAGTGCCACTGGAGTTTCAGCAAAAGCAACTTTTCTTTCTGCTCTTCCACCAGTTCTCCGAGACAATGCTATTGTTTTCTCTCACTGTGTGCAGACCACTTCAACCTTGAACATGTACATTGCACGCCCACATTTGGTTGGTCAATATATTTTAAGTACAGTATACATAGTATACAGTACAGCACGGTATGTTTAATGTGTGTATTTTAGATTGTAAGTTATTTGTTTTGTAAGAAACTGAATGGCAACATTTTGTCAATCATAGTTCAAGGTTCATTTTTGTGATATGATGATGACCTTCTCATTCTTGATAACTTTTTATTGAAGTAATTTGTCAAACAGAATTAAGAGTCTAATTTTTTTATCTATCTATTGAATACCCCTGGGTTTTGGACTAAACAATCAATTTCAAATTTTGATGATAGTGTTTTTTTTTGACCTGGGAATATACAGTATGTTTGTGATATTACAAACCCTGAAGCTGTTTGTGATATCCCCCTTAGGTAAAGCAATCCTTGGCCCTCCACGGCTCTACCAGGAACTGCAGGAACTGCAACACGACCTCTCTGTCGTAGAGGAGGTCACGCTCCTCGTGGGCACACTGCAGGGGATGTACCAGGTACTTTCCTACGTGTCACTTCATGTTATAGTTTTACTATGGCAAACAGTCTTACAGGGAAAATGAGTATCACACAGCATGAAGCCTGTAATGGAACAAAATGAGCAGAAAGGCCAGATCTCTATAGGCCAAGCTATTGAAATTCCTGAATTTCACAGCTTTCAGTGTCACAAATTTGATCAAGATTTTATTTCATCTTCCCAAAATAATGACTGAAAAATATAACATATATAACATATGGAATACTGAATTCATCCTGTATATTGCAGCTTACTTTATAATAGCTCCTAAGTTCTGAGAGCACTTCAAAGAAAAAACTAAAGTACGCACAGCTAATATGAATTGCCGAAGAGATCAAGTCTGTCTGGTACAATAACCACTTGGGGAAATCCCTCTCTGCTATTCCTCTTAAAGACATTGCAAAAGGATTCTAGATGTTTAAAATGTGATTAAAGAGCAGCCCCATTTTCAGCATGAAGCATGAAGTCTCCTCATCACCCATGCTACAATGGTTGGAATGAGATGTTCCCTCAGATATTCTAGATAGAACAGTCAGATTTGCTATGTTACAAAAGAAAGTGGCAGCCTCCCTCCTGTGGCTTTCAAATCAGGACACTTCCCAGTAGTCTGTCACTAACACATTAACAGTACCAAACTCTACATACGTAACACAGCCAGGGAGGTGTACTCCAGCAATCACCAAAGAGCCTCTCAGGCTAATGGTGCACCTTTGCTTAATGAGCACAATGTCCTCAGGAGGAGTGATATTGGTCTGACACTATGTGATTGATTTCACTTTCCACCTTGTAATAATACTGTCCACTGAACAAACGGACAAAATACTTCTGCACAGCTCATTGACTTCAGAAAATTGATTTGATTCTGTTTGACTTGAGGGACTAGGATTTAGTGTAAAATGGATGCTGGTGTTGAAATAAATTCGACATTACATTTGAGGGAATAAAAGTGCCACAACCACATCTCATCAAAAATGGTTCTGCAGTTTTATGAGTGGATTGTTTGCATGTCAGAATACCAATATGTATGTACATCAGCTTAGATTTATTGTGCAAGTCTCTGAGATATGCTGCAGCTGAGAAACTAAGTTTAATTTTGTGTGTGTGTGTGTGTGTGTGTTTCCATTTCCAAGAACCTGAATACCACTGTGGCCCAGGACTGGTGTCTCGCTCTACAGAGGCTTATTCGCATCAAAGAAGAACAGATCCAGAGCGCTAACAAATGTCGTTTACGCCTGCAGGTGCCCGGCAGGCCAGACAAGTGAGTAGCATCTCACATACAGATGTGCTCTAAGTACAATGTACTGTGATTGTAATAAATGACCACAACAGAAACAGCAAAGACAATAAAAACATGCAGCAGTGCCAGATGTTAGTATATGAGCTATCTGTTGAGGGATCTATCTGAGAGGGATGGCTTAAGAAATGAGGGCATTGTAGTAACATATATGCACTCAGATCACTGGGCCAACAGGACACCCTGAACATTTCTAAATTAGAGGCAAGAATAGTTTATTCCATCTCGAGTGGGTAATTACTTGACTCACATAATTCATTTCTGTCAGTACTTGAATAGAATAATGAATAGCCTCCACAAAATGTTCCTTTTGTACACTTTAATTTAGGTGCTTTTTGCTGCAGCCTTTGCCTAGTCTGACTAAAAGTCTTATGACTTACAGCATTCTCCCTTTGTGCTACCTGCACCGGTACATTACAGAATCCTGGTATGCTACTCGGACATAAAACAATTTTAGTTTTAAATATTAGATTTTAAAAGAGTAGTGGTTACTTTTTTTTATACAACAGTTGTTTTTAGCTCATGAAATATGTTTGTTTAGCTGAACATATATGACAGCTACAGCAAGTTACCTTGTCATACTAAGAATCTTGAAGAGGTTCTCTTAACACCCTAAAGTGGATCCAGGTGGGTGGAGTAACGGCTGAATGAATGAACGCCCTACTTAGAGAAGAACAAAGATGGCAAAGGGAGAGCATATGAGTAGCTTAGAGTACTGCACAGGAACTGGGAATAGCAAATAATAGCAGATTATAATGGATCCCATTTCGTGACTTCTGGTGGGGGATTGAGAAAGAAAGAGGCAGGGGAGTACAAAAAGAGAAAGATTGCAATAGAGAAGCCAGAGTCCTGCTGAGAGAGACTGAGCAGGAGGGCAAGGAAGAAAGAAAGAAAGCGTGAGAGTGATGATCAACCTCCCCCATGAAAGACTTGGCTTGGTGCCGGCAGGGCAGTGGCAGTCAGAGGAGTGGGCCTAATGCTTCAGAGCCAGGGAGAATCGAACTGTGCCAAGCAAAGCTAAAGTGACAGCTTGAGCAGCGGAGCTGTGCAGATCAGTTCTCCCACATCTCCCAGCTTCCTCGTCGGCTGTCACACCAAGCCTGCAGGGCCAATCTGCTTACTCAGATGTTTGGTGGAGCCAGATGTCATGCTTACAACAGAGTCCCTGAATTCCCCTTCAAGGGGTACCCTATTTGCTGATATGTTGTGATATTGTCATTAGTGACTGTTCTGATACAGTAGCTGTCCAAGCTGCAGATTTGTATGTAAAGCTTACATAATGTAGAGCAAGGCCTGCACTCATCCTGGGGATGGACACATAGATTTTGTAGAGAGGTAAAAAATAACAATGCCAGCTGAAAGAGAGAAATCTTCTTTTGGGAAAAAGAGCTGGTCCTGGTTGTGTGATAGCAATCTAATTGAAGCTGGGCCTTGGTGTCAGGTGGCTGGACCAGCAGCGAGCCTCTGGGCTGGGGGTGACAGGTGGCACAGCGGGCGCCCAAACCATTCTGACACTACCCAGGGTGCAGCAGGGGAGATCAGCGGGCAGACTGGCTCTGTCTCGCTTACAAACACATCCACACAATCACACATACACACATATGTTGGTTTCCTCTTGTTGTGTTTTTTTACAAATCTGAGTTATAATCTCCAGGGAACAAGTGTGTTTCCAGAGTGTGCATGTTGCATTTACTCACACGTGTATCATGCTGACAAGTGCACAAGTGCACCTATACGGCTATCAAGAAAAAAAAGCACACAGACAGAGGGAGTAACACACACACACACACACTAGAGCCATCGCTCTGCTGGTGTGAGAGTGGGACCACAGCAGGGACCCCCTGTACTAAGTCGCTCCCCTCCTGTCTGGCTGCAAGCGACTCTCTGCAGTCAGGCAGCACATCACAGCCTCCACACTGCAAACAGACTGAGTACGTGGAGAGAATCCTGACTGCTGCCTCAAAGGCACCAGCCTACGTGTGACAGCAGTTCATTAACATCCTCTTTTTACTGCGTCTGCCAGAGCAACCACAGGCGTAGACACATAGAAACAGTATTGTAAGCCCACAGTTGTTTTTTTTTTTTTTTTTCCACACACGCCTTTTTATGGAGGCTATACAGGCTGCCTGCAAGGCGAACAGCAGATCTCACATTCTCAATCATAGTATGACTGATTTGGACTCTGGAGACTCCTGATGACCTTATTTCAGTGTCTGGACATCAGCAAGGCTTTTCTGAGGTGTGCTGTGGATATAAGGATCATTTACAGACTTAGTTTACCCAATTACTGGCAAATAAAATTCCTCCTTGTCATCTATCTTTCAGATTCAAGTTTTGGTTTTATTTATCCAGATTTTGAGCTATCACCCTTTCAGTTCTTTGCTTCCATCCCCAAAAAGTGAGGGTGAATGGAGTTTCCTCTGAAGTGCTCATGGCACTGACCAATGATGGAAAAAGTTTGCTTTGAACTTTGACTCAAATATAACTTAATTATGTCATGTAAAATGCAACTTCTGTACAATGAAAAATCAAATAGTACTAGGGATCACTGACTGTCACTGCAACAACCACAAATTAACACATGTAACAAACATGGTACAGTCATTTACTAGGTTTCAACCTGTTCTTGTTTTGTGAATCGATCATTTAAAGTTTTGTCCTGTGTGAATAATTTGTTTCACAATATTTTTTCTAACTGCTGTTTTTGATATACTATATGTGGCAAAAAATATAGCCTTTGACATACACATTGCGTAACCATTTATTAGAGGCAAATTCATTCAGTGCATTTGCTAAAAGAAAACAAAGGTAGCGCAGAGTAGTTTAAGCTATAAAACAATTTACCTCAGACTGGCTGCCAGACACTGCGCTGGGTCAATATGATCCCAGTAGTTGCACTGTGCAACTCTATTAAAAGTTTTTTTACAGAAAAAAAGTGGTCAAAATTGCAGCTCTTCTGGTTTGAAAGGTTTTATGCTTTAATGTGTAATGGTAAGCGCATTGCGCCCCTGTAACCCACCCCAATGTCTGCAGTCGAGACACATTCACAACTGGAAGTTCCTGGAACAGTCCTCTGCTTTTAACCATGGTACAGTGGAGCTGAAGGGCACCTACGGTACAGTTGTTTAATTGGTCAGTTGGAGTGGAAAAGTTTATGTTGCTGCTTGAGTGGTCAGAACAAATTAGGAAATGGGCTAGTTAGCTCATTTATTGAGGAGGTATGTTATTTAGTCATGTATTTGCTCGAGATTCATTTTAAGATTGACTTTTTTTACTGCTGATTTATGTGTTATTATGTGTACAAATATCAGCTTATGCAGTATCCTTCATACTTTATATTTATGCTCAGAAATTATGACTAATAAGTCACACTGTTGCTCTTGTTCTGCTTTTTTGTGGATGGTTGGTAGTGAGAGTGGGGAGAATGGGTCAGCATGCATGTGTTCACAAAAAGGAGAACATAAACCATTTCATTTGGTTCTTCACTGCAGACAAAAAAACATCCCAGTACACAGAACACTGTCCATTTTCCTGGAGGCTGAAACAATGCAGGCCAACCAGTTTACACCCAGTCACCTGCTGTCTGTGACCAGTCAGGGAGGATCTCTGGAATTAGTGCCACTTTAACCCAGGTGGTGTCAAGCTCCCCTCAGCTGGAGCCAGTTGCTTTGATTTAAATCCCTCTACAGAAAAGTGGAGACAAAAGGCTCTGCGACACAAGCCTGGATGTTGATGCTGTTGTGACGCATTTCATGTCACGCAAAACTGTTCCAATGAAATAAAGCTGAACAAGTAAATGCCCCCACACACTGTCAATACAAGTGACAAGTAATAACCCCCAAATATGTTATGCTGTAATTCTATGGTTTAACAGAATTTGTATGTAACAAAAGGTGACAACCACGTATTAACTCATCATCAACAGTATGAAAGGTAAAAACCAGACTGAATAAATATCTTACATCTCACACAGGAGTGGTGTGTTAAAGTGTTTTTAGTGACTCGCTCACTATTCATTGATTTGCAGTCTAAACATTCAGAGTAAGTGAGTCTCTTTTTATTCACACAAATTGACTCATCTGAGATCTTACCTGGATATTTTTGATTTCAGGCTCATTTTGTACCACCTGCACAGAATCCTCTGTCCTGTTTGTTTCCACTGGAAAATTTTGCATACAATTCTGTCACCACTATGAATTCATCTGAACCCATTTTAAAGCTCTGGACCCACCAACACGATGTCAAAGGGCTAACGGTGACAAAGGCCTCCTGTTGCACGTGTCTTGGCCAAAATGTTGCACTCAAACTCAACCACAAAGTCGACAACCAGTAGGCCGTATGTTATATGTTCTGTGGCTACATGAGATGTGAAAACTCTCTATACCAGCAGGTGGTTATAGTAAGAAATCAGGAAGATACTATTGCCAAAAGTAGATAATCAGAATCAGGTGTTCCAGTCACTTCCATGGCCACAGGTGTATAAAATCAAGCACCTAGGCATGCAGACTGTTTTTACAAACATTTGTGAAAGAATGGGTCGCTCTCAGGAGCTCAGTGAATTCCAGCGTGGAACTGTGATAGGATGCCACCTGTGCAACAAATCCAGTCATGAAATTTCCTCGCTCCTAAATATTCCACAGTCAACTGTCAGCTGTATTATAACAATGTGGAAGTGTTTGGGAACGACAGCAACTCAGCCACGAAGTGGTAGGCCACGTAAACTGACGGAGCGGGTCAGCGGATGCTGAGGCGCATAGTGTGAAGAGGTCGCCAACTTCCTGCAGAGTCAGTCACTACAGACCTCCAAACTTCATGTGGCCTTCAGATTAACTCAAGAACAGTGCACAGAGAGCTTCATGGAATGGGTTTTCATGGCCAAGCAGCTGCATCCAAGCCATACATCACCAAGGACAATGCAAAGTGTTGGATGCAGTGGTGTAAAGCACACCACCACTGGACTCTAGGGCAGTGGAGACGCGTTCTCTGGAGTGATGAATCACGCTTCTCCATCTGGCAATCTGATGGACGAGTCTGGGTTTGGTGGTTGCAAGGAGAACGACACTTGTCGGACTGCATTGTGTCAAGTGTAAAGTTTGGTGGAGGGGGGGATTATGGTGTGGGGTTGTTTTTCAGGAGCTGGGCTTGGCCCCTTAGTTCCAGTGAAAGGAACTCTGAATACTTCAACATACCGAGACATTTTGAACAATTCCATGCTCCCAACTTTGTGGGAACAGTTTGGAGCTGGCCCCTTCCTCTTCCAACATGACTGTGCACCAGTGCACAAAGCAAGGTCCATAAAGACATGGATGAACTTGACTGGCCTGCACAGAGTCCTGACCTCAACCTGATAGAACACCTTTGGGATGAATTAGAGCGGAGATTGAGAGCCAGGCCTTCTCGTCCAACATCAGTGTGTGACCTCACAAATACACTTCTGGAAGAATGGTCAAAAATTCCCATAAACACACTCCTAAACCTTGTGGACAGCCTTCCCAGAAGAGTTGAATCTGTTATAGCTGAAAAGGGTGGACTGACGTCATATTGAACCATATGGATTAGGAATGGGATGTCACTTAACTTCATATGTGAGTCAAGGCAGGTGAGCGAATACTTTTGGCGATATAGTGTACATAATCTGTTTCTATAATAGATGAAATAAAGCAGCATTTGCCCACCTTTTTCCACACCATTCTCATTCACCACTGAGCTTCATTTTCAGTTTCCATGCGTTGGAATGATCAGATGACATGAAGGTGAAAATGAAAAGAGCCTTAGCTGTTAGTTTGCTTTCCTCACTTCCTGTACTCTTCTCATGCACTGATTCGTTTCAGCTAAACGGTCAATTGGAGTGATATCTCTGACCGACGGCTCCGCAGCCCTTTCAACATGCTGAATCGATTATAAGCAACGGTGTGCACACTGCAAAGACTATGCCGACAGACGTTGGGTTTGGTGTATCTCCAGTTTAAGTCTCTCTCTTGTGTGTGACTGATTTGTCATTTCTGTCCAGAATTAAACCAGCAGACTCTTGTAGGGACGCCAAACCATCTCCTTTAACTCCTCTCCCTATTTGCAGAGCATGTTTTCTCTCTGCTGACTGTTTCTCTGGAAGGTGGAGGTGATCTGGAGGATGGGTGTATGACAGGCTGCCACTCAGCACTCACTCCTACATCTGTCCTGTCCTTGTGCATTAGTGTCACATGTGTGCTCTGGCACTGACCTGCTCCCATAAATCAGCTAGGCCACCTACTCGCTTCGCTCCCTCGCCCCTCTCTGCCCTCTTTGAATCTCCTCATCTCCCCTCCGCCAGAGTGCCCGAGTGTCGTTCTCTATTCTGGCAGCGCACCACACCTGCACTGCGGCTGTCAATCAGCGGACGGGAGGGGAGGAATCGCAGACTCCGCTCAGTTTAGCATGTTTGAGCGTTGCCTAAGGAATCCAACCAAGTGAGTAGCTGTATTCTCGTCACACCCTGTCTCCCCTTCTGTCTTTGGCAAATTGCCTCTGCTACATTTAAGCAGCGAATGGTGTGAATTACACCACTTTGTGAAAGCTTCACTTTTTCAACGTGTCAAGGAAGTTTGAGATCTTACTTACAGTACTTTTATCCTATTCCTACAGCAATCTCTCTCTACCTTCCATGTGTGTTTCTTTCTACCATTTTTTTCTTCCTCGTTCTATGAAGCAAAAATGAATTTGCAGTGGGCAGCGGCAGATATGACAGAAGCAGAATTTCAGGCTGTGCACTGTTCTCTACTCAATTACCTTCTAATGATGTCTGAATGTGAAATTGTCTTCCTTATGTGTGCATGTGACGCCACCCTTTCTTCTCACGCGCTCTCTTGCACACTCTCCATTTCTTTATTTCATCGCCTCAGAATCACTGTGGAATAGTTGTCCAGGTGACTGAGACAAGGCCATTATTTTGGAAAGCTGCTTAGTTCTTTTAAAATCTCATCCTTGGCCAGTCGGCTTACTTGTAGTTCCAATAAAGGCTGATCAATCCAGACAAAAGAGTGCCCCTGTCAATGCACAGACACCAGCTGAGTCATTGCTAACTCAGGGTCAATGCTACCACTCTCACTTCAGCCTGCTCAGCATTTAGAAATTATTTTATTTTAGTTGACAGGACAGGGAGAGAGAGGACATGGCTACTCGTCTAACAAGCTGACAGAAATTTCACTGAATAATTACTGAAGGAAGCTGAATGTTCAGGTGGGAAATTACAGCTGGGAGACGAGTTTGTAAGAGCATGTAACACAACCTGAACCCAGCGGTTATTACCAGTCACTTGTTGGTTTTAGGTCATGCGTCTCACTTGAATCCACAAAGGGAAAATAAACAAAGAACCACGTTTCTCTGGGAGAGAGATCTTGTGTTGCTGGCATGGTGTATTTTTATTAGCTGGTGAAACTCTCATGAGATAAAAGTCCCTTGTGGTATTCAGGCTGAATGACCTTGATGGAAAAAAGAAAGACGTGGTAGGAGCGATTTGCCGCTGCAGTTATGATGTGAGCTCTTTGTCTCATGAAATTATACCTGTTGTGTTTCATAGCATGTTTTTTTTTGTTTATCCTACTATAATCAGCAGTGCCTTGTCTTTCTTCTGATAGCTTGTGTAGCCTTCCTCCTCCTTCCCTGCTTCATGTAACACATCAGCTTGAATGATTAGATGAAAAAAGACTTACCTGGTGAAACACTGAATGAGAAACTTTGTGAGAGGAAAAAAAAAATACTATGACACACAGTGAGACACATGAACAAGATAATGATGTCTGTGCTGTCTTTTTTATATAAAAAATACTTGTTTACTGTAGCTCTCAACACGCTATGTCACATATACACCTCATGTTGTCTTGTACTTTATAGTGACAATATATTCCTATATGATAACAGACTGTGATGCTTTAAAGGATTCAAGTTTGAGCTTAACACACAAACTAAGAATAAGATCTCTCTCACACACACACAAGGGACAGTTAGTGGACTGTGACGAGACATTCACTGAATTTAGTAAAAATGTTATCAAAGGTGGAATCAGTTATTCTAAACCAATAACACAAATTTGCCAATTGTTCTGGATAATAATCAGTTATCACCGACAATTTTGATTCAATCAAATTAAATAAAAATGTTCTTGTTAATTTGATTCAATCAAATTTGAAACAATTCCTCGAGAGAAACCATTTTTCTGATTCAGCAGCTCGATAGAAATAGTTTAGTCACTTCTCACTACTGGCACTGTTTCTTTCAGACTGAACTTTCCAAGTCCAATATTCTGTTTTTCATTCAGTTATTTTTCAGTTTTTTAAATGAAAAAGTCAGTGTTTTTTTGTATGTTATTTGGCAAGTAATCTTCTACACTTCTCTAATCCTGCATAGGAAGTAAAAAGAAAGCACTCGCTCACTCCTGAAATAAAATGTGGACATTGGCAACATTCTCTTGTCAAAATCACCTAAATTACCATATATGGACAGAGGCAAAAATGCTAATTCTGGTATAAAGATGTGTGATCTGGCATGTTGCAAGGCCTTAAGCAAACTATGTTTACATGATTTACATTGAGGAGGAAGACAGGATGTTTTTCAACTTTGTATTATGCATGCAAAAGAGTAATATATGCATAGATTTTTGTCAGTGTAGCATATAAGACTCATGACACATTATACAGTTTTATTAAACATCATTAATTCATGAACAGTAATCAATTAGTTTGCTTTAAAGTTTACCAGAACATTGTGCAGTTGGAGGTTAAAGGAATGATCCACCACAAATCTCTGTTTTGAACATCTAACGCTCACCCCTGCTGACTTGAAAGGTGCCTCAGAAAAATCAGTATCTTGCTACCTGGCAGTGAGCGGCATGTGCCGTTGGCTTGAATTCATGGCTTTTACAATGGATTCCAATGCTGACCCAGTTTCAAGGCGAAAAAAGGTTCATAGATTTTTTTTTCATACTTCTCCAGCAGCACAATATACAGTAATTCTCTGCCGATTTGTGTGTTTGGTTTCCATGCCCTTTTCTCCTTTATCAACCATGTAAAATGCTTTTCATCTTTCTAAGAAAAGCCAAGAAAGTTGTTCTATAGTACTCAAGCAGTGTAAAGAATAGCCAGTTAAGGTTTTTAAATTTTTGGGCAGAGTGGCCATCCTTCAACTCTCGGGTTGAAAGTTTGATGCCTGGGTACTACTGTCTACATGCTGTTGTGTCCTCTTGCTCCCTGACCACTTTACATTGGATCTTTTTTTTTTTTTAACCCCCGGGTCATAATTATTTATCTGTATATACATCCATCCATCATCTACCGGTTATCCTCATTGGGTCGCGGGGGGGCTGGAACCTATCCCAGCTGTCTTAGGGTGAAAGGCAGGGTACACCCTGGACAAGTCTCCAGTTCATCACAGGACACATAGAGACAGACAACCACTCACATTCACACCTACGGTCAATTTAATTTAGCCAATTAACCTAATCCCCATGCATGTTTTTGGATGGTGGGAGGAAGCCGGAGTACCCGGGGAGAACACCACACAGAAAGGTCCCGGGCCTGGGATTCGAACCTGGTCTGTATATACATATTTATACTTTTTTATGTTGTTGTTCTTTTGCTTCATATTCTATTCAATTATGTTCTTTCACTGCTCCTAAAGATTAAGCCTAAGGTTTAAAGTTTAATGCAGGTGTAAAATGTCATATATGCACTGTACCTGTAAGTATATGATTGTCATGAAGTTTTCTTTTGTCTTTGCCCTTGAGTATGGTTTGTTTAACATGGATTTCATTCAACAACATTATATCTGATGAAATAGGTAAATGCAATTTTATGTACAGTGCAGTTTACCACCGCTGCCCTAGAAAAGATGTGAAATTATTTACTGTCATTGCTGAACAGAAAAATGTATTTTAGTGGTTGTATGTTATTCAGGATTAATTTCTGACTTCTCACAGAATTCCAGTGTTCTGGCTCAATTTTGTGGATTAAAAGGTGAAATCAGTTTCAATTCCTCACTCAGTGGTGAAGCGTAGGAAACTCAGTGAGGCAGAAAGAGTCCGAACTGAAGATACTGTCTTCATGATGCTGGGGGCTCTTTGAGACAAAAAGGGCAGGTGGTCTAATGCATTTATTAAGCACTGTATATATAAGAAGGGAATATAGTTGTGGTTATCAGAATATAGAGTACATCCTACAACATTATGATTGACATACATGGATGATATAGTATATGTGTGCATGTTAATGAATGTTTTAGGTTTCTAGAAGGATGAAGGTGTAGTCTGGCTACATTACAATGAATGTGTGTGGCATGTTGATACACATTTGGCAGCGAAATATACCCTGAATATGTTTTAAATCTAATTTTTCTTTTTAAAGTCTATATTCTTATATCATTGAATGTTTTACATAGCTGATTATTTCTGCCTCAACTCCAACTGCACACAAAATAATAGAGGACAGGAAAGTGACCGTACATTCTATTTTGGTTGCCATGACTCTTTGGTCTCCTTATCTTTCTCTCCCTCGTTCATTCTCTCACACACTTAGACAACCACACTGGAGCTCCTGGTCTCCTACTGTGTCTGAGCTTGAATTGCCACCAAAAAGCCCTCACCAATCACATTCTGTACTAGTTGTGCCTCCCCACGGAGCCAACACATTAGTGGCATTTTGAGCATCGGAGCCCACCTAGAAGTGATTTACTGTGACCTGTGTGGTCATCGCAACCTGCCCTGAATGTTGCACGCTGAATTCATAAAGCCTTAGATCACTGCACTGAATCTGTAAAACTACACACAGGAGAGTAGCTGCTTTGACAGAAAGAAAATCTTGATGTATTAAAGTTAAAATCCGGTGAAATGAAACATTTCTTTTACCCGTTTCTCTGACTGCATTGTTCTGCTTTCTGTTTTTATAAATCACATCTGCAGCACATGTCAGATATGCAGTTTTGCCCAGTTTATATATCACAGTCCTACAGTTGCCATTTGTGATGTCAAAGGTAATGTGAAAGTCGTGGCTACTGTCAAGGTTCATTTGTCATTTTTTTCAGTGTCATTTCAGTGTCATCTGAGTGTCAGTTTCTCAGCTGCAGGGTTAAATGTGGCAATCCTGTGACAGCCTATTTACTGGTGATTCCAGAATACAGCAAAACAAACTATTGCCATTTTGAAAAAGAAGTCCTGAAATAATTGAATCAATTCAGTTTTTCATCATTGTATGTGCAATTGTTTTATGCTTCACGCGGCCTAAGTCTCCAAAGTCAAACGATGACTATGTTGCATTTCATGTGACTACCTCATAGTAAAAGTCAACTTGTGTTTCACCAGTTAAATGCCTTTGAAGTGAGGCTGCAGCAGTTGGACATGTTCAGTTTACAAGAGCAATAACTTAAACATGCATTTCCAGTGAGCTCACAACAATTGCACAACATATTACTGCAAATATTTTATAATATTTTATTTATTGCAATGCTCCAATAGTTAGCTCATTTGATGATGACTTAATTATGGGGTTGGGTCCAATGGGGTTTTTAGTTTCATCTTCATTTTGGTGATGGAGAAGCAAATATCTGTACAAGCTTCTTTTGCCTGCATATTTATATTTGTTTACAAGTTATGCACTGTGGTTTATTGATATTTTGTCTAACAACATTTTCCACACGGATGACCTGTAAGCAGGTATTTTTGCACAGATAATAAATGAAAGCTCAGCTCAGGCTAATATTCGATCCAGTTTAATTATTGTAATAACTGCATTTCAGTGACATACTTCAGTATCTAGCTGTGACAGTTATAGCAACATTAAAAGGATATTCCACCAAAGCAATGAACTCTTTGAATTTTATTGAGCTCAAAAGACCAAAATTAAAGCAACACTTTTATGGTTCAAGGTTCAGCTATTCTGTCATTATACATGTTTTCATAGTTTCATTTTGTTGGTGTCAAATCCTATGAAACAAAAAACGAAAAAACAAAATAACTTTTAATTACTGCCTTTCAATATATCACTTGCTCTGCCCAAATTCAATACTGTTGACTTTCAATGCATAAGGGGTTTGCAGAAACATATGAAGAGGAAGAAATGCTGTACTTGATTAATCCCTCAATGGGGAAATTACAGTTTTCACTCTGTTAGTATTTTTCTGTTGCACATCACACACAGGTCATGAAACACTCATGCACATTCCTTAATGGAGAGGTGTCAGAGTGAGGGGGCTGCCCCATATCAAGAATGTTGAGGGTTCGGTGCCAAGGGCTCCTCAGCAGTGCTCAGGAGGAGGAACTGGCACTTCTCCAGCTACCAGTCCACGCTCCAAACTTGGTCCGACCTGGACTTGAATCAGCGTCCATCCAGTTCCCAGCCTGAGCTACTGCCCCTATTTTTTTTCCTCATGTCAGCAATGATCTTACTTCATACTGTATTGTGTCAAACGTAAAATATTAAGTACCAGTACATCTCTCTCGTCTCATGTACACTTCTCTGTTCTCTTTCAGGTCAGGGCGTCCTGTCAGTTTCATGGTGGTCCTCAACACTCCCAGCCCACTTAGCAAGATCTCCTGGGTCAACCGTCTGCACTTGGCCAAGATCGCACAACGTAAGCACACACACACACACACACAGGGATTACTATACCATTTCTGTTTAAACAGGATGATGTAATGCAATGAAATGTAAAAAGAATGGTTTAAGTCAGAGGCTCAGACACATCATCAGTGTTTGGTTCCTTCTATATTGGCTAAGTGCATAACGACTTAGATAATCAGAGAAAACTCAAGATTCAACTGGGTCATCAGAAGTTCACTGTCTGAGGAAAGAGACAAACTTTTTAAAGAACATTAAACTAATAACCTCTGTTCAGAAATACCATTTATGGGTTGCGAAAACAAACATTTATCATCGTTCAGGAAAGAGCATTAGAACTGTGCGGCAAAGTGGAGACTGGTCAACATTGTTAGAGGAAGAGACTGGCCGGACCCTGCCCAGCAGGGAGCAGCACAGTTCTTTTATCATTCTAACCTCTTTCCTCCAACCCCAGGCCAAAGCCTACTATGCAGTCTGACCACGCTGTAGGAGGTCTTCCTCTCTGGGGTTCATCAATGCATGCTGTCATCCAGAGGCAAATACAGAGACAAGACTACCGAGGACATTAATCTGCTTATTTGGCCATGATGGCACACATATTCAACCCACACACCACCCTTGTCCTCCATCCTTTCCTACTCCCTGCACCGCCTTGAGCGCTCTTCCTTGTCACACACACTTTATTCTGGGTTAGTTGTGCATGCGGTATGTCTCTCAACACAATGCTTGAGTGTACTGTATAGCTCTGCTTATATGTTTTAGCCTCTTAGGTCCCAGAAGCCATTGCTGTGAGTGTCAGCACAGAAACATTCAAGGTTTCAGAACAAGTTATTGAATTAAATGACATTAAGTCAAATGTCTCGCTCAGATGAGTGGGCAGTGTTATATTTGTCTGTCTTTTTGTTACCCAAACATTAGGCGAAGGTCAACAGGAAGCCTGGGGTGTTTGGTGCTTTATAGACATTTTTCTGAGACTCTGCCTCCTCTGCATTTCGAGATTCTCTGTCCTTGTACAAAACAACACACAACTCTGGATTCTCTGCCTCTACCACTGGCCTACTGTACCTCCACAGTGTGTGTATAGAAGTGTATGAAGCAGACGCTACATCTGTAGACTCCAGCGGTGCTTGCTGTATGTGCTTTGTGTCAGAGTGGCATCAAAAACGTCAGGCTGAGCACAGAGGAAGCTGTGGCTGCAGTGAGGCACAGCACCCCCCCTCTCCTTGTTGCTCACACCTTTATCAGCAACACAGCGGGCGTACTGATGAGGACGGTGGCATAGTTAGAGCACACAGCTCTCCTCTGCTATGGCGACTGTGTGAACAAGGGGTGGTATATTCAAAGTCAAATCATGCAAGACAACCATATCTGTTATAAGGACTGCAATAATGTTTATAGTGACCATCAATATCAAATATAACTTGAGGGGGATTGAAATTTCATCACCCGAGCTCCTCAACAGATTTAAATAAATAGAATTATTTTGGCATTCACTCTAAAAGAAAACACCAAATAAACATTTATTGATCTTACACCCGGTAAACACACCCCGAAGACAAGGCATATAATGCCATCAAAATGTAAATGTTGCACATTTCATATTGATCGACTCTATAATGATACAGCTGTCAGAACCAATCTGTCCTTGTCTGATTTGCTGTCCTAACTTTTCGCCTTGAGTGCTTGTATTCGCAGTTATTCTTTGGTTTGTTAAGTTAAACGTGAATTTGTCTCTGACTTTGGAAAGTTTCAGCTCACTCGACTGATCAGAGGAAACTGAAACATCGAGGGTTGTAAGGTTTATGCCTATAGCCAACGTTGCTCTCCAGGGCAAGTTGCCATGACAACGGCAGTAAAATACACCTTTATTCCACCATTTCTAACATAATGCTGTTAAGAGTAAAAAAATGAGTCTTGAGGAGTAAGGAAATGAAGTGAATATGATTCATATATGTCAAGCTGAAGACAAAGGATAAAGACCAACTTTTAGCTATGGAGCACTTTTTTACTAAGATATTGATTCACTCATTTCTCGTTAAAATGACTGACAAGCACATATTTGAACTTGATTTCAATTTTAGTTTCCTTTACTCTTTGACAGTTGCCCTGCTGTTGCAACACATTCTCACTCGACAATGGCCCAGCGCTTCAAACAATGACGCTCGAGGCACCCCTCTGGTGTTAGTGTTGGACGTGTCAGTTTCCACTTCTATACGCATACCTCAACAAGAATACTTGGTGAAGCTTTGGAAAACATTGTGGTATGGGTTCAAATAATAAATATCTGTTATGTAACAGGTGTTAGATATTTTTCACGAGTCTGGAGTGAGAACAGGTCAAAGGACAGACTTTGGTTTCACTTTCACATCATATCACTGCCGTTTTTTTAAATCTCAGACTGCAGGAAAGCAAGCATTCTTGTAAATGCTGTTTCTCAGGAACCTCCTCAGGAAATTCTTCAAATTTGGCACAGACGTTCTTCTTGGACTCAAGGATGGACTATTGCTCAAAGCTCACTGTGAACTCACAAATCACGTTTTTTGGCCAGTTCATGTGCTGATTATGACAATTTTACACATAGTCTAACAGGATGAAATGATGAAGTTATGGCATTATGGACATACAGTACACAGCACAGCACTGTAAGGTATATTTTTCTATCCACATTTACCTTTGTCATGCATGGATTATATTATATAATTATACATATTAATGGGTCAACAGCCCATGCACCGTCACCTGTCCTCACAGACTGAGGTTAATGGAAACGTTCAACATGATTATCTAACAAGAAGAAGGAGGCCATCAGCATGAAGAGAGCAGCCTGGTTAATTGAACTGTTTCACAAAACATTTTCAAACATATAAACAGAATGACCCGTCTGTACTAAATTCATACTGTTCCATTTCTATACCACCTCATGCTCTTATGAATATTGATATTCAGCATTTTGGTTGTTAATACACAATGATTGTGTTGTCTACTTAAGTGTATGGTACTGGTTTGTATGACCAGCTCTATTGCTTAAGTCAGTAACTAGTTCTACAATATTCAACATCAAGATTAGTAATGTTTTGATGTCTTCACTTTCATTTGAAACCTGGCCAGGATGGCAACAGAAATATTTCACAAATAAAAACACAAAATATCAGCAGTAAAAAGGTAAATACATCAAGGGACAATGGTGAGATTTAATCCAAGCAGCATATTACACAGATTAATTAATTAGCTGTGTTAAGTAACAGGATACATGCATTAGCATATTTGAGTATGTGCCTCAGTTTTTTTTAAAAGTCAATAGTTAAAAAGAAGTATATCATTCCAAGTTATTAGTCACAGCATGGTGGATCACATATAATACTTGACTCATGACCACACGGCAGCTCTGTGCCACACTGGTACTCATGGACTCAGTCATTTAAAAACAAATGGTCGAGATGAGGGCAGGGTGATGGATTTCATTGGATCCCTTGGGGAAATAGATCAGCACCAACCTGGTCAGGATGACAATTACGTGTTAATTGTATTACACCCACACTTTGCCTTCCCATTTAGCCAAATGTAATTACAATAAGTGAGTTGTTGATTTAATTTCACGGATGGGTGTACCATCATCGGGGCTTCCTCGTCATTGCAGGCGGAGGCAGGCCTGCCCTGTGCTCGAGGGAGACCTACAGTTGAATCGGCATTTGAGACGTGCCGAACCGTGGTCTTGTTTAGTTTGAAATGGGTGCCATGCTCCGAAATGTCCCTGAATGGTGGACACTGCAAATAGCTAATGTTCTCATGCATGATTTAGTGAGTGATTAGACATTACGAAACTCATTTTCTCAGACTCATCTTTGCACCAGCATTTATTCTGTTACGTCCATTTACAGGAAATGCAGTGTGATATCCCACTGCTGTACTTAGTTGCCTTCTAAGTACATGTGTGAATATCAGTGGCTTTTAGTGACATTCCTGCCTGCTGTATTAAAGTCATATCACTGTGTTGTCCATTAGCAATGCCTTGTTAATGCCATGAGGCTTACTCTGAACCTTGAGCATTCCCATATAATTTTGCTGCCCGTAAATGGTCGAGTCTGGAGATCGTTGAACTTTAGCACGACTTTGAAGCTGCTCTGGTGGCTTTGGTCAGGCTTCACATGATATGATACGGCAGCCAAGTCTGACTCCCAGTAAACAGCATTTGTCACTTTGTGAATGCATGTGGTGTAGGTATGAGGCCTTGAAATAGAAAGTGAGAATTACCCCACGGTGGTGCTTCGCCAAAAGCCCCGGGGTCCATTAATAACCCGGTGTGCCGCTGCATCTTTTATGCCTCTCTGAGTGGCCCTGCTGTTTCTGAAGGGTCTTCGTGAAATAGCCAGAAGCGTTTTGTAATTAATGGGCTTTCTCACTGCAGAATTAATTGCTTCCTACCACAGTCCCAGCCCTTTCAGACAGGGTTAAGGCTGCAGACTTTGATGGCCCTCACAAGAAGAACAAGAGGCCGTCAAATCATGAGAGATTGCTGCCGAGATGTTGGAGACTGGAGGCGGAGGAATGAATGTGGGCAAAGAAAGCGAGCTGTTGAGGTTGTGTGGGCGTTAAGTGTTTATGTGTGTGTGTGTGTGTAGAGGGTGAGGAGGGGACGGTTGGGGAGGGGGTGAAAGGATGATTGAGACAAGCAATCAGTCCCACTGCAGGAACACAGGGCAGGCAGGGGGCTGATGCCTGTGGTTACATTGCTAAGTGTGCCGGTCTCTCGCTTTTTCCCGTGCTCACGAATCAATAGATGAGTGGAGTGTAGCTTGGAGGTTCTTGCACACACTCTGACACGCCTTCTTAATCCACTGTGTGATAACCTGTGCCATGCCGATGTGTACTGTGCGGGAGACAAGCGAGGGGGGAGGATGCAAAACCTGCCCTGCTGCAGGGCTCTGGGAGGGACTGTGACTTGCTTTCATTAGCCTGAGGATTCACATTGCTTGCTCACTGTGGTGGCTGATTTCCTTTCTTCTGTTCAAATTACATACCATTTTTATAGGTTTACTTTGTCTTTGTCTAGTTTAATTGTTAAGGTGCCATGCAAGAAATATGATGCCTTTGGAAAATAAAAAGGCAGTTTGAGCCCCAATGTGCCATGGAGTGATTATGATGATACTGTTATTTCTAGCTTCCATGCAATACCTTGAATGAACCAAACAACCAACCAACCACCACAATACCTTCAATTACATTCACAGAATGACATGGAATGAAATTAATAAAAAGTAGAAAAGCACTCAGAGAGGGCAGTTTATTTATTTAAAGTTACCCCGGCTGCCAAGGGGGTTGTTTTCACCGGGGTTTGTTTATTTGTTTGTTAGTTTTGTTGGTTTGCACACTAACTCAAAAAGTTGTGGACGGATTTTGACGAAATGTTCAGGGTTGGTCAGAAGTGGCCTAACTTAAAACTGATGGTGGTGGTGATCGGATCCAATTTAACAGCACCACCAAAAACTAATCAGTTTCAAGTTAGGCCACTTCCAGCCTATCCTGAAAATTTTGTCAAAACCCCGGTGAAAACATAACCTCCTTTGCAGAGGTAATAAATGGTGTGATTAATACAGAATATAAGTATACAACAATGTGCATACACAATAAAGATGTTGCTATGGAATGACCTAGCCAAACCTTTCACAGTTTATTACAAAGTAATTTTAATCTCCATTTAAAGCTCCAAATTGTAGCCCTTTACCTTCACTGTTCCACTCCTCTTTTTGACCCCTAGTGATCTGAGTTCTTAGTTTTTTTTATCTTTAACATTATAATTGAATGTTATATAATAATTATTTTGCCTTCTTTTTGTATTTAATTCCTCCCTTCTTAAATATTGACAAAGTAGATACCATAATGAACATATTGTGGGTTATCCAATATACTATTTTTAATTAAATGACTTCAGCAATACCGTGTTTAACTGCTATCTCTCTGTTTTGTGCTGTTGAAATATTGAGTCTACTCAATAAAGAAGCAGAAGAGATTTCCTTTGATAACACTTTTCATTTAAACATTGAACTGAGCGCTCCTCCTCACAAAAAGAAAGGCATTCTCTTTGTATGTGCTGGAGGGATTTTCTCTCAGCCCTAAAATGAATCTGTCAGACAGCAAAGATTATCTCCGTATCTCGCTGTGCTCAAACATGGGAAATGTTTATGATGAGTAAACATTATCACGGATTTAATTAACAGATCCTACGCTTGCATTGATCCGTAGGAAATATCAATTGCACTGGTGTATTTAATTAGTCTATATCTTTGCCCTTTGTGTCACTGGGGTTGATAGAGCACCATGCTCTGCAAATTAATCTCCATCAGCAAAAGACTTGAAACAAAAGCATGATTGGAATAAAGAAACTGCTTAGTATTCCATTCCTTCTTCTTCACAAATTATGTTTGTTATACATGTAGTACAGTAGCTGGGACTGCGTACACAGAACTGACCTCAACCCTGAACTGGTGGAATCTCATCATTCACATCGATTGCCTTTAGCTAACACTATCGATAAATAAACACTGCAGCATAGTGAACACTATAACTTATTTTTCAAAACATAATGTTACCACATTTGCTCTTTTTGTTTTAATTTTTTTTTGAGTATTACCAGAAGAAATAGCCTCTGACGATATTTTTTTTTAATAAGTTATTATTCCACAGTCTTTCCACATACCCGAGAACTGCAGAAGTAACCCCTGGGGTATACACCCCCGGCTGGGAACCACTGCACCAATCTAGCTGTCTGCACTCTACCATGCAATGCATCCATGCAGCAACTACAGATCCAGGTTTAATGTAATATCCTGGCTTTATTAGGCACCGGAAATAGAAGTTTGAAGCAGATATATAACTTCAGCTCTAAGAGTTTGTGTTGCTCTCTAATGGATTCGTTGGTTTAGCCTGAGTTAATTAATGCACCTGCTGTTTCCTAAACACCTCCTTAAAAGCTCACCGCTCTCCTCCAGTTGAATTTTACAAATGCTAACATTACTGATACACCCAGACAGATGCCTCAGCGTGCATTTATTTTCAGCTCTTTATTGCAATGTCAGACCCACCAGGTGAGCTTTTGGTTAAAGCAAGGTAAATGAAGTGTTTGACCTTAAACAGCAAAGTGACAGCTGTGTTTCTGCCTCCTGGATCTTTTTGCTGCTCACTGGATCTTCTTTTGCAGTTCATATTTCCAGGTGTATGTAATATAGTTTTTTTTGCTGGGGAGAATAGTATGATAAGGCTGTCCGCATATAGGAAACTCATTTATTCCCTGGTTTACACTGAATCCAAGTGATGCACATGACCTATTGATATAAATTTCAAATAGTACAGTTTATTGCCAGTTTGCAGTATAGTTTTTTTTTTGCATTATATTGCTTTCATGATGGTATATAGAGTTTGCCTCTGAAACCAGCCTTGGGCAGTTAAGGACAGAACCTTATATGATCTATGAAGTAAATTTATTTTTTAAGTCAGTAAAAGTGCTGCTTTTTGACCTATTTATGACTGTGTATTTGTATGTGGATATAATATCTCTATGGTCTGTAATTTCCTCAAGCTCTCTGGTCATGAAGTTCAAATCACATTTATCTTGTATCTGTTTAAGGTGTTTATCTATGTCGAACATGTGCACATTGCTCAGTTTGCTTTGCTCTTTTCCTACAGCGGATTAACAATTATACTGAGGCATTGTGTATTGACACAGGTGCTTATGAATGGATATGTGTCTGTATACACTGTACTCATATTCCAAGCCTTTGTATTTAACTAATTGCAACATATCCTGTTCATTGTATTAATAGTAATATATAGAAAACTTTTTTCAGTGATTTCCTACAGTTCTTATGTGATATTATTATTATTATTATGATGCATTCAGCTATTCTGGTATTTTATATTTAGTATAGTTACCTTTTTCCCTAATTTCTGTATTAGTTTATGCAGAGAAATGAATGGCATACTTGAGTGTCACTACTGTTCTGTGGTTGTCTTTTGCAAACACCCATCCAGTCGTAGAACCCACTCAATGTGTCACATTCACACGTGTAAAAAATAAACACAACACAACGTAATACAAATCAAGCTGTTTTTGTGGTCGTTTCAATTAATGAATGACCAGCCAAGCAGCTGAGAAAGAGATGTACCCAGAGGAAAGGTATTTGATGAAATGTGCCGTGCAGAGCAACAACTTGATTGTTGTATTTTCCTGTGTTTAGAGGTCCAGCTGATGAAATTATTTTGTATCGTGTGTGTTTGCGTGAGTGGCCTGCTTGTCATTATTTGGTGCTGTTTGGTGATTTAGGTCTATACATATCATTTGTTCACCGTTATTCATCATCATTACTACATGGCTAAGGCTGAAGGTTAGGTCTAATATGTGTTCCCTCACTTTAACCTTCTCTCTCTGTCCTTACGTGTGAATCATAATAATTCTCTTTTAAATTGGTAACTGGAATTATTTTCTGACTAACAAAGCAAAAAGTCAGCATACCCTAATGGGACATCATTCATGCTAATGTATAATTAGCTGAAAGAAGTTGATTGTTACTCTGGGGTAAAGGGAAGGACTGGCCCTGCTGACCCACCTGCAGCAATCTGCCCCCAGTTTAAGCCTTTTATTGAGTGACCTCACATCTCTCTGTGTCCTGACAGGGGCTCGCTGAGGGACAGTCAGCCCACACTCCAACCTCCCCCCTAAAATTTTAATTATTAAAAAGTACTGACAACTCAAAATGACTATAAATACAAATGACTGAATGATTTAAAAGCTTATAATAATTATCTTTCCCATTCTTCACAGTAACCTTCACATCAGGAATGTTTAGTCACCATGGTGTGAAAGAGATGGAGATATTAAATGATGAACTGAAATTGTGGAAAATCTCTTCCGTCTTTCGCATAAAGCATCATCAAATGGTTCCCTAGAAAATGCAAATGGTAAATTAAAAAATAACATAAATTCCCAGTATTTTCAAAGAAACACATCTGTACATTATGAGACACAATGTGATATACACACATTGTAGCTCTATCACATTTTATTTCATATATCTTGACCCTAGAGTCAAGCTGATTCAGATGTTTTGACAAGTCCGTTTATAACATAAACATGAAGATGAATAAATGATATTCATTAAAAGGAAATATGAAAAATGGCAAACAAGCGCACAAATAACCATTGAAAGCTACATCTACGTACATGAAAAGATCCAGAACACCAACCAGCCGTTCCCATCCTTGATCGTATTGCTCTGTATAAATGTGATTTGTCATTTATTCAGATGTGTTCAAGCTTTGAATGTTACATGGTTTTCGCTCCACTGAGATCAACTGTTTACAAACTGTGAAGATGATGATGTCATATTCAGGTTTGCTTAGAAATTAAATGTTAAAGGAGAAAGCATCGTTAGTCAACAATGTCAGTTATGTTGGTCTAAACTTCAGTGAAATGAAGACCCAACCCCATTTTTATTATTATCCCATGGTAACGTATGGTACTGTAACAAACTGGGAAGTAATTTTTAGCAAACTGTTAATTTCATGCACAATTTAGTTTCTGTAAATTGAAATTCATGATAACAAAATTTCATAATGCAGTACTTTGGCAAATTTGCCTGGCGTCTTGTCAGAGGTACACCTGTTGTAAGGCTCAGAGCTACGAGCGCATACACCAAGCAAATCCATTATTATAACTCAAATCCTGCAGTTGTATTTTTCTCTTACTGTTGATAAAGCACATATTTAATCACTGTTGAGGCCCTGTGTTGTCAGTACCTGGCCTAGCCGCCTACACTAGGAAATAAGCCTCGGGCTGATTAGAACATTCACATGCTAATAACACTATTCATATTGCATACCTGAGGTAGCAAAATGTCTTTCTGATTATTTGGTTTTGACAGCTTGAAGGAGAGTTTACAGCTTAGCTCACTGTGAGGATCAGATGTCAGTAAGTACAACAAAAGTAGTTGGTAAACTACAACAACATGGAAGAAAAAAAAAAAAGTATATCCTCTTTTTCTTTTACAGGAGAAGAGAATTCACCAGGCTGGCTATGTGGAGAGGATGAGGGGAGGACAATGGCCCCGTTCTGGTGTCCGCTGCTTGCCTGTCACATGCCCGTCTTTGCTACAAAATCACCAGAGAGAAAGGTAAATCCATGTTCCTTGAATTCTGAAGTTTGAGAAGAGCTGAATCTTATTAACTCTTAAACAGTAAGTGCATGTTTTAAAAAGGGGAATGAAATCTTTGTCTTTTTGTGCATACAAAGTCAGTATAATTCCATATTTAAAAAGTACAAACAAACAAAGAATTGTCTGTGTAATCACTATTCTTACTTCTCTCATTGATGATCAGGTTGTACACTCTGTGCAACAGCAAATACTTGAAGACAATTTCAGGATCTACCTAAGTGTGGATGACATGAATAAATTGTAATTAAAGTGTAGACACAGTTTTATACTGCAATACATAAAGGCAACGTGGGAAAACCACTGGTGTAGCTACCTAGTTGTAAATGTATGTATGTATGTATGTTTGTATAACATCTACGGTACATATAGTCATATTTCTAAACCCTGTGTGGTAAGGTAATGAAATAATAAATTACATATTAAGTACTTTAAATGCCCAAAAAATGTCTGAAATACCCCCACTGTTACTCATGTAATTTAAGTGGCCATGCAACAAAATACTAATAATTAATGAATTTAAGAATAAGAGATGGAACAGAGGTCATTGCCTTCCTGTTGCTTTTTAAGCTGTTGATGCTCATTAAGCAAAGTGCTTCCCTTTTGGCTCAATCCATCAAAGTGATTTGACTTTCACTGATGCTAAGTTCTCCTCTTAAGCAGCCATTAAGTGGTGGAGTCTTTATTTGATAAAATATTTTGTCAAAAGACATCATAGTGCCGTTTAACACAGTCATGTCCCATTGAAGGCAATCAAAGCCCACTCGGCTTGCCCTAACGGCTAAAAATACATCGTCTCAATGATGATCTCACTCAAAAACACCTTGACTGTTGGAATAACAAGGTGACACGAGCATATCCTCCTTAAGATGCCGGATGAAGAATTCAGATCAATACACGCCATTAAGACCTAGAAGCCTCCAATAGATCAGATGATCAGCACAGGTGAGAGATAGACTGAAATGGTTTTTGAAGTCAGTGGAAATGGTATAGAATCAATTTGCGGGGGCTGAAAGATGATATTTCCGACCACATTTTCTATCACTATAATGTGGTTATGTCTCTTACTGAGCAAGGTGGGTGGTGTTGGGGGGGCAAATTACCATGACCACCGGGGGAGGATGTTATAAAGTGATCATGCAATTACCTTAATGGCTGTGGGACACCCAAGCATAAATCAATGTTCCAACATTAGATTAAGACCTATACGCCAACTCATAGTCTGAGACAGGAAGGTGAGGAGAAACAGCAGCTGGAAGTACAGAAAGTGTAGCTTTGACATGGTGGGGGGGGGGGATTTCCCAAAAGATCTCTCTGACATTTCGGAGAAGTCTGCCAAAGTGTGTTACACCTGGCGGGAAGCAGAGCCAAGTCAATTAATGTATTTTGAGACAGTGGAACCCTGCCGTCTCTGCGGATCTGCTCTTCTCGCACAAACAAATGAAGCACCTGAACATGCCAGCGAAGGGCACGCCAGCCGCGTCAGTCACGGACGCAGTTCACCAAGAAACAATTTCATGTGGCTTTATTTTTTGAGTGCTATCAAATTCAGCATGTCTGTTTTCACATCAGCTGCTGCTGTAAAGAGCTGTGACGGTTGGTTATTTAGGCCAAAGTGAGATTCTGGAAAGGGAAGCATTCATGCTTGCTGTGCTATGTGTGTGCAAGTGTGTGTTCACTTTCCTGCCTCTATGTACATGTTTGAGTTTTGACTATATGCTGTAGCTGTGCACTTCTGCTCCTATCACAATGTGATAGGACTGAAGGCTGTAGGTATCAAAAAGCTGAGGAGGTAAGCAGTAGTATTTCTTTCCCGTTTTGACTAAAGAGAAGGTTGCATTAAATGGAGTGACTTTAAGTCCTTCATGCAGAGCAGACTGTGATTAGGGGCTTAACTCAGCCTCCCCCACTTCCCCCCGTGTGTCTCATCTTTGCCTCAGCCGCTGCCTCTGGGACACACTCGCCTCTCTGTGCCAAAGCTCCACAGCATCTCTTTCTCCAGCTCTCGCTGTTTCTCTTGGCAATCTGTGTTACAGTTAGTAGAAAGGATGAAGAAAAGAAGGCAAAAAAAAAAAAAAATCTCAGATTAAAAGAGATGTGGCTGAAGGGGCCGGAGCCTTTTCCTATACAGAAAATAAAGTTCTAAAGCAGCATAGCATGAACAACACACACACTGGTCACCTCAGGGAGCTCAACCCTCTGCTGGCTGCATGCACACCGGTCCACTCGCTGGGAGCCGGAAAGGCTACTGGACGAACTCGTTAGGCGCCGAAGATAAACCTTATCACCAGTCTGCTGAGTGAGAACGGCAGGGGCAGACAGACTCCTCAAATTATCTCTTTCATTTTCTCCCTCTCCCTCACACACACACACAACCAGACGCTATCTCGGTTAATAGACAAACCACATTCTGATGGTCCCTGTTGTTTAAAGAGTCAGCACACGCTCCGTTTCCTTGCCCTTGTCTGCCATTTTGAAAGATGAAACAGAGCAGGTTTGATACATAGCAGGACGGCTAACAGCTGAACCAGATTTCTATGCAGGAGAATTGGCTGTTGGAACAATTAATATCAGTCACTGCATTAGTAGCCTGTTAGTGAGTGATAACAGATAAATGGATCAAATATCAACTCAGACTTTGACATCAGCTTTGACTCGTGGGATCTTGTATGAAACATTTCAACATTGCTGTTATTTGTAGCTTTGTGTATGTCTACATACATACACATACAATCTTTTCAAATGGTTAGCATTAACTGAATGTGTTTTTGTTCGGGGCCACAGGTCAGACAGAAGATGTCACACTGGGCCCTGGTAATCTGTGATGTTCATTTGTCATTATTTTCTTACACTCTGCAGTGGAAGGGGTTAGCAGCAATACAATAAAAAATATATTATTTAAGGTGTATGTTATGTCAACAGTTTACCAAATGCTGTGATACAACTGTTTCCAGTGGGAAACTGATGTGGTTTCCATCCACGCTCTCAGCAACACAGTGCTTGGTATCCTCCAAACTTGAGATGTAACGAAAACACCTAAATTGTCCCTTTACCTAAGCTAAGCTGTTCCTCTCCTCTCACTGTATGAACCAGAGTTTTGGCTGTGTCTTTCAGTTCTGTCCAGCTAACTGTGTTATTGTGAAGCATTGAGACCGATAATGGATGTATTAATAAATCCAAATAATCAGACAGCTCTGCAAGCTGTGTAACAAGTGGTATTGGATGGTGTTATTAAATGGAACTGAATGGCCGAAAGTGCGCTGTATTTCTGTACATGTGCTCATTCGGCAAAGATTTGAAGTTGATCACTGCCTCCATTCTGTCCTGATAAATACTCTCAAAGAGGATGTCTGCCGCATGTGCAGTATTTTGTAGAGAGGGGCCCCTGGCCGCATAATGATTCACAAACGCCTCATATCTCCTCCAGTAGGAAAGCACCTCTTCTTCTGCAACCCTAAAAGGTTCTTAAAGATCCCAGGCTACAAAGACTTTGGAAATAGTAAAGGGACATGTTTCCAGACTCCATTTGTGAGGCATTAGACTAGGACAGGGTTGAGGATGGTTGCTATGCCAGAGCTCTTATAATACCTTGGGGGATTTCATCATGTATGCTTTGAAGTGCGTAATGACAAACTGGAAAGGGGTTTGGGCTGCATCAGGGTTAGCTTCCTTTCTCTCTTTCTGAGAGGATTAGCTTCTGTGTCTCAGCTTAGAAAACCTAAGCCTGGTCACATGTCACCACGTATACACTCCACTAGTTTACACAGATCACCATTATTATTTATTTCTGAACTTAGGGTGTGTCTTTTGGTTCACTGGAGTAAGTTTTAGGTCATCATTCATGTCTTTGTCATGGGTGAAATCTTTGTACTGGGTCTGTGCTTGTTTACATGGGCGAGTCTGTGCTTTTGGGTCTCTCTCACTCACTGTGTCATCCATCTTCTCTGCTAATGGAGTGATAAGAGAGCAGCTCTGTGCGATCAGATTGCCACATGAAAGTGACTGCATGTACAGAAAGTTAGCTTGTTGAGCAGTGAATGCACTGCAGTTATGGCTATGTGCATTGTATGTGGTGAAGGACTGACTTGTGAACGTAATGACTCTGTGGTTTTTACAACTGAAATGAAGCAAAGGGCTCAGTGCCAAGGCTGAGTTTGTGGGTGTGTTGTAGCTACACACAAATGAGATACCATGTTATGAAATATAGAATTAAAAGGAGGACAGTATGAAAAGGTGGCCTTTCCCTCATGTATCGCCTTCATCATGATTTATTTCCTTTCCTCTTTCTAACCTGTTTTTTTATTCTAATTTTCTTTCATCAAGTCATCAAGTTAACACCTTACTCAATGCTTCTCCTTCTGTTTTTCCTTGAAGGTTGTTTGCTACCATTCAGACTGGCAGATATCAGCCACCTCTCTAATTTGTTGAGAATGGATGTCACAGCATGGATTAAAAGCTTGTTCGAACCACACATAGCAGGTCCCTTTCTAACTCTGCACTAATATCCTTTTTAGAAACAGAAAAACACAAACAGTGGGAAGCTTGAGAGTTTATTTTGAGGGAGCACAACATTCTCTCTCAGGCCTGAGCCTCATCAAAATCATTTTTTTTTTTTTTTTTAAATCAGGGTCACATGGATTATAATGATTACAGTATTCCACAGTTCTGACTGTGCCATGCTCTGGCACTATTTCTCTGGCTGTTGTGGTTTCATCATCATTTCCACATTAGATCTTGCCAGTGTGCCACCAGTGGACACCCACAAGCTACTTAATTTAGGGGACATGGTTTCTACGTGGTGTTTGATTTTCATTCATTTCATGGATGAGATTTTAAAGTGGACATACTGTACTGTATGATAAAGAACTACATTTTTCAGTGCTTGTCCACACACATTTGTGTATCTGGAGTTTCTACCAATTCAGAAACTGTGAAATAAGACAACCCAGTGAGTTTATTATGCACTGTTAAATTCAACCTATAGAATTTACTCAGTAAATGTGAGGTAACAATTTGCAGTCAGTTGGTTTGGGTAGACTTTACCCCATGTTTTGAGTAAGAAGTAATCAAATGTAACAATTAGAACACAATTAAAAAAAATAATATTTAAGGACGGCTTAACATTTCTACATATATTACACAATTGATTAGTTATAAAAAGTGAGTGACATTAACTGTTGATTGTATGCATTTGCTAGTAGGCAATCATTAATATACTCAACATTTATCATTAATAATTGATAAATATGACAAATTACATGACACAGGAAACATTGTGTGTATGTCAATTACACACTAACAGCCAAGAACCAGCTTTAAGTTACGCCTGGAATATACTTCTCCAACTGTGTTATACGTTATCCAACTCCGTAGCCACGGAAACCCCTCGAGCCCTCGCAGTTCTCCCTTGTGCACCCCTGCCGTGAAATGCACCCCCTCGCCTTAATATCGCAGACAAACGCAGGGGAAAATACCACGATTTAATTATTTGTGAGGGAGAAAAACATTGGTTGCTTATAGTCTGTAAAGCTCCTCTAAATATTGCAAAACAGTGCTGCCACCGAATGGAGTGTGGATCAGGAGATTTTGCAGAGACGGCATACAATCATCAATGTAGAACTAATATCTCTGGGTAGATTTTATTATGTTTTTTATGCTTAAATGTTTAAACAATTAGCATGGATTGTATTTACCTCCAAAATCTTTTTTTTACAGTGACTGTCTGAATTAGAATTATTCAGATGTGCCCCCCCCCTTCCTTTGTGACATGCATGAGAACCTGCTTTGCAAAAGTGCACCATATTTATCTTGTAAGCCAATCAGAGCAGGTTTTTTTTTTTGGGGGGGGGAATCGCTTCAAGAGATGGGTTAAATCGTAGCGTTTCAAACAGAGAGTGAATACAGGAATATGCAGACAGACATACTGTGGTGTATGTTTGCAAAGAGTGGCTCCACACTTTGTCACCTGCGTCACCTTTCAGTTTTGGAGACTACAATTTCATTGCAATGGATGCTTACTAAATATCAAGCGTCAATCTGATGTATTAGGACAAGAGGCTGAATGAAGCTAATGTCCCATCTTATACTGATTATCAACAGGTGTGCTCTGCAATATTTTCAATAATTCATTGATTCTAACATGTTTCCATGTTTTGAAAATAACTCAGATGGATACTTACAACATCCACATCCCCTGGTCAATTTTTTTGTGAATCATTGTGTTTGTTGAAATGCCTCAAGTCCAGGTGCACATTGTGGAGCCACTCTTTGCAAACATACACCACAGTTCTCTCCACAAAAACAGACCACTGCTGCTCATCCTTGGTGAAGATAAGCTTGCAGAACATGAGAACACAGGAGATAGCGTCAGTGTAATTGATCTCTGTGTGGAGCTGGATCGCAGCAGACCCATCGATGGAGCCATTCTGGTTCAGCTCAGCAAAACCCGGTCTCAAGACACACAAAACTTCTCTCTGTCACAAGTACAGGGTGCAGTGACAGCACACGAGCTCTGACTGCTTAACACTCCCGATTCAAAGAAGACCTCTTGCTGAGGTCAGGGCAGGAGTCAAACTTTGGCACTTGCAGAGAACAACTCTGAGAGAGATGTGACAGTTTCCAACATCTTGGCTAATGTAGCAGGAGAGCACAGAGAGCAGGCTCTCTTCTTTGTTGATCTGGATCTTTACTCTGCCTGGACTAAGTAGCATCTGCAGTCAACTTTATTGAACTCAAGTAATGGTTAGAAGGTACCCTCAAGCTGAAAGCAGCAACCGCCAAGTGTGCCGCCTCCTCTTTGCAATTGTCAGCATCAAACATGAGAGAACCACAGAGGCAGAAATGTGGTTGTGGTGGAAGGACACACTGTAAATCTTAACTTATGTGCTGTCTACAGCCATTAAGGAGATAGCTATAAAGGTGTGCCTTTCATAATTTCCATAAGCACGTATGAAATTAATGTGAAGACTAGAAAATGCCCACAAATATTCAGATAGTCTAGATTCTTTTCATATAAAAAAGCAAAAACTGTGACTTTTCATTTTCATTATATGAAGTTTTTCATGTAATTTTATTAAGTAAGTTTGATGTGAGGGTCCTATTTAACTACACACTGTTTACTTCTCATTAGATAAACCTTTAGTTTTATGCATTTCAGTTACAGTTTACTTGAAAATATTGCTTCGTGTTTATTGGGGCCAAGAATCATTTTTTGGAATATAGTGTTTTTTTAACTGTAATAACATGAGAGCACAGAGGAGTTTTAGCCATCTTATGAATGGCAGTCAGCAGTGCAGCCTTCCTCTCCCTGCATTTATTGGCCTGGACAGCAGTACTCGTTGTGCTGCTTTGGTAGGCAGAAACATTGCTGCTTTGTGTGTGTTGCAATGAATAGGTGTATTGAAATAAATAGTGCAAATACCCAAGAGGCTGCGTTAACATCAGCATGCTAATGTAGTCATGTCATCATTGCACCCCGTACCTAAGCTTTTAATTAATTTACTAAACAGCTGGAACTGGGATGGTGAAAAGGATTTAGGATTTTTAATTTGCTGCTGTAATGACAGGATCAAGGAGGTTTTTTGCTGCTGAGTCTGGTTTTCTCAGTTTGGGTGTACTAAACAGATTCATTTACTGCATGTAAGTTCACTTGTCTCATTATAATTTACATGGTGATCACACAGTTACATGCTTTGCGATGCTCAAAATGTTGAAATTTGGCGTCAATACTGTGTGCATTTCTTTTTCCCTTCATGACTCTCCTTGCCATTAGAGGGCAGTGCAGTGCATATATATGCACAGACAGTGTAGACACACCCACCACTTGACAGCGAGGTCATTTGCAAAGGGTCTGATCTGTTGCTGTGACAGTTAACATACTAATTACAGGGAATCATAGACACTCCAGCACTGCCTCAGAGTGGAGTCCTCCTTCTCTGGCCTCGAGTTTCTGCTCACTCTGTACTTGTCAAGATAGCACACAGGAACAAATTATGTACCCAGAAGGGAAATCCTGCAGATCTGCTAAATGTGCTAATTCAGTCACAATCTTCCTCTGTGATTATACATGAACACGAAAAAGATGATAAAAAAAAACTGCATCATTTCAAAAGGAAAGGAAAGAAAGCCCTCTCTGCTCTTTGATTTCCCATTGTGGCAAAGCAGTCCTGTCTGTTGCAGTGATATGTTCTTTCCTTATTCTCTGCTTGGCTAATTAGTCTTCTTGTAGCTTGCTTTCTAGGCATCCACAACCACCTCTCTGAAGGGTGCTTAATTTATTGTTGTTGGCCAGTGTTGAAATATTTAAGGACAGGTTGTCTTTACCCCCTGCTCTCTTTTAAAGCATGTACAAATACGATCAATTATGTGATCTAGAAAGTGTTTTTACTCAGTTTAATTGCTGTACTTGTGAACTAATGAGTTAATCTGTTTTTCAGTTCTGTCATAAAATGGTTGATCACGGCTAGAAAAGCAATAATTTTTTTTTAACTCTTTGTGTGCAATTGATGTAATACGATGTCAAAGTGGGGTTTTTTTTTGCAGCTGGTCACTAATCACAGTCTGCCGCAGCCTGTGAGTAATGTTGGGGCTCCTGTGATTTGTAGTCAGGACAAAGCGTTAACGTGCGCCACAGAGATCAAGGCAGGAAGTGGAGACGATCGCATTTAGAGAGCAAAACAAACGGATTCTTTACAAAAAGTGTTGATTTTGGTGAAAGTGGCCTCTACTCTCATCCACACAAAACAAGAATGGAACAAGGTAAAAACAAATGTTTTTTTTTCACGATAAAATAGAGTTTGTTCTTTCATTTGAGCGATTCTGTGTTTTCAGAGACATGGTACAAAACATGCTGTGGGTCTAGAAATATTACTGAAAAATGGGCAAAAACACTGGCACAAGGCACTTGATTTTAAAAAACGGCTGGCACTCAAAGAGTTAAATATAGGCTTGAAACAAGGGGCCTGTGGTGTGGTGGTTGAACAATCAGGTTTGTGTTCGCCTGATGTTTTCCCAAACAGGCCGCCACTGAAATTAGGATCCAAGAATTGTAAGGGGCAAATTTAAATTTGGGAGGCACTCCTTGATGTGCAGAGCTTCCCTGGCAAAAGTGTCTGTAGCCACCACATGGACAGAGCTGAGCTGGCACCAGAGCTCCCTTTGTTCTGCCTATCCTGCCATCTGATAAAGGATTACACAAAGCCTTGTCCACTGTTGTGCCCGGGGTTTCATCTAGTACTCCATGTTGACAAACAGTTGTGTCAGTTTCTATGAGGTGGGTAAAGGCGGCTCATCCAAGGCTTGTCCGTGCCCTGTGCGGATGTTTGCTGTCTCTTGCAAAAGGGAAGTGGAAGATGGAGGAAGTGATTGACGACACAGAAGTTTTGGCCCGTAGTCCTCTTTTGAACCCATTAATGCAGGGGCAGTACATGGCTTTCATCCAGAGTTGGAACTGCCATGGCCGCAGGAGTCAGCAGTGTAGCTGTGCAATTGTGGGGATCTGTGAGTGTGTGTGTGTGTGTGTGTGTGCGTGAGAAGAGAGGGCATAGCGACACAGCGAATTTGCATCACATTTGTTGGGTGTGTTGCAATCGTTCAGCTAGCAGCGCTGAAGGACACGAGGAAGAAAATCTCGGTCGAGTCATGAATATGAGTTTGTGATGTCCTGCCAATGTCAGGCTGTAGCTCTGAGCGGTAATATGCAAAACCACTCTCCAACTTCATTCCACTTATTGCTGATATGATCTGTGGCATCGCCAGGGGAGACAGAGAATCGTTACTGTATGGACAGTGGTTATTAAATCGAGGGAAATGTCCTGAGCCCGTTTTAATAATAAGCTCATAGCCGTATGTTTTTGCCGCAAGTCCTCACCACCTCTAAAGGACCTGATACATAACGTAACGTCAACGTTAACTGTCTACTCAGCACTCTCGTGCAAATGGTTTAATCTTATTGTCTTCAAATGACTTTGAATATTCCATAACGTAAAGCAGGCCTGCAAGCCCAGCAGGTGGTTGGCCCTTTGATCTCTGCTTGTTGACGCTGGTAGAATTTAAATCGCAGGGTGACATCGAGCTCATGAAATCATAAACGAAAAGCAAAGTCCAACTTTGATCCTGTTATATTAGGGTCATTGTGAGAGTATGATGTATTGTAAAACAAATGAGTGCTTATGTAGCACACTACAGTGATCTCCCCACACTGATACAAATAGTGTAATGAAAATAAAAGTACACATACTACTACTACTACTAGTAGTAGTCCTATAACACTATACATCTCAACAGCAAGTGACCATGCAGGTGAATCAATGCTTGATTAAAACACAGGGCTAATTGCAGGACTCTTAGATTAGATATTAGTTATTTTTTTTAAAGCCAAATATCAGTCAAGACAAACGACTTCAAAATATGGATATATCTCTCAATGACACATAAAACCCTCATTAAAATAGGGAAATATAATTCCCTTAATAAATTTTAACAGAAAACATAGTATGCTGTGGGGAAGAAAAAGGTAATCTAATTATAACTCCCAATTTGCTCCCAAATGTGCACCATTTAATTGAATGCCCTTATTGTCCAAAGTATGTGAACATTGTATTATACCCTCAAAATTTTCCACAATAGAAGAAAAAACGTCTTCAATTCTCTCTCCAAAAAACACCCCACAATTGAATGCTTTGTCTTTGATGGATATCAGAAATTATATTCATGCCATGCTTCACCTGTCAGTGAAGTAATGATGATGCAAGTGTCCGAAATCCTAATTTAATACTTGCGATAAAGCGCTGGTTCCCAACCTTTTCGACTGGATGAAGGAGTGATTTCTGACACAATCATAGTATAGTCATGTCAATTAACCCTTTTACTATTGTATATTATGCTGTCAGGCAAAATTAAACTGTTGAAGAATCAAAGCGGATATGTCGACGTTACGTTGAAGCATAATTTGGTTTGTAGTTACTCACTTTTAAAGAACTCACTTTTTTTTCCAGAGTCAAATGTATTGATCATTTAACCTTGGAAGACTGTAGCATGCTTTCTCCCTACGCAGGTGAATGAAATGTCATGTTCACATCAAATAGATTGGGTCTGACCATGGAGTTATTTGTATTCATTTGTGTTACTTGCAATGAGATGTGCTGGCAAAGCAGGGTACAGCGGTATGAAAAATATACAGATTTTGCTGTAAACAAACAGATCAAGGATGCCCAAATAGGCTACAAACAATGTTGTGTTGCAAAATCATGCAACACAATATATGTCATAATTCTACAAATACATTGTCCATATGAAAAAAAAAACAGATGCCTATCTTATACTGAAAGGAATTTTAGTGTAAGGTCATATATCAGTTATCAAATTAGGGCTAGCTGCATAGATGTTGGGCATCCGTAGCAGATATACCTAACAGAGTTAGACAACTTATGTTGACATAAAAGGTCAAATCAAGAAGAAACAACTGCAGCATCATTTATATTTTATGAAGAAATCAATGAGGAAATGCCACTCTGCACCAGAGCTTGCCTTCTTGATAAATTGGGCAGCAAATTTACTAAATGTCTCATGTTAGTAGCTTGTTTAGTGTGCATTACCTGTAGCAGCGCTCTGGATGTAAGTAATTTCAGGTTGACTGGCATTTCGCTCTGCGGCTGTCCTGCCTGTAGCCTTAGGCAGTGGTGTTGCAATGGGGAGGGAGTGCCAGCACCAGTCAATTACCAGTTAATAAACAGAGGAAGTTTTCTATTAGTGCTTGTTAGTGCGTGTAAAAGATTGTTGGTATGTGGAATTGGGAGAAGGCACTGTGACTATGGAATTAGGAAAAAAATACAGCCATATTTCTTTCCCCAGCACTAATATACAGCATCCAGTTCTCTGTACACATGCCATTTCACGAGATAATATTTGTTATTTGATTTCCAGCAGGCTACACAGTGCAATATATAATATTAGCCAACTCATTTTTTTTCTTTGGAACAATGCAGGAATGTGTGCTCAGGAGTTTCACTTATAAGGCAGTATATTATGAATCCATTACATAAGCATAGTGGAGGCCAAACAATGCAATGCTAGCTGCAGTGTGTCTTGTCACTGATAACATTATGAGCCCCTGGTGGATATGATGCATGGACCTTTTTTTGGATAGCAGTTGTCTGATGTGTGGTAAATCCTCCACATATATTTGAGAGCAAATTTCACAGTGCTTACAGAGGAATATTGCCGTAAGGAAAATCAGTGCACCTGAGTAGCCTTGGGATGTAACATACCATTAATTGGATTTGGAGAAGTCACTCTTACCAAGGAGACACCACTAGACAGTCTGACAGCCAAAAGCATGAATCATTAAAACCCTACTGTGTCATATTGGACCACTACCATTAAACACTACTTCTTACATTTGTTGACATACAGAGCCGAGAGCTGTGGGTGTGTAACTAGTCAGAAAATGTTCACAGTAGAAGACATTCACAATAAATGGTCCCATCCATTCTATCCTGCAGGAACGGGTGTAATTAGTAATTACACACATTTTACATCTATCTTCCAATGGATGCTCCTCTGCTAACCATTGCCACCTGGTATCAACATATGGGCTGGCGCCCTCTTGGGGTAATGGGTGGGGCGGACTCCCTGACGACCATTGGGTCATTGGTAACCAGCAGCTGTGAGGCCGCCCTCTCATCACATCAACAAATCTTGCTTTAATTAGCTCACCTGCCCGTTTCCTCCTTTTTCCTGCCCACATTCCCAAAAGTCCTCCATCAAACCTTCCTCAGCAGGATTACAGGCTCACCTTCCTCTCTCATCCTGCCTCCACACCTGGGAATAGCTTCAGCTTCTCAACTTCAAGCTGACACACACACACACATACACACACACACACACACACACACTTGTTTAAGTCACCTTCGGGGTATTAAGGCATTTTACCCCTCCTTTGAGGACAAAATTATTTTATTTTATTATTATTATTTGATTTCCTGAAAACTTACCCTTAGCCTAAACCTATTCCTAACCTCAATCTAACCCTAACCACTGACCCAAAATCAAGGTTTGAACAGTTGGGGACATGAACTTTGTCCCCAATTGCAAATGCCTTCCCCAATCAACTGGTCTCAAGTCAAGTGTGTGACCCCAATGTGGACATAAGGCAGGCCCGAACACACACACACACACACACACACTGAGTGCTATAAACAAGACTGACAATTGACTTTGAGAAGGCATGGATCCAATTGATTTTTAAATGGTGCCTCAGTCATACCTAATTAGCATTTGGATCACCACAGAGATGGTCATTGCTGAAGACCACGTTTCCTTTGTGCCTGTGGAAATAATTTCCACATTCGCAAGTGGAAATGATCCACACAGGCTTTGTTGTTATGTTCGCCTGGGCTCTTTACACTGGCTGTTTAAAGAAGTCCAATAAGTGGACTAGCAGTTTTCTGTATTGATCATAGTCACTGTCTGCTCTTTAATGGGAACACAAGTCTTTTCTTTTAGCAGTTTTTGTGCACGTCACCAGTGAGCCATTGTCACACAAAATATTGTTTCATTTCACAGTTATACAAAATGTTGATGACATGAAAAATATGTTTCATGCTAATTATTGTGATATTTAAATAATTTTGTTGTGTGGAAAGAAGAGTGCTGTTTAACATTTTTACAAATGATAGATTTTTTATAAACAAAGCTGATTTTTTCAGTTTTCTAAAAGGTGATTTCCTCTTTATACCCTCATCAGATTTTTCAACTGGGGAGATCTCATTAATAAACAATCCCAGTGCACATTCCCGCCTTTGAATACCTTATGAAGACTGTTCTGATGGAGTGGATAGATCCCACTAGTATTGCCAGACTGACTCAGGAGAGTGCAAACACATAAAGCAATCTAGGTCTAAGAAGATTGGCCTACAATGCTTGCCAGTCTCAGGTGACTGATAAAATCCAACCACCATTGAACTACTAGCAGCGTCCGTTATGGAGCCCCAGTCCCTCTGGTCCACTGCATCTCTCTCTCTTTTAACCACAGGGCTTCCATATGGACACTATTATGGCTGCCACTTAATTACCTATCAAAAAACATTTCACTGCACTTCACTGAGGGCTAGCAGAAGGGGAGATAGCGAAAAAAGACAGAGGAGAAAACTGCACACATAAAAAAGTGATAGAAGGGAATGAGAAATGGGAAAGTGGGACTGAGAGATTGATAGAGAGGACAAGCCATACATCTGCGTTGTGAATGTGAACAGACGGAGACAGACATGGGTTGGGGGGGGTAGGCTCTTAATGCGGATGGGGAGCACAGCGATCTGGCCAGTATCCTTTTTTTTTAAGTTCATTCTTTACAAACAACACACAGGGTCCTGGCCAGAAGATGCTATAAATTACTTATGATTGATGATTGCTGCTGTGGAGGACGACAGTTAAAGACGTGCGGTGCTCATTCCTGACCCTCTCTTCGCTCCCTCCTCCCCATCACCACTTCAACAACACGCAATTAGCTGTTCCGTCTGTCACATGGCCCACCCATAGCGGTCATACACCAAATAATAAGCATTTCCTACTGGACGGACTGCTGGTCGGAAGAACAGCTTTCACCACGGGGGCTTTGACGCATTGGCCAAGGGCTCTACACTTTAAATGTCAACTGTCATCACTCTGTTTCAGTCAAACGGATGTGCTATATGTCTGAGGAATATGGATTTATATTCCTTCTTAATAAGATACTGGCTCTTTTTTATTGATAATAGATAGTTGCCCTGCTTCAGGAGTTACATCTTCTGGACCCTTGAGAGCAGACATGACTTTTAAAAGATGTACGACTAAAAATAACACCAAAATGAAAACAAATCTCATGGTATGAAAATAGGAATTGTGTAGGGGAAGCTGAAACTAAGCCAAAAGTCAAACGTTTACCTCCAGTAATAATTGATATACGAGGCAGTGTTTTCAGTACTGGTCTTCTTGATCTTGGAATCTGTAATCATATGCAAACTACACCTGCAGGTCATACACTAATAGGAGAAATTTTATTTGTTTGTATCATTGTTTATAATAAAATTTCTATTTTCTATACAGTGTTCAAAGCAAATAAGATTCATGTCTTAGCGAGACCACAATTATTTTGGATACTCTGCGAAAATTTGTAAATATGTACAAAAAGACGTAATGGGTGAGCAGCCAATGCCTCTTCATACACTTCTTTTACTGCTCTAATGAACTAGTTCTTGTAGAGGGCAGAGTTGAGGCACTTTTCTCATCCATCCTTTGTGGATAGTGACCTGTCAGTGGAAGTGTTGTTGTCACTCAGATGGTATTGTTTTTTTTTTTTTTTTCCAAACATAGATCAAAAGTGTAAAAAAACTAAGGTTGCAATATTAAACCATGATACATATTAAATTAATTTTCACTTTATCTCTCATAGCTAGAAGCTGCCCTCCACAATCCAGTTCACTGTGCATTGTTGGGTTTCTCTGCAGCGAGCACCTCCTTACCTCAAGGCTACTTCTGGGTAAGTAATGGGTTTCAAACACACACACACACACATCACCGCCAACTAACTACAACCAAAACAATGCATATTTTACTGCTGCTGATAACTTCAGCTTTTAACACAATTACCATGACTATTTAAATGTCCTTTGTGTGCTCTGCTCTTGTTCATTAAAAACAGAATAAAAAATGCACCATTTTTCTCTGTAAGATGATTAATACAGCGCAGTATAAAGGCTCATGGTAGGTAACTGTTACAGAGTGTTTTATGATGAGTGGGGCAAATTGTGCCTCCAGCCTATCACATCACAATCTCTGGACTTTTGGCAATTTAGCTGGATCTAGAAGAGGCGGGAAGGGGGTTCAGGGGGGAATGATGCCGAGAATCTGCTATTAATCTTTAAGTTTCAATTTTTGTTCCCCCTTCCTTTTCGAAGGAGGTGGGCAATTTATCAGGTAATCCTCTTTCGACCTTAAAGGTGGCTAAATCCAGTGTTGGTCCTCCAGGACACAGACTACAGCTCAGTGTCTCAGACTTTTGCTATCGTGGTGCTATTCTAAAGAGGACAGGATGCTCGATCAGATGGTGAAAAAGAGACATGGTGGAGGTGGCATTAAGGGCACTGTGATATCAGTGTTTGAAGGTGCACAGGTCACTTTGACCCTCCACCTCCCTCACAAATGACTTAAATGCCCCTGACATTGTCCTCCCACACCATTTGGAGGCACAAAGATGTGCTAGCTGTCTGGTAGAGAACGCATCCAGTTAAGTGAGTGATGGCTTGCATTCATATGTTGTAATAAAACAGCTGCTTCAGTACTGTAGTGTTCATTCATTTTTAAAACTTAGTAGTGAGGAGTAGTGCAAAGAGCTGAACATTATTAAGTCAAGACCAAGTCACGTCTCAGTTCTGTCAGAGCAAGTCTGAAAGTCATCAACAAAAAAAAATTAAAAATGAAATCAAATGTGTAATTACAATGACATGATATTTGAACATTTTCCTTTTAATCCTGTGTTACTAGTCCCTTCAATTAATCGGCCTATGAAGCAAATATGTGTGATCCTCTGATACCTGCCAGTCACTGTTTTTATTGTTTTATTGTTCAGGGATTTTACCCTGAACAAGATTAAATCTTAAGTCAAAGTAAATCAAGTTCAAGTTAAATGAAATGAGTTCAAGCTCTCCCTGTGAGTAGTCTTGTAGTCTAAAGTGAGAATGTTGGAGGTTTTCTGAGATGGAACATGGCTCTTTAAAAAATGCATTTAGCTATGATTCTGAAGAAACTTTGAGAATGCATCTTGCATTTCAATAACTTGAAAATATTTGCCTGTAGAGGCCAAAGTACTGTGGCTCTTGTTTTAAATAAAACCCAACTTCTAGAAGGCATTTCACTTCTCAATTTAAAAACTAGAAAAGCACTCGGAGAGCACAGACCTCCGCCAAGGCTGCATTCTGAGAGAGCGTATACTCCTGCAAGCCCACAATTTATTTTTTTATTATTTAAAGTTAAGTACCGCCAAGGAGGTGTTTTCACCAGGGTCTGTTTGTTGGTTCATTGGTTTGCAAAATAATGCAAAAAGTCAACAAACAGTGGTGAAAACATAACCTCCTTGGTGGAGGTACATAATAACTAACAATATCACCAGAATGTGATAAGGTTACAGAGCTTACATTATGTCACAGATAAAGAGATGTCTACTAGAATAAGCATGCTAAGCAGCTAGTCCTGGTCCTTCCTGTCTTGTAATGTAATTCCTCTTTGTACCTTGAGAGGTGACAGGGAGTCACTGTACTGTCCAGGCTCCCTTCAGTCCAACATGAGAGGATGAAGCAGCAGAGCTTCCCTGAGGGCCTTATGACAATTATACAGCCAAGGGCCTTGTACTTTTCATATTTTGCTTATGGAGGCATGTGAATAATCAATAATCAAAATATGCATGCAATCCCCAGTTCATTGCACCGTAAACACACAGATGGTTAAGGTCAATTCCTGCTGTTAGTTCGGCTTTGTTTTTCTTTATAGACTGTAAATTTAGATCGTATGTACCAGTAATAGAGGTGAAATATTGCCCCTTATTTGGAGCACTTGACTGAGGATTACACAGTGCACCTTTAAGAGTCCACATTTTCAGCAGTTTTTCATCATGAATGGATTTCAAATCTCCAGAGTCAATTTACTGAGCAAGACATTCCTGCTTACTCAGAAGTTCTGAAAACCAAACTTGCAAGCAGGACATGTACTTCCTGTGATACTAAGCACATCTGACTTTCAAGCACAGTGGATGTTACGTACAGTACAACATGTAAAAACAGCAAAAATAAACTGGTATCCAATCTAAAAAAAAAAAAAAAAAAAAAAAATAGTAAAAGCTTGAGGAACCAGCAAGAATAATTAGTGGCATTCCCGCCTCCAGTTGGTTCTACCTCCCTGGCAGGCTTGTCAAATAAGAGATGACACTAATCATATTAAAGTGAGATGGGCTATGGGGATTTCTGTGTGCTTTGATCAGAGAAGTGACATTGTGTCTAATCAGCCTGATACCCCAGTGTTTCCCTGTTTCCCTTCACCTTCTTTGTCCCACTTTTCCAAACACACCACTTTTTAGACAGAAGTCTCCATTAATTCAGCCGCTATGTTTCTCCTCTTCTAAACTCTTAACAGGATGTTAGAATTCATAGCATGTGTCAGTGATAGGAAGCCTGAAATACATCCAAATCATAGTACATCAACAATCTGATGACCCATGGTTTTGGCTTCTTAATGTGGTGAATACAATTGGCCAGAGTGTGCCATCATGATTATTCTCCCACACTTCCTCACTGCATCCAGAGCAATCTAATTAATGCTGGCAGAGCATTTACTGTTTGGGAAGTTTTTGCTTCTACCAAGCTGAGAGCAGGAGGCTGTCTAGGGCACGACTCCAGATATCTATTTCTCTAAATAAGTAGTGATGACTTTGTCAGGACACAGTATTTGCACCGGGGTGTTCGTTGACAGGGCCGGTGGTCATGTGGTGGGGTGGGTGAAGGGGTTTGGAAGCTACAGATGGGCAGGTGAATGTATGAATTGTGGAGGGGCCTGGTGGGGGGTGTTGCCTCTGGTTACACAGAGTCATTTGAAGCTGTGTTTATTTTTTTTATTTTTTTTTTCTTCTCCGGCAAGATAAGTCCTCCCTATCTTTTTTCATCCTGTGCAACAGACCGTTATTTGTTCTGGCTCATTCTTAAGATCGCTGCTGTCCAGATTCTGCACGCTGATACAAATCAAACAAATGATTGCATGCAAATAAGGGTGAGCGCGGAGGAGAAGCGCTAAACACTATATTTAGCTCAAGTCACATGCATACTATTTGATTCATACAGAGAATAAATCTTTGGTGTCTAGCAACAATCAGCCGTGCTTCTTTTCCAAGGAGCACATTGTATGTTGTCTGGACCTCCACCTGGGCTGGTAATGATGGAGTGAAATCATATTGAAAACCCACTGCAACACTTTAATTGTTTGGCAATGGGAGCAATGCCACTTTAATTGGAATTTCATCAGAGACAGGTTGGAGGGCTCCTGCTGTCTACGTTTTCTCAGCATTGGCTTTGACAGGCTTACACAAGGCCAGGATAAATGTGGTGCACAGGAAACCAGCCTTGAGGCAGACACTCAGTCTGTGGGGTTCAAACTGCCCTGGGAGGCTTGGTATGATTGGTAGCTTTTTTTGATAATAACTAAGGTTGATTATAAACTACTCCTATCAAGCAAGTCCCTCTCTGAATAGGGATAAACAGGTGTTGGTTGAAACATGATCCAAAGTGAGTTGCTTAAAGCTCCTAGCTCTAAAAAGCTCTGTTTGTGTGCCGGTGTTTACTTATTCACTGATAATTCAGAGGCAACATATCCAACGGTTCATATGATATCTTACAAAAAGTTATTTCTCATTTTTTGTGCTACAAATCCAGTAATAACTCACAATTCCCGCTCATCACATGCATACACTAAAACTGCCAGCCAAAACTATGTAATTAGGATTATGAAAAAAATCCTGATTTGGGTTAAAATAACTATGGAAGTGGAACTTATGTATGAACATTATGTGACAAATGATTCAACACTGACTTGTGGACAGTGGACTTCCTGTGTGAAAAGCTTCATCCCTTTGTGGCATTTGTCACTTTTTATACTTCCTGGTTCAAGATTACAAAAATCACACGCAAGTTGATATTACTTTTTGAGGGTGTTTATGAGAACAGCCTGACTGACCTTGAACATAATATCAAATGTCAGCTCAATGAATTGAAAATGATACAATTATTATTTTTGTCATGAACTGACTCTAACAATTGATCCGTCACTTGATCTTGTAAACTTGTAAAGGAAACGTCACTGACAAGCAACACAAAGCCTTCCAGAAACGTACGAGAGTCTCTCTGTTCCACGCTGATGAAAAGAACGCAAACTTATACGAATTGTTTGATGTTCCCGAGATGACATTGTGAGTCCACTATATAATGTGTTTAAAATTCTAAGTGATACTTAAAAAGTGAGGGAGGACTACAAATGACAAGGTCTGAAGGATAATTGATTTGAACCTTTTTGAAATCTAAATTGCTGACAGGTACAGAATATTTAACCACAGACACTTTATCCTCTGGCGTCCACAGTTAGCTGAAGACCAAGAATGCACATTGCAAGCTTGATCTAAGAGAGGCCGGCCTAGTTTTGCTCTCTGCTCTTCCTATCTTTCTTTTTTCTGTTTCAACAGAATAGTTTATCTCTTGAGGCATTATGATTCAGTCCATTGGTGCAGCTTAACATGGGGCCTTGACCTTTTCAACCATTTTTTTTTTTTTTTTTGCCTCTTACAGGTGGCTGGTGGAGAAGACTCGCATGGGCAGATAGAGATATTTTCTCTCAACAGGCCCATGCCAAGGACTGTTAAGAGCCTGCAAGTTGACTGTGCTGTCCGATGTCTGGAATATGTGCCAGAACCTTCTCCGACTGAGGAAGTGGAGGCCGGAGTTCACAAGGCCCTCTCTGGGATTGGAGCCAACATTTGTGTTGGATTAGACGATGGGCGGTGAGAGACTGATCACAAAAAGCTACAGACACAGAGATTGTTTTGGTGATTATAGAAAGAAGTCAAATTATGAAATTAAATTTCATGGAAAGAATTTTTCAGTGTACTCTACATCCTCTGTTGTAATTGTCTTTGTTACGCTGTTGCCTGGTATTTCTAACAGTATAGATTTGCTTGTCAATATTTCATCAAAGCAAGAAATCAGAGTTGATACCCAACCACAGCATCAATACTGCTACTGCTGCTAAGATCACACTTTTGTTTTCAAATCCAATACACCATCTGATCCCCTCTGTGCGGAACGGAGAGCAGGTTTAATCTCAGTCTTCTGTCATAGTTACCATGAATAAATTCATTCAATTGTTTCATTTTTCAAACAAAAATTTTCAATTTATTTTTGTGCAATAATATGGCATTTCTTCCATTTACAGTAGTGTTTTGTCATTTGTAAAGGAGCCTAAATCATACCTCAGCAGTTTTTTTAATGCTGACTCATTCTCTTTCAATGTAAGTGTCTGTCCAGGGAAAAAGAAAGAAAGACAAACAGTAAAATAAAAAAAATATACAATTTCAGCATTTTAACACACTCAAAAGACTGTCAGCTCCAATGCTACTTAACATTTTCTTCCCAGACAGAGAAACAAACAGCTCTGTGCATTTATCATTCTGAAGAAGACGACAAGATGCAGCAAAGTTCAGATGGCATTTCAAACACGAGAAAGACAGAGTGGTTGCACATACACAATGCTGTGCTCCAAAGTGCACTGTTAAATCAAACCGTATGAAAACGAGGTACTCTGTCATTTTAAATGACGCTCATTTATCACGTTTGGCTTGTGCTGCTTTTTGTTCTTCCAGCGTGCTGGTCTACGGCAGTGTGGACACTGCAGCACAGTGCCTGTTGACCCTCCGTAACCCAGAGGGCTGCCCCGTGCTGTGCCTGAAGCACTCCCCTCGCTTCCTGTTTGCTGGCCTGCGGAACGGGACCGTGATGGTTTATGGAAGAAGTAGCAACGGTAAGGTGCTTCCAAGGTTGCCTGCCGCCTTTCTTTGTTTGTGGTCTGTTTGAGGAAGAGAGGACATGTCATTGTTTCAAATACTTTTCAAAAATATGTTATATAAGCCAAGATGAAATCAGGATTCAAAACATGATTGATTATTATTGTGTGTGGATTTTACCGGAGCAATACAAAACCAATTAGATAAGTAAAGTGCATTAATTTAATACTAAATTGTATTTCTTTTGGTTATTTATTGATATAAGATCATCTGATGTTTCATATCCTGTTTGCTTTTGCTGCTACGTACCCAAGCTTTTGTCTCTTAATGAGATGTGGCAGTGAAATGGACTGAAACATTTTTTATAGTTAAATTCTAATGAGGGTAAAATTATTTCCTAGAGTAAAATAATGAGCACAGATGAGTTTCAGTGTTTTCATCTATTATACAACTCTGTTGTAAACATTTATTGTGTTCAAATCAAGACTTTTTTTTAATTCATTTGACTGCCAAATGTATGCATTATGTGTAATGTATTTGAGAGTATTTGTAAAATACATTTTAGACCGTCATTCAAAAAACTGCCAATCACTTTCCCTTTATGCCCATTCCGACTGATTTTCACACCTACGCTAAGTATGAAAATAACACTTCACCATGTGTAAGATGGTGTGCCATGTTTAGTCAAGCATTGCATGAGGCCAGGGGGGTTAACACAATCTCAGCAGTGGTTTACTGTCTCCACAGCCAGCAGGAGCACAATAGCTCTATCACCAGCTTCTTCTTACCTGGCCATAGCATGTCAGTGTGCTTGCTTTCCTCCTATCTCCTCCCAAGCAGAAAGGATGATTAATTACACCAAGCTGCTGCATGCCGATTAAATATAACTATTCATGCTTTGTATATATAAAAAAAAAGGACAGCAGAAAAGCTCTGGAGGGTGCCGGGGAATGTTTGTGGATTCGGCACATCTGTTAAAGATTTATGTCCTTGACTAGCATGCTGCTGTCTAAAAACAAGTGGGAAGCAGCCAGGAAATGCCAAGACTTCAATCTATCAAAAGGTGTATTAATACACACAAAACCATTGTTGCTTAGTGAATAATGTGTGCCAGCTTCCGTCACTACGATATGCAAATCAGACATTGTCATCATCAGATGAGACAGAGAAGATTTGGCAGGAAAAACCTGATACCCTGCTGTGTTAAAGAGGGAGAAGCATTAGCATGGCCTAGCTTTGCGCAAAGGGGACATTTACAAGAGTGAATTTTGAAAAGGTGGAAAAATGACCTTTATAACATGCCAAGCAATTAACCTGTGGTAGTCAGAAGGCACTGTAAAGCTATTCTCCTATGAAAGCCAGAAATAAACAACTCAAAATGTTAATTAAATGGTTGGGTGCACTCCGTTCTCTAATTTTGCTTCATTAAAGCATTGCAAAGGAAATGCGTTCGTAATTCACTTTATAATGTGCTCCTAGCTGCAACGTGATTAAAACTCAAAGAATAAAGGTCTGCTTCATTTTCACACTGGAAAAGAGAAAGGAGAGAGGAGAGTAGATTAAAGTGTACACCAGACTTATTAGCATGTGGGTGGCAAAGGTGCAAACATTGTGCGGCACAGTGTGTGGCAACTCAAATAGAAATCACAGTCTATATTTAGTCAACCTGTTGTCTCTGTCTCACAAACGAGCCTCTGCTCCGCTTCTGAATTTGCTCAACAGTGTTAAATATTTTAAAGAGAATTCTGACGGTAAGTTACATTGCTGTGAGACAAGTGGGAAGAATTTAATTGAATGGCCTTATTTAGTGTGAAAATGTGTTGAGATAGTAGTGGGCCTTGAGTTCAGAGGTTATATATATATATATATATATATATATATATATATATATATAAATAAATAAATATGTTGGGGCTAGTAGGTAGTCATTTTAAGGTTTTCTTCGTATCCTTGTGATTTCTCTCCTTTTTTTACCCCCAGATGAAGTTTGGGACCCAGACTCCTGTAGAAATGTCAGATTGGGAACAGACCCAGTGCGGACGCTGTTGGTGTTGGAAGACTCGGTGTGGGCGAGCTGCGGGAACTCTGTCACAGTCATTGACATCTCCAGCCTCACCACTCAGGTAAATGACTACATCCTGGCTGGGCGTATAATGCTGCAGTTTACAAAATGATCAGAATCAAACACTGTTGGAACATTTCTAAACTTTTGACATTTTCATTAAAAGAAGACGTCACTCCCAAAATAACTAATTGTATAATGGTATCACCTTGAATTTACGAACAACACTTTCTCCACGGGAATCAAAAAACAAATGAATTGAAGTAAATGGGCTGTGTTTACAAAAAAAAAAAAAAAAAAAAAACCCACAAAACTACAGTATAACAAATCATCTGCTTACTACCTTGTCTCTCATTTATGTAGTTTATCCTTGAGCATCCTTACCCTGTGGACTGATAGAGGAAATAAAGAAACAATAAATATAAAATAGAGCATGAGGAATCTTTATTTCTAACTTTTTTCAAACAGTTAAAGGTATTGTTCAGGATCCCATTTTGTTATACTGGGTGAAATGATCCTTCCATCCTGAGAGCAGTCAATACATTATGTGTTCAGGAAATCAAGAATCAATCAAAGAATCAGACCTCTGTAGCAGCTACAGGACTGTAAAAACTCCGACCAATCCCTGCCATTCAGTCTGAATGGAATGAACCAATCAGATGCCTTCATATCTCGTCCTGCTCATGCCCACCTGTGTTTGTCCCTCCTTCCTGTGTGCACATGCATCACATTTGTTGCCAGAAATATTCAGCACACTCCTCTGCAGAAATGCCAAGTTAGCAGGAGAGAGGATGTGGCTTTGGATGGAGCACTGGCGGGAGGAGGTGTCACTTTCAAGTCTTGCTAGCTCTCCAGCATCGCCAACTATAACTTTATGGAATTAGCTTCAAGGACATGAGTTATGTTTCCTCCTTCCTTGCTTACAAGGTCAAATCCACCCACTTCCTGAGCTTCTCAGTCTTCACTAAAACACGTTCTGAAGACCTAAATTGATGAGTTCATGAGTGAAACTGTTAGATGAGGTGTTTTATTTATTTGGTTTGCTGTTTTTTTGATGCAATTTAGGAAAAATTCCGCTCTTTTCATTTTCTGAAAAGATTTATGCACACAGCCTCAGAGAGCAAGCGTTGTAATCTGCGATGCCATGAAGATTTACTGCCTGGAGCTGCTGCATGGACAACGAATCAAACTCTCTGTAGATTCACACAGTGTTTGTTGGAGCTCTCACACACAAATAAGCTTCAATCAGATGTAGCGCTCTGAGTTATATATTCGCTATCACCTCCAGAAAATCATCCTGTGTTCTCTGTCATTCTCTGTATTTCTGTATGGTCATTCTCTGAGATGTTCATCTGCATGGTGTGTCATTAAGTGCAGGGAGGACGCCTTCTCCGGCTGTGGTCGACAATAATGAATGACAGTAAACCAACTTTTCTGGATAATGCTAACAGTCAGATACCAAACTGCAAACCATTACCATTTAATTATAGTTTTCAGAGGTGAGTGTGAGAAGCTGCGTAAATGAGTCTAAAAGGGCTTTGTTGAAAAAGAGCATGTGTGCTAAGCAAACCTTCCCAGGGTAAAAACAAGTTGATAAAACTGAAAACAATATTATGCTGAATTTGAACTAATTATTAATTGAACTAATTTGAACTGTGTTTCATTTTGAACCTAAGTGAGCAGAATTGGGAAATGCACAATCTTTTATTTTAGTCGACCTCCTACCAAATGCACCCCCAGATAATATTTCAATGTGCATATACATAATTCGTTTTGTTAAAAGTTGCAACAAATTAGAAGAAGCTGCTGACTACTCTACAAAATTTTGTTATGCGTGCATAATGACAATAAAGAATCTTGAATCTGACCAATCTGGACCATCAGTCCAGAAAGAGCACTTATTGAGTCTGCCTCAAGAGCCTCATAATCAGGAGTGAGCTGAGCTTGGATGTCTCCTTTTTATTCCTTCACCCAATCCTCCAGGGACACACGCTTAACCAGCTGAATGGCCATGCAGTGGAGAGGCACAGTTCTGGTTCGCTGTGCCTCCCGCAGAGCTTAACAGGTCAGCTCTGGTTACTTCTTTGCTAACCTTGTCTTCCTCACTAATATGGACTCAAGAGGGCTGACTTCACAGGAGCTGCAGTCATATCCAGGATCTGGAGAAGTGCTACTCTGTACCTGTAGCAAGAGATTTGACTTGGAGCAAGTCCATAGGGTCTTAGACTCATATTCACATCACTTCCTTCCATTGATTCCCCCTGTGGATAGTCACCACTTTGTCAGATTTGCTGTACTTTTGAATCATTTATCCATGACTTTGCTGGACACTGAGCCTGTCTCGTTTGACACTGCTGATCTTTGCACCCCACTGCTTGATTTAGTTCTTGTTTTAAAGGGTCACACTCAGTGCTTTGATGACACTGTGTTATTTAAATACAACCTTTTCAGTCAATTTTGGGCAAACACAGCATTATGTTTACTATATGGATGAAAATGCATGCAATACCCTAAGGATCATCAACACACATCATCCCCCAGGGGGCATACATGAAAATTACTCTGCTGCAGCAGTAGAATCAAGATAGATATGCTCACAGCAACGATGCCAACATGGTGATGTTTGGTTGGTTTAATGCATGTTATTTGGCAATCCAGTTAATATTTATAAAAACATGCAGCATTGTGTAATAAAATTTGAGTGAAAATTAGAAAAACCTAAACCAATTAAATTTTGCTTTTATTTTGGAACTCATCTCACAGGTTGATTCAAACATGACAGGAATGCAGCACTTTTATTTCTTCATGCTTTTGCACATCATTTTGTTCAAACTCAGACATTTGTGTCATGACACACACATCTCAGCTGTGTTTGTGAGTTTCTAGAGGCCAATCACTTTCACAAACTTCCAACACTCTGAAGGAGGTCTGAGTCGAAAGCAAGCCTTAACAAAGTAGGAAATGAATGGACATACACGCTTTGATCAATCCTGACTGGCAGGCCTTGTTCCTTTCTCTCCACATTACTTTTTCTACCTGCTTTATCTTTTCACTCAACTCCCTCGCCACAATCCAGAGAGGAGACATGGGCATGACACAGGAAAGGAAAGGACAAAGACACCTTGTCACCCAGCTTAATGAAGGACTAATGAGCTGCTCAGGGCAGCTGTAGTGTTTGTGGCTTTAGTTCTGCTGTTATTTCCCACTGCTGGTAGAGGAATGCTGCTGTTAGTGTGACACTGCTGAGTTTAGTGTTAAGGGCACATTACTCCTGTCAGGCTTCACTGACCACCTCATCTCTGTAAGCAACACTGGATTCAGCAGCCTAATACTAGTTTGTTGGTTGGGGATTAAACACCTGTGGCTTGTACTTAGCACGTATTTGACTCACAGCCGTGATCATTTTCAGTTTTCCTGATCTATTTTCATGATAAAATGAAAGAATTGTATTTTGCAATATTAATGATTTGTGGGGTCCATCTTTTTTTTCCTAAATTGAAGCATCCACTCAGCTCACAGAAGGCAATGGTGTAGTTAACTAAAGTTAACCGTCAACTTTATTTGCACTACAATGGAAACGGAGAGGATGCTTACTTTGGATTTTCTGTAGAGAGGTGTATTTACACTATTGTTTTCAGCCTCAAAATTGATTTTGTAAATGTAGTCTGGTGCCTTTGAAGAGAGCGGCGCAACCAACATTTTGGCAGACATACTGTTAGAACTCGACTTAGCATGAAAAGAACACAAACACACGACTCCAAAATCACAAACCAAAGGGTTTATTTAACAGAACTAAAATTTGACAGTACAGGGAGGAATGACCACTCTGACCTGACTGGAAGGAAAACTGAGAATCACTTTAAGAAGAAGGCTGTGAAAATGAACCAGAAAATATGAACATAAAAACACTGCATTACTGACACTATAAATGTTACAACAATAGACTCAAACTACTCCATTCTACTAACTTAAAATTACTCACAGATGAGAACGCTAAGGATCTAAAACTCTATAATACAAAAAAACAAAAAAAATCACATAAAGTGAGGATGACAAGAACAGGCTACACTGACTACACTTACTAACTGACACAGAGACTCACTAGCAAACAAAACAGCAAACAGCTCAACACACATTAACAGACTAGGAAACACGGTTCAAGACTTGGCTGGTACTTTGGCGACAAACATACTGGGACGGGGGGAGACATGGACTATTAATACAAGAGGAAATGACAAACAGGTGGAAACAATCAGGGGAGGGGCAGACGATCACCAGATGTGGGAAACAGGAAGGCAGGAAGTAATATGGCTGAAAAGAGAGGACAACGACTAATTTCAAAATAAAACAGGCACGATGACACAATATTATGACAAGACAGAAATCAAAAGGTGGCTTGACCAACATGACACATACAAAACTATCCACGTTGTTGTTTTTTTTTTTTTTTTCTTCTCCCAAATCTGGCATATATGTTGGACAAATATGATATTTATCACTCATCTTTTCTTAGCTTCCCTGCCGACGGCCAACCAAGTCACTGTAGATTGACACACTGAATTGAGCCCATATGAAACACACCCGGTCACATGGAAAATGTTTTTAGAAGGGCTTGGGAAAATAGCATTTTGATTTGATCAGATTTGAATTGATAGGAACACCACTGGGAAGTTACAGAATATATAAAAATAATTCAATAAAAATAAAAGAAAGAATGGAATGTATTTTCAGCCACTTTTTGAGATCCCTGTATATCCCAATCAAAGGAGACTATATATACTCTTCACTTCCCAGAGTGCCTTCCAGGTGGTTTCAAACATATGGTGAGCAAGATGGCTTCCAACAATTACCGCATGTCAGCCTTGCATTAGCTGGAAATCCCTTTTAGAGCCACCACGCTTGATAGTGATTAATGGGATAATTATGCAGCACATACAGCTGTGTTTTTCTTTACAAACTTGTCAACGTAGTTTGAATTGCAATGGGTTATTAGAGGTGAAATGTGCCTTTTTATTATGGGTATTGAATTTTTTGATGGTTGCACTTGAAAAACAACAAGATTCATTGCATATCCTTTCCCAGGTGGAGCAGGCACCCACTGCTGGGGAGTCAATTAAAAGAGAAAACACATCAAAGACTTCACTCCTTTCCCCTAATTTCAAACAAAGAAGGACCCACTGGCAAGGGCACACAAACAGGTGGTAATCCCTGTCTGCTGATGCACTTGGGTTGGCGTGGGGGGGCTGCATTCTCATCTTCACTCACCCGCTCTCACTGACTAATTGCCGGGCCTCATGCAACTCATGCTTTGACAGTGATATGAGTTCCAAGATGATGCCCAAACCAACCCTTGTCACGCCTTGGACCGCAGGGCCAGCATGTGTTGCCATGATAAGGCTCGTTGCATTTATTTCAAGCTACTCATTAAGACTGTGTGCCTGAAACTCTCCTTTTCCATTGTGCTCTTAAAAAGATAGAAGCCAAAGGAATGAGGCAAAAATATGCCCTGTGTGAAAATTATAAAATTAGGAGGCACAGACTTTATTGACAGAAAAACAAGTGTAGAGCAACGACTGAAAGTAAGAGTCAGGAGGCGTCTACAGGCCTTGTCATACCTTGATATAAATCGGAACTGTTATGTTGTCATATGTTGATATAAATTAATACTCTCGTACACCAGCATTGAAATTCTATTCTATTAATTGGCATACCGATGAAAAACCTGTTATCATATATGAATACAGTACAGTGGGCATACTATTTCATAATACCCTCCAGCTATTCCTTCTGTTATCGTTTTGATTGAGAGCCCCATATTATACATCTAAATGTGCAAAATTGTAATTTTGGTGGCTATTGTTTGCATACTTAAGCCAGGATAGCTTATATATACACTAACTATGTGCTGAAAATATAAATTTATCCTGCAGTTTGATGAAGAGTGTCAGCATCGTTGGCCAAGTGTAGCAAAGGCAGTCTTTTCTGTTGCTGAGCACCTGGGATTGAAGCCATTTATCCACACTAACTGACAACTTGACTGCTGACGATGTATATGACCACATCATTTTCCCCTGTAGTCCGACAATAGCAAAAATATAGACATTAAGATTAAAACACTGAAAACACAATCAAAGACAAAAGCAATCCAAAAATAGTTGGATAGAAACAGCCAGTGTACTTCACAGAGAGAAGCATAGATCAGTTCAGTTCATAGTTCATAGTTGTATTGTAATATACACAATAGGATGACGGCACATGGTTAGACCCGGTGAATAATAAGACCTTTAAGGAATGAAGGCTGACAGAATACTAGGACAAAATGAAGAACGCAAAAGCAATTGAAAAATTGTACGGAGGCTAGATGGTAGATCATAGTTTATATGAAAGCTAATATAACACTTGTTTTGTTTAAAAGAGAGAACCAACTGAGTCAACAGTACAACAGAATCGATATGCCATATGGTACCACAAATATTATAGTTTTATGACGTACATATACAATTGATATGTGAAGAAATGTATAAGATTCAATAAATTATCATTATGCTGTTGCTGCAAACCGTGATATTTTATGATGTAGATCTAGTTTTGAAGTTTTGACTCTGTTTTATATGGAAATGTATTTATTTATATTGCAATATTTATATCCAGTTAGCTACTGCTGATTATTGTTGACTCTTGTAGTGGAGCTGTAGTGGGTTGTGTGATCAGCACCAATCAGCACCAGATGAAGACACACCTGATTTCAATCAAGGCCAAAGCAAACCTAATGAAGCGACACACACAGCGTGCAGTTCACGTAATTTGTCAAGAGAAAAGTGACTATAGCTCACCAATATCCTGATGTGGGCTGGAATTTGAATTTCTTCTGGTTTACTGTTTCTACTGCACCTGAGGAAGAAGTACCTCTGTCTACGCCATAGCTACACTTTTTATTTTTAAAGCTAAACAGCATTATTGTTTCAATTCCAGACGTTTGAAGTCCACCCAGACCCGATGATCAGCGTTGCACATATGGCACGTGCCGGTGGAGGAGTGTGGATGGCGTTCTCTGAGGGTTCCTCCATCCGTCTCTTTCATACCGAAACATTGGAGCTTCTGCAGGAAATCAACATCTCGACTCGCTCAAAGCTGCTGAACACTGGTACACACAAACACAAACACACATACTCACAATTTAATTTTCACACAAGACATTTGGACTTGACTTCCATAAAGAGGTCAGCACAGCAGCTGAAACACATTTTGAGGAAAAAAAAAAACAAGAACAACAGCATACCATTGTGACAATTTTTGTCTTTGTTATATTACATCTATCAGAGGGTACCAGTTTAACAGTGATGAGGCTCTCCTCACCAGAATGGTATTCTGGTCTTGTCCAAGTCGCTGCGTGGGTCTTGCACTCTGGGGACTAACCTGAATAAGAATCCATCTCAGGCCTTCACAAAGCCATAATAGAGCCATGGGGTGAGGGATAAGGATTAATAAAAAAGAAATCAAGTCAGTTAGGAGCAGTGAAATGGCAGCCTTAAAGATTTTCATATTAAGAGTTCCCATGGAAACGCTCTTGTCTTTCCTTTAATGTCCATGCTTCATACCCGTTTTTCTTCTTCTTTGAGTGTACCTCCCCACTTTCCTTCTTTTTGAGTTAATATTTTTTCATTCGACGTGTCCCACTTTGTCCCTCTCATTCCCTTTTTCCATCTCATTCACTCTGCTTTACGATCATCTCGTCCCCTCTCTCTGCAGTCAATTTAGGATGTCACAGATAGCCACATTACTTCATGTGTGCGTTCTTTTTTTTTAGCCAAAAAAAACCAACAACTAACTATGGTAAAAAAAAAAAAAAAACTATGTTAAACAAATGAGATGGAAATAAATGGTGATAACTACAGTTATGTTCAGGGAGAGGTATGATTACATCTGGATTTGGACAATTCTGTCCTTCTTTGAATCACATTAGACTGTGACTGATATATTTAGAGCAAAACTCAGAACTGTGGAAGCACTTCATCTCATCAGAAAAAACAGACAACTAGGTTTTTCTCATGAGTAGTGAGCACAGAATAAAAAGCAGGGATGTGTTTCACAAACTAAACGTTCTTCCTTTAGGTCAGAGTTCCTCCCTCATTTGTTTAAATGGATACTTTAAGGAGAGCAGCCGATGGCCGTGGTATCTGGAGAAAACCTATGACCCAGAGGTCATTTTCACCCAGCGCCGGTACTTCCCCTTGAAATATGCAACTGATGTGAGGGAGGGTGGCAGCCTCAAGGCTTGGCCCTGGGGGAAGTTACAGGGTGCAAAGAAAAAGAGTTGCTCGGCTCATGTCTTCAGGGTCCACCAAAGGAAGAGGATCTTTGACTTAAGTTGTGATTTGTTGAGCTCACAAGAGAAAAGAGGATCCCCCGACACTCGACTACTACAGATACTGCACATGAAATACTGATAGTTTCTCTCTGTCAGTGGGTCTCTGCTCTCCTAGCTTTCTCCTTGACTTATGCTAGGACATGCAGTAATGATATACCCCCTAATCCTTTCCCCTTAATGTGATTTATACTCAACAGGGAACTCCAGTTGCAGTAAACAACAGAAGTTTTTTGAGGCAGAAAAAAACTGCTGATCTCTTCTCTACTAATGCCTTTAATAGTTCTATCCTTAGGATGAAAAAATAATATTCCGAAGTAAAATCCTCAGTGACATATCACAGGGAAACATTTATCTTTAGAGACATCTTTTTAAGGCTTCCACGATAAACCCACTACACACTGAAGAGTGTGTGCACTACTCCAAAAATTGGAGGTGCATGATTGCTTGAGGTTAAACTATACCTCCTTAATCTCAAGTGCCTTTGTCATCATCCTTCTTTATCACTGTTCTTAAAGACAATGCCTGGCGCCCACATCTTCCGATTTAACTTCACATTTCACGCTAACCTGAAAGTGGGTGTTCATGAGCATCACTCTCTCGCTTAAACTCTCTAACCGTAGTACAAATAGACTCTGAGGGGATATGAGCATGTGATAGACAGTTTCAAGATAAAGGCTGTTTTTTGATGACGCTTAACCGACTGCTGTGGCCATCCAAGGTCTCTCCACCTAAAGGCGTCTGCTCTCTGCTTGCTGAATGTGCTCCACGCTCTGCCTCCGCTTCATCTTTTACACACAGCATCAGCATCCTACATAGGATGAGTCATCTCTGCACAGTGAAATGAATGAATTAATGACACTGTTGAGCCACTCATGCAAATCGTCATAATCTGAGCATGACAGAACAAACATGTCAATACGACTACTCATGTAAATAAGCATTCTCTTCATAGCGATCACATGGGTGCTGGTGTAATTCAATTATGGTTGGCTTGGATATTATGGTAAATGGTTCTATAGATAACTAGGCCACAATGGGAGCCTAGAGCTGAGGGACCACAGAAGAAATGCAAAAATAAATCCATAACAAACAATGTTTTTCAGTCCTTTGTTAAGTGGAAACAAAGGAAGCGCATGTATAATAAGAGTGTGCAATTATCCTTTCCCTGTCACTAATGCAGAGCTACAAAAACAGTCCTGCAGTGGAGAATTCCCAAAAAACTTATGTTGATGCTTTCATCATGCAATCACAGGATGACAAAATGTACCTTTATCCAAAGAAAATCACTGCTCAAGCTCACCACAAGGATTATGAGCACACATCGTAAGGGAAAATCACATCATGTCACTTTAACAGAGAACTTCAGTGAGAACCAATATCAACATAGAAGAACTCATCAGATTAGACCTATAATTGAGTCCAAAAAAACTCAGGCCAGACCCTACATGAACCTTCATAGTTTATGCCAGACAAGTCTGCACGATTTAAAAAGCTGAATCTGTGAAAAAAAAAAAAAAAAAAAATTAAAAAGGACATATAAGCCTTATTAAAGAAATGCATCACAAGCTTCTCCTTGACTGCCGTTGGATGTGGGCAAGTTACCCCTGCCGCCAAGGAGGTTATGTTTTCACCAGGACTTGTTTGTTTGTTTGTCGGTTTGCAAAGTAACTCAAAAAGTTATAGATGGTATTTGACAAAATTTTCACGATTGGCCGGAAGTGGCCAAACTTAAAACTGATTCAATTTTGGGGGTGACATTGAATCTTAGGCCACTTCTGACCAACCCTGAAAATTTCATCAAAATCCGTCCATAACTTTTTGAGTTATTTTGCAAACCAACAAACATACAAATAAACAAACAAACAAACCCTGGTGAATACATAACCTCCTTGGCGCAGGTAACTATTCGATACAACCCTAAAATAGAGATTGCATAAAATTTCTGGTAATGATTCAAGCCCAGGGGGAATTTTGAGAAATTACAGCGTGGGCCAAATTTGGTTTGGGCAAATAATTAAAGTTATAATTAGCTATGGAATTAACCAATGAACCTAATAATGCAATACTTTATCTGTTTGCATGTTATTCAAGGTCAAATTATATTAGCATGATCATTTGAATAAGTGCCGTCTACTTTTTTAATAATAAATCAGTGTTAATGTTTATGCCAGTTACAGACAACCATGTGGCACTTTGTTTGAAAACTGAGTTACAGAGGCACTCTGAAATTAAATAATTGACCTCAAAGTCAAAACTTTGAATGTTATTGACCGTGCAAGCCTTTCTAATCTGATGATTCTAATAACCTTTCTAAATATGTAAGTTAGTGTCTTCTGGGACCAAGTCAAGTCCAGAATATCTAATATGAGGACACTCATCAATTATAATAAACTACTTTAATCATAGTCTGACTCTTTGCTGTCTGTCATGTCTTACCAGATAAAACATCACATATCAAAGTGAAAAAAAAAAAATATTATAAGCCTCTGTACCCCCTCGACAGTTATCAGTTGCTCTGTTTTAGGACACTAAACTAGAACATTCGTCAGAGTCATGAAGTCATAATTTGTTCTGCCACAGCCATTCCAAATAATACTGAAAGTGTTAGGAAGATGTCGGACATGTACAAATTGAACATGCCCATAGACCTGAGTAAATGTCTGATCACAATGATTGAAAAAACTGTGTGCCATACTCGTGTAGATTTTCAAGTCTGTTCCTTTAGGATGTCTGTCTCTGTACTGATAAAACTGAACATCCCTGTTCCCAGTTTTTGTTATTACAGTAGGAGCAAACCTTGAAGCTCAATATTTCAAAACCACTTAGATCTCAAGCGGATACATACAGACATCACAGAGCCTTGTTTCCTACACTTTGTCTTTCTGTGAGATGTTTTCTTTCAACTGGGTCAGTAGCAAGTAGACAAATCCAATTTTTCATAAACTTGTGTAACCTTAGAGACCTATGTGGCTGCTGTGCATGTGTTAAGCTTGTCAAAAAACAGATTGATCACAGTGCTTAAACCTTACGCAAAGCTAACCAACAGTCAAAATATATCTTTTTCATCGTGCAAGGACTGAACAGCTTCCCTACAAAAGCAAATGTTTTGCAAGAACTTTGGTGCGATAATGAAATCAGTGAGTTCATAACTTATTTTCTAAAGATGGACCAAAAAGTACACATTGTCTTATTTAGTCAACATCTATTATTCTTTCAAAAGCACTTATGAGATGTTGTAGTTTTGTATGATGTGTAATTTTATAACAGTAAGAGGAGAAGCAAACTCAGAAGTTTTTGTCAATGTTTTCTATATTACAGGTCAAAAGAGCATGCGAGTCACGAGTCTGCTCATCTGCCAGGGGCTGTTATGGGTGGGAACTGCCCAAGGCTTAATTATCACTCTTCCAGTTCCCAAACTGGAGGGCATCCCCAAAATAACAGGTATGGATCGGCTGACTGTGGAGCCTCTTGGGACGTTGCCCATTATTGATGTCACACCTCACATTTGTCTTCTTGCTCTGAGGATCAGCACAAAGGAAGGCAACTTTACACATATTGTAGCAGCGTTATTTAAAACTGCCTGCCAGCATTTTGTTAATTATGCCAAGTGAATGAGGTCATTGCTTTCCCCACTTGGACATACTTACCTTACTTCATGACCCTGATATTCCAAGCTAGTTTACTGAACGCACTATGACATGTTGCTACTAGAATTTCTGTTAAAGCAGCAGAATTATAACTACACAAATTACATGACATTGTGACTTGACCTAAGCTCTGTATATCAACAGTACTGTTGTCCCTCTGGATAACACCAACATATTCTGTCTGCCTGCCTCCAACAGGAAAGGGAATGATTTCTCTAAATGCCCACTGTGGGCCTGTGGACTTCCTGGTAGCCACCGCCAGCTCTCTGTCTCCTGAGCTGCTGAAGAGGGATTCTGTTGGGGACGGCCCAGACTCCGCCTTTGGTGGCGAAGACCGCAGCGACACCTCCTCTCAGGAGTCCCTGCAGCAATCCTACCAGGGAGACGGGAGAGGAAAAGGACGTGGCGTTCTGCTGCAATACAAGCTGCGCTCTACGTCAGGACTGCCCGGACAGCCATTAACGGCGTTGGGTGATGAGGCTTCGGACTCCTCTCTGGAGTCTTTGGAGCACAGCGTCGAAGATGGATCCATCTATGAGCTCAGCGATGACCCAGAAATGTGGGTCCGGGGACGTCCTTGTGAGAGGGATGGGGGACGTAGGGACAGGGTGATCTCTGCAGCGGTTATCTCTGGAGGCAAGGGCTTCCGTAGACTGAAGGAAGGAGCTGCAGCAGGTACTAAGACGAGCGGGGAGGGTTTGGAGAATATTCTTATGGTATGGCAGCTCCCACTGACAGTGTGATATGGAAAATAAACGGCAAAGCGATGGGTATTTATAGATGTCTATCGTCAGTTGTTCCGTAAATTCAAGGGATTAGAATAAACATGTGTGATGTGAAGGCGTTGTCACTGCTGAGCTTGACATGCTATAATTCAGCCGGTGGAAGCTAACACTTGCTGTTTACCAGACTGTCAGCCAATAGGACGCTTTGAATGTTCAGCTTTGTGCCGTGCAGCAACATCATCCCAGCAGTGGCAAAGGCCGCCACAGATTAGTTCTGTGATTGTTTTGATCTTGTTCCTCTTACCGCCTTCGTTAAGATTGATCTGGCTCACTTTAACCTCGTCATTGTGGATTGTGCTCTGCCACATTTGTTTTACATGAAGGACTTAAGCATGAGGACCCACAGACAGCACACCTTTGAGAGGCAGCCTTTGTTGAAACTGCCGTGCTCTGCAGAGTTAGCGACGGACATCTTTTATCTGATCCTGTGGGAGAGATCCCATCTGTTTAGAGCTGAAAGCTTGGGACTTCTACTGCATCACAAAACACATTAGCATCACTTTATTAGCTCAGCCAGCCTTTCTCATCCCATACAATGTGAATGTATGATACCTTCTATTGTGTCTCAAAATTGAATCTGTGCTCTCTCAAAAACAAGATTTCACTTTTCCTGTTTTGTTGCCATTGTAGAAATGAATTTTTGGTTACAGCATAAGTTGCTCCCAAGAGCTTACCATGCTCACCATTGGAGAAGGTCATGGTAGCACAGACTGACTGCAAAACAACTGATTTAGAAAACAAAAGTTACAAGAGGCAAATATGTTATTGCTATATGTTACAGAATTTGTATTTGCACTGCAAAAAGTCATGTAATTACTACAGATTTATTTGAGGAAAACAAACTTCTTGTTACCGTATTTATAGTATAATCTTGCCCTAGCACTGTAAATGCCAGCTATGTGTTTCATCATTTACTGTCACCCATCAGCCAGATGAAGCAAATGTGAGCACAGAGTTGTTAGTTACGCAGCCCACATTAGCTGGAAACCCCAGTTACACATCAAAAGCAAAACTCTAAAAACGAATGATGAAATAAAAAGGCTGTAGCCATTCAAACTGCTATCAGGTATGTATGAACTACCTGAGAGAGACCAATTAGCATGTTGACATGCACAAAATAATGTTTTACAATTCATAACATACATCTGTATTACCATTCACAGGCTCTGATGTACATTATCGCTGATATTAACCAGGACACCAAGTCATGTAAGCCCAGTTGCATCAACACTAGTTATCATGCTAATATTTGGTAAACATTTGGTGATTGACACAGACGTTAATATTTTATGATCAAGATATGATTGTTGTCATGCATGTTGGATGGAAAGCTCACATCTCCATTTGCAGAGATTATCATGTCTTCCGATCAGTTAACAGATTGAATGTTCTGTATTTAACCTGATAGGCTTGTAAAATCCTTTTCACAACATTTAATGATATAAAACCCATTGCCATTAGGATTCTCTTTTTTCTTTTTACATACAAAACTATGAGATTTTACAGCAATAACAATATGCAGAATCAGACTTGGTGTGAGAAGCATTCAGTGGTACTGTGTGGAATATGTTACCTTCATAACTTTTTGATTAAACTGATACGTAGGATTGGCAGGCTTTGTTACATCTGTATGCATCTTGCAGACAAACCGAGGTTTGTCATGTTTCACAGTGTTGAATGAGAAGGAAGTGGCTTTGCTAGCAGCCGAGCATTGTGAATAAACGGGACAATGGTGAAGGTTAAGGTATATCATTTTTTTCCCACCTCTATTTCATCTCTACTTAGCACTTCCACCATACATGGAATCTTAGCCTATCATTTCTTCACAAAAGAAGTATAAAGTATATGTTTTTTTATGTCCCTGAGCACTTGACGTTTATTTCTCCTTTTCTTCTCCTCTGCGTCAAAAGCATTTAAAGCTGTCATTCAGTGTCATTCAAATGCATACACACACACACACACACACACACACATATATATATATATATATATATATATATATATATATATATACAGTCATGGAAAAAATTATTAGACCACCCTTGTTTTCTTCAATTTCTTGTTAGTTTTAATGCCTGGCTCAACTAAAGGTACATTTGTTTGGACAATTATAATGATAACAACAAAAATAGCTCATGAGAGTTTAATTTAAGAACTAAGGATTATTCATTTTCCATGGTTTTCTTGATAATAACCAAAATTACTTAAATTCTTACATCAATAGCTATGGCATTGTACCGCCAAAAACACTACTTTTAAGCATTCCATGTTTTCTTTTCTGTTTGCTTTAAACACATGATACACACAAGAGTTAATACTTGATTGCATAACCATTGTTTTTGATGACTGCAGCCATGCGTCTTGGCATGCTCTCCACCAGCTTCTGACATTGTTCTGCTGTCACAGCAGCCCATTCCTGTTGGACAAATTCAAACAAATTTTCTTTGTTTTTGGGCTTGTGGTTCTCCATTTTGAGTTTGATGATTTTCCACAGGTTTTCAATTGGATTAAGATCTGGTGATTGAGCAGGCCAAGGCATGGTGCGAATGTTGTGGTTCTCCATCCAGGCTTTAACTGACCTTGCCGTGTGGCAAGGGGCATTGTCTTGTTGGAAAATCCAGTCATTCGAGGCAGGAAAGAGTTTTCCAGCTGATGGAAGAAGACTGTTTTCAAGGGTAGTCCTGTACTTGACCTGGTTCATTCGGCCTTCACACAATTGCATTTGCCCTGTTCCACTCAGACTGAAACAACCCCAGATCATGACTGATCCACCCCCATGTTTTACTGTAGGGGCAAGACAGTCTGGGTTGTAAGCTTCTCCAGGCTTCCTCCTAACCAGTAAGTTGGCTGGAGTGGGCATCAATTCAAAATTGGATTCATCACTGAAGAGAACCTTAGCCCAATCATCAACAGTCCAATCCTTGTGGTCTCGAGCAAAGAGTAACCGGGCCTTCCTCTGCCTTTCATTGATGAAGGGCTTCTTGCGTGCTCTGTGTGACTTCAAACCAGCTTCAACAAGTCGGTTTCGAACTGTCCTTGCCGAGCAAGTCACATTTCTCGACAGTGCCCACTCATTTTTAAGGTCCCTGGAGGTCTGACGACGATTCCTGACACAGGAACGGATGAGTGCACGGTCATCTCGTGGGGTAGAAAGACGTTTCCTGCCACGGCCAGGTAGCAATTTGGTAGTGCCATGTTCAGCTTGTTTTTTTTTTTTTGTTGGAATGAACGGCTGTCTTGGAGATCTTCAGTTTTTTCGCTACCTGTCTCTCACTCATGCCAATTTCCAGCAGTGCCAAGATGGCTGCCTTTGTTGCTTCACATAATTCTTTTGTTTTAGGCATTATGTGAGAGCTGACAACTTCTGAGTTGTGCTACGGCTTGAATGTAAGCAGGAAACCACTCTAGGCCTTTGCATGTGCAGTGCTGCTTGTGACATGAAATGGCCTCTTATATACCCTGGGAATCAATTAAGCTTAAGAATGTCAAATAGGACATAAAGTATTATGTGACCAGCTGCATTTTTTGTTGTGTTCATTGTATTATACGTTTAGTGGTACCAGATATTAGAATGAACAAGAAATTGAAGAAAACAAGGGTGGTCTAATAATTTTTTCCATGACTGTATATATATATATGATGTTGTACTCTGTCGTTGGATACTGTCATCTAAATGTAAATCTCAATGTCACATCAGAAATGCATACTCTTGAAATCACGTAACATGTAATGCTGCTGGAGCTACAGTGCCCTAATATTCACCATAAAGGTTGTTCATTCAACCCCACCCAAAGGCTCAATTGCACCTGCTTATTCGCTAATAACTGAGATTTTAATCTCAAAAGTACAAAATAGTGACATTTGATAGCTATTGACTCATGCATTTCATTTGGTTACACTACATGTGTACAGGTATTACCCATGCACTGAATATTAATATTTCTGAATGAACATACTGTACTAATGAACTGCTACTGTGCTAATTAAACGTGCATTTGCTTTCATAAAGAGAACTCTGTAACAGTGTTGATGAGATGTATAAGGCACAGTTTATGCAATTTATGTTTTTGTGGTGTTAAAGGTTCTCTATAAAATAGACAGAACATTAATACATCAGCAAATAATGGTTGCATATGTAAAGATATAGAGGAGTAATGTCTATCTGAGCAGAGAATGAAGCTGTTCTCCCTCTGCAAAGAGGCCAGACCGGCCATGTGTGCATGTCAACGCATGTGAGCGCGTCCCACTGCTGTGCTGAGCTGCTAATCGCTGCTCAGCACCATGCCATTATGGCGATTACCATTGATAATGGCGTCACTGGTGAAGTGTAGTGCTCATCCTCCAGTTACCACGCAGGTTAACACTATTAGCTCTGTAAGCACTTTTGCTGTTGTTTTCACTGTTAACATTAATAGTAGTGAGCCGTGTGGAGGCAATAGATATGCTCTGAATTCAATATTTAGCATCTTTCAAGGAGAAGTTCTGTTTAATACTAACTGGATCTAATTTTGTGGATTTGGTCATCATTTAAGGATACAAACTGATCTGGGAATATAGAGATATCTCTAAAAAGATGTTGAGTAAGATAAGAAACAGTCATTTGATCATGTAAGTGTTAAACAAACACTCCTGATTTATTTGGTAGAATTCAATAGGTAAACATTACTATTATCCATCACAGCTCACTGACCTACCATACCATACTGTTTTCCTGTGCAATGAGGCATTATTACTGACATGACAGGTGCATTGACCTTTCGTTTTACCACCTGTTGTACAAGTGCTGCAGTGTTTACAACCTGTGTGATCATCTGACTGCTCGTTTGTTGACTTTGTTGTAGTGATATCTCTTTGATTAAAATGAAGGCTTAATCCACAAAAGTTGGGTTATTAAAGAAGAGTTACATTAAATGGAATTAAAGTATTCCCCTCAATGCCATCACAGTGGTCATTTCTCTTTGGTACAAAATTTAAAACATGTTACATGTCTGAACATTGCTTTAGCTTATGCTAAATTAAAAAGATGCAAACCTGTTTTTTTTTTCTTTAAATTACTGATTTTATGTTGACAGCGTCAGTAGATCATCTGCTGTATAATGTTACAATCAATCTCCTTGACTCAGCAATAACAACACAAATCTTTTTGTTGAGTAAAAATAAAAGTAAAATGACTGTTAATGTTCTTTTTGAGCTCAGTTGTTCCATTTCTAAACACGACCCCCCTACAGTCTGTGTAATAGCTACAGTAGATGACAATCAAGGACAAGGAGGTGGCAACAAAACATAAAGGCTCACCAAAAGAATGATCAATGTCAGTCCGAGATTTTGGTGTAACAGGTGTTGGTGTAGAAACTGACCTCAAAGTGAAAAATAGTTCTCTTAACTGTTTTTGTCAACGGAGCCGACTTGAAGAGAGCTTGCAGTTTTTCAGTTTCACTTTCTGTTCAGCTGTCTGATAGTGAGGTAAAGCAGGGGCAGCAGAAAAGCATTTTGGTGTACTCTACATTTAGAGTGTTTTCACCACTGTACCTTATAGTCTGCCAAACTGTAGTTTCATCTCACAGAACACAGGTATTGCTGGTCTACCTCCTCTATCGATTAGTTTGTTTGCGCTATTATGTGACTTTTGGATTCAAACTAATGTTGCATGACACAGCAGTACGTTGCTTAAATTCCATGCTAGTACTCCTGTCTGCTTCTCCAAACTGCGAACATGCCAACTGCAGTCTACAGTAAGTCATGTAAGTAATATATAGATAAAGTATTACTGTATGAATATACTGTATATGTGTAGCAGCGTGGAGGGAAAAATGCATGTTGATGCTGAATCATATGTACTTTGAATGGTTGGATGCTACAGAATGATATAATATTCCATCAAAAATAATGGACCGGCCCTTTAAATGAGGATTGACACCTGGATTTGTCACATTTATGCCTCTTCACCTGAATCCTCATGCAGAGCTGGTGGCTTATGTCATCACTGGCTCAGTACTACACTTCAGGGAGACAAGCGGGATTGTTAAACTGTAGGTGAATTGTTTTTATCACCCTTTCCTTATTAGGGATGGGTTCCGATACTCGGCACCATAATGGCACCGGTACTGACTCAAACAGTAATTATCAGACCGAGATGCAATGCAGATTTCGGTGCCACTGAATTTTTAATTTCCACCCCCTTAGCTCCGTTGTCAGGGCCACCCCTCACTAAACACAGAACGCACTGTGTGTTGGGGGTCACTCTCCATGGAGGGTCACATTTTGCACGAGGGAATGCATTTTTGCATCTATTGCATACAGCACACGCATAGATGGCCCAGGAGGTCCTGAATCCTCTGGAGCTGCCACCACAAACAACTGCTCTTTAGATGTTGTCTTTTCTCCATGAAAATCATTTGCAGGAACTGAGGAATGTCCAAATCTCTGGATTGCCCTCTGCATTGCAGTAACGCTCCCTGTTGCATTTGCCTCTGCCAAGTGAAGCTTTTTAATAGTTATATTATTTAAATTGATATTCTGTTCGTCACAAAATGACTTAAAAATAAAAAGCCACCTTTTTTGGACAAACTTCCCCCCCCCCATTCTTTTAAAGGGACACTATGTAATTTTTTAAGTATTTTATGACCTCAAATCAACGTCATCATTCATAAATAGATCCTCATTCATGTAAAATAACATATGCCAACAATCTGACTTATCCTCCTGGGCGAAGAATCAGTTATCTGTCTTTCCAGCACAGTTCAATATGCATATTACTAAACATGGGCATCAGAAAAAGATGCATTCCCTGCCATTAATGTGCATCCCTGTCCTCTGTGGCTGTGTATAATCTAGGCTTTGTTTACCTGTACTCTTTTCAGTTTTGCTGCAAGCTCTCATTTATCAAAGTTTTTGGCTGGTAGAAATTGTCTTGGAAGCCCTCAATATACAAACCAGCAACACTGAGGATCCCACCACAAGAGGAAGCTCCTGAACAGGTCCAAACAGTCCACTGAGAACGAACACTGATCTGATAAAGCAGTGCTGAACTGTACCTGGGTCAGCATTAGAACACATCAATGCCGAGAAGCAAAGCGACAAAATGAGAGGCCGAAGTGCTGTGCAAGCATTTCACTACTGAGACCCAAACAGTATGTGAGCTTTTTCTGGTGGGACAGCAAAACCCATTTTTTCTAAACCTTTCTATAGATATTTTCTGCCAATTAACCCTGCTTCAGGAGAGATTTGCCTATCTCAAGCCCCAGCTTTGCGCCTGTGCAGCTCGCGGCGTCACTCCCCCTGCATCTCAGGTATAATTTGCATGCCTCGGTCAAGGCTAAACTGAAGCGGATGAAGCGTTGCGGTTTGAAGGTCTCCCTGCTTTATCGGCAGACTCCTAAAAGCCAGGCATATTTGCATTGCTTTTCATTTCCGCAGGCTTGGCAGCACGAATGATAAAGGAGGAAGAGCACACTGTACAAACCTTGCGTAACAAAGGAAGCAGTAACTAATGATTTGCATACGGAGAATGCAAGGATAAGGCCCACACAGGACTGCCTCGGGTGGTATTATCGTCCTCCATCAATGCTTGGAGAGGATGCCTGTCAACATCCAGCGCACAGCCCTACAGGGAGGCGCTGGGTCACGTCTTAGTGTCAGATGTAGCTGTCTTCCCTGGCAGAGTGGGTCTCACGTGAACCAAAAAAAGATTTATATTTTAATAGGGGATATTGTTTTCCACTTCACTGGGAACTAAACTCCACAAAGTCCGTCCAGTGCTCAGCTCGCTTTTCGTTTACAATGCTCTGAGTGCTGCTCACAGATATGTTTTATTTACTACCTTTTAATCATGCAAAGGATTAATGAAAATTTGATCACTGTACATTATTCAGCTTGTCCCTTAGGAGAGAGGTCTGCGTAATGGCATGACACCGTGCCTGTATTGAATAGTTTTCATCACCCACAATATTTATCCCCTTGTCCATCTGCAGTATTTGCAGAGCGGTACTGAAAAATAAATGTAGTGCACCTTTGCAGAGGCATCACTGGGATACTTTCTTATTCCGAGACTTCCTTTGGCTATGACATTATCATTTATTTTTTGCAGTCTGTAAAATCATAATAGGTGGAGTGCAGCCGAGGGGTTTTATAGGCAATATCCTCAAAATACATTTATATAATGTCTCTGAGCTGATACTCCTATCCTGGCTCTTATTTACTGTTCTATGTATAAACATGCCAGTTATACATGGTCAGAGGAAAGTGTTCTTCCGTCTTACAGTGTTTTATTTTCTAAGACTGTTTGGGCCTTTGAAGGGTAACCTTCAATTCATATATCCATTGCTGTAACTGTCTGCCACTATCTCTGCAGGACCTCTGTGAGGAATATAAAATGTATTTTTATGTTTCGCAGTGAATCAAGTCACTTTATGGAACATTTCTCTGACATTTCTCTGGTCCCCCTCCTTTTTTGCATCCTTGTTGAATTTGGATGGCAGCCAGTGAACATTTCAGAGTTAAATAACACGCTGAATGTGGCTTTAACATGGCTGCATTTTGCCAGAGGATCAAAATACAATTTGAAATCATTTTCGGCATCAGAAACGACAACATCTCATTTCTGCTTTCTCTACCTGTCGGTTTGATACACTGATGCAATACTTGCGTCACCAGCATCCGAGGATTCGCTGGAACGTTGAACAATATTAATTTTGGGCCTGTTGTTTTAATGATAGCCATGTCACCAGCCAAGTTTTCAGTGTTTTTGACTCTCAGCAGTTTGGTCAAGTTTGGTCCCTTCTTTTCTGACTTGCTCTCATTTGTACATTTTCTCCAACATCTCTTTCTCCATCTCCCTTCCTGTCCTACCTCGCTCCCTTCCCAGGGGGATAAAATGTACAGTACCATTTAGTGTGGCTTTCCTCTGCATGACAGATGGAGGCTATTAAAACACATTTCCATTGTATTATAGTAAATAACAATAAAATATTACTGTTCCCAAGATAGTGCTATAGGATGCAAGGGGAAGTCGTATCACCATCTTGTCATGATTTTACTCTACATGTTTAGTCTGTAGCCTATCTGTGATTTACTAACAGACAGTTTTCACTGAGCAGCAGCAACTTGATTGTTGTTTAATTGCCCATTAATTCAGAATGAGGTGTAAAAAGTCAAATCAAGTCAAGTTTATTTGTACAGCCCAATATCACAAATTATGAATTTGCCCCATTGGGCTTTACAATCTGTACAGGATATGACACCCTCTGTCCTTTACAAATGACCCTCATATCAACTAAGGAAAAACTCCCCAAAAAAACCCTTTTAACAGGGAAAAAGAAACGGAAGAAACCTCAGGAAGAGCAACAGAGGAGGGATCCGTCTTCCAGGATGGACAGACGTGCAATAGATGCCATGTGTACAGAATAACAACAATGAAAACACATTAACACTCCATATAATATTGTATGAAAGTGTCCAAATCAATATAACAACAGCTAATATAAAGAACAAAAGATAGAACAAAAAAGAAAAAACAGAAAAAGGGAGTGAAACTGAACTGAAAACCAACCACACACATACATATGTGCACGCACACAGTAGTTAAGGATTCTTACTTCAAAAAGGTATAAAAAACTCAATATCACTGGGGGAGGGTATGATATTTATTCAAAATGCACCCCTCTCATGATAAAAATGTTTGGCTTTGCAGGAAGCTTGGCAGCTTAGACGCTGTCTGTTTTATAGGATGGACATTCAGTAACCAAAGATGACAGTTTCTATTTTTATACTCTTCACTCCTCTGAGAGGGATCCTGAAATCCAACATTGTCACAGCAGCTGGCTGGCACAGGGAGAATTTTCATTTAAAATAATAGGCTATATGAATAACTCTGCAAATAGCCAAATATTAGGATGGAAAAGTGCATGGTTCTGAACATGTTCATTAAACATGTTACAGTAGTCATATATTCCACCTTGAAATGATATGACATACCAGGCTGTTAGAAGCTATAAAGCAGTGTCATTCCTATGTATTTATCCCACAAAATGAATTTGTATGTAATCTAAGTAATTGTAAACAAGGCATATGCATTTATGGATATCCAGCAGTGATGCCGGTTACACTACTTAGTAACGCGTTACTATAATATGATCACTTTTTACAGTCATGAGTAATCTAATGTGTTACGATTTCCAAACCAGTAATCGGATTAAAAATAATTAAGTCACTGTGTATGACTATTTTCTTCATTTTCTTTAGTAAACAGATATATTTGCTTTCTTCTTGTGTCTTGGGGAGCGATGCATGTTTCCAGCATGAGCAATTCACATGTAATACATAAACAACGTACATGTAACCACAATGGAGGGAGGAGAAAGAGCGTCACGTTTTTTAGCTGGAAATACAGTCACTATTTTGAGTGTGTATCAGCTAAAGATGACGATATTAATGTTCGTTTTACACTCTGTGCTGACAACAAAGTATTATCTAGCTTCAGTTACACTACGTCAAATTTGAAGTAACATTTGGAATCTCAGCACAGCACAGTCAAAGTGACAGAGAAAGTCCCACCAGGTGGTGCGAAGCAGAGAGCTGCGACGGCAGCTGCTGAATGAAACTAATAAAGTAACGCGTCATGATCTCACTTAGTAGCCTGTGAAATCAGAGAAGTGACAAAGTTACTTTCTAAAGGAGTAATCACTAATCAGATCAGAAACATCAAGAGGAAACAAGTGCTGTACCAAATGATGACTGGTATAATTAGTCAACTTTAGAATCTCTCCGGTGCACAATTACTCCAAACCACTGACTGTCTGAAGATATCTTCCTCTAAAATGACCTGTGTGATAAAAACATCACAGGATATATTTTTTCAATATCTTACCATGTGCATCATGTTGAAAAAAAATAATCTAATGACTTGTTCTAGAGTTAATGTCTGTGCCATCAGGTCAGTGAGTTCAGCCAGCAGAGGTGTGATACAGATTCCCTCCCACTCTGCTTCACCTTTCAACTCTTCTGCGATTGTGGTTCATTGTGGTCCATAAACACTTACTGTAGAAGAGAAGGTCACACTGTCAGAATACACAAGTAGAAATCCAGTTTGGTCCTCCGACTTCATGAGCAGTCAACTGTACTGTAGTTTGTTGCCAAATGCAAACTGATGCTCATCATGTCAGTTTACAGTTTACAGTTTACATGCCCTTAGTTTGGATGCTTTGAGTTACAGTACTAATGCCAGACCAGCTTTAAGCAAAATACATTAACTCCATTTTTTTTTTGACAAATCCAAAAATTGAGCATAACTGAGGAGCATTATTTGATACCCTTGTTTTGAGATAGATGTGACTTTCTGGGTCTGTTATTGCTTAAGGTAGCTGTCAGAGTCTACATCAAAATGAGCCATGCATACAGATAAACCAATGGTTAATGAAGTGATTATGTTGCAGTCACAGTCTGAAGTCCTGTATTTTTGTCTAATACAGGATTACCCCACTGGCATGTGGATCAGGTTTAGCTAAACAGTTTATGGTGCCTTAGAATTACTGCACAGCTACGGGGATCCCAGCTCATTCAATAAATTATGTGACAAAACAGAATAAAGTCCATGCCCAGAGGGACTTTTATTGTGATATCAACAAACCAGGTGGCAGAAAGTAGCAGGTAATTTTGCACAGTATAAATGCCAAAGAAATAATGTATACACAACAAATCGGTTGATGTGTGTCTTCTGTTTACTGCTCAGATGAAAAGCTCAGCGAGAGGCTGTCAGGGAGAGTTAAAGCACTTCAAAAAAATTACTTAAGGCTCTCCATGGACAGAAAGCCACTCCTGTCAATGAGATTCTCACATACTGAACAAGCTTGAGTGAGAAAAACATCCATATTTTCTCTTTCGTTTTTGTTAAGAAGGATGATCACGAGCATTTTTATAGGAATGATGTATGCTCCCTTTTAAAAAAATAACAACAACAGCAAACTACACATTAGAAGGGCAGCGAACTGTCTATTTGGTTTCCCACTTTGTTCAAAACTACAACTCTAATGGCATTTAAACGCCACACTAGCAGAATAGCTGCAGGGATTTCAAAGTCAGTCTGCTGTCCACCCCTTTGTTCCAGACTGAAATATCAAAGTAGTATTGGATTCATTGGTGATCCACTGATGTGTTATCTTTGACTTTGTCAGTAAAATATCCCAACAGTTTCTGCATAAATTGGCAGACAATTTGGAGCAGTCATTCATGGTTTCCAGGCAATTAACCCTGACCTCTCTTTAGGCTGATGTTTGTGGTTCAGGGTGAAATGTCCTGACAAGTTACATGGAATGGATTGTCATCAAATTTGGTATCATGGATGTCAATTTCCCCTTGGGATGATTTGTAATAACTTTGATGATGGTCTGACTTTTTTTACAGCACCATTATGAAACAATTCTGAAACCAATTACTATTAATTTGAGGCCAACTTGCTGCACATGGCATGATTTTTTTTGACGAAATTATCTTTTAAATGTATGGTTTATGCTTTTTTTTCATTCTTGAAAAGGGACAAAAAGAATACTCTTTTTCAGTGTCAGTGTTTGATTGGCTGAGCAGCTAACCTGAAAACTGAGAGTTTAGGTTTCCTTGCTTAGTGTTTTAGTTCAACAAGCTTCAGGTGCAGGACAAGATGTGTGTACATGCTGGGAAGTGAGACAAAGTGTGGTGTTGTGTACCGCTTTATAGATTGATTTGGGAAAGATGTCATAGATGACACTAAGAGCACCCAGGTTAATCTGGAGGTCCAGGCCATTAAAATGAACATTTCTGATTAATAGTGGATGATTTGCAGAGTTGCAGGGTTAATGAGCAAAAGCAGTAAAACAATGGCTTGCAAGATTTTTTGAAAATGTATAATGTGTCACGAGAAGCCTTTCAGTTCACTGAGAGGTGAGCAGCCTGTCCTCATACTGATAAAAAAGTAAAAATATAATGCTTAAATGGGTTGCAGAATATACTTGGCCATATACCTGGATAAATAATGAATAATCATTTGTGTATGAAATAAAAAAAAATAAAAAAAACAGTCTCCTACAGTATTCATCATCTATATAGCAGCTCCAGACTTTCTACTTGATGACACAATTGATATGTCTGGTTTATGGCTTTAAGAGAGAGGAGCTCATTCAAATATATCTATCAATATAGTTCACAAATATTGATCAAAATTTACTCGGTCATGAAAATATCATATTGCAGTTATCAATTTAGGAAGGATATTTATCCTCCTCACTGGTCCATTTTTTACCAATAAGTGGCAGATATTCCTGTAGATATAAAGTTTATAACTGCTGCCCTTAACTTCTTGTTTTCTCACATCCAACATCCGTATTTACTTAAAGTGTTTCTAAATAAGTTATTTCAAGATACGTACCATTTAACACAACTGCTACCATGAGATCAGTGCAATTTAGCTCTGTGCCCTCAGAGTGGGACCCAGAAATGATTAACTTGTGGATAAGGCTACCACTGTGTCCAAGCAAAAGAAATAGGCTATTACCCTACAGGCTATTCTGGCTCAAAGTCCTGTGATTTACTGGAGGCAATATTTAACATTAGATATCTCATCCCTACTGCGAGCTGTAGACCTTTAACAATAATAGCCCCCGAAGAGTGAATTCACCATGGACGAAAGCCATTTCCTTTGTGTGCTTTTATTCTGTAATTAAAATAAAGAAACCAAGACTTGACATTGCACTCTGTGTCACAAATAGAAGCAATTCTTGAGCACTTAAATGGTTATTATACAGTAATATGCTTGACCTTTTATTATTCCATGAAAAAGAGTATCAAACAGTTCATCTGCTTTTAGTCACAGTGGAAGGAAAGTGAATTTAAGGATGTTGTTTACTTTGAAGGGCGCATACTGCTGTTGAAAAAAAAAAAAAGTGATCAGTGTTCTATTATGCGCTTAATGTTGTGTCTGTTACCGTTTCTGCATTTTATTGATCAACCATTGCAGTCATTGTTTTTGTCACACATCTCAGATATGTCAACATAACAGTTGGCGTGTGTTACCGTCGCGAACAGATCCTTTGGCAGGAAATGCACCAGGCCTTCTATAAACAATGTAAACCCATCTGCACCGATAAAAAACACTCTGAGAAGGATTGCCGGGAGCATCGTGACATAGTTTAAAAGAGTGTAAAGACACACAGCCTGTGCAGGAGAGGAGGTGGATGAGTCCAACAAAAGACAAGACAATAAGACTTTCATCCCAGAGGCTGCTGTTTGTGTCCCATGCACCACCCAACAATGTTCACTAGGTTCAGTGTCATTTCATGTTACAAACCCAACTGTGTACTTCCTGAAGTATGCTTGTGTTTTAGCAAGAACCCTAAAAGAGACACCCCGGCATGACAAAACTTATTGTATTTGAAGAGTTGGGGTGTTGAATTTACCCGCTGTACATCTCTTTATATGGCTGAAATTTATTCAGCTAATATGTCAAGGTCACCAATCGATTGAAATGAATTGTTAAATAGTTTGGCAGTGACTTTTATCATTAGTTAGGACTATGTTATGAAGCATGGCTTGCATGATGGCACCTGCTTGTGTAGCTCACGTGATGAGTAACAGACAAAGACTTATCTCCTTTTTGTCTCCTTCTGGTTTCTGGTGTAAACATTTCAAATGTACACATTTATACAGTGGAGAAAGAGGCTGGTAACAGACAGAAATACCTTCTGTCTGGTCTATATCCCGTTTTTGAGATGGATCAATATGGCTGGGCCCCTGATGAAGCTATTTTGCAGCCAACAAATAAAGCTAACACAACACCTGTCTAGATTGACCCTGACAAAAACTATATATATATATATATATATATATATATATATATATGTCATTCCCTCAGTAACTTATATCCCATAGGCCCAACAGTAATTGACTACCAGCTCTAGGAGGCCTGTGCACCTGCATAACCATGATATGCATTATTGCAGAAACATGATTGCAGGGCTGCACTTATCTCACTGTCTGTCAGTATAGGTTTTTACACACAATCATACTTTCCAGCCCCAGGAATACTGTCCATGTTCTACAGTCTTCCTAATCTTTTGTTCATTTGTTTAATATAAGCACATCACGGTATCACAACTATCTGACTACACACTAACTCTCTCTACAACTGTGATCACTCTATTCTAAATTGTATATGTTCTGGAATTGCCATAGCTTGTACTGTGGCCTTGCATTACTGTCAAACTACCAGACGATGCATGATTTTGTTCTTTGCAATTTCTGAAGTTTCTGAAGGGAAATCGGTTGGGGGTTACAGGATTTATGGTATATTTGTAATTTCCCTTCATCCAAAGGTTAAAGCCACCTACTCAATAATTAATCTTTACTGGCCTTGCTCTATGTTTGTTAGAATTTAGCTTTTAAAGGGAGACAAGTAATATTTCTGCCTGTTTGATTTTAGGCAAAAGACATATGCATACATGAATACTTTCCATGCCTTGTCACATAATCACATTTAATTATCAATTAATGCTCTTGTGCTCTTGTGTCCTTGATGTTTTTATTATTCACAAGAGTATCTGGAGGCCAGTACATTTGTCATGAATTAGGGTCACTTATCTGATGAACCTGCCTATGCATATCAACTAAGTGCATATTTTACAGCACCTGGAAGAAAATATGAGGAGAAATGAAGCTGGAAGATCTGGACCGTGAGACCTCAACAACAGGGAGGACTTCCAAACCAAAATGTGTGTGTGGTTAATATAATAATGTTCTGGTCGAGCTGGAGAATTTCTTTTTCTGAAGTGCCATTCAGACACAACGCCACCACGGCTGTGCTCCGTAGGAATACATTATTCTAGCATTCTGAGTATGTTTCATTACTATCTGTCAATCCTGCTTTTGCTATTCATTCAGTGAATAATCTTCTACTGACTTACTGAAATATATCTGGCATTATCATTAACACATTTCCCATTTAGACTGGGTGTGTTAAAGTGCACAGAACTGGAACTGGGTAAGTAAGCCACTTAATGAATTAAGATAAACATTTTCTTATCTTTGGATGATGGAGTGAGTGTCTCAGGGGCTGCAGTTAGATATTTGTTTGTCCAAAGGATGATTTAATAATATTTTCCAGATGAGGCTTTCTTAAGCTGAGGTAGGAAATTCAATTCACAAGCATTACTTGCCATGTGTTGAAATTGTCATTGCATCCTGACATCAATACATCAAATGCTTTGACAAGAATGGAAAAAAATGAAATATTTTGGTTAGGGTTGTCACAGGCCTGAAATAATGATAAAAATAATTTCATTTTGCCTGCATGAAATGATTGGATTGATGATTGATTGGATTGCATGCTTTAGCTCCTCTTTTGGCTGCTTGTGTCTGAGATATTATTCTTTTGGTCACTACCCAAAGTCAAATGACCACATGACCACAAACAAGGGTTACAACATAGACAGAGCGCTAAATCTGGAGCTTTGCCTTCCAGCTCAGCTCCATCTTCACCACAATGGTGCGGTATAACGCATGGGGAAATTAACAAAGTGATCTACATGTTAAACTTAAAAGCCTTAAGAAGGGCCCTCTTTGGGATCTAAAAGGAGACTGTAGGAACAGACCACTGCCACAGTCCCCCACTGAGTCTGTCTAAATAACAGGGTAACAGAAACACTGGCCGTAAACAAAAGGATTGAAGCTGCAGTCATTTGAGAGGGGTGTTGTTTTGTAATGGTGGCCAAGAATAGAAAGATTCAAAATTAGACATATGCCGCACTTTGACCACATTCACTCACACAAACAATCTCCACAATAAATAAATCACAGAAAGCCTGAAATCTGAAGGTGTTGACACTCCACCATCTAAAGAACCCTGAGCTACCTTTTTATATGGCCTTTCAGTCAGTCCACCAGCTGAGGCAGGCCAACCCAAATGCAACCAATACAGTAACACCAGATCAATGTGAATGAGACCATTAATGTGGATCTGTGAAAGGACTATGTCTGTAGGGCTGGGAAACACTGAGAGCACTAAAATTTAGGGTTACGTTGATCAGAGCTCCAACTTCCAACTACCATGAATACACCAAACTTTCAGTCCCAAGAGTCCTAAAGAGTAACAGGAATGCATTACTTTTTGGTGTAAATGATCGACAAAATAATTGAGTTGGGTTAAGCAACTATTTTTCAATAACTTGCACTGTTTAGAATATAATCTGGTTTAACTTGACTTTGTCAAGATGAGAAAAATGATTTAACTAAAATAGTGCAGGATGTAGGAGAAATGTAAATGTTGTTTGAAAGATTGCAGCTACTGATATTTTTGGGAGTCAGTAGTGAACATGGATAAATCCTATAAACTAATATTATCATACACTGATGTGTGCTGAAGTTTTTTGCAGCATGTTACATTGAATACAGCACTTGTAAAGAAGACAGAATTCATATTAACATATCACCATTGCTAATAAAAGCATTCTTGAATAATATTTTTCCCTGAAGTTTCAGACTATTAAAAATAGTTTCACCCTAAAGTTCAGTTATAAAAGGTAAGCAGCTGACATTCAATACCCTAATGGCACATTAGATTGTACGCAGATTTTCAATTTCATGGCAGAACGTAGCTTTTTTGTCTGCACCTGTTCTGAAACTGTGCGAGCAATCAAAGCACATTCAAACATCCTTTTGATATAAGAGATGGCTCAGAGGAGTTGGGAGTTTGTTCCCACTGGTAGATTGAAGCACCTTTGAGTCCTAATGATGTAAACTGGTGAGAAAGAGTACAGTCTGCACTCTGCAGTGGCATCCAGACTTAATTGCCCTTTCAGCGAGGCTGCATGTAAAGTCGTTCTACTGCTCCAGGACTTAATGAGAGCGCCGCCAATATGTTGCAGGCAACCCACCTCTTCATGAGTTACGGTGATGATAATTAGAAATCACTTGGGTGCGTACTGGTTTGGAGTAGGCCCAAATCAAACCAACAGATCAATGTCTGTTTGTGGTTATAGTGGTTCCAGCACTGAAGCATGAAGAGAGGAGAACCTGTGGTGAAGTAGGCAAAACATCAATTGCACTTGCTTCCACAACATATGTACATTTAGTGTACGCTTGCATGCACCTGTGCACAACTGATGTTTTTCTCAGAATCTCCCTCCTTCGGTCTCATACCCCTTTTACCCTCTACTGTTACATACATACATACATACTGTCAACATTTGTGCACGGTTTGTCGATAAGATGGCAGCTGCACTGAGCACATGACAAGTTCATCTTACACTGCTCGCCCTTGAAACTGCTTTTTTATTATTCTTCAGCATTAAAGAGAGAAAAAAAATACAGGACTTTGACCCAGGAGGCTACTGTCAGTGTCATGTGAATTCAAAAGGAACTCACCGACCCTACACTTGATCACATTTGTATGTTGCATTTTTATTTCAATCATCCAACCAAACATCAAACCATGATCTTTTTTCTGACCATAACCAAACAGATGTGTTGCCTAAACCTAACCACACATCTCCCAGCCTTAAACAGGTGGCATTGTGTGTTAGCATGACGTTTTGAGGCTCATGTTGAATACTTTCATGAAGCCTGTTTTCGGTTCAGAAATGACAATATTCAAGGTCTCCTGTGGTGATTTATATCATGCGTACAGAATCTGTGGTGGTGTTGGAGAGGAGTGAGCTCCCACCTGAAAGAAGAAGACGCAAGAAGAAGATATGGATGTAAATATACATAACACAGAGACTGTTGTTCTGTTGTCCAGTTGTACAGCCAAGCGAAGACACTATGCATATTATGTATATTGACACACTGTCCCTGACCCATCCAAAAGTAACATGAGAGAGAAGCTTGTAGGTCGGTTTCCAACCAAACGACGACGTGCTGGCAGTGAAAATTGTTGCCATGAATGTGTTATTTTTTTCATGGTAGAACTGACTCTTATTTTCCTGAGTTTTTTTTCAACTTCTAAACATACACTTCTGCAAATATTATGTGAGGGTAAGTCGGACAGGACTTACAAAGCACCTCTGTCAACTTTTGCTCTCTACTGTGAAGCACAGTGATTATGCAGGCTGCATTAATGGGATTAAGAAGCTGTAATCTAAAGTGCTACAAGGAGCAGGACAGTTTCAAGTCTGCAGTTTGAAAATAACGTAACATAAAGTTTAATAGAGGTTTAATGGAGGATTGCTTTAAAACACATTTTTATGTAACTATTTGACAGAGGATGTTCACTGGGTTGCTATTGTTTTTCTTTTGTTGTGTGCTTTTTGCCTTGCACCCATCACCACCTGAGCGACTGCCAGTGGTTTAGATAATTGGGCATCAGTGTGACTCGTGGTTGGTAGACCATGATCCAAAGCCACGGGCGCAATTTCCCTGTCACACTGACATCACATTATCAGTGAATGAAATTTCATTATGTTTTGATCTGATCACTCCGAGAACGACCAAATTAGAAACAAAGCATCCCCAATCATTTGTCCTTCAGAACATCAAGCCTTTTTAGCTGAGCTGTTAACATCAACGTGTGCTGCTCTCTCTTCTCTCTGCAGACTGGTGTGAACACTCTCCATCCAACGATGCACTTTCAAAATACAGTCACTTTACTGATGTGCTTTGTGGATTTACACTCGAGAATTTATCACCTGACTAGCTTAACTTTGCATTATTCATTGAGCAGGGAGAGTGAGACCACAATCTGAATGCAGAACGCGTTGCATTCACAGTCAGAGCTGTACAGTATGACAGCATTGTCTTCACAATGCCCTTGTTAAATCTTCGCTTTGGGTAACAGGAGGCAAAGACAACCGTCGCCTCATTACAGCCTTTGCTGCATTTGTTGAACACTAATGGTGGAGAAAAATGTGAACTGTCATATTACTGCCCTTTGCAAGAGTTTCTCTGTCATTTAAAACAAGCAATGTCAGCTGCATGAAACTAGAAATTTACACAGTTTGGGTCAATGAAAACATGATCCACTGAAATGAGCATGCAAAGAGTAATCTGACTCTAATCTGCTGGATTTTTGTTGAGTCCATATATTTAGCCACAGGGCCACTATATACTGTATTTCAGTAAGTCACAGCCGAAATCAGCTCAGGACAGCTTTTATGTCTGAGTCCTAAATTCTGAATGCATATAATCAGTAAAAGTAAAAAAAAAGTTTTGTTTTTTTGTTAAATCTTTTTTAATCTCAAAGAGAAAAAAAAAGATTTTAAATATTTAATCTGAAAATCAGCGTACTAACAGTAAAATCAGTCAAATATTATAGTACTTAAATGTAATACATTTTAAAACCATGTCTTCCCTAAGAGAACTCTTGTCTTTACATCCACTAATTCAACTTTAAGTTTTCTAAGATAAAGACTCGAAGAAAGCTGCTGGGTTAAAGCCTCCCAGCCATGATAAGATACCACCTGAGGCAGAGCTGCAGAAACTCTATTCACACTCCCCATCAATGTGATTACGTTTCCAACTAGAAAAGCACTCAGAGAGCGCAGACCTTTGCCAAGGCAGCATTCTGAAAGAGCGTCTACCCCTGCAAGCCCACAACGCCTAAGTGAATGTGCTGATTTTGAACCACCTTGAAACCAACATTTAACATTGTATTCACATTAAGTTTCTTTTTTAAATGCTGGTTTCCAAACTACCTTCCCTAAGGTAAGGATTCTAACATTAGAAAAAAATATTGTTATTTTAGGATGCTGATGGAGACATGGTTTAGGATGGTGTGTCACAGGACCTTGCTGCAAAAACAATGAAAATCCACAAAATCAAGACCAATGTGCCAGACGGTCCTGATGTCACTGGCATCACAGTTGAGGGCGGGAAAGTTCTGCCATCTCTGGATAACCTTCCAAGGGCCTTGTTTTGTTGTCATATGCTTTCAATATCATCTATCTGATGGAACTCAGGTACAAGTTTGAAGTTTTGAAAAGCTCTTCCTTGAGTGGGATTCTTCTAATTGGACAGTCTTAAGAATAAGCTACTGGCATCTTGGTAAATCTTGGTAATCAAACTCCAGTCACAGTTTTTAGAGTGTGGTAATACAGTATATTTGCAGAGTTATTATTCTTAACTCTTTGAGTGCCAGCCGTTTTATATAACAGAAAGTACCTGCCAGTGTTTTTGCCCATTTTGAGTCATATTTCAAGGCACACAGAAAATTTTGGACTATGACTCTGAAAACACTGAATAGCTCAAATGAAAGAAGAGACTCTATTTCATCATGAAAAAAAACTATTGTTAGAGGCCACTAATCCAATCGCCTCCAACTCCCTGCTTTGATCTCCGTGGTGTATACTGTGTCTTTATGCTCTGAATACATCTCACAGAAAAAACAAAACAAAAAAAAAACACTTTGATGGCACTCAAAGAGTTAAGGACCAGTCCTTACACCCTCTCTCTGCATGAACTCAGCTGAATGATGCCTTCTTGAAGTGTATGGTATAAATATGGTGGCTTCCTCCCCTTTCATTCTCAATTATTACTAAAAAATAATTGTCAATGGGAGAAATATCTTTTTGATACCATTCGTTTTGCACCATGATTTCAACGTATAGTTTGTCAATTTTAAACAAGTTTTATCAGCTAATCATTACCTCTCTATTGGGCTGTGTTCTATGGCAAATGGCTTTGCAAGTCGTCAACAAGCTCATCAACATTGATCATTGATGTAGACTTACTTTTGGAAGGTTTCATAACCCACCCTTCATGTGAATGAGAGTGGGTTATGATCAACCGAAGCCCAGTCTGCTCTGTATATTCACTCTGATATTTTTATCATAAGTCGATATGCACATTTTGGTTAAGGTATTTCCCAGGCTGTGGATGATCCATTCTAATGAGCCAGTGTCAAAGGAAGGGGAGACAAATCAAATGGCTTGTTGAATCACGTTTTCTTGCAGCCCACAAAAAAACATCTTGTTTGTTTTGACTTTTTCATGATGTGTCCAATTTTAGGTACATAATTTAGAAATGCTCTCATGTATGCCTACAGTGTATAGTTTAGGCTCTCCCATTCTGACATTCATCAACAGCGCAGTGGGAAACATATTATGATAATATTATATGAGACAAGAGGAGTCATCAAGTTTTATCAGCAATGACATTGTAAAGCGTCTCTGAGAAACTGGCTTGTTATACCTTTCCAATCTTCCCATGGGATTCAAGGCTTTAGAACCATATACATCAATGAAGTATCAGCAGTCTAGAGCAGCCTTGTTAAAATATAATTGGTTCTTGTTGTAAGCTCTATTCATGCACTTGCTCTGTCCTAGCTGCTCTCCCTGAATGCCTGACATACTAACCTTTTCATAGCTATCTCTAAATGGCAAAAGATCAAAAAAATGAAGGAGTCACTGAGCAATCTCTCTCTGGATCTCATATTCTTACAGTCGAGATAGATGCCTGTAGCCAAACATGCCTCTTAGGCCATGATATATCCAGATCAGTTAAGAACCGGGGTGTAGAATGTCCCTCTGAAATAGACCAAATTGACAACTGTAAGTGCCATATTAAATTACACGGAAACTACTACAAACCCATTTCACTGTAAGTGAAAATAAAGGTGATAGACCCAGTGGGCCAGTATTGTTTGTAATGAATAACTATCAAAGACCCACCTGAGGGAAATATGGGAGTTAATCGTAATTTAGTAGTCCTCAATTTATTATGACAAACTGTTTTTGATGTTTTGCTCCATTTGTAAATGCTGCAGAAAGTGCTATTACAAGACTGCCAAGAATAGATTTGTTTCTAAGTAAACTCCACAATAGGCTAAAAAAGTATGTGGACTGAGACTATGCACAACGGGCAATACAAAGTTAGTCTCAGTAGTCAGATCTACTGTCTTTGCAAACATGCTGATTCAGACCCTTCAACATCCAACCAATCAATTCTATTCAAAGTGGCTTTAACAACTTTTAAAGGGCATAAACGTTTCCCAAAAGAATGTTGCCAAAGCATCATCAATAATCAATGCTTATAAAAGCGAATGTGCAAATGCAGTCCCTTGAATAGTTTGTGTAATACACATTAACATCAATGTCATAATATACAAAAGCAGGTGAGGATAAATTGGAATAACAGTAAGGCCATACAGGGAGAGAACCCATGTTCTGTATCTGGTTGATATCAGTTGAGAGAGACAAGCTAACGACTGTTTCGAGAACATCCATCGTTTCAGTCAGGCTAAGAGAAGATCAGCAGATTGTTCTTTTCTGTTTCAAGAACACCAATCGTTTCAGTCAGGCTATGAGAAGATCAGCAGCTTGTTCTTTTCTATTGTTGGATCATTATGACAGCTGTGGTCCCAGGCTGTTCGTGGCAAAGCTAACTGACAGGTCAGGCACAGTGGAGCTGACAGGCTTAGCGCGTTCATTGGCAGCTACAGATGTCTCATGTACCACAGGTCCATCTTGCAGCTGGGGATGGAGAACAGAACGGTCATTGGAGGACAGCCTGGGGGGTGGAGGGGATGCAAGGTGGCCTCACAAAAAGAAAAGCGATTTCTCATTGACTCGAGAAGTCAGGACATTTGTCCTCTTCTGAATCACCAAGTAGGCCACAATTCAATCAAACATACAGGGCTCTATTTAAACCATCTATAGCATGGTCTTAAGTGCTTTTAGAACACATCTGTGTAAGTTAAACGGTGCATAATGTGGGCACAAAGACAGGCACTGGCATCAAAGGGACTATTTAGCTTTTTAGTTCACAGGTTAGGTGTAATGAATCAAACTTTCTGTGTAGCCATAAAGTTGTTGCGTCTAAAAACCCACCTTTTCAATCTTGCCTACTCACTGTAATATTGTCATCCATTGCTGCCCACTCCTGATTTTATTTTATTTGTTTGTTGTCTATATTGTTGCTCTTTTGTAATCTTTTAACTGTATTGTTAGATGACCTTGAGTGCCCTGAAAGGCGCCTAAAATAAAATGTATTATTTTTATTATTATTACTTGTGACTCAAAACCCTGCATATGTTTTTCGTAAAAAAGAGCATTTAAAACTGGTGGACAGTGTTTGCAGGAAGCCTCTCAGTGTGTGACAAAGGATTACTGTGTTTTTTCCTTAACATGAATAAAACTGTTTCTGAATAATGCAAATTTATGTTGCATGCTAAATAAGCCCACACCAGTTTGGTGTTATGTATAGGCAGTAACATGCTGTCACACCAGCCACGTGTCAATGCCACCAATATATTGACACCTTGATTAAATCCAAGAATGGGCTAGCAATTATCAGGCGTGTAATGGAGAAGTTGTAAAAGATGTCTTCAGTGTAGCTGACTCGTGCGACCTAATTAGATGTGACAAAGTTCAGCATCTCTTGGGGGTAGGATTAAGAACACATTGTGGAATGCAGACCGCTTGGACAAAATCGATTATGACACTAATCCTTGATGAATAATGAATACACTCATTTACCAAGAACGCTGCAGGGGGAAGTCCATTGTTTGATGAGAAGATGATGCATGGAGAGGTAAGCTGGAACGGACCATTTTCTGATACATGGTGATGAGAGCAACCTTCCATGATGATAGCATGCAGAGCCCTATGGCACCGACACCTACTTAAAACCTTTTCAACCCATGGGTGAAAAGGCCAATCCAGAAAACCCATTTAACAAAGACGGCGGAATCTGAAATGCCTGATGCGAAACACTTAGTGACACGGGTAAGTTACCCGTTCCTCTGGGAGGATATAAACTCACTTCCCTCCAGCTTCAGCGCTTAAATAATTTAACACAAAAGACTATGTGAGGGATGTGTTGACTGAAAATCAATTGGATGTCCGCAGCCTCATATGTCTCTTTCGCAGCGTTGGCACCAGCACTTCTTTAAAAGGTGCAATAGGTTTTCCCTGCAGGGTCTCTACTCAGAAAGCACTTCAGGAATCCAGTGCATAACAACAGAACGCTTCCCCACAGAAGTTTAACATTTCAGAAACACTGAAGCTAGACATGCCTTTCTGTTACATCAGTAATTAAATTGCTACTCTTGAAATCAGGTAACAGAGATAACACACATCTTTCCACTAAGAATTTGAAATTTTGTGTTGCACAATTTCTAATTGTGGAATAGGAATGCCATTTTGGAAGTGTATAATCCAATTAGACTCTATGATGAACTCATAATCTTTAAAATCATAGAGGTAAAAAAGAAATCACCACACATTCATTACTTTAAAATAGATGTGGCATGCCATTTTATTGCTGCAGTTGAAGTTAAAGGCAGGGCTAATTTTTAGTACATCATTCTCCTGGGCAGCTTGTGTGTTTGTCAGGTCTTATCTTCACTGATGATAATGCAAATTTATTTTTTGATGTTTGATATCATTAATCTGAATCTTTATCAGAAAAATCTGAAGTATAAAGTATATCATATAAAATGCTAAATCTGAGTATTCAAAATGAAATCATTAAATACTTAGGTATGTGTGCATGTACAAAACATGGAAATCATGTCATAGTTTCAAAATGCTGTCAACTGAAATCCATGAAGAGGCCAGTCAGTAGGAAGCTCCTTTATGTTAGAATATAAAACCTGGAGTCAGACCTGCTTTATTTCATGTCTGGGAAACTGACATAGAATAATGACACGGAAATACTGTAAGCTCTCCTGTTTGTGTTCCCCCACACTCTCCTCCTACACTGAACTCAAGATTCATGGATACAGCAGCTTTTGCTAGATCACTCAATTTGTTATAGCACCATAGCTGAACTTCTGATTTATGAACAGTCACAGGTCTACATGAGGCCATTAACTATAAGGAACATGAAGGAGTGAGATGTGTATAAATTAAGGTAAAAATCAAGATTATAACTCTCTGTAATATCTAGGTTCTCTGTCAAGAAGGTTATGAGAAATATTCAAGGCTTGAAGGAACCTAGATTGTGGGAAATATTACAAAAAGTCATTATTTTGCATGACATTTATAATGCAACCTGCATACTATATAGTCGTTGTGTATTGATGGTAACAACATAAATTAAGACAGGCAGTCAGTCATGCAGCAGCATCCAGTATGTTAATGTACAATGTGTGCACTGATTATGAGTGTGAGTTTGTGTTTCAGATGGCAAGAATGCAAAGCAGGTTTATGCCTGTGTGCACTTGTGTGCAGTTCAGCCTGTGAGCGTTTATGACGTGCAGCCAGGCACAACTTCAGTTTGTAGATTTTGATTCAAATCCATGAGTGTAGACAGAAACATTTCTCTCCTTTTTTGCAAAGACACCAAAACTCAGCGAGGCATACTTTTCAGGCCCATGGAAGTTCCACATCGCCAAAGCGTTGATCCAAGCACTTCCATCTCAACAATGGTTGTAGTAATTTACATGATTTGACAGGTACATCCTCTCTCCTGACAGAGGCAGGCTATTACAAAGAGTCTGTGTTTCACATATGGGCTCAGTTAAGACAGTTTTACCAGGTATAGAAGCACACATTCCTTTTCATTTTGGTTTATTCCCCTGAATCTGCAATTGAAGCCACACTGTAAATTCAAGGCATGTGAGAGGACGCAGACAGAACAACAGATGCTCAAACAAATAATGCTGCTTTCTGGTTCAGCCAGCTGCTTGATCAAAATACCATGTTGGCCAAGGAATTCACATACCATATTGCAGTTGTCATGAGAAAAGCTGTCATCTTAAATAAGTTTCAGTTACTGTAACCATCAACAGTAAGCATTGTCTCCTCTGTTTCATTCCTGAATGCAAGATTGGGAACAGCACAAACTGGCAAAAAGGGGAGCCCTTTTGATCATCACTGATGGTCACATTGGCTCTCAATGGAATGTGCAACATTTCTGAGGATAAATATCATCATTTAAAATGAGTCCAGCATGAAATACACTGAAATGGATGCTTACAAACCAATTGAAAGATATTTGATGAGGCAATATACTGTGAGAAGAATCCAGTTGCCAGAATAAAATGTTGGCATTTTACTGTACATTCTGTGAACCAAAAAGTTTGTAACACGGAAACATACTTTCCATATTCACACTTCTATATAATGTTGTATTGTTTAAACCATATATTTCTGTGTTTCGAATCTGCATCGTCAATTAACATTAGGCAACAAAACTACTTTGGAAGGCTAGCGTGGTATTTTGGTTTCACAAAGGACACCAACAACAATCTCATAGGTGACCTTTCACCAATGTTTGACTCTTCCAACCCTTGACCTCCTCCCTTCATTGACATTTAACATATTTCTGATGTGTCAAATGTAATAAATGTAATAGTGAGAGAACATGTTGAGGAGCCTGTTTCAGCTGCATCTGAGAAGGACCTATTGCAAGGAAATGCAAAAAGGAACAGTCTACTACCAGTGGTCCACCTTTTCAACTAAGCTAGATTCGTCACGGTTCAGGAGCTATTGCAATCAAACGTGATTGAGAGCTTTTTAATGGAAATGATTATTGATTGTTGGAGGGGTGAATTTGAGGTGGGAAAAGGTAAGGTTAATACTGTGATGGATACTGGAAACCAGGATAGCGCTGTAATTCTTCTGTCAATGGCGACAGAATAAAGACTTGAAATGTACAGCCACATGGGTCAAACGAACTGAAGCTCAAGCCTTGTTCACACTACATGACTGTCAAGAGTCGTATACTTTCAATGCTGTTCACACTATGTGACTCTCTCCTCCCTGGTCAGAGTTTTGGGGAGTGTTCACACGACACGACTCTCCATCACCAGACATGGCCGGCTGTCCTACTTGACAATGCACACTGCTGTCCAGTCAGCCACCTCTCGCTAATTCTTGTTCAAATGAGCCACTCTGACTGATTTTCTTTTTCCACAAAGTTTATTAAAAGAACATCATCTATTAAACTTGTGGGAAAAAGTAATTAATGGATATATTGCCTTCTAAAACACTAGAACAAAGCATCTTCTGCTATCTTTGAAGATGAATCTTATTGCCATAACTTCCATATGAAAATGTTATTTTTGGGCTTAGTACATGAGAGAACATCCCCGAAAATATAATGAAGTGCTTTCACTGTGTACTTTTTGTGTACTCCTTTCTCAATTTCTCTTGCAGAGGACAAGAGGACATGTCTATTCGATCATATTTGAAAATTGATAAATAAAAACTTTCTTGCCATAAGTCGTGCTAAACCTAACCCTAACTCCCACATGGTAAAGAGAGTTCAGCACGATGTCTCCAAAAAAGCAATGTCATCACATTACAAGGACTATAGTAGTGCAGCAGACATTCAGACTAGACATGTATCTCTCACCTGTCGGGTCCAGGTCAGGCTGATTTGTGCTTTAGGCTGCCACAGTGATGCTGATCATAGGATAGTTTGTAGGATGGGTGTTACAAGGTGATCCTAAACATGTTGACATTGCTTTTGTCTTGTCTGTTTTGCTGTTGTCTGGAGTTGTTGTGTTTGTCTTTGGGGCTCAGGCCCAGGAAAATTTCCATCAGGTCCAATGGCACCCATGTTAAGGTGGTGATTTAAGCAGATTGAGAACTACAGAGTGACAGTTTTAGCAACCTGGATAGTGAAACTCTTGCCTCTCAAGTGGACTCTTTTAAAAATAATTCCAGAGGGTACCTGAACTGGAATAATAGACCACAATCCCCTGTGACATTAAGGGGCATTTGAACATTACTAGGTTGCCCAGCTGGCTGCATTTGATATTGATGTGTGTTATTGCCCTGGGCAAAGTAACACTGGGGGCTGACACTGTATCTGAGCAGCTGTTAACAGTTGCAGTCCCACTCTGATGGGAATCACCAGCAGTTTGATGTGTTTGAATCCATCTGTAAGGCATCAGGAAGGGAATGGCAAGAGGGACAAATTTAGTGAGTTGAGGTATCAAGTAAGGTCTGTGTCACCTTTTTGGGATCAGAAGAAAAAAAGGTGGGTCTACTTATAGTAGTGACGATTGATGGGGTAATATACCACATCACTATTATGTGCATGCAGGTCAATGTCCATGGCTTCTACTGTACTTCCAGCATCTATGCTGGAAATGAATGATTACTGGTTGCATCAATCAATAGAACACATTGTGAGAGAGAGTTGGAATGTGCTCTGATTTAAACAGTGCCAGAGATGGCCAAGATCGACAACCATAGGTAGGAAACTTTATTGTGCATTACATGGCATGAAAGAAAAAAAACTTATGGCATTCAGGCAACACATTGTGCACAATACACAGAATACAAAAGTGTCACATAACATGTCTCTGTTAGGGATGGCCACAGCAGAGGGTGCAAATGACTTCTCAAACCCATTTTTCTATTGGGACCTTGAGTCTCAGGCCAGATGGCAACAGCACAGTTAATTACCTGGGTCAGAGTTGGTTCCTGTTTCTAACTGAGAGGTTCCCTTACCAGGAGACAATGTTTGAGTGAGTGACCGGTAGACCATGGTCAGGGTGTGTTTGCTAGCACCGAAGCGCCTCACTTTCCTAGAACAAGTGATTCTATGAAAGAATTGCTCCCAAAGCCTCCTCTGGCGATAGTCCATAAATAATTTTGTGTGCTGAATAATTTCCACCCAGATTAGGACAGGAACTGGGGAGTCACTCAGTTGCTCTCAAGGTGATGTAGGAAAAACTGAGGGATCTGAGGAGATGCTCCATAACTTCTCATATAAATATGATTGGTTTGTTGTACATTGTAGGATCATGTATGAGGTCTATACTAAGGCAATATGTTGGATAGAAGTTCCTGCTAGCCAAAAGAAGTATGATTGTACAAAACATGAGAAAATGAGCTTAATTCTCACATAATTTATTACCCCAGTAAAAATTATGAACATCCGTTTATGGTCTTAATTGCTGGTTTCAGTACAGCATGATGTTCATTTAAATTAATTTCAATTTCAAATAGACCATAAAGCAGGGGATGCTTAAGGGTGGGGCTATCTTGTGATTGACAGGATGCTACCACGGTGCCGTTTGGGAGTTGTTTGTGTTTTCCAATTACAACTTTTAACCCTTTTCAGTTCACAAAAGTTAAGGGTAATTTTGGTCACCTAAAAATGTCTTATTCCTCATTCAGCCTTCGGATGCCAACAAACAAAATGGTGACAGCCATAAATTGAGATGGTGACTGGCAAAATGACAAACTTGAGGCTTCAAAATGTCAGTCCACCATCCAAAGGGTGACATCAGTGATCACATCCACTTTGTAATTCCTGTGTCTGTCCTACTGCAACCTACCTGACAAATGCAATATAAAGGAAATGTAATTGGCTTAAATTTTCTGTGATCATAATCAAAGTATTTCATTTGTTTTCTGTGAAAATATCTAATGTTACGATACAATTTGGTCATAATTACTACAGTTGGTTAAGGATTTCTTGTGGTTAGCACTTGCAATAGCCTGGGGATAGATTAAAATGTGCACACTAATAAACATCCACTCTTACAACCTCTCTATAACTCTGGTGCTGCCCTTTAATTCCTTCAAAAATGTTGCATTTGAACAAAATCCAAGTATTGATTAGCTACCACAATGTAGTTGGTAAAGCGATTTAGTACTATAGAAACATTCAGAGTTTCTTACAGAGGACACAGGTCAGCCGGCCTACGTTAAACGTTAACGTTAAACACATCAAAAGTTCCACAGAGTTAATCTTGTATCATTCTTGTTCCTGATCCCAGGGGGGCAACAGGTAGAGCCTCTGAATGAGCATCCAGATTTACATCCAGTCTAGACCAGAAGGAGGAAGGAGTGAAAGATGGACTCCGATCATAATTCACAGCTGAATCTCTTGATGTGGCTTGAGTTTAAATGTGAAGTCCTTCATGCACTGATGGAAGCTTTATGGTGTTACACATCAGCAGATTTGTCAGCTTGTTGATGTTGATCAAGACATGAGGTGACCTTTTCATCTCCAGTAATGAACTGTCTCAGATGTTTCCTCAGAAAGACTGAGAATGACTGAATCATTTTAATTATAGCTATATATTTAATTTCTGCTTCTTGTGTTTATCAAAATCCATTGCTATACATGAATGCTTCTTTATTAATGTGAGCAAAGGGTCTTCTGATGTTTCTTATGATACTGTTACAGAGTAATTTTGTTCTCAAGTTGCATTACATTTGCATCAGTGACCAAGTTACTATGGTCCCTCCTGATGCTGCTGCGAAGAAGTGGTGATTTTTTTCCTCTAAATGGCCCCACAAGAATGTTCTTCATATTTATGTTTTTCAAGCAGAAAACATACAACTGTACGTGTAAATATAGAATGAGGGCAAATGACAAAGTGGGTTGTTAAAGCATGAGCAGTGATTATTGATTCTGCAGCGTAAGTTCAGAGTTTATACACACATCATCACCTTGGGCACAAATTAATAGTTCCAGCTTTACTCGAGTGAGAAGTCATGCACAACTCACTTAAGATATTGTCTGATGTCAATTACCACTCCACTAAGAAATTGTGTGTGTGTGTATACAGAAGTCTGAGCTGATAAGCATTAAGCTTTAATAAAGCATCATTTGCACACACAACAGACTTTGAGATATAAAAGTCTTTGCATTTGTTGAACTGCTTTGACCTATAGATGCAAACTGCTCTACCGGCTTAAACAACCTATTAATATTTCAAATATTGTAGCACATAGAGTCATGGAATCAGGCATATGGTTAAATTATGCATCCTTGAGTGGTGAGCTCATTAGCCCTCAGGAGGTCCCTCTAAATAGACCACAGGCCTCATCTAGGCCTCCATTTCGAGACTATAGAAAGAAAATAGCTTCATGCTAATGGTTCACAACCTGATGAAAGCGACCTGATAATGGCACAATAGTCCCATAATGAAATCAAATTAGAGGCCTCCCTCTCATATTGTACTGTCCATTTCAAACTGCGGGCTAAGCATCCGTCTGTAAGTGATTCATAACAGCTCTTTATGAGTCAGCCCCCAAAAGATTGTGTGTAATAAAGACGACTGAGGGGAAAAGTGTTTGATCATGCATCCATCCGGTGGCATGACAGTCTAATCCAATAACGGCTCCTTAAGGAGGTCATGCTGAAAACTTCAGGCTAGTCGCCGGCAACACAGACAAATTATAGACGGTTATTTCCCTTATTCACCATTACACTTATGACTGCTGTTATAGTGAGGAAGATATGTCATTCCATAACGAGTAAGAAATGTCATTTCTAGACACAGCATGACCCGCCTTTGGGGGGCTGGTGACATGAACAATCTGTATGATGTAATAAGCAGCAAGAATCCTCAAGTCTACCCCAATAAATACTCATTGTGGGCTATTGTGCAGCAACAATCCCACTGCTTCCTGTAGCTATACTGCCAGTGAAGACCACACATTCCTTCCTAACACTGAAAGAGAGTTGTTGAATTCCTCTGGGAGCCCCATTACTCGTAACAATGCCACAATCCCTGCATTTCCCTACACAGAGCGCGGACACCTGGTGTGACACGCACCTTCACATTAGCACCTTACAAAAAAGGTTAGGTTTTGATGAAGTGCAATTTTTTGGCGACAGCCTCCTCTCTCATGAAGCATGCAACCACAAGCGGAAGGTTGTGACAATACATACAGTAAATCAGTGCAGAATCTGTCCTTTCAGTTTTATATAATTTTATTTCCATTTTGGACATGTGATTCAGCAGTAGGAAGTGAAGTTGTTGTTGTCGTCATTGTGGCTACGCAATGTGAATTTAAAAATTAAATTAAAAAGAACACTGTTCAGAGTTATCCGTCTCCATCGTGCTATTTGTCCTTCTAAGAGAGTTCCAGCCACCACATATTGAACCGCCACATTACAAAAGTGTCCAAGGGGATGAAGAGCACCACACTGTCAGCAATGGATTCTAAGCAACACGTCTTCTTCTCCGCCACAACAGATGGAGCATAGCAGCACGTCCTCCTCTCCACCATGCCACCATAACAATGAAGAGAAACAAAACTCCCCCAATCCCTGCAGGAAAAGATCTGGTGATCACATGGCAATTTATTAAGCTAGATATAATAAATGTAAACATGGACATATTTAATCACAAACAAATTATATTATTTTAATGATTGAATTAACTTGAACTTAAATTTACTTAAACCTGACACTTACAATTCTATATGTATTAGCTTTTGTAATATGGAGTGTTAATGGCATCTATTGCACGTCTGTCCAGCCTGGAAGACGGATCCCTCCTCTGTTGCTCTTCCTGAGGTTTCTTCCATTTCTTTTTCCCTGATAAAAGGTTTTTTTTAGGGACTTTTTCCTTAGTTGATGTGAGGGTCGTTTGTAAAGGACAAAGGGTGTCATATCCTGTACAGATTGTAAAGCCCTCTGAGGCAAATTCATAATTTGTGATATTGGGCTATACAAATAAAATTGACTTGACTTAACATTCAAGGCCCTAAATTAAGAAAATTGCAGTCTAGCATATGCATGGCTTTTTCAGCTTTATCTTAAACTGGACTCTGCACTTAAATACAATAAAACAACCCCATGCTGTATTGCCAAGTATTTTCCCATAAACTGTTCTGTTGCTGCCCAGAATGTTTCATCAGGTGTCATATTCAACAAATTATTAAGGAATATAAAAGGGGGACTGCTGTGATCATCAGACACCTTTGGGGAAGATGAGCTAATAGTAAACATTGCCAAATATCAGAGTTTTTAATGTTGTTAAATATTGGTGCAAAGATGCCATGTTAGCAAAAGACGAGTTGAGTTGAGGAACTTTGCAATTATTATTTTTTGGCAGTTTCATTTTTGCTCTATAGCATGTATTAGCTGTAGGTTAGTTTGATGCTTGTTTGTTTGTGTGTGTGTGTGTGTGTTTAAACACATATCAGCTATGATATCAGCTTAAACACAAAAACAATTAAAGATATCTTTTTAATGAAAATGGAGAGACTAAATGACCTATCATGTTTCATATTAAAAAAAATTGCTGAGACGTGGAAAAATTAATAATGTATGACAGCAATTTGAATTCCCCCACTGCCATGACGTTCCAATAAAATAAGCTTCATATTGCCAAAACTGTGAGGATTAAAAACCAGGTGCTTGAGGCATTCTGAGTCAACTGCATTACATTTGATCACCACATTGAAAGCGTCTGTGCCAGTTACATATTTTGAAGGTTCCTGGCTCAGTGTGATAAAATATGCAGTAGGTGCATGATGCATTATACTGAGTGGCCTGTCAGGCGCCATGCTTTCTGAGTTTACTAACAACTCCGAACAATCAGTTCTCCATACTTGTTTAAAAAAAATCACTGTCCAGAACATTTGAACAGTTATCTGTTGTCTGTAATTGGGCTTGTTTTTCATAAAGAATGGAAATTAAAGATCTCACTGATTGTCCAAAAATTATCATCATTATGTTTCTGTTGTTTCGACAAGCAGAAAGTTGAGAAAGATAATCATGCTCAAAAATATAACAATCATCTCCGACTTTTGATTGCCACATCGATACAGCATGTCAATGTGTGTGTGTGTGTGTGGAGCAGCAGTGGATTAATAATCATCATTGTTTGCTAAATCTTAATTAATCAGACAGAATTTTTTCCTGCAAGGCTTTTTGTTTATTTGCTAGTTTGCTGTAAGCCCTTAGTACAATAATTTTAATGTCTGCCTGTCTCACATAAATCTAAATGAAATACATGATAAACATGTTATAAACTGCTTCTCCCACTTGCTCTTCTGCTATTTTTGGAAAAATGAAAATGCCAAAAATCACTCTACTCAGGTAAAGGAACCTTTATTTTTGAAAGTCCAGATAAGAACAGCAAGGTAAGTAGAAATCACTGTGGGCTGGCAGAGTTTATGACACACAGTGACTCAAAACAGTGGTCTACATTTGCAGTGCCTTGACAGAAGTGTTTTGGCAGTTTCACCCTCAAGCTTAAGGCATATTTTCATGGCAGGTGGTATTTGGTGGCATCAAGAAAAAAACTTTCCAAGAGTGGCAAGGGCATTAGGCTTACTTTTTTAGTGGGTACAGCTTATAAAATGAATGAGAGGAATAATTACAGGCCTTACATTAACAGTGATTCACTGTGTGTTTTCACCAGCAGCTGTTTTGTTCATTCTCCCTTTCTTTCAGTGGTGGATGTCTTCTCTGTCTGTCATGGTAGCAGTTGACAGGGACACTTTAAGTGGCCATGAATGAATGAATGAAGCACTGTCTGAAAAATGTCCGGTTTGTTTTGCAGCTCACTTCACAGACAGTGATGCTGTCTTGTGTTCAGCAGATCTCCTTAATTAAACAGAAAGGAATGTGCTGACAATCACACGCTGTTTACTTCAATCAGGGAAGTTCACTTGTGCTACTGTGCACATTGTAATTAAACTGTGCCTGAACTCACTGTAGAGTAGATTAGGACATCTGTTCATTTATTTCCATTGGGGCTAAAAACCTCCTATGAAACATTAGGGTGTTAAGCGAAAATGATAAATACAGCATAGATAATCAATGTATAATCATATGTTAGACATTTCAGAGGGGAAACTGACACTGCCAGTCATTCTCTCTGTGGTGGCTAATTGATGATGCATGAAGAGTCAAATGAAATGAGGGAGGAAATCTTTGGTGAAAGCTCACAGAATAAATGCATATATATAATTAATGTGTTTGGCAGCATGATCATGGTATGCATGCGACTAGTATGTGTTTTCTTATTTTGGTCAACTTTGGAGTTGGCTCTTGTCTCTTAATAGATCTTGAAGGAAATACAATTCATCTCCTGGTCTCACGCAGAGCTTTTATCCTTCATATCAAAGCCTTGGATAGGGATAATCTAAATAATGAATATTGTGTATCACTCAACGTTAGAATACACAAACAAAATCTCTTTTAAACTGGATTCGGTGGCAACATGGAGTGAGCACTGAGAAAACATCAGACGATGTGTGAAGCCACACATCTGCTAAGTGTGTGGCTTCGCAAAAGGCAAGCTTAATAATGATTATGTATCCATAAGCCACCAGAAAAACATATAACATGAATCTGGGGCTGTAGAAGTAGCGAGCATGCCATGGGTTATGTGACCGCATGGTGAGCTTGTCTTCATCTGGCCCAGCGGGGGTGCCACTGGCCATCCTTCCCCATTCTCTGGACCTCTTGTCAGAACGCCACTTATCTGTTCACCCAGAATAGTAGCTGGCCTCTGTCTGGGTTCATCCTCTTCAGCCCCCCTCACGCTATTCTGCGGCATTCCTTTGTGAAGACGAGGGTGGGCTAATACCTGTGCTATTTTGCAATGCGCAGGAGCATCTTATCACATGCAGGCAAAATCCCTGGCTCAGGAACAACGCAACTAGGCCAGTCTTATTGGGAAGGGGCTGAGGCTGTGGAAACCAGTGGCAGGGAGGCAGCCTTATCTCAGTGTGAGCAGCCATGACTCCCCTCCCCATCCCTCTCAACTCGACACCAGCCTCTCAGATTAACAACAATCTTCTCCTCCCTGCACCCCCAACACATGCCCCTTATCCACCTCATTCGCTCCCCAGCGCCCTTGAACAGACATCATTACTGTGATTATTGCTGTTTATCAGGTTGATGAATATGGAACAAAGCATCAGCCTGTTTTGTTCGGGAGTAGCTTTGTTCTGGTTTTTCTTTGTCAGTTTTGTCACAGAGGTAACAAGGAGGCCTATCACATGCGTGTTAACAGGCCTTCTGGGGACACTGCTCTTCTGTTGGACACTGAGCAGGAAGTTGGATCATATACAACATCCTTGATTTAGTACAGCTTACTGTTTTACCTTTATTCCTGGTTTGAGGTTTATCTTGTATTCCTTTGCGGATTGCTCCAGGATTACACACATACAGACCCCTAAATATTTAAAGGTGTTTTTCATTACATTCATGCCCTTTGTTGGTCTGTAAAGACTTTCCAATGACCCTGTTTGTTGAAATGCACCTTTTAAAAAATAAAAGATAAAAAAAAAGGATGGATTTGATTTGACTCGATATTTGCTCAGTTCTAAAACACTGTATATGCACAGTGGATAAATATATTTTTCAATTTTGAGAAATCTGTTTTAGGGTTTAATTAGTTAACTAGTCTTAATTAGGGAAGTGTGTCATCAGGAGGAGAGTAGCATGACACACTGTGGAACAGTAGATTTCCCTTTTCCCAGTACAGTCTGAAAGTAATACAGAGGATATATTACTACCACTTTTTCCTCTCATCTGTTTATTGTTTTCAACGTATGCATGTCATCACTTGCAGTAAGAGGGTTAAACTAATAACAGCAACTGAAGAAAACAGAACAAAAGAACATGGAAGAGGATATAATGTAGCATGAAGGGGACAAAAAGAAAATGACATAAATACATAAAGACTGGAAGAAAAACTGAAATGGAAAAAATGCTATGACAGCACAGTGTTGTAGACTGAAAATGGCCAATAATTAAATTCAAGGGTTGCAAGACAAGACGGCCACCATTGTGGTCAAGAGAATGAGATCTATCACAAGGAACTGCAATTTAAAGATCTGAAAACTGTTCCAGAGGCGGTTTCTTGAACTTGATGAACTGAAAGCCACCAATCTCAACAGCTTTCCACATGTTTCAAAGCACCATGAGAAAGTACAGGGGGATAATGTTGTATATCAATTTGTTGTAGTTGCACAATAACAAAAGGCTGAGATAGAGGACAGCAGTGCATCATTCAGATTATGTGCATTTTTCAAGTCCATTGAAGAGGCCACAAAACTATTTTTGTTTTACTGTGATGGTATGCCATAGTTAATTTCCCAAGGCAGTATGGACAATTGTTTTTAATATCATGTTCAAGTACACAACTGCAGTTCAAAAATAATAATAATAAAAAAAAATGCTATGAAAGGCTAAAACATCTAATTGGAGCATATTTCTTTTAAACGACTGTAAACTTCTAGACTTGTGTTCATATGATAATTAAGCACTTGACATGGAATTCTTTTGCATAATATGGAAAATTAAAATGACAGAGCTTTTTGTTTTATTATGAATTACTTAAGGTGGTAATTAAAAATACCTCATGTAGTGTGCTGACACCTTAACTACCAACTTTGTAATCCAGGCTCTTTTTGTTTTGCTCTTCAGGCTGGCAAAACACATTTTGAACCAAGACGGGGACATCTGTTGATTTGGAAAGACAAACGGGCATCTTAATTAAATTCAAAGTGGTTTATGCAAAGGCATTATTTGAATCATACAGTCTGTGAAATTAAGTTGGAATGCATTTGAAATGTGAAGTCAAATACACTGGAAGGGGAGAAAATCGTTTAATTAAATCCCTATAGTCATCATTAGCATGCAAGCTTGCGAAGCCCTGGTAACAGATTACATGTGATGTGCTAAAAAGCTGACGAGCACTTTTATTCAAAAGTGTTTAACTTTTTAAGCACCCAATTACGTCTGCTGGATTGCAAGCTCACAACTTATAATCTTCTGAGGCAACTTTGGCTTAGGATTATTGTCCGTCTTGAAGTATGGCCAATTAAGCCCTGTTGAGGCTGACAGAGGAAACATAGACCATGAAATATCAATATGTTACTATTTTCCCCTCCAAAACTTAAAGCACAACTGTTCATAACATGCAGAGTGAAAGAATATTGTAGCGCAATTAGCAAAACTAACATTTTCAAGGTTGTTATTTTAAATTGGTACATTACTATTTTAACACAAACCATCTTTTTCTAACTGTAGTCCACTAGATTTGTTGCTTCAACCTACCAGTCATTTCACGGTGTGCTATTGTGTATTCTGAGAGCTTGATACAAGGCTGATATGAAATGTATTTTAGGCTCAGACAAATTCAAAATATATTCAATGTACAATGCAAACATTTTTTTCTGGCAACTGTGTTGTGGATGCAAATCATAGCTGAAAGTAAAGAGGTGGTTTCCACTGACTATAAGAGCTTCACCATTGTGACATAGTAGATAGGATAAAAGGAAAAGCCAAGTTCACCGCAATAAAGCGTTTCATTTAAGACTCTCACATCCACCCCTGTACTTATGTTTTGACTATTTACTCACCCCTTTCAGAACTTCTGTATTTTTCTCTTCAGCATAATTTTGCCTGTCTGCGTGGAGTTTGCATGTTCTCCCTGTGTCTGCGTGGGTTCTCTCCGGGTACTCCAGCTTCCTCCCACCATCCAAAAACATGTATGGGGATTAGGTTAATGGCTAATTTAAATTGACCGTAGGTGTGAATGTGAGTGTGAGTGGTTGTCTGTCTCTATGTGTCCTGTGATGAACTGGAGACTTGTCCAGGGTGTACCCTGCCTTTCACCCTAAGACAGCTGGGATAGACTCCAGCCCCCCTGCGACCCTATGTGAGGATAAGCGGAAGAAAATGGACAGATGGATATTGATGTGGTGTCACAATTCAGGGTTACTGTGTTGTATAAAGCTCTCACTTACCTAATACTAACGTTATACAACTTAATGCATGCAGAGTTATGTTGTTTACATGATGCAGCATTCTCCAGAGGTCAGTTTCGGTATTTGTCAACTCATTGGAATTCTGCAAGCAAGGTAGGAGGGGAAGCTCATGGCGTGAAATTGTCATTGTAGTGACTGCAGGGGACTTGAGGGACGTGGGTCAGTTGACAACCTAATGACAAGGTAGTCCAATTCTTGACTGGCTCCTAGGGCGATTGTCTCAGTGGCACACACTTCCCTGCCAGGAGACAGTGTAGCACAGCAATCCTAAGCTGTTGTGGCTTATGTTGGGATCAGTCCAGCAGCCTGCTGTGACATCTTTCTGAACTATTTAACCTAGTTGCGGTCACTTAACTACAAAAAGTCCAAAGCGCTGACATTGATGACACTTTTAGCTTGGTCAAGACAGCACTTCAACTGGCTGAATATATGGACACAGCTGGCAACACAGCCTGAGTCTGTGTACAGTTCAGATAGATCACAATCCATTACTCTTATCCAGGGAGATAAATGCAAACATTGAGCTAGAAAATTACTCTCCATGTTGTATTCATTGAAAATCACAGCTGGCACAATAAGACATAAAACACAGTTACCCTTTTACTCTTTGAGTTCCAGCCGTTTTATAAAACAGAAAGTGCCTTGTGCTAGCGTTTTTGCCCATTTTGAGTCATATTTCAAGACCCACAGAATATTTTGTACCATGTCTCTGAAAACACAGAATAGCCCAAATGAAAGAAGAGACTTGCTATTTCATCATGAAAAAATGTTTGTTTACCTTGTTCTGCTCTTGTTTTGTCTGGAGGAGAGTAGAGGCCACGACACTACTACATCTCCCAGAAGCCCCAAAATTACTCACAGGCTGCGGGAGACCGTGATCCGTGACCTGCTGCAGGAATACTTTGACGGCGAAAGCCATCAATGGTGCTCAAAGAGTTAAGAATGACAATTTAACTTGGCTTAAACTTTATGCTATTCTGGAGATAAAAAAAAACAAAAAACAAAAAAACAAAAAAAAACAACAATTTCAACAGTGCTTGTGCACATACATTTGAATATCCTGAGTCCATAAACTGTGAAATAAGGCAACTTTGTATTTTTTGGGCTGTCTAGATGCATTTCAACAAGTCACTGAGATTTGTCATTTGATTTCTCTGTCACATACAGATGCATTAAATATATAACCCACAGACTGAAAGAGTGCAAAGACGCAGCATATTTTTTCTTGAAAGCCAATCAGAGCAGATTGGGCTTTTTTGGGAGAGGGTTTTCAATTTAAAGTATAGGTACAGAGTATAGGTATATTCAGCCTGACTCTATGAGAAACTCAAGGTCTTTTTGAGAAATTAAAAGCCATTCTAATAGACACCCAGAATATATGTATGAACCTGAATATGACATAACACGTCCCCTTTAACACGATGAAAGATAACACTGGTCTGTCCGAATATATGAAAATGGACAATGATCTCATTATATCCACAGAATAGTGCTTACAAGTTTTAGGCAATCCTACTTTCTTTTCCCTCACAACTCATACTTTAGTGTTGATTTGAAATAACCCACAGTGCGGTTAGTTAAAAGATCCTGGGCCAAAAAGTCACTTAAATCCCCCAGTAAGCTACAGTAGCGATGAGGCCTGACAGCAATTCTTTGACTTAAAGCTGACGTGAAACTGAATAGCTCTCACCCAAGCCCCTAGTTTGACAAAACTATATTTGCTTTTAATCTTCTTATTGAGTCCAACGCTGGCCTTTCAAAAGACCAATTGAAAAAATGTAAATCACATACAAATGAGCAGTAATTCTGATTTTCTCAGTACGCTTGTCCCTCAGTGACCATGTCCAATTTTCAGACTTATATTATCAGGCATGGTGAAGTGGTCAGCACACAAAAAAGAAGTGTGTATCTGCCAGACCAGCTGCGCTGCCAGGGCAGAGAGCAAGCTTGAGTCATACTCTGCTCTGTTACGCCATTTTAAATGGAAAGACTGGACCTAATTTTAAATAAAGTCTAATTATGGACATGCTTTTGAAATGAATCGAAACATAAGCTGGAGCTGCCATCTAGTAGTTGTTATTCATTGGCATAACGTGCCTTAGAAAATGGACTGAAACAGAGTGCAACACATCCATTTTTCTTTTAACTTTCTGTGGACCATATGAAGTCAAAGTTCATGGGCCATATAAAGATTTTTCCCATTTAAAATTTATCTTGTACACTGTATGAATGTGAAACAATGATTTCAATGTATGTGCTTGTCCACCATAATAAAGCACTGTCGGGGGATAAACTAACGTCCTGCCAAGTACCCCCCAAATTAAATATTGAACCACTGAAATGGGAATATTTCAAATGTATAAGATTTATATATTCTGGCTGGTGAATGAGAGTGGAACATGGATGACTGATTAGGCTTTCATCTTCACCAGTTCCTGCTGATTATACTCACAATGGCAGTATAGAATGTCAGAGGACTGAAAGAGACCAAGGAGAGAGGTGAGAAAAGATGGAGTGCATATGATGATGGTGTGTGGTGCTGCAGAGGAAACAGCACAGGGAAATATTGTGGTTTTAATTATGTATTTCAGCGTTTGATTGAGAGTTCTTTTAAATTCTTCATACATTACCCTGACCTGCCACCTACAATTGTTTCTTTGAGGCATGTCAGTCCTTCAGTTCACTGAAGCAGGATGTGGGGGTGGTATTGTTATCCTTTGCTCTCACACAGTAAAACTGTTGCACCTCAAGGCTTTCTGAACATTATGGGCTAGTGCAGAAAAGCTGCCAAAAGTATTGACCACAATAAACCATAATATAGGACCTGCCATGTGATCCATGCTCAGGAAGTGCTGTAAAGCACTTACTGTAATGGTGTTATGTCTGTAGTTGAGATGGTTATTAACCGTCTTCCAGAGTGCTGGAAGAGTGGAGCACGACTTTATATCGCCATTCTGCATCCCCGTCAACAAATGTTCTCATTAAGGTGCTAAATACAAGAATGGGAGCCTTTCTATTGCTTCCGCACAGCTAATGGTGCTAACAGCACTAACAATGAGTTAACACAGGACGAACTGGAGGATGGGCGCTATGCTGCTGCAGCGGCACTGTGAAAAAGAAGCAACCTGCCATCACCTTTCTATGGATTAATCTGTACATCCCCATCACTGCAGTGCAGTTCCCAACCAGGAACTGCTGCCAGTCATGTCATGCTGAGTATTTAAAGCCCACATAATGATAAAATAAAATGTCTTTCGTTACATGTGATTCTGTAAACATTTCCCACAGTTACAACAGCTGAGCTGAAGCTCTATGTATTGATGCAAAAGAAATAAACTGTGACCTCTGTCAAAAAGAAAGGTCAAATTCCCAAATGCTCGGTCCCAAAAGGCGTACTGTCAGCTGCTATCACAAACAGCATTAACCCAGCTTGGTGGCACTCCTGCGGAAATCCCACCAGCAATTTTCACCCTCTAAATGAACTGTCATTCTCTTGTCATAGAGTAGTTAACTCTAACTGATTCTCAGCCACTAATCTCCTTAGCAGATATTCCAAAAGGACACAGTGATAAAAAAAAAAAAGTTTCGTGGAATGATTTCATATCACATTCACATTTAGGTCATTTGACAATTATTGTAGTTCATCTCTGAAGTGTTAAGACTCTGGCAGTAATATTATTCATCATTCTGTGCAGTGTTTAATGGACATGTTGACATAATCTGCATTTACCAGGGATTTTAAATGTACGCCCCATTTAAGTGGTGGACAGTGACGGCCATATTCCTTCGGTATTCAACTGTCATTCAACTTTAATGCGCTGGTCTACTCTACTGTGTTGCTCCGTACTAACTTGCTTAACAGTTTGAAATGTCCAATTACACAGTTGGATGACCATTATGACAACATAGGCGAGCGAAATGACTGAGCCATTGAAATTGGTTTTGCAGGATGAAATCTGAAATCCAAATGGTATTATGCTAATGGTGATAAATATTAAGACAAAGAAAGCGATGCTGATTTGCTTTTAGTGCTGCCATACATGAGCTCTGCATTCACTTGACTGCTGAAGACAGAATATTTGAACTATTAAGTATGTGAGATGAAATTCCTCTGAGCAACAAGGACACTCAGACTTCCACTGGAAACAAAAAAAACTTTATATATTTATTTTTTCGATTGGCTGTCACAATCACTCAAGCTCTTTGTTGAGCTGACTTTCATCGCCACATCTTGTCAGGAGTCTATTCGTCTCAGTCCACATCTGTGCCATGTGTGATTGATGCACGTGTTTGATTGCAGCCAACTGCAAAATACCTCAAAAGAGATGCTGCTCTTCGCAGATCGCCTTTACTTTTCCTCTTGTCGATGTTTTGCTTCTCACATGCCAGCATCATTCACACTGGAGCTGCCTGTCTCTGGTGATGGCTCTGTAAATAATATCATTTCAAAACAGGTAAACAATGCTCCACACCCAGCACCAACAATGTTATTTCCTTTTGTAACCTGATTTTCAGTGTGCATCGCCAACAATGATCATCTTGTCTCCCAAGTTCCACACAGCCTCTATTGCTGCATGTTTTCACAACATGATCATCCCACATCCAGGGGGGAAAGTGAAATACAAGACACAGAACCACAAGCTACACACACATTTAAATGAGAGTTTCCAGGCCCTGTTTTGCCAATGCAAAGTAGTTGCTTAGAAACATAATTCACATGAGATAGGGTTTCTGCCTTCTACTATGAATTCCAGTATTTCATTTTTGACTGCAATTGAAGGAGAAGTTCTTTGAAGCTCAATGTGCTTTATTCTATGGAAGGTGGAAAAAGGTCATCCTGTCCCAGTCCTCCCAACAACTGTAAAACACAAATAGAGATCGAAAACCTACATCTTACAAAGCATGCAACACAGATGTGTGGAGAAGGTAATGCCCGGTGCAGGTGTTGTTAAGAAGCTGTTACAGGTGCAATAAATGAGGTTTTTTCAGCTCCACAGCACAAAATGCTCCGAAAATATCTCTGGAGGTTTTGATTGGGCTGTTGATCAATACCAATGACACAATGATTGCTCTGTTGGTTACTGAGGTCTCAGGATTTCAAAACTCACTTCTCCAACCAGTGCATCCCATACGGAAAAGAAAAAAATATTTAAAAAAAAAAAAAAAAATGTACTGAAATTCATGAATAGTATATGATTTACTCTTGAAAGTGGCCACTTTTGCATTCTTTTCATACAAGACAATAAAAATAAGTATGAGAATATTGTATGTATCATTCACTGTCATATCCTATTCTGATAAATACCCAAATCATACAAGTTTCATTTTGTTTAAATTTACTAAGGATCTTATATCTGGATTCATTGTTGTATGCTTTACATACAATAAGTTTCATACAAAGGAGATTTCCTTTGTATGAAACGTATGTAAAGCATACAACAGTGAATGATACATACAATATCCTTATACTTATTTTTATTATCTTGTATGAAAAGAATGCAAAAGTGGCCACTTTCAAGAGTAAATCATATACTATTCATGAATTTCAGTACATTTTTTTAATAAGTTTTTTCTATTTCTTTTCCCTATGGGTTTGTTGAAAACTCACCATCCAGCATTTTGACAGGAAAGGTCAGTGTCAGCCTTGTGTTGCAACAGTCCAGGCAGACATTTGTTTGAGATCTGCTCTAATTAGCTCACGTGTTTCTTCAAGCTTAAAAATCTAGTTTTGTTTGTGTCGATTATACTGTACTAAATGGTGCCAGAAACGTGTCAGTGCTGTTGCTATTCGTTGTCACTGAGAGGGGTTGACAAGCTACGATCCCTTATTACCCTTTTAATTACAGTGTGTCACATTATTCCATTTATTATGCTTTACGTGTACCTCCCACCAAGGACAGAGACAGCCGGATTTATTTCTGCCATATTTGCATCTCTGAGCAGCTTGTTTTCAGCTGGCTGTGGCTCCTCACACCTATCCTTGCATCAAATGACATTGGAGTGCAGACATGTCCTATTAGTGAGCGATACAAGTGTTCCTCAATTAAGGATCTCATTAAACTAAAGACATTTGATAAGCCTCCCTTTCCCTGGGGGATCTCAAGAAACCTGCTAAATCCAAAGCAAGAATAAAGTCCCTGACATTCACTGCCACAGCACCAGTCTGACAGATGTAAGGGCTGTTTGTATATCTAGGGAGGCAGCACTGACATGACACGCTGCATAACGATTATTAGTCTCTACAGTGTTGGATTTAATAATGTGGTTACAGCTTTTGTGTGAAGCATGGTCCATTCACCTTCCTTGACCTTCTCCAACACAGGTGCTTGACTAAAACAAATGATGAGCATCTGCTTTGGAGTCGGTGTAGGTGTGGCAGAGAGATACTAACTCATCACGCATCCTGGATCAGCAGCATATTTTACTCCAGGGTACAATACTCACCAGACCCCTCAGCGCCTGTCCTGATCCATAAGATAGTCAAACCCCCCCCAAAGAATTCTGACCTTGGTTGGATGATTCCCTGGTTACTGTGGAACTATTTAGGGACACACAAAGTAGGGCAAGGCCACAACATAACCTTATTCATCCATATGTTTATCAAATCTCCTGTATTCACTAAATGAACAAACAAACTCTCATTTAGAAAGCAACACATCAATACAGAGGTTGACCTTCAAAATATTTCCTTTCTTATTCTTCATAATCCCAGGTGTGCATGTAATTCCTGTATTTACTCATGCATTAGGCAATACTGCAGTAAGTATTTCCACAGCAAGAAGCTAAAACATTATTATGCCATAATAAGTCTTAAGGCCAGAATATTGCACATCTGTTTCATCCTGAAACGTGCAAAGACTCGGTGGGAATCTTAATTCATTTACCAGAGAGTGCTGCTGATTATTTTACCACCTCAGACCATACACAGAGAGAACTGCTGTACGGTAACTATTTCCTAGTGTTACAAATAGAAATGAGATTTCTTTCCTATAGGTCAGTATTCACATACCGACTGCCAGTTTCATCACCAAACATCTGCTGATTCTCTGAATGTGTTTCACTCTAAACTAAAAAGTTTAACAAAAAGATATAGTATTTCATTTCATGCAATCAGTGAAATTATTCTTGGCAATATAGCTGATGGCTGTTCTTTTTTTCAATGTAAGATCTCTGAAATTCAGATAATTTAGAATCATAACTAGAAGGTGAGTGGTGGGATTCCAGGGAGGAAACTGCAGCCTTAAAGCTTTTCCCAAATGTGATGTGAGAAGAGGATCCATTTTCTGATCCCCTGAAGGGGGAATTCAGTGATTTCATTCTGTTATTTATTTTTCTCACCGACATACTGTATGCTCAAACAGGACCATCCATCCATTTTCTACCGCTTATTGATGATGTAGTGTTACTTAACAATAGAAACTAGGTGATAATAATTTCTGGATTCATATGGGAGACAAACAACATCTACTGCTGATTCTCTGAATGTGTTACCTCTAAACTAAAAAGTTCACCAAAAAAAAATATAGTAATTCAAAGTCCAGTGTCCAGTGGGTTTGTTTTTTTTTACCCCCGCCTCCTCTCTACACAGTGACTATTGCTTTCTTGTCACTTTCTTTCCTGGTTCATGATTACTAGGATAAAATATTCTGGTTTTGTGTGATGTATATGAATTGTAGTGCATTACTTTTCATAAAACTTGCTGTAAAATACTTTTGAATGATACTGATCCTGGTGGACAATAATCACTTTGTACTGACATGTTTTTAGTTGATAGTTATGGGTAATTAAGAAAGAAAGAAAGAAACAACGAAAACCCATCACAGTTGTTTTCTAACATTAAATAGTTCTTTATAAGAACATTTCTGATTAAATTTATTCTAACAGACAAACATATTACCTCGTCTCTTGGCACTCGTGACACCAGCCAAGATGCATTTGTTTTGTGGAAGCTGCGTCATCACAAAATACCTGCTTCATAATTCTTTGGCAATGGATTGTGTGGCTTAGTTCAAGTCTATATTCAAAAGAAATCCTGGAGAGAGACTTTAATCAATGGAAAATAAGGATTAGACATGTGTAATTATAATTGTAATGCCACAGTGAGTGAGCATATTCATGAATATCAAAATGCCTCAACAAAGCACTTATTGTGTCAGAACACTCGTACAGAGTAGCTACTGTGTGATTCTCCTGACCTGTTTCAAGCTGCAGGAAAAAAATTCACTCGCCCAAAACAAAAGCTCAGAGGGAACAGGTGTTGCTCATAGTAAGAAAACACAATCAGATTCAACAGTGCAGTTGAGAACAATTTAAAAAAGGTTCTACAAGTTTTTTTTTCTAATCTTGTGATGGTTGTTTATATGGTGTAACATATGTTCAGCTGATTGAGGGAGTGATTCACAGCCCAAGGCTAAGCAATCGGTTAAAGCCATTTAGACAAGTGGGTCAAACACATGTTAACTAAAGTCATGCAGAGAGCTGCTTAGTGCAAAACGTCAGCTAGATTTTATTGGTTTAATTAGTCGTTTAATGCTTTTAATGCTATTGACTGGCTCTCTAACGTGGCTCTGTAGCTATTTAACATCAAACAATGTGATAAAAAAGCAACAGGACTGCAGAAACACAGCCAGGTCAATGAATTGAACCGAACCACTGAATAAGTGGAGTGTAATTATCACTTTCTTGGTAATTTTGCCAGCAGCGGGGGCAGCAGTCTACTATTCAAATCTAATTAAACTTGAAGTTTACTGTCATATGCCTTCATGATATTCAAGCAAACATTGTACAGATTGTAAAGCCCTTCGAGGCAAATTCATAATTTGTGATATGGGCTATATTGGACTTGACTGAGCTGGTGTGGGTTTAATATGAACAAACCCACACTAATTCCATCAGTTTGCCCTTTTGTATTTTGGTTGTATGGTTCAACACTACTTTTCTGAACCTGGAGAGGTTGAATAAATATATTTAAATGTTTCACATACAATAATAGAACATAATTTCTATGTATTGTGAAGTGACAGAAAATGTTTGGGAAGCCTGACAGCAGTCATTAGACAGGTTATATCATAGTTGGGGCAGAGCGTCTTGGTCTTGCGACCAAGCTGTCGGCCTGTGACAAACATGGAAGTCCTCGGACCCCCTCTGAGTGATGAAGGTTGATTGAGTGTTGGAGTTTCCCTGTTGGCCATTGCTCTTTTAAAATTTATTGGCTAGACAGTCACTTTGCAGTTTTCTATTTATTTATCTTGAGTGCAGAGGGTACCAGCTTGACATATTTATAGATCTTTTTCTTACCATGGACAGTGACCGTAGAGGACGGAGCAGTTGTTTCATTTTAAATTCACCAACAGGTGGCAAAAGGAGGAGTAATTGTCACAGAAAGTGAAGTTATCCAACGTGAAGTAATCCATAAGTCAAACCAGTATTCAGATTCTCACCTCACTCAAGATCCTCTCATTTCTGCATACCTCAACTCAACTCTATACCGGTTCCATCTACTGCAGTCCATGCATTTAAATAGGATATTTAACTGAACTGCTGCAGCATTTTGGTATATATGGTGGTCACTTGTACAATTCTGGAAAGCCAACCTCACATTTTTAGCCCTGGAATATCACATCTTCATTTATTTATGCCTGATTTCAAGTGCACACAGTGTGTCAGTGAAATGCTGCATTTCTCTTAATGGGATACCAATGTTGAAACTAAAGTTGCAGTCAGAGAGAAAATCTTCCGAATCTGCAGTTTCTGATTCATGCAATGTGTAGTTTAAATACTGTAAGTGGGCACTGTGTTTAATTTTGTGTCATGTAGTTCAATGTGTATATTTGCTTTTTCTAATTGGTATAATGATCAGAATGGTAAGAACGTCCTTGGTGAAGCTCTAAGCCACAAAATGAAGGCAGAGCAAAACATTTGGATATTGTTCGTAACAAATTATCTCACAATTGTTGCTGTGTGTTGTATAACTGCCTCAGGGATTAAGGTCATGCTCTTCAGACGACTGGTAGAAAAAGTCTGACTACAGTTTGACAACTGTAGAAAAAAAAAATATACCTCTGAGGCGCGGTGCAGCCATGAGTGAGCAGAGGAAATTACTTTCTACTAATACCCAGCTTGGACAAAGGCAGACAGAACACAGTTTGATCTGGGAACACATCTGGGATCTCAGATTATGTGGATTGGCTTTGTGAATATATATCTTTGACATCTGACAAGTGAGATGCTTATGTGTTGGAGGAATGTTGTTTCTAGATTATTTTTGTCCAACCTAACTCTATAATCACCATATGAGCAGTGGAAAGACACTCTTGCTCTTACAAAGAAACAAGTGAGAGCAAACTCAAGAGGGTCTAGTGTAGTTGGAAAGAACTTCTTGTAGTTTACAAGTAAACTGCTCACCAAAGGCAGACTATCAGTCAACCAGGGAATATCGGCAGGCTGCATCAGAGGCAATGGTATCTGGCTCTGGTCACCATGACCTAGACAAACGAAATGAATTACAAGGGATCACCAGAGACTAAGGCTCACCAGAAAAACCCCCCCACTATTTTCCGAAGATGCAACCATCTCAGCTTTACCTGGACTCCAAGCCCTCTACTTCTCTTCCTCCAGGCTGGTGGAGCAGGCTACTGTTGGGTTTACCAAGGGCTGGCAATAAAAGGAGTAAATGGGGATTAAGGAACACCTCTCACATCTCATGGATTTAGACCAATGACATCCACCAGAGAAGAGGCTGAAACTAACACACCGGAGCATTGTGGAAAGCCTGGATAAAAACAGCAAATCAGAGCATCATGGGAAAGTTGGGCAGCTTAAAGCCAAACATGGCAACATGAGGCCAAGTCATGTGTTTTGGATCAAAAACATGCCAACAAGGTTTGGTAAGTTATGCTGTGTAACGATTTGTTGTGTGTGAATACAGATTGAGTTGAGCAGAGCCAGACACCTTGTGAGGATGTATGAACAGTGCATAAAAATATATATATATATTTTTTTATCTCCTCTCTCAAAAAGCACTACATTTTTCTAGTAGTGTAAGTATTATATTTCCTATCATGAAAATAATACCCTTTAGAGGTCTGCAGTGGTCGCTTACTGAGTTCTAACCAGTTCAGTTTATGTCACTAGATTTGTTTCTTTCCTCATGTGAGGACATCTATCAGTGCACATTGCTTTACCTATGTGTTACAGGTCTTTTTTTCATGCTCCACCATTGGGCTCAAAGGAGCAGTCAGCAGTCTCACTCATTTAATTACGTGTATGTGATGTACTGGCTGAAAGCTGCACCTCGCCTGGCTTCCCTAATCTGATGGCAAATAAGGATGACATCCATCTCACCATGTCAGAAATAGTAATGGCCACATTTTCTCTTCCCTCTTTGGTCTACATTGATGCAAGACAGCCATTCAGCCTCCACTCCCCTCTCATCCCTCCTTTACCCTTATCATTCATCACCGGAAGTCTCAACAGATGAGAGCGTTTAAAAGTGGGCGTGAATGGTGATGTGCACTCTCTTTTCTCTGTTAGAGTAGAGCCTCTGCAATCTGGAGTCCAGAGCTTGGCTTCAAAGGCATCTGTCATTGGGATGGACATTTTAATTGGACCATTAACTTTTGGATAGACTTTTCCAGATATCTTTATGAATCTGTTTTTTTTTTTCCTCCCCCGTCTAAACCTGAAACTCAGTACTTTGCACACACGCTGACAACATCTTCATACACGTCATATCCACCTGCTACTTTGGAAGGCTTTTTTTTCTCTCAAGTGCATTACACACACTGCCTACTTCTCATCCCCGTTGCTCGATAAAAGAGAATGGTTGAGATTATTATGCAAAGTGGACAATGCACCTTCTCACAATGACAGGACTGATCCCTTTGTATGTCCCCTCTTGAACCATTTAGAAAATCTGTGTGAACACAAACCTGAATGTCTGACAGTGGCTTTAATTTAACCTCTGAATTTACCTCTGAGCGTCTTACATTATTCTTTATGCAAATTGTTAATGCACGACATATCTACAAGGTACAAATCAACTAACTTGATGATGATAAAAATCATACCATAAACTGTAGATCCCTGTGTATATTGTTGCCATACAATCTTCAAGATACACCCTATATTAATTGCATGTCATGCTACTCTTTTGTGAAGCATGCTAGATAAGCTTTTATTTGCACCTTGTCTGAGCAACAATTCTGATCACGCTGAAATATGTTTTATGATTCAAATGTGTTGGTTGCAAACCACCCCGAGTGAATTCAACAGAGAACAAAACTTGTGCTGTCTAACTTTAAAAAACAAGCAATGGAAATTAGGATGGGGAGTAGAAAAAAGAGAGAGAATTCTCAAAACCTATCGAAAATGACTGTCACCAGACGGATGAAGTGAGAGCGAAAATAGAAGCATACAATAGAGGAAAGTCTTTCTATTCTTCTGCCTGTGATCAGTAATCACTGAGGCAGACAGGAGAGAGTAATCTCAGAGAGGGTTCAACAATTCTGCCCATCCTGAGATTACATTATTTTCCCAAATAGCAAGTGAAGCCTCTCAATCCACCAGCCAATGAATCAACAGTGGGTTTGGGAGGAGAGAGTGGCATGCCGTGTCATCTAAGACAAGGCATGTGTGAGGCATCCCATTAAGGAGAGAAAACAGCTGGGAATACTCTATGTGGAACATAATGGTGAAGCAATGCAGTGCCAACAGCAAATTACTTCAGCGAAACCTATTGAAAAGTTTCTCTGGAGGAATTCTCATCCCCTGGAAATAAATAGTGTGAAGGTCAGCAAAAACATCTAATATAACTAATAATAATTATTCTGAGTATTGTGATTTTTGACATATTTTGACTGAACAGCTTTTAATATTTGGTTTCAAGACCGGTCTCAAGACCATGTTTTTGTGCTCTTGGTCTTGTCATGGCCTTGACAGTCTTTGGTCTTGGCCTTGTCTCGGTCCCGGGTCTCTCGGTCTCGCAATGTCTCGGACTGGCTGAGCAGTCTCGAAGGGATTTGTAACATATAATATCCCACCATGCACAGGTTTTTTTGATATCATTGATTTTTTTTTCAGCTTTTTTGTTTTTATATTTATTAGATATTTAAAGCATTTTTGGTGCACCTGGAATGTGTGTCTAAATGACCTTGTTTGAGTGAATATATGGCATTGTTGGTCTTTGAATAATATTTACATATTGTTGTGATTGATTAAGCATTAGGCTTATGCCATTTCAGTGATGCAGATATATAATATAATTTGGCTACTATAATGGGACAACTCATGTAAAGTGGCAAAAAATGAAAATAATAATCTCGGTCTTGAGCTGAACTAGTCTTGGTCTTGATACTCTCTGGCCTTGGCGGTGTCTTGGTTTCGGTTTAGGTGGTCTTGATTACAAGTCTAGAACAAAGTACAGAGAAGCTCTGATTCCAAAACACACAGAGGGAGCACAACTTCATTCTCTGCTTAAATAGACATTACCTCTGCATGTCTTTAGATGGACAATAGTTGTTTGCTGATGCATTAATGATCAGATTATGACATAGAACACATTTAATGTGAATAATTCCCATTAAAGAAACAAACAAACCAACAACTGAACCCACTAATAAGTATTGTCTGTGCATCCTGTCTGGTAAACTGTAGTTTTTTTGTTTATTTTTCTCTGTGTCACCTTCACTGTTGTCCAGAACTATGAAAAACACATCAGTGAACCATGTCGTTGCACAGGGTGACATACTCCTTCATTAGTATTCTCTTCACTCAGTCACTGCACAGCTGTTTTAGAAAATTACTGAGTCTTTATGAGAAATGAACAGTATACTTCTCTTTTTACATATTAAGTGGGATGAATGGAATTTGGGATGAGTGCCACAGACTGGAGGGGGAAGAGACGTACTGATGGATTGTTGGTTCTGGTCCATGAGATTTGTTGATAATAACAAAAATAAAGAATATTGCAGCACTTATTTTTTTTAAAACACATCCAGATGTCAGCATTGTTTCTGTTGTCAGCTGTTGCATCTCAGCAAGCTAAATATCTATGTTTATCAAGAACAAAGCACCATGACAGCACAGTGCAGTTAGAAGCTCACTGTTACATGAGAGCAAAATTATGGTTATTTGAAACCCACTGCAGGCTATACTAGTGAGTTTATGATTTCACATTTGCTTACATTTCAGACCACTGCCAAACTAATGCCTTCATGGCATATGTCTGCACAAACGTGAGCACTGAACAGATATACAGAGATTATATGGCAACAATCTGCTTTTTAGTCATCATGAAGTATGACAAATCTGGTCTGTATTGTGGAATGATAATATGGTTGCAAATGACGTAACATCAGTTCCCAAATACACCCCCAATCATTTTTTATGAAAAGAGACAAGTTATTTTACTCAACATTCAAACAAATGAAGCCTAAATATACAAGAGTGAAAGTCCATTGCCTGATGCTGTAGAATGATAAGCAAAAATACAATATCTACAAAATGAAACATACTGTGTAAAAAGCATATTAATACCATACAGTTATACAAGCTAAAAATCCAATACATTATATACTTAAATTGATATAAAAACCACATCTGTGTAACTCTAATGCTTTATCTGATAATTAGAAATAACTTCTATTTTAAGAAATCCATTTCTGTACAGTGCCTTTGAAGATAACAGACTTAAACCAGTATGTTTGGTTTGCAAATCAATGTGTCTGAACCGCTAAGGAAAACAATCCACAGTACTATTGATTCTGAAAATCTGTGACACCTTTTACAATTTCAAGAGAAACACTTAGCATATCTTTTGCTCAGAGCTGCAAAGACATCCAAAGGTGCTGATTACAGTAACTTATCTAACATTTTCTGGTAGAATTGAGAGCATTTTTTATACAGATTTCCTTTTGGTAAATAACTCCAATCAGATTTCATGACAATACATTGTAAAACAATGAATAATTATAGAGATTGGACTAACATGAACCATTTTGTGAAGATATATTGGACAAAAGATGTATTTGCAAAATTCAAATAATTTATGTTCTTGAAGCATCAACTGTACTTTATTTTTCTTCCAAAAGGAAGCAGGCTGTCGTTCAAACACACAGTGGTGATTCTGCATGTGTTGAAGCACCTGATGATCACCTCTGTCTCACAAATACACAGTGAGTAAAAATGTGAAACAAACACTGTGTACTGTGCATGTAGAACCTTGGGCTATGTTTATAAATAAAGTGCAGTTTTAATGCGTTTTCCATTTTCTCTGTTCATTATTGGTGTTTCTTAGAAATATGATAATGACTAGCCCAATTCAGTAAAACATGACCTGAGGCAAAACTGGTGGGAAACAAGCAAACAAATTACCTAGACTTGACAACACCACTTAACATTAAAACAAGATTGTAGTCTCTGGATAAGACACATGGCATTTTCATGATATACAGTAAAAATAAGACGTTGAATTGTGTCAATTAAATGGACTCCATTTCTGAATAAATCGCCTTATTCCACCATAAATCACATATTGCATTTTTTCCTGGGGATCTACTCAATCACATAAATGTGTTTGCTATCTGACAATAATGATGGAAAAGAATCCATTGAATATGTACCTTATTCCACCACTGATCATTACCTTTATTCAATCATAGTTTTGGAATGAGACTTGAACTGAAGTGAATTCTGCAGCACCATGCAGCTTTCCCAGTCTATGTGAAGCAGTTTGGCCCACTTTCTAACACTATGATCAACACTGACTAAATCTTGAACTTTGCATACGCAGGACTTCATAATGATGGAACTGTTATGTTGTTGAGGATGGGCACTATGATTTTTATGATTGATACAAATTCTTTGGGGAACTATTGATAGCTGCTACTTAAATATTTTAGTAACAAAGTTAGTGAAATGTAGGAAATTATGTGTTCCACAAACTGTTGCACTCCCGGTCATGTTTTGGCATGGTCTTCACTGATGAACCAAAGATAAGGGCTTTTCACACTAAGTATTCATAGGACCATCAAAAAGTCCTCCACCTGGAACCTACACAGACATATTCATAGGCTGTTTCAACACATGTATTAATAATTCTCTGTGTCATTCATGCCACATTTTTAGCTCTGGGTTAAATGTCATGTTGTAACATGTTACTGCTGTTGAAATTCTTTACTTTAGCCCCATTTCACACTTGTAACTTAGCCCTGTGTTTAGGTGATTTCCAGGGGATAACTCAACTACCTCTATACTATCTCTGCTCTGGAGCAGGGTCAGCAAGCGCTGGGCTAAAGTAGAATGTTCCAATGTGAAATCTTTCTTAGCCCCAGGCTACTAGCTCCCTTAGCCCCAGGCTAAAGGCAATGTGAAAAGTTGAATATACGTAGTACTATGTATTCAACAGTTATTTGAGACGTCTCCCCCCCCCTCCCCCCACTAAAGCTCCCACCCTGTAGCGTCAGACAACAAATGTCTTGGTCTTCACTCCAGCTGTCCAAACAGAAGTAGTTAAATAAGAAATATGATATGATGTAATATTGTTCTTTATTGAAAACTTATTTCTTTAAAAAACCCAGTGCTGTAGCCTAATGTAGGGTAAAATGCCAGTCAAGAGGTGTGATATTTCACCATGATGCTAACATCATCTAATCTATCTATGTAATATCTACAACATATTTATAACGTAAAATTTATAGTCTGACAAAAGGTATTATTTACAATATTGTCCTTTATATAGTGAACTAGTCCTTGGATATTAATTGATTAGCTGTTAGCTGCTGATTTGTTTTTTTCACTCATCCCATGGGCATTAACTTTTGTGTTATGTAGTAATGATGAAAGTAATATTTAAAACTACAATTCAAATTCAAAGTCAACAACTTTAGGTAGGAAATGTCCTCCAAGCTTGTTGTATTTACATGTGATGTGTAAATTTAAATGTGATGTAACTTGAACTCATCTGCCCAGTCATGTCAAGAGCAGGTATAGACATCTGAACAAATAGGGATCACAGTGACCTTTGTGGTATCTGGAGTTCAGCATGAAGTAAATGGTCTGAAAAAAATGGTGGTGATCCTGTCTTAATGCACAACTGACCACAATAAGTCACACTGATTGCATTTTAATGCCGTGTGGCAAAAACAACACCGTTAATGGTCCAGTGTTGGCACAAAGTAGCTAACGTTGACAGAGACTTATCTCACCCACTGTAGAGACAAGTCAATCAGTGTGAGGGCTGGTGCCAAGTACTTGTTGTCGCTTTGTATCTCTGCTGGAAGGGCCACACTTATCATGCTTTGCAATAATACATCCTGTCCTCATATTACGTAATACCTCACACCTCAACCATGTTGTGCGATCTGTGACTTTTCTAGTGCGTGTGTTGTGCACATCACAGCCACCTCATAAGAATGTTAAAGCTGGAGTCCATGGTGGGAGAGAGCTAGCAAGAGAGCTAGCAAGATTTGAAAGTACCACCTCCTCTCATCCTCCTCTAAGCTCCACACTCTCCTCCCCCTCCCATCAGTGCTCCGTCCAAAGCTACACCCCCTCAGACTTGAACAGTAGGATTCAGCAGGGAGAGAAGAGCCGTTATGCTACATCACCACAGTTGTAAAACGTCCCATTCAAAGCCAATATATCTACGTCATGTTGTCACCTTTATAATGCAGACACTGACAACTACGGCTGTGCAATATGTTCAAAATGTCATATCCTATAACCTCTTCATAACAAGCTGCACTGACGACCAGTTTACAAGCACAGATAAGCTAACATAAGTTAGCACTGGGCTAAAGGCTCAAAAATACTCGGCCGAACAGACATGGAGTGCACAAAGCTCAAATTTTCTGACCTCCTCTCCACACTGTTGTCACAAAACACTGCTCGGCACCTATTTCTCACATCGACCCGCATTAAATGTGATGTGGATCTTCACAGAAATTTCACAGGAAGCTACTAGCGGCAGAGCGCTCCACGATGGCAGCTTTGAGCTAAATGGACATCCAGATCCACTTCACTCACAGTCTGCTGGAGTCTGTGAACACTTTTATAATGCAGACACTGGAGACTATGAGTGTGCAATATGTTCAAAATGTCATATCCTATAACCTCTTCAATACAAGCCACACCTACGACCAGCTTACACCCATAGAAGAGCTAGTGTTAGCATTGGCTAATACTTACTATAAAAGTAGCTTGGTTAGCAAACATTACATATTTCATGAAAATAATAACTCCTCCCAAGGCTAAACAAATAATTACCTGTCCAACAGAACGAAAGTATCTTCTGCATCACTTTTCAGTCCCTTCAGATGTCTCAGTGTCTCCACCGATGTTCACAGTTTTATCATCTTAGCTTTATCCAGTGTTTTGTCGTACTTTCTGCCTCCCTCTTTCTTCTCTTTGCCTGTTTAGCAGGGTGAGCCGTCAGAAGTAACACTGGAAGTGGCATTTTTGGCTCCGTTTTCTCTGCCATTGTTCCCTACACAACGTATTGTCCAGCTAACTATTATTATTCCTGTAGAGGAGTGTGCTGGATATTTCCGGCAATAGTGGGAAGGATGGAGGGACATGAGCAGGACGAGACATCATCTGATTGGTTTTCCCATCTCACTCTGAGTATCAGTTGATTGGTCAGAGTTTTTACAGTCCTGTAGCTGCCACAGAGGTCTGATTCTTTTCATTCCTTTTTCTGAACACATCATGTATTGACTGCTCTCAGGATGGAAGGACCATTTCACCCAGTAGAACAAAAAGTGTTTCTGAACAGCATCATTGATTGCAGCTTTAACTGCTGCCCTGGATTTTGTAGTAAAAATCTAGGTTTAAATAATTAAATTTTGCGATTGGTGCAAAATTAGCCTGCTAATACATACTCATGAATTGAGGTGTCTTAAATAAAGGGAAAGGTAAAAAAAAAAAAAAAGGATAATTATACTATTTTCATTACATTATGTAGAAATATTTTAGGAAACCTGTAATGATATAATTACATTACAATATAAGTCCTATATTCCATTTTTAATTATATTACATAAACATATCAAGGCCCTCCAGGGCACAGTGAAGAAAAAGAAGATAGCAGGAAAAAAAAACTCAGAGATGATTGAATAATTTTCATATTGCACAGTAGTTACTGTCGAAGCAGTTACTTTGCGCGAAAGTAATGAGTTAATGCCAGTTGCTCCCACTTCAGAGAGAGAGAAAAAAAAATCTAATACTCACTTTTTCATTAATAATCTTTTTAATATTGTGTTGTTTTGTGTGAGTATGAGCAAAATGATTGGTGGTGGTACTGGCCGCAATGCAAAGGGCACCAGCTCAAATCGTTGCTGAGGGCACCAAATTGGTCAGAGCTGGCTCTGCCAGAACTGGTAGGCTTGTTGATCAATAACAGTTACTCACTTATTACTTTGACGAGTCACCATTGGCTCTCAACTAATTTTTCCAACTCATATCCTGTAAAAGTTTTGAATTTGTTCTTGTCAACTTTTCCAACCCCTTCAGGTCAAAGTCCAGTACATGGTTCTCTCAGCATGTACAGGTGAATTTTTCAGAGGCGCTATAGGGTCATAGAAAACCTGTGGATCTGGTGAGGAGCTAGCGTTCACTCCTGAGCAGAAAATGATGGAGTTCTCTGTACTGCAACTCTGTATGGGCCGGGCTAGACAAGTCATCAGTCACATATGTGCAAGGGGGTAAGGGTGGACACATCCACACCAGGATTGCGAGCTGACTGATGGGTTATTGCAGTAACACTGTCACTGAGGCTAGCCATCTATTAAATGTCAGTCCCACCAACTGAGCCTTGGGTCTAGGGACCGGAGAGTGTTGCTATAGAGCATTTGATTTCATAGCACATTTAATAGTGGCGCCACCATATGAACTACTGCAGCTCCTCTTAGATGTGCAAAGCAAATGTGCATAAAATGATAGCTTGCATATTGTAATCATGGCAAGATATAGCTATAGAGTAATAGAGAGGCAGCCCCAAAAGTGGTACCCTGTTCAATTTTAAAAACCTATAACCCTGTTTGTTTTTTATGCCAAAGTTATGTTGATTGCACCAGTTGAAAAACTGAAGTGGCTTTCTATAGAGCTCTGGTAGTTGACGTCACACAATCCCGGCATGCAACAGTCAAAACCAAAACACTGCCATTTTGGTAGGAAAGCACCCTGATTAAACTACTGCCAGGGATCTCGCCACTCGTAGTTAAATGCCTGTAAATGTTTCTCAGAGATATGGTGGATAGTTGTTGTGCTCCAGGATGCCAGAACAGCTGAGGACAAAGACAGAGATGGATAACTGCCATAAAATATGCAAGAAGCAATCATGAGAAAACAGAGTGGTGGGAACCCACAGACAACTAGATCAGGTACAAAAATCAACATTGTTTCCTAAACTTAATATCTGATTTATTTTACGTGCTTTTATTACAATTCTGAACGGCTGTAAAGTACTTAATTTTGGAGCAGATTTTCCTGTCAATATGGGGGCTTAAACAGAGTCACGTGACATCTGGAGCTCTACAAAAGACCTACTGTGATGACAGCATGTCTGTCTGACATATTACAGATACGAAAACGTTACCATTTCTTTCTTAAATTAAAAGAAGTAACATAATTGACTCAATTTTAATGTCATTTTAAGGGACCATCAGGCAACATAACACTCCAACTGGTAAAAAATTGATTAAGAACACACAAAAAGCTCTTTCTATAACTGTGTGCTCCAGATTTCATCTTTCCTGTGACCCTATTTCACTCAGTGACTGTTGCTCTGTTGTCGTCTTAAGACGTAATAAAGCCTCACACCAAACAACCTGCCCAGAAGCACCAAATAGTCGATGTATGACATGGTAATTTGTTATTTTGGATACAATTGCAATGCCTTCTTGCTTTTTGTGTGTAGTAAGAATAGAAAGACAAAAGGTGAAAAACAAATGTGGATGGATGGGCCCAACAAACACAGGACTTTAAATCAGGACACTCAATTTTTTTCCCTGTATTCATGTTTATTGGTTTATTTAGTTGTCATTTATTGCTAACTAAACTAGAGCTTATGTTTTTCCTAGACCTTTTCTTTTTTTAAAATATATTCTTTATCGATAGCCTTGTATTTCACAGCAATGACATTTGTTTCTTTTAGTCTTTGGGTCTTCTTAAGCTCCTTGTTTTTGTCTACCTTGAATGCAAATGTACAAAATGAGAAATTAATGTTTCCCTACCAAGCATTATTAACAGAGGCAAAGGTACGACAGCTGAGTCAGGCTGTAACTCATTTTTACATGGCTTTTCTGTCTGGTTGATTGCCACCAGCTGAGGCAGGCCCATTAACGTGGAACGTGTGATCCTACTGGCCATAGCAAGCCCCCTTAAAATAAATAAATATACCAGATTTGTTTGCATAACAAAACAAACCCAACTTACATACATCTGTAATATTACGCACATTAATTATAGCGGCTAAAAATAGCTTGACCAGGCCTCAAAACCATATGTTCCAACCATTAAAAAGCAGGGATGTGATTCTGAGGCCCACGAACTGAACCCCCTCAATGCCTCAGCTGCAACTAGAAATTCTGTTATGACCAGAATCGGTGACAAAGGGCAGCTTTGGCGGAGTCCAACCCTCACTGGAAACAAATCTGATTTACTGCCGGCAATGTGGACAAACTCTGCTCGGATTCCGGTGGGGGGGTTCCTCCCAATCACGCCTCTCCAGGTATTACTGTCATTGCCCATGTAAGCATTTAAGCACTGAAGTCCCCCCAAGTAGAACAAAAAAGGGGACCGACATTGCCTATTAGGGCTGTGTCCAGCTGGATCCCATGGATGCAGACCCGGCCCCCAGGTAGTCGCCAACGAGCCTCACCTCCAGGCTTAGCTCCACAGGGGGGCCGTGACCCGCATCCGGGGGAGGGAAAATATGCACCATTTTTGTTTCTCTTCATAAAGGGTTAGGATAAGTCCCCCCAAAAAAACTCTTGAGATTATAGTTAAAACTCCATTGTTTAAGCAATGATAACTTGCAATAAGAGTTTTCACAAAGTGTATCATCCCACATGGTCTCTGACAGTCCTACTGAGGTGTGATTCTCAACGTTAATGGCAAGAGGTAGTCTACAGGCTCAAGAGACTGAGCTCCTAAGGCCTGTTTTTTCGGTGTGCTATCATCAAGTGCCCATACAAATGCATTCTTCTTAACTTCTGTCTCTTCATGCAGAACATCAGTATCTCTGTGAACTCTGTTTGCACACAATTCTTTTTGCAGGTATTGCTCATATATCCAGGTGGTAAACTTCCAATACATCATGGCGATTTGTGGAAATCTAGTTGTTAAACAGCTGTGATTGGATCTGTGACCAACCTTGGAGCACCACAGGAGGAGCTGAGCACTGCTGGTGCCCACACAAGTGCTGACCGCACTGGGCTTCTTGGCAAGGGGAGCTGACTGACCGATGGGGAGTGAGTCAGTCTGATGTGATCCCATTGATGGACTGCATTCAAGATGCAATAAAAGCACTATATCAGTGTGCAGATTATTTGTGATGTGCAAATGCATCTGACCAACATCATTGGAAGGTGGTCTGGGTCAAGGCACAATTAATGCATCCTAAATAACAGCATGGTAGGATCAAGCTGCAGGTTGGCACGGTGTAAGGCGGCTGGAGTAAATGTTGACTGGTCATCTGTCTTCCCCCTACTCATGGTTTGCATATGTGCATCCAACTATCATCTACACACTGCGTAAAGTCACAAATAGCTTCATCAGTATCTCTCCTGAATTGCAAACCTATTTCACATCAGTGTGATTCAAGTGCAGCACCACTGTAATCCTGTGTTTCTAATTTGAGTGACCATGGCTACACCCTGAAATTTTTCCTCTTTCTCCTTAAATGAATTTATGGGTGTGGTGAGGGTTAAGTCCATAATGCCAACACGTGCGCTCGTTTCCATGCTGAGAGATGTAAACGTTTCTGTACTATGTGAGGCAACTGGACAAAGTGACCAGAAAAGAAAAGGTCTATCCGGAGGTCACCAATCTGAAGGCCACCAATGGATGCCAGTGGACAATGAAACACCATTATGAGAAGTTAAAGAAACCTAAGTGATTACCAGCCCGTCAAGAATCACAATGGCCGGAGTGGGTCCAACAGGAGGGACTGCTGGTGGTTTGACCAAGTAAACACAGAATTTACAGACACAGACTGATGAGGAAAAGTATCCTTGACACGGCCGCTCATACTGTGCAAGTGACAATAAAGTTGACATTCCATGTCCTTGGTTAAAGGCAACACACCTGACAGCAAGATGGACTGACAAGCTCCGGTGTCTCACAGTTTTGTCACAGAGCACCTGCTTGCACAGTCACCAGGCACTGACACAAATCTGTCTGATGCAAAGGGACTAAACCCATCTGGCACCTCCCCTTTTACAGGTTCACAATTCAAGATACATTTTTACTAGTCAGGGGATTTCCTAGCAAAGCCACTGCTTTGGGCCACTCAGTCTTCTTCAGTAGAATTGGACATTTATGAATGTGCCTTTCAGTATGACAGTAGTGACATTCTATTTGACAGGCATTGGTTGTTTACAAAGGTGGATGAGATGTTTTTGACATTGGCATTTGTGATTTTGATAGAAAGGTCGCTTTAAGATTTATGTGCCCTGTAATGAACTGGAGACTTGTCCAGGGTGTACCCTGCTTTCTGCCCTCAGACAGCTGGGATAGGCTCCAGCCCCCCCACGACCCAATAAGCGGTAGAAAACGGATGGATGGATGGATGGTCGCTTTAACAGTGAGAGCAAACTCATCGACCAGGACTGTGTTCGTTTGTTCAGGTAACCCTAACCCTTTCAAATCCCACATGAGTTTGACACATAAATCTTTTTCAATTTTCAGAATTGCTGCCGATATGCTTCTGGCACTAACTCATATGCATATACACTCTGAGCTTCCCCGACCAACACACTTTATGTGAAGCACTCACATCTTTTTCATTAAACGGTGGCACAAGTTAGTTGTTCTGAGCTCAAACTCTCTTGATGCTAACAGTTGACTTGAGAAATTGGAGCTTTGCTGTCCCTCATTTTGCCTTTCGTGGTGAGCTAACCACATTCTCATCTGATCAGATTTTGTTTGTTCTAGCCTGAACTTTACATCCAACTGCTCCAATTTCACCTCAACATCAGAGTCATTAAATTCACCTGTGCTTTTTCTATTTAACCTCAAAATCCTTTGGGAGGACCTGATGTTCCAGTAAGCCAGTGACCAGAGTCAGCTTTATAGCATCTTTCCTGCTTCCTGATGGGCCCGTAATCCCATACTGGTAAATTAGCCTTGTTACATAGATTGACTTTCCAAAGTGGGGTTCTCCACAAAACAACCTCCATATTGGATATAAACACAGTAATTATTAAAAGAGCAACCAACTAAAAACACCTTCATAAAAAGAACAGGTTTATCTCTCAGCAAGGACAAAGCCCCATTTGTCATATATGACCAAACACAAAAAAAAAAACAGGTTGCTAACTGGGAAACTGTCAATGTGAACTACACAGGTCCTCCTTTGGGTTCTAACGGGAGACTGGAGAAACATAACACTGCTGTCGCCACCCACCGATTCTGTTAGAATGACAGAGTAACAAAACCAACCCTAAACAAAGGACTTGAGAGAAGTGTGCAGATTTATAATGGTGGCCAAGAACAGAAAGACTAAAATTTAAATGCAACATTTTGATCTCAGTCACTCAAAAATATAACACCAAACTAAAACACAGAGAGCCAACTAAAAGTGTTGACACTTTATCAAGCAGAAAACCACTGTGTGAAGAAAACCCAACCGTCTTATATGACCTCCTCATTCTAGTTGATTGCCACCAGGTGAGGCAGACGAACACAGGTGCAATCAATGGCATCTGATTAAGGTGAATGAGACCATTAATGATCCTCTGAACACAACACCACTATGATGATGGTAAGAAAATGCACGGTAAGACAAAAATAATGTCTGAAAAAGAATGACAAAGTCAAACACAGACATTTTCTTTTCACCCACAGAATAAGAATAATTTAAGAGAGGGGCAATGATTGTGTGTTTAAGAAATTATGATGGTCTATGTGAGAGGGAATTGCATTGTTTGAGAAGGAGTATAATTAAAAAGTAAGTTAGTTTGATTGAACAGGACAGTTTAAATCCTCATTCCCCTGATTGACTTACAGCCTTGACAACAAAGGAAGTACACTCATATGATGACTCTAGATCAATGGACATAAGTTGAAAGTATTTATGTTTTATTCAAAAGGACCCCCACCAAGCAAGAACTCTTCGTAGTGATAGTGTGTAGTGTAGTGTAGATGGACACTTTAGAATCAGCAGCAACTTGAAATTGGATCACAGACATTTATAAGAATACCTGATGACCTGATATTATTAGTGGCATCCTTCAAACCAACCTAGATGCAGGTTAAAGGTATGCTTGAGGCTTTCTATCTCTCAACATCAGAGTACAATGTTGGCCTGAGACTGCCCGCAAAATCCAAACAAAAAAAAAAATAGCTTGTATCGGTATACGTTACATCTATACCTATTTAACTGAAACAAACTCAATTGGAATACTGGGAGCAAACATAATTTTATTCAGTGTGTTACCTATTGGGAAGTCTCTTGTGTCAAACAGTGGCAATTAAAGGCAGTTGATACAGGTGTTCGCCATGGGCAAACAACATTTGAGGCTGAAGGAATAATCATGCAGGAAATCAATTGATGCCTGAGGGGGGAAAAGCCAACCAGAGGGATGCCACTTACATCCTCTCAAAGGCTAAGATTTTACTTGTCTATTCCTCTAACACAAAAAGACAATAAAGACATTGAGAATTTGCAGAAATCTACTGAGAGGAATGACAGAGAGAGATGTTAGGAGAAAGGCCGCAAAGACTAAAGGAGATGAGGGAAGAATAGCAGGCAAAAAAAAGACAATTTGATGGAAAGTTAAAAAAAATAGGTCGGCAGTTAAGGATGATTAGGGGATAAAACATATCCTCATGGTGCAACACCATGAAAGGCAATGCCACACCATGCATCAATATTTATCTTCAACATCCTGCAGGTGATCCCTGGAAAATGACACTGTGATTTTTTCCTTGTTGTCTCCCACCTCAAACAGCCAGTTAGCAGTGGCTGGTTACAGTTTGCAGCACATTAAGGACCTAAAACAGGCTGGATACATCCAGATTACATTCTGAGAGCCACAAGGAGACAAACGTATCTACGACAAGACAAAAGTCTGTTTCAAATTGGAATCATTTATGGCATCATCAAATGCAGAATAAGAGCTAGAAAATACAAGATGTAATGAGAACTTAAGATGAAATTTGGAAGTAGTATTAGTAGTATATTTTCTGTGACGCTGCATAAAATTTCGCGACCAAGTCAGTCTGGCCAAGTTGCCCATCTCTTCAATTTCAATTTCCCCCAAGAATGGGGACCAATGAAAAGCTAGCATTTCTAACGACTCGATTGATTCGCGTTTAAGGCAATGACACACTAGTTATTTGGATTAACCAGTTTTTGCAGCTGCACATACGTCAGAGGAAAGAGTAGCCTGATTGGTTGAGGCTTTGTCCAGTAGCATACAGAGCCATTTGATAGACACGGGTTAAGAACTTGGTTTACCAGGCAGCTTGGCATGCTTGCAGAGCTTTGTAGTCGCGATAGCCAGACTAACCATAAAAATGTGACATGTTTGTAGTGGTTAGCACTGTCGCCTCACGGCAAGAAGGTACCGGGTTCGAATTCCGGGCCTGTGGCCTTTCTGTGTGGAGTTTGCATGTTCTCCCCGTGTCTGCGTGGGTTCTCTCCAGGTACTCCAGCTTCCTCCCACCATCCAAAAACATGCATGGGGATAAGGTTAATTGGCTAAATTAAATTGACCGTAGGTGTGAATGTGAGTGGTTGTCTGTCTCTATGTGTCCTGTGATGAGGTGGCGACGTGTCCAGGGTGTACCCTGCCTTCTGCCCTAAGACAGCTGGGATAGGCTCCAGCCCCCCCACGACCCAATGAGGATAAGCGGTAGAAAATGGATGGATGGATTAGAAGAACCAGGTGAAAAACTGAATTGAATTTGTTGTTGTTTAAGTTTTTGTTTGGTAGTATGTGTTGATTGTGAAAATATAGTAGTAATGATTCGGGTAATACTGTATGTGCAAGTAAAAATAATAATACATTTTATTTTTTGGCAATGTACAGGATAAAAATTAAAAATATGCACAAACAATTTTGAAAATTTTTGTCTCTACTCATTTTTCCTTGAATAATGTGTCCCCATCATGTGGTTTTTGATGGTTGCTGCTTTAGTTGAGGCTGGAGAATACTGGGGTCCATTTCAGAAAGGTTGGTTCAGACAGGTTTTGTGAAAACAAGGAAACTTTGGGTTATTGGTTTCAGAATGCCAGTTGATCTTGACACTGAGTCAGTTACCATGGCAACAAGTGAAGTCTGTCAGGTTTTCTTCAGCTAACCTCGAGTTTGTCTTGTTCTTAAGTGAAGGCAGTGGCAGACATGGTGTGTCCGTTATTTGCAGAGCCAGTTGATATTGAGGCGCAGATAGTCCGCAGAAATCTCTGTCAAGAGAGGATTTTTAGATCCTGCATAAGTAAAAATTATCCGCTTGTAGGCGCCTCACCCACCTCTAACTTAACTTGATCTGAACTTGAGATTTGACTTGTCTATTTTTTTCTGTAAGTATACCTTGTATAGTTGGGTGGAGCCTATCCCAGCTGTCTTAGGGCGGAAGGCAGGGTACAACTTGGACAAGTCTCCAATTCATCACAGGACACATAGAGACAGACAACCACTCACACTCACATTCACACCTACGGTCAATTTAAATTAGCCAATTAACCTAATCCCCATGCATGTTTTTGGATGGTGGGAGGAAGCCAGCGAGAACCCACGCAGACACGGGGAGAACATGCAAACTCCACACAGAAAGATTAGAGGATTCGAACCCGACACCTTCTTGCTGTGAGGTGACAGTGCTAACCACTACACCACCGTGCCGCCCCTTGACAGATAGCAATAGCAACATAATTGAGTGATCTCAGAGTGTCATGTGTATTTACTGTCATTGTAAGTGGTGGGTCAATACTGAAGAACATCTTATTGAGGAAAGCTGTGCTGTTGAAGTTGATGGACCCTCTTCCTCATTGTAATTTCCAACTTTGCTCTGTTAGAGAGAAAAAGACAGCAAGAAAAAAAAAGCAAGTTGTATTGTGGTACAACACTATCAACTATTTGATGTTGAATTTAATAAAAGATGTAAACCTCAACAGGCATCTCTACATCTTCGTCTTCATCATCATCCTGTAATGAAAAACACTTTTTTATTTGCTATACTTCAACCCATTATGAAAATCTGTTGTTGAGCGTACTTATGACAGCATGGCGGTCTGTTATGTCTGAAGGCTTCACCAGACAGAATATACCATCAGTAACTGGTAGAAGATGACGATTAGATAGTTGATGTTTTTACAACAGTGTGCAGGTCATATCACACACTTTTTCCAAACATCACTCTGGGTCACCTTAAAATAGATTATGATATCTGAAGGGCAACCAAGAATCTGGATAAGCAACCCCAGTCAATTACAAAGAACGGTAGCCTACTCCCACAAGTAAACTCAGTGTGCCAAATTGTGTGATGGCCTTCTATGATTGGGGGCCATCCACAGCGACGTTACTTCCTCTCTTCCTCTCCTTATTTGCTCTTCCATGGTGGCCGTGGCTCAGTGTGGGAGCATTGTGACTACTAAGGTGGCCTGCTCATTTGGTGTTGTGGGCTCCTTCATTTGGTGCAGCAGACGGGCATTGTAATCGCCGTCAGGGTCCACTATTTCCTCCACCCATGTGCTCAGCTGTCCTCTCCTTGTTTTGACCTTCCTGTATTAATTTATCTGTTTATTTTTGGTTGTTTGGAAATTAATTTGGTAATCTCCTAGAGTATTTCAGTTTCATTATTGTGGCTTTAGTTCAGTTGTTTGTTTTTTTGGTTTCATTTGTTGAATCTATTAGTTTATTAAAGTGTTCCTTGGATTTTTGGATTTCTTTGTTTAGTCCACACCAGTTTTGTGTAACTTTTGGGCATGTTTTATTAACCTTTCTTGTCTTTTGTTGACAGGTGAAGTGGGCTGACTGCAGCATTTTAATCTCTGGTAGTGGTGTGTTCTTCACAGTCCCCCTACTTCTTTTTGATTTCATGTTTGTGTAGTTGCAGTGTCATGGGTGCCATTTGGGAGGTCATTTGGGGACCTCCCTTCCCCTTTTCGTTGCCCTTCCGCATGGTAAGCCCCAGTTTTACTTTTATCCCCTTTGTCTACTTGCTTATTTTAGGGTGTGTGACATCATTGATTTATATTTTATTTGGAATTATTTTGTTAATAAAACCATTTTTGTTTGTGTGACCCTGATTAATAAAAACAACAAGAATTTCCCCAGGTGGCATTGTTGCATTCAACATCTAGTAGTTCCACAAGTACCACATCTTGCCACCTTTGTGTTTTATAAGTTGTTTAGTGCCGCTGGGGTAACTCTTTCTGTTCAAGACCGGTATGGTCGAATGACTCTCTAACCTCTCCCTACGGAAAGAATCAATTTGTTTATTCTTTTTAATGAAATGTTTACCGCAAGTAGGTTTGATTTCTAATGCTTCAGATGTGCTGTACTGTTCCTACCCTGTTGTGAGAGTAAAACTTATTGTTGATTGGTAGGTGTAGAAAGCCGGTCATGTCTATGAGGCTCATCCCAAGGGGATGGCTGATGGTTATCTAACATTTCTGCCATTGTGACAACACTTGCTGAATATAAAATGTGAAAAAAAAACAACTCTTCTTCTCATTCACATATAATATATATCTCTCTTAGATATGATGTTATTGTTATGTTACCCACACTTCCATATGCTACCATACATTTTCATGGCTGCAGAAGTGTCTTCTACGATGAACTTATGCAGATGACAAAACATGATAAAGTGCCCTGAGCGGTGGCTCAATGTGCAAGTAAACATGGTCTTAGAGTGAAGAAAACACAATGCAATTCATAGGAGAGTATGGCAGTAAATAATAAAGTATGACTGTACATGAAAGAAAGGGTTTATGTTTTGTGTGACACTTATGACTCAAAGGGTCTCTCGTAATAATGGTCTTACAGAGTCTCATAAAAAACACACTTACAGGCTGTTTAAAGATAAAAATAGAATCCCCTTCAGTAGTATGTCATGCTGCACTACCATGCACCTGCAGCTTAAGTATCAACTTCCCCAGTTGCACAGTCCCTAAAATGTCCTGATGGTTAATGTTCAAAAAAAACAACAACAACAAAAAAATAGAAAAGGTGCTTTCAGTATCAGCAGTGCACGTAAATCACAGTTTGTCAGAGTCAAGGCCATGCAAGGCAAGAGATATGCCTAATATTTATGTTCTGCTGTTGTGGTAAACTCAAATGTTTATGCACTAATGGTATCGGAGGTGAAATCAGACTGAGGATGGACTGCAGTGAACAGTCAGCATTTGTACTGCTTATGGGGAAACTGACATTGGGAAAAACACATACTGCCAAAAATATTAAACATTGTTTATTGAATGAATATTTTTTTCTTCATTTTCTATGCCATGCTGCTTTACAAACCCAGTCATGCACAGGAAAAGTACTGTGGGTATTTTTTATTATTGAGACATTTTCCCAAGGGACGAACTGTAGATGTTTGTGACAAGGGAGGGAAAATGAAAAATGCTAAATTCTATTTTATGAGATTTTTTTCATTCAAGTGAAATTAATAAATAAAGGAAACAGTGGCTTGTGAGTTAGGGCTTGGGGAAAAAAAGAATAACAGAGGTCATTGCCATGGCAGTCTCACAAAGCTAGGCCTCCACATATCATAGCATTGTGCGAGCACTTAAGAAAGGTTTGGCTCTGAGATTTTTAGTACAGGGAGAAAAATATCTGGTGACTCAGACTGTACTCATCTCTGCCTGGCAGAAAATAATCATCAGAAAACTGACCCTTATTATAAAAGCACTAAAAGAACTTGACACTCCTGTTTAGAGTGCTATCACAGTGCTTATTTCCAGACTTATGATGAGTGAAATGTGTTCTCTGAAGATCATTCCTCCTGCATGCCATGCCTCCCTTTTGCTTCATTGTCCTCTTTGTGTTTAAAAACCAACAGCTCCTCTTGCTATATTTTTTTTTAAAAATATATATTTTTACTGTACATTGTGTTCCATCTTGTCATGCCCTTTGTTGTCTTATCAAAGACTTTGGGCATAATTGTTTAGATTAAAGCACATTCTTATTAATGTACAGTGACTCCATCTGACAAAGGCCTTTTTATTATATAGCAATGGTCTGTATAATTTGAGGTCCTCAAAAGGAAATAGAGTCTCTGACTGGCTCTCTCAACCTGTTTTATCCTACATACCTCAAGAGAGTGGAAAAAAATGATTTAGAAGAAAAGAACAACAATTTTCAGCACACTGATTATTCCTCTCCTGCTGTGAGACTGTCTTCGGTTATATCTATAGCTATCATGTTATACCTCCTGTATGTCCTGGCTTACTGTGACTTCTTTATATGCAAGTGAAACCTTCAAGTTAGAGGGAAAAATAGCATGTTTTTCTTGGATGTTTGTGGCTCATTACACTTAAGCCTAGGGACAGTAATCTATGAGATTACAAATAAGTGGGCCCTCCTGCTGGAAGGCAGGATCTGTGCCTTTTTGTGTGGGGAAAGGGAATTTGGCAGGCTGCTGTCAAGCCAGTGGATCAAAGTCCTTTTCCCAATGCAGTGGCTCATCACAACAGAACAGAGAGAGAAAGAGAGAGAGTGAGAGAGAGCGAGAGAGAGAGAGAGAGAGAGAGAGAGATCTTGGAGGAAGACAGCTTATGCCACTCATGGTTGGCTTACTGTGCACACTTGCTTCACATTTTAGATCCAAAGCCCATACTGAGCAAAGCTCGATAAAGCACTCAAGTCAGCAGGGGAGACTAGATGTGCTGTCAGTGTCAGTACATCCAAATAGATCGTGACAGTGACACACGAGCATGTACAGAAGCAATGTCTCCATGCAAAATATGAAAAGGATGTCAACATTCGGAGATGTGGTTAAAAAAAATATACCAAACTTTTAAGATGCATCTCCACAGAATTATAGGAGGCCATACTGCAGCATGCTGCAGCATGCTATGGTTGTGGTTCTGTGTTACAGTACTGAATAGGGTTTTTTGAGGAATGGTGCAATTAAGTAAAAGACACACAACGTTAGTTCACATTCAAGGGATGTGAAAATGTGATCCATAAACTGTCCTCATTACAGCAGCCTGTCTCTGAATAAGCGTACACTTCTGTGTCTGGCTACAGGCGTTTTCCATGTCACTTGATATCTGTGGGCATTAGAATAATGCCACAGCCTTAAAATGCCACAAGAAAACAGAAGTTCAATTAAACAGGCCTTGGGGATTAGTGCTATTACTATCAAGGTGCCCTCGAGCAAAATATTTTATCCTAGATTGCACCGATGGAGCTGCACAATGGTCAACCACAATCCTTCTCAACAACAGTGTGACGCCGGCTGTGGACTGCTCAACCAAGACTCATTTTTCATCGAAACAAGAGGGAGGCAACATCCAACAGACAAGTTGGTGATAATGCACGAGAATGGCCTTGTTGTATATCTGCACAGATTCTATATGTTTAATCACAACATGCGCCTAAATTTAGATATAAAAATTTAGATGAAGTTCTGCAATATCTGCAGTGTCTGTCACAGATCTCTCAGCCTTACTCTCTGTCCACATTCTTTATTAACCAGACAATGCTGATTTTTGGTTTCATGATCACTTTGATAATCAAGGTTGCTCATGTGAAAGCACACTTTCCAAATTGATAGTTTGAGCATGGACTACTCAAGGGACAAAAGTGTTAATCACCTTAATTACAATTAAGGTGAACAGAAAGTTCCCAGGCTGTGCTCAGAATTCTGGAGCCGCCTGAGATCCACAGACCACCCAAAGCTCCAGTCATGATGGATTATCAGTATCACCAAAGAAAGGCGATTCATTAGTATTATACATTCTTTTTACTGTTGTCATGATGTCACGTGTTAAGGCTGGGGAAGGCAGCTTATTTTTGGAATTACTGGTCAAAAAAACATAATAAACTCTCAGCATCTTGCTGGTACACTAGGGTGGGCACAGAGAACCAGGAATAGAAATAAATTCAGAAAAAAAAACATTTGAAACAGAACATGGACCATTTTTGAACAAGCATGTGTACTCGCCAAACAAACCAACAGCATCTTGTTAATGCACCACTCATCCTTAACTCCTCTTTGAGTGTACCTGCTGTTCTGCAATTAAGGTGCAAATTATGCTCAGCTAATAATACAGCTTGAGATGGAAAAAATGAAGGGTCATAACAAGTAAATCCTACCCAGCAACTGATTAGTGCATTTCATCAACAGTGGGAGAGGTGCCCATGGGCACAAACAGATAAAGAAAGCTGTGAGATTGTACCAAACATGTGATTTATGGAAGAGAAGCCAATTTCAAGGGTACTTCGAATGCCTGGCAAAGTATGTTGCATGCAGACATTTTATGAATAAAAAAGACAAAAAAAACTGCTGTGAATGTTTTTTTTTCAAGGAGCTTTAAGTATGTGTGTCTGATAATGGAAATGAAATAAATGTTCCATTTTAGTTGCACTGGGGCCATAAGGTATTGCTAGTTCTGTCTGTACATACGCCTGCATCAGAGATAAATCACAACATCTCTCTGTGGACTTGCAGCTATGTGACCCCAATGACAAAGACTCACAAGTCCACTGAAAGATTGAAAGATGTGATTACGTCGGTGTAGGAGTACAACATATACTATGCAGGTATGGAATGTACAGAATGTCACATTTGGTCATCAGTGGAGTATTCCTATATACTGACCTCTCCAATTACAATTTTAAGCTGGCTATAAGTGAGATATATACTGGACGGGTCAGCATAAAGGAATATGTAACAGACATAGCAGATGATAGATTTTTTTTTGTCAAATAGCACTTTTTGAAATGCTATCTTCTCACTTGAACATTTTGATTTTCATATTTCTCATTTTATAGGAGGTTATTTATCCCAAAGAGAATGTGCTCAACAACACTATAATCACAGAGTGAATGCAACAATAAGGAAGAAGATTGCAAGCAACTGCAGTGATTTTCAGAGTAGTTTCCAAAATGGGTTTTGCTGCTAGTATTTTCGGTATGTGTTTCACTCGGGGACACTGTGCAACAAGTTTGCAATTTGTTAAGCAGTAAAGATGCAGGCTACTGGCTACACCAGCAGGGTTTAAAGGTCTATGAACTCCAGTGCTATGTTTTTGTTTACAGTGTACTAACACTGAACTGAGTTCTCTTTGCAGGGAGAGAGAAGACAGTGTAGCTGTGAACAAAATGAAATACAGACTGGAGAAAGTAGAACTGAACTGAGCCACCAGCAAAAAAAAAATATATATATAAAAACCATAAAGATGTGTTTGTGGTAAATAAAAAGATATCAGTTTCTTAAGCTGTTCGGCGTGTTACTGCTGCTCAAATTGTTTGTAGTGAATGATAAAAGATAAGTAGCACACCTTGCATGCATCTGTTTTAATACTAAAGGATAACAGGTGCAGCTGCTCTTATGAATCACATATCACGTTATGCTGCCTCACACTCAGTGTGAGGCAGCATAAAGTCTTCCCTTTGTCCTTCTCGAGAGAACAAAAGGGAACTCATAAACCATGAAAAAACTCATAACCCTGAAAAACAAAACCAGGCCTACTCAATTCCAAGTGCATTGAGGCAGAGAACCTGTGTCCACAGTCCTCACTTACTGGTCCTTTGATAAGTCAAGAGAACATTTCAAATGACCAACACCTTCATGAAATACTGTTGGTGCAACATTTTCATCAAACAGTTTGACTTGGAAGCTTGTTTCCAGATTGATAAATGTGTTTTGGGTTCCTGCTGGAACATGTTTACATGCATTAATGTTCAAAAAACACTTTCTCTTTTTCATAGTGTCTGAATATACCTCTATTCTCTCTAAACCCCATGTCTGTTCTGATATGCTTGCACCTTTGGGGCACAGTTCTTTGGCTGTGGGTGGTACATTCTACATTAATACATTCTATGTATTCTGCATGTGAAAAACATAAGTGGAGCCAAATCAGAATTGTTTGTTGAGTCATGTGTTTTCTGATCCCAGCAGCCGACAATTAACTGATTGAACTGTCTTATTTCACAGTTTCTGGACAATAATGTAATGAACTTTATTCATAAATTGCACAATTTCTAAACACTATGTAACATACGTATACACTACAGATCAAACATTTGGAAGCAACTTCAAGTTTTTGTTCACAATACCTATATATGTATTTTGGGATGTATTTAGTGCATGATCACACTTTCCCTTCATTGATTTGCACCATTTTCCTCAGTTCACCTTCAGGTATATATTGATGTTACCAGACTACTGCTGAAAAAATGTCAACAAAAGAAGAGAAGGGCTTAGTTTTCGGATCGAGAAGATTAAGTGCAAATGTAAAAAAATCACTTTGTCTTTTCAGAGTCTGCACACAAAAATCTCAATAAATCTAAATGTGATCAAGTCTCTGACAAACTACCACAGATGCATTGTTGCAAAGTATACCAATGAAACTATGGTCTTTTTTTGTAAAATTCATGCTTCTCCGGCTTCTTCCCACTACCCAAAAACATGCATGGGGATTAGGTTAATTGGCTAAATTTAAATTGCCCGTAGGTGTGAATGTGAGTATGAGTGGTTGTCTGTCTCTATGTGTCCTGTGCTGAACTGGAGACTTGTCCAGGGTGTATCCTGCCTTCTGCCCTAAGACAACTGGGATAGACTCCAGCCCCCTGCGACCCTATGTGAGGACAAGCGGTCGAAAATGGATGGATGGATGGATGGATGAAACATGTATGTGCACAAGTCTGTTTTACCATATGTCCACTTCAAGAAGGATTTCTAGCTTGTAAAAAGGGAACAAAATCCCCTCAGCTTAAATAGCACAAACAATGAGTGAAGTCTGTTTCATCATTCTGAGGAATGATGCATTGCATAAATACATTCTTAACTAATACCTGCTTATGGGATTCCTCTGTGAGTACCATATGGCCATGAACTCAGACATCAGGGGGGCTTATTTGCATATGTCGCTCACAAATGAGTACTTCAAGCTGCAAGAAAGAAACCTCTTAGAATCATGCACCAGTTGTTTGCATAAACATTTGAACTGCCTGTCCACTGGAAGGTATTCAGGAAGCAGATGGAAGCGAGGTGACGACTTTCTACAGTTGCCTGTACATGCAAACTCCACACAGAAAGGCCCCGGGCCAGGAATCGAACCTGGTACCTTCTTGCTGTGAGGTGACAGTGTTAACCACTACACCACCACCACCTCAGTTGCCTGTATATCAGTTTTAATTGGAAATCAATCTGTCAATAGAGAGTGGGCCAAGTGACGAAGCATGGCTGAGATGGTTAATATTATGCTATACTGTTGATTTCAGTAAATAAAGATGTTAATTCAGGTTAAAGCATGCACAGTTAATTAACATTACATTTTCTATGTTGCTTTTCAAAATTCAACAGCAGGCAGCCAGCATGTAATCAGGATGGATGGGTTCGGTGTTGCCTACAAGTTTTGTGGACTTGGTCAAGCTTCTAGAGTAGAAGTTTTGTAAAAGCATCATGAGAAATAATAAGTTGCGAGACAGGACAGGAGTGACAGGTTCTGGATGTGAGGAGATTGGCTCCAACAAAAGTTAAACCAGGTGGGAATAGAGATGGGAAAATAATGTGCTACCTTCTTGAGCATGTGTAGCTTGAAATTGATGTGCTGTGGAATGCATAAACATATGACACATGGGTGTTATTTCATTGTACTAAATATTGATTCATATGCCATATGCAGCATGCGATTTCAATTAATTTTTTTCCTGTTTATTTTATCACAGTAGTTGCTTTTCTGTGGCCACCAGGAGAGAATGTGGTAATGAGCAGATGGTGAGGTGCACCCAGGTGACGGCACAACAATAAGATATGTGCATGCCAACATGATGCTTGGATAAAATTGGCAACCATCTAGTTGTTTTGATTTCTTGGGCCTTGTGATTAATTGATGTATGACTAACAAAGCCTCAGCTTGAGGTCCCATGAAAGAGCTCCTACATAGTTGGACAGTGTTTATTGGAATATTTTTGCTGACCCAGGAATCTCAGACTGTGACAGAGGATTCCAGTTGTTGTAGCCATGGGACATTTTTTTTTATATATAAGAGAGGGAAAGCAGTAGAGAATAAATGCACAGGAATATGTCTGAATGGAATTTCTATAAATACTACTCGTAGATAAATGTGCTGCATGTATGGAAATAAGCTACACAATTGTTAATGGTCCAGCAAATGTTTGCAGAACTTTAATATCTATAGTCTCTTTTGTAGAAAGTAAAATATATGCAAAGAAGGTTTTTGCGAGTTTATGTTTTTAGATACAGTAGACTTCATAAAAACGCTTTTCACATTTTCAGGTGGGCAATCATTTCGTAAAAATGTTGCAATTGTCTAAATGGTCAGTACGTGTAAAGGCATGACTCCTAGACTGGATTGTCACAACATGCACAAGCAAATGGTAAAAGCCACTGCTAAGATGCTGAAACATTACAATTACTCAGCCGGGAAGCCAAGAGGAAATTCAATTTATTCAGACAATAGCTAGATACCAGTATTCAGCTCATCTCCAAAATGCACATCTCAGTACAGCTATTTTTACAATCAGCTGTTTTTATGGTAATGACTTCCTTGTGAAATAACAAATCTGTCTATATGGATTTCAGACTCACAGTGTGTTTCTAATACCACACTGTGCAGATCCTCTGACAAGCTGCAGGTCTTATGTCCACACTGCTGTTATTGATTTTGTTTCTTTACATGATGGTTCTCAGGCCCTTCTGTGGTAAAGTTGTTCCAAAAGGTGATACCCCCTTCAAGATGGACAGACCCCCCCAGAAAACAAACAGTTCCCCATTCAACCATGTTGAGAAGTTTTACACTTTCCATTCCTCAGATATTCATGGTCTTTTTCAAGCTAATTTTCTTTCTAAATGTATTTGCAAGTGTGCGCTATTCTACACTATATTTACGGTCCCTAACATCCCTTCACTGATATGATTGCTTTACTGTAACATACAGTCCTGTATGTCACCTGCACCGGCTCATCACTCTCTTTCAGACTTTATTTATTAATATATATCATGAGGAATAACATCAAACAGAAAGGAGCCACACATTGTGTCATGTGCACACTTTAAATGAATGTCAGAGCTCGGGAGTGGGTGAAGAAGGTGGGAAGATGAATTGATTTGATGTGTGTGCAAGTCCACGGGAAAATCAATACGCACACCGCAAACCCACGATTGACTTAACAGCACATGCCAACCATCTCTGAGCAGAGCTGAGGGCAAACGTCGACACAGTTTGTTATAGATGCTCCGAGGAGTGCTTTTTAGTTCAGCACATCATCTGCCCGTAGGACACTTTGCCAGTTGGGATGGAATAATATTATTGAGGTGGGTGGCTAAGACATCACACTCCCCTAACATTTTATTGCTGTCAAGCACCAGCATGTGTCAAACTAAGCTCTTTCTGTGGGCGGTTGGTGAGCCAGCTCACCTTCACTGCATGCTTGAAGAATGACACAGATTTCCCTTTGTTCTACATTTGTTCTGGTTTGTGTAATTGCATGTGTTTTATTACTCTGTATTAAAATTATTTTATACGGCGGGCAGCATCACAGCTTATTTTATAAATACCATTTGGAAAACGTATCTGTCTCAGTAGCACAGCTAAATTGGAGGAGATATCACACAACATGGAAAAGTAACATGATTCATTTATTTATTTGAAGGTTCCATATTGTAAAAACTGTGATATTCATGTTTTTTTTAAAAAAATATAAAGCAGGTTTAAGTGCTGTATGAATACTGCAAAAATATAAAAACTCTCACTTCTCAGAGAAATACACACAGTATTGTGTATTAACCGAGTATTTGAATGAAGCCGTCAGGTATTCTGTAACCTTGTAATGTTTCTAATCTAAAATTTTTCGATCATTTCACAGACTGTTGCAGTGTATGTAAAGTATATCTGTATATATCTGGAAAGATGTAAAGTGAACCCAAGATGTTGCCTGGCAACACAATTCCATTCCAATTCCATCAAAATACACTAAAAATGAGCATTACAGCATTTCAATCAGGACACTTATTCCTTTAGAATGAACAATAATTTATTACATACAGTAGTGCACGTGAAATAAGGTACAGAGTCTTTGGTGATTAGACCTCATTGTGCCATGTGAAAGCTGCAGTAGCCGATTAAGACTGATCTCTTGAGGTCTAGACACTGGTGGTTATGCAGATCAGATGATGGGATGTTGCTGAATCGGGTGCTGTCAATGAAGCCTGCAGGATGGTTGACACAACTTGTTTCTGTAATGACAAATGACAGCAGCAGAGAGGAGAACAGTTTTTAATTGTATGACTGGTTCAAAGAAGCCGTATAGAACCTGATTGGGTTGGGCTGATACTATTGAGAGATAGTGAATGAATGACTGAATGAAAGTGTATATGTAAGAATCTTCCTGAAATAACTTCAGCAAAAGCTTTGTATTTATGTAATCATTTTCTTTAAGCCACTACATGGAACTTTGAACTGCTTATGAAACAGTTTCAATGTGCATAAGCAAAACCATCAGCAAGATTGTGTATACCTGTCCTTCGATCTGAATCCAGCTCACCCTCACTCCTTCAGCTCAACAGGGCCGACAGCAGCAACCAGCCAGCTGGACAGACCCAGATCCAGCTTTGACCTGCAGTCAGAGTTACAGCTGGAAGTCATGGGGCATTGCTGCTCCACCATCCAACACAAGCACCAGGGAAGGAGGCATGAGAGAACCAGAATCAGAACCAGGACAGTGCGTCATGCTGCAGCCTGTAAGACCCTGCTGCAGTAAAATTAGTCTCTGGTGCTCAGAAACACGACTGCTTTTGACCGCAGGGACCTCCAAAATCAAACCAAAATGAAAGTCAGCGTATGTCTGCTTTGAAGTTTTCAATGTTGTATTAAAATTAAGGACCTGAATATTTATTAAAACAGAAGCAAAACATTAGACTACCAAGCACAGAAAGTTGAGTCTTAGATATATAGATTTAAAAAATATAATACAATAATCATATATATATATATATATATATATATATATATATATATATATATATATATATATATATATATATATAATTTTTTTTTTTTTTAACTAAACAATGTCATTCTTTTCTTGAGGGCCCTTTCTTGAAAATGTCAGCAGACAAGATAGTGATATTGTGAACTCCAGCATTTTACTTTTAATTCTTGTGAAGTAATTCATGTTGGTGGTAGATTTTTCATCAGTGTACTTGATAAATTAAATCTCACTCTAACCTCTGTATTGATACCTCTCAGTCTATGATACAGTGAGATGTTTTACAATGATTTGACATTTGACAGTTTGACTCTAAATTTCCATATAATGAGTGAAAATAAGTGAGCTAGTTAACATCCATAAAATATAAAGCTAAAACCATTAGTCATTTTCTGCCTTTGGTGAAAAATTCTGATTTCAAAGAGCCTCAGTTTCTGCTGGAAGTGAATTTAGGTGAACTGCTGAAAACACCTGTCAGTCTTTGCCTTGAAGTGACAGCACTGTTTATCTGAGCATTGAGCTTCTGTCCTCACTGAAATTAAAACTATGCCACGACAAAGTGGCTTTATATCAAAAGTGTGCTATAATTGCTTTTTAGTGATGAAATGAACGCTGCACTTTGTAATAAAATGAATCTTCTTAGTTATGGCAGCACTGTGGAAAATGTTAATGGACAGCAAAAACCCCCTGGGATGTTAACTCCGAGCAAAACATTCCTACAAACCACAAAGTCATAGCCGAGCAGCATTACATGGAATTCATTGTCTGCACTGTAAGTTGTGTATGTTTGTAACCGCCACCCTCCCCATACGCTACAGTTTCACTTTATCACACTTCCACATCCATTTCAGCAATTACAACTGATGAAATTCCTATACGAATAAAATTATCTAACTGTGAAGCCTTTTAGACACTGTGGGAGTTCCTACCCTTTTGTTCCGACATGCTCAGATTCAAAAGCATATGATATGATAATGATGGCAGGAAAAAAATGTTTGATTTAATAGGATTTCTATTAATTCTACAACCCTGAAAAGAAACATGCAGTAGGTCCAGTCCTTTTATAAACCATCAGGAAAATAACCCTGTCCTTTCTTTACTGCACTTCCACAAATGTATGTGAGCTTTCTTCTCTTGTCATATCACCTAGTATTGTCATCTCTCCTATCAGAGAGAGGCTACCTCTGCTTCCTCCTCATTACTACACCATTCTCTCCTCCATGTATTCATTAGCTGTTTCATTCTGGCCAAAAACAGCCCATCAACCATTTTGCAGAATATAGAATCCCCAGAGTCACAGCTGCATTTACTAATTGCTTAAGATTTAAGGCTAACTATGAGCATTTTGCTCCGGGAGCCCTGTCAGGTCTGTTTTATTCACTTGCCAGTGGAGTTTCCAGTTTCTGGGTTTCTGTGTGTTGTTTATGTTATGGTGCTCACCAAAAATAAGAGAAATATGACTGTGTGAAACTGAAGCTACAAAATACATCACAAAGCTGTTACAAAATCTAAAGGTCTACCTTTTTTATCGCCAACATTTAATTCATCCGTGAAACAAAAGAAGAAATACATGCTGTGCAAGTGTTCTTTACAGCGTTGTTCATAGGAGTGGATTTATAGAAGTCCTGTTACACTTTTTTTTCACGTATTTCAACTTTTCAAACAGTCGTTGTGAGAGACTTTACCACCAACCAATTAAGCTGCAAGATAAGCTGCCTGGTTTATTAATATGTGTCAGAAATATTTTAGAGGACGTTGTTATCTTCTTTGAATAATTAACTTTCTTTTGCAAAATGGGAGGCATATATGTGCATTTAAGTACATAAAATATGTGCAAACACAGTTAGAAGTTTCAATCCTGCAAATTGTTGTGTCATATGAGGGGTTTGTTGTGTCAGCAAGAAGGTACCAGGTTCGAATCCCGGGCCCAGGGCCTTTCTGTGTGGAGTTTGCATGTTGTGTTCTCTCCTGGTACTCCGGCTTCCTCCCACCATCCCAAAACATGCATGGGGATTAGGTTAATTGGCAAATTTAAATTGAATGTGGGTGTGAGTGTGAATGGTTGTCTGTCTCTATGTGCTCTGCGATGAGGTGGCGACTTGTCCAGGGTGTACCCTGCCTTCTGCCATAAGATAGCTGGGATAGGCTCCAGCCCCCCCGCGACCCTATGAGGATAATGGATGGATGATATCCATAAAAAGGAGGCACTGTGGTATTTTATTTTTACTCACTTTTTGAGTGAGTCTAAAGTGTGTCATTTTGGTTTTAAAGTGAAATATTTACACTGAGCTGTGTGCACTGATCTGCTGCCAGGGAATAAGTGTATTCCTGCCACCAAGCCTCCGTCGTGCCAAGCGATCTCACCCCGAGTGGCCACCAGCTTGCAGCATGGAACCTCTCGGTGGAGACGGACATAGAGCAGTGGACTGATGCCACCCCAATTTGATAAGTAAAGAGAAGCCTGGGTGTTTTTCCTGTTCATTTGAACTATTATATTTCCATGTGTGTATGGGTCTGGGTCACTAATTTGGTCTTGTTGTGTCCACAAATGACTGCCAAGGAGCTCCAGAGGGACTTATGTCCCTGATGGTTTCTTTGACACGGGTGGAGGATGGTGGGAATGTGTGAGCAGGATTGAAAGAGCCTGGTCTGGACTAGTGAGGAACATGTATCACCCTATGAATGCTGAATGGATGAAATATTAGGTTTAGGGTGGAATATTTCCTTTGTGTTATGTTGGGTGTGATTTCAATAGAAAAAAAGACCTGCAATTTTATTAAACTATTGTAGGACTTTTAGAAAGAAACGATTTCGCTCTGAACATTAGTGGGTCAGCCTGGCTCTCAGCAATTTGCATTATGAACACAGACACAGCCACACTGCTCACCAATCAGTTTGCTCCTCCGCAGCAAATGATTGTTTTCTTTATTTTGCTTTAGTTTCTATTCCCACACAAGGTCAGCACTTTTCAAATTTTTCTTTTCAATTATTCAATGTTACAAATTCTACATGAAATCACCACATAAATCAACCCCAACCTTGCAGGCAAATTCACCTATTCCAATGATACTAAACTCAAATAATAACTGCTAATTCTTATCATGCTTTACTACCGTATAGCTGCTGTAAAATGTGTGAGATACACAAAGATGTGATGACATTGATGTCACTGTGGCTGAATCACTTTGCAAAACTTAAGACAAAGCTGCTCCCAATATGTTTTATAGCTGAAATAAAAGCCAGAGACTGCTGAAGCTTTCACTTGTGGTTTGTAATGTGTTTTAGTTGCAAATGCCTGCACAGAAAGAAAGTAGTGGTGCTGAAGTGCTGAACTTCAGATTTTGATCATTTTTCTCAGGTGTGCAAATTCTTAAGCAACACAACACAGCTCCCATCTGTCCTGCACACCGTAATCTTCATTCCTACGAGATTTATTTGGATATAAATAGGAAAAGTGTATTTTGCTGAGACAACGTGTTCCCTTCGTACCATCTGTTTCAGGTTGGTTTTCTGTTTGTCTATTCATGATTAGGCTTTGAATGGCTGGATATGTGTTTGATCATAGCGCCAAATATTTGTTTGTAAGACTGTTTGTTACAGGGCTTTGTTGTTTGTTAGCTGAGACACAAAGAGAAGAAAATCTGTCAAAGAGCGGAGGAAATATTTCCTTGCCACATCCATTCATAGTCTCCCAATAAATACTACAAATAAAATGCTGATTTATGTTTCTGTTTTCTGCTGCAGTTAGTGCATTCAAAGAAATACCCTGTAGTAAATGCAGCTTGTTCCATGAAAAGTGATCATTGTTTACCGACTTTAGGGTTTATTGGAATTTAGGTATTCAGCATTGAGCAGGTTTTAAGTTTAGACGCTGAGAGGGAATTTAGTGAGTAAAATGTAAGAAAATGTGTTATTCCAGTTAACCATCTGTAGACACAGAAGTTGTGGTTGATATCGACTGCTATCAATGAGGAAAAAGTCTAAAAGTCAATTTTTGGGAATGCTAATATTTAGTATTCACACAGAAATGTTTGCATTCATGCAATATACAATTCATATAATCTTTTCTATTAAAATCAGGAACAAACATTGTACAAAGACAAAAATCTCTGAGGCTGAAGATACTTAATGGATGGCTATCACTTTGTGTATCTGTGCTTCTGAGCGTTTAACACCCAAATGAGTTTTCATTCCATTGTAGCGCTTAGAGCTCTGAACCAGAAAATGTAGCCATATCCCTGGAAAATGAGCCTGGGTTCTGTGCCATAGTGTCCTCAAAGTCAGCCTAGCCCTCACTGCAGTCAGCGCTCTGGAAAGAGTTGTTTTTTGGCATGCTGGATCTTTGTCCCCCAAAACTCACACATATTTCTGCACCAAACTCTTTGAAATCCCAAGAGTTTCATACTTTTCATACCAGAAAACAGATCAAAAATGTGAGAAAAGTGTGTTTTTCCCTAGTACTTCTGGAATTGACAGATGTCATTGGAGCTTGGCATACCCTGATTTCATTTGTTGATTTTTAAGTGTCCTCTATAATTTTTTTAATCATGTTAATCACTTAAGATGGCAATTAATAGATTTGTTTTTTAAAGTTAGCGATTAGCTGTGATTAAAACTTATTTGATATCAGCACGTGTTCCACTTCATCCTGAAATAATGTCATAGAAGAGAATGGCTTGACTTCTTTTAATGAAACCTGATAATTGAACTGTATTAGTTAATCAAAATAGCTCACAACAGGTACTGTGCTAAATTACAGGTCTTAAATACACTAGCAGTGTTAAGAAAAATACCCATTAAAAGCTGAGGGATAACAATTCATGTGACAGCATGTGTCTAATCTGCAGTTTACCAAATGAAGTGAGTTATCTGAGATCTGACCGTGCTGACTGCTCACATCCCCAACAGCTCAGTGCATGACAGTGCACACCACAGAAAACTGAAAAAAGGTATGTTTCGAAGGTTGCATTAAATAACTAATCATGACAAATAACAAATTCAAATTGCTGTAAAATAACATAACATCAAAATCTGTACCTTAGTATTTATTGGCATCACCACTGTAAATCAGTTGGTATGCAATGAGATTGGAATGTTCCATTAACTTCCTTCCTCCATTCATGTCTCAACATCAGCTGTGGCCATTACATCAGTCAGGACATTACCAGTAAGGTGAGGTGGGGAGAAAAATAGATTTTATATGTGACAGGTCTTATCTGCCCTTCACTAAACACATTTGCAGGTATGGAAGGGTACGCTAGATTAGTCAGTGCATCATGTGGAAGATGAGCGACAAGGGCAGGTGCCAATAACCCTATGCCAGATTGAAAATTTTGAGTTCTTCTGCAAATGCATGGGAGCCACACGGACCGATTAACTGATGCCAGTAGACAGCCTGTCCCCAACAGCAGGTTAGCAAATAAACTGAAATTCATTTAAAAAGAAAGCATAAGCTGAGTAATGTGTCTATACACATGCAATAACTGAATGCATTCATGGCAATTTAGTGTTACTGTCAGGGCCGCCCCTGACCAAATTGGGGCCCTAAGCAAAATTTTATATGGAGGCACTGGTTACTGCAATTCAAATAATTTACACAAACCTCTGGCATTTAGCTTACTGTATATAATCCTTGCCCAGAGGAGAGGTATTATAAGAAATAAGTTACATAGCTTCATCTTTATTTTATTTTTTTTAAATTAAATTATTTTACTTTTTGCCTTCTACGTTTCTTGCGGCGTGCATTAGCACTCCCATGTGCACTCGCAATATTAAACTTTCCTCACAAAATATAAACAAAACACCAGACTGGTCCAGATAGACAGGAATGTAGGCTTCTGCAGAATAAAAATAAGTGAGTATGTAAATGATTAAATACATTAGACAGCGAAAACTGCTTTCTCTTTCACACTGTATCTTCATATGCTGTTGTTGGATGTCTTTTGCATATTCAGCAATCACCTGGTTTGCTGCCTGCAGCTGTTAATACAGCAACATTTGGCTATCAATCCAAGTTTGCAGTTTGTGTGCTACTTTTTGACAGTCACTGCAGTCACTTAATAATTTTAATCATTTACTTCCTGTGATGTTTTATTCTTACAGCAGTCAGATAAGCAATATATTTTACATGACCCTGAAGACAAAATGAAGAACTTAGCATTAATGCATGTAGAAATGTGTCCTTGCTCACACCATGAATCTCTTATCAAAGCACTTGGTTCGTTTACAGTAAACAGAGCAGAGCTTTAAATTTACTCCTGAGGGAACATATGAGACATTTTGGACCAAGCAACCAAATTATTTAGAATAATTAGTCAATCACTGCACAGGGTTCCATCGCCCTCGTACATTTAATTCAGACAAATGCAGTACATGACTGTGGATAACGTATTTGTGGGCTTATACGCAGTTTTTTTTGTGTGAGGAAAAAATGGACTGATTTTATTCAAGCATCCAATATTCAGTAAATGAACATCCATGTACACATGAGAGTTAATTAAATAATACCCACTCATACGGCATGTAATTCCCCACCCACTCTTCTTTATGTTGTTTGCCATCTAACATTAGATCATTGCTGTTGGCTGTTCTCTGCAAAACTGTGATTTATGAGGAAACACACATAAGCATGATGACTGTTCTCCTTTCTTTCCTCTAAGCTAGTAAACCTGAGACCAAATCTGTTCTCACACCAGCATTCAGTTTTGACCATAACATAAAAATTATTTATCTAACCCTAAACTAAAGGTTTAGTGGCCTGTCCATAACCAGTTAATTTGCCAAGATCATGATGTTAGTGGACGGTGACATTTACTGTTTTTTTACTTGAAGCACAGACAGTGTGGGCTGACAGAATCACTCTCTTCAACCACATGGAAAGCATCATGATGTTCACATTCACTCATGACCTTTCATGCAGAATGTATAAAATGACGAGTATTGTCTTCTGACATCATAATGCATCATTAAAGCCTTCGAGAAGCTCTCATGATGCATTATGTATTATAAATATGGGCATCATACATGTTATCATTCTTTGGTCTGTCGGTCTTTCAACAAACAAATTATGGAGTCATTCAATATCAGGGAGCAGAGGATTCAGTTCTGTGTTGTGCCTGACATTGTTGTTATTAAGCACGTAGCAGCTGATTCGCAGAGCTGACTATTACAGGTTCAACTGTCTGAGATGTGTCACATGATGATAGTGAAGAACAGCCTTCAGTCACTTTTGTCAACACTGACTAAAGACCACAGAAGCAAGACAACTGTGGTCTATCAGAGCACTCACGCTGAGAGCACAAGAGGCACTTGGCATTTTCCATCTAGAGCTCTGCTGGACACAAACATTAGAGTATCAGCGGGTGCACGTTACGTTGCTTTTATAAATTTCAATTTTAAATGCAGATTTGTCTGAAGCTTCATGTACACTCATAGCAGGTGCACTTGTGATTCATAAGTCATGAAAGCATACGTTGTGCGTGACTGGGGTGTCACTTCATCTGATTTATAATGCTTCATTTAAAACACTAAAATATACATTTGTCTTTAAGAATTCATGAGCCGCAACTTATTTTTATCAGTGTAAGGTAATGGCTATTACTACATGTGACAATAACAGCTCTCAGACCAAAGTGCAGGCACATTAAAGAGGAGATGTTTCTGGAACACCTGATACTATTCTAGTCTGTCCCAGCCAGAAGAGGTATTCCACTTAAGCGGACACACAGACAGTCTGCCGTATCAAACATCCAGAGCCGTCCTCCCTCTTGGCATCTAATTACTGGCACAAATCATCCAGAGATAATGCATTCCCATTTGTGATTAGCATATAATTGATGATAATGCTATATATCAACCTTGGGCTGCTGAGTCTCTTGTCATATGAGATGTCTGCATAAGGAAATAATGATTTGACTATAAGCACAAATCAAGGCCTCACATGCAATCAGACTGTGGGAGATGTAGCCTTACACAACACCAGTGACACTTGACCCCTCCCATAGAGGCAAGACAATGTTGGACAGTTTTCCATTATATTAGGGCTACCCTGTCCCCAACAAAATTCCTCTACAACTAAATTGAATTCTCGATTATGCTTTGAGGGAAAGTTTTTGCTCCTGCACTACAGTTACAGTGTTTTGAACAAGTGGTTAATGTTATAAACAGAAACAAGCTTAGTTTCCAGGGAGGGCCGGTGATGGTCACATACACACCCCAAATATTAATAGATTTTGCTTCAAGACTAAAATATGCATAATCTCATGAAAGGTTAACACCCTTTTTATGGTGTTTAACAATGAGAACCAAGGCAGACAAATTAAAAATAAAAAAATAAATAATAAATAAATAAAATAAACAGAAACAGAAACAAAACAAACAAGGAAAGAGTGCATGGCGACATTATGACCAGAATAGTACAACACAGATTTCCTCCTTTCATGATTTAGCACTGAAACCCCAACCCAACCATCTGGATGGATGAATTAAAGATCTCCAACCTGCATCTAGTACTGCGTCATGACTGCTTTATCACACTTACATTCTTTAGAAATATTCACTGATGATTTCATGTACAGGAATAGAGGACAAAGAAAAGTAACTCTGCTGTGCTGCATGAACAAGGTTATTGGATAACTGCATCAGTATAAATTTGTTGCATTTTAGAGAAAAATCAAAGATGCCAGTGGTGTCAGAAGTCACGTAAAGTCTGTGATTGGCATATTTGGTTATGCTCTTTTGAGGTGCTGATTAGCAATCAGAATTCTGTTCCACAGTAAATTGGTATTGATCCATATCCAGGAATGCAAAAACAAACAAAACTGATCTTCTTTCAAAACTTCAAACACAAATTCCCTCTGTTCATGGCATGGCCTTATTTCCAAGAATTGTGCAGGTCTTGGCAAACTTTCTCTCTCTGTCTCTGTTGCTGTCCTTTCAGTCTCTAGTGAGTTTAACAAAAACTTTTCAATTATGTCCTGAATAACATACATCACTGATGTTACTGAAAGTCTATACAGTGCATGAAAATGGCATAATGCTACACATCGCCGGGTTAGACTTGATCTGCAGGCGTATTCAACACAGCAGCAGCAAATTATCATTGCCCATGTAACAATATAGAGGATTGATCTTCCAGGTCATGGAATAAAGTTGAATGGCATTGAGCCAAAGCTTACATCTCTGTCCATTATTGTAAACTTGATGCTAAGACAGCATCAAAGCATGGCTGATGCACTGTGGTGTCCAACGACTTCATGAAAAAGGTACAACTCATTTTCTTTGAATTTATACAAAGTAAAGCACATTCTCCAGCTGTGCATTAAAGCTCAACAAATTGTAAACCAAAAACTACAATAATCTCAGCAACTATTCTTTAAAACACACCTTTTGGTTCAGTCAAGAACTTCTGCCAAATGATAGCAACTTTGCCACCTAGAAATGATGTTCATGTTCAAAAGGCAAGTTTTAGTACCAAAACAATGGACGATTTATATGATTAGATTACATGTGACTATTAATTAATTCTCAAAGTATATCCACAGTGGCTTCACGCAACAAATTATACTGAATTTGAAGAAGATAAAGTGATTCAAAACATAATTTCAATGCCTTACTCAGTACTTTCAGTACTTTGTAATTGTTGAACTTGAACTTTCAAGGTGACGGTACGGTAAGGTACAGTAAGGTAAGGTAAGGTAAGGTGCTGGCAACTGGAAAAATGAAGAGCTATTCTGTTAATAGTTCATTTGAATTGTATGTAAAGTCAAATGAACATGCTCCTGCATGTTCAGAATCAAATTCTGTTGTATTATGATATCACAGTGCCGGCTGTTTCTCACCAGAAATGGTTTTGCTGTTGTCTTGTCACATATTGCTGAGGTCTTGATGATGTTGTCCTCCAGGAATGAATGATCGGCACAGTGAGTGTGTGAGCTGTCAGGTTGTAAAGATCACATCAATGTCTTGTCTTGTCGACAATTTCTCTAATGTCTTTCTCCAGCTCTAACACTACTGAATTGATTGATTGATAATTACAAGGGTCAATAGTTATTTATAACATACAGCAAGCTACTAATGAGCTCAGAGCTTTCAAGGGCAGTTTGTATAAACGTGTGTATTTAGCCCTCCAAATCCACCCAGTGAAACTGCATATTCTTTCCAGATTACATTTGTTTATGATGTATCAAAATTATGTTTCTAATCAATGTCTGCATAGGAAGGAGGTCAGGGTGGATGGGTCTGTTCACATCCCATAATTAGTAGCGTTATTTTAAGCTATGTAGGCAGACGGTTTAGCTTACGATAACACACAATTATGAGACAGGGTTGTGTGTAGAGACAATGATATAAATGAAAAAAATGTTTAACAAGAGACTCCTGTTATTTTTTCAATACATTATGTTCCCTAAGGAGGTTGCTATTCTTGTTCACAGTGTTCAGTTTTAATTTCACTGTTTAAACTTTCCTGAAACCAACTATTGTAATTTTATTGCACTGTTACAGTTATATGGTCTGTAGTCTTTTATTATTTGAACACAAAGCGTTATACATTTTCAAATCTTTTTTTTGTGATCAACTTTTTTATTTTGCAAATATACAACATACAGATATACAATTTCAACAACATGGCACAGAGAAAGACAAAACAAATCAAAACAAAAACAAAACATAAAACTCCCTGGCAGGCTCCACCCCCCACCCCTTTTCCCTGGATCACTACAATATTGTACACGGGACACAAGAGTTTATGTGCATCACACAAACAAAAAACATATAAGATATACACCTAAATGGAATTGGAGGTGACATTTTCAAATCTTAACCAAGTAGTTTTGTTTGCCTAAGCAAAAGATGTATCCACACATTTTGCAGCAGTAATGACAGTAAAAAAAAAAATAAGGAAGCAAGATTTTAAACGTTTGCTTACTGAGGCATTAACAGCCAAAGAAAAAGGGTGATCTTTATTCAGAAAACTTGAGCAGCAGTGTTTGATTTGCAACTTTAAATTACATTAATATATTTTACTGAGTTTATTTAAGAAGGTGAGGCATACCTCTGCTAACTACTTCTTCAAGTCACAGACTTGATGGCCCATAATTCTGACAACAAACGACATGTGAATTTGTTTGCATTACAGTAGTGATAGCCCAGGAAATAGACATCAACAAGTGCTGCTTATTGTATTTATTCCTGAGAGAATAGCCACACTTTCAGTAAACCAGACCCTTTCTATGTCAGGGTGGCAAAGAGAGACAGGTATTCATTAAAAACCTGACCTCATTTTTATTTTCACTGTCACACAATATGAATTACACTAAATCATGTTTGTTTGTAACACAACAATTAGAATAGCTGAGACTGTATCATGAAATGGATCAGCTTAATTAAAAATCAAATAACCATGGGGACATCAACAGTGTTCTTTGTGAGTGTGCAGTCTTTCTAACTTCTGCAGTGAGTTTTGTTTCACGTGTTTTCTATTGTTAAGTTTTGGATATGTTGCATGCGGGTCTATGACATGTATTCATATATCTTCATTCATACATTATTTTATGTTTTTTTGGCTTATTACATTATGCATCATTTGTTTTTTTTTAATACTATGCAATATATCTAATTGATTTAGTGAATAATAATAAACTCAGCTTAAGATGTAACTAAATTCAAATGACGTTTTTGGCACATATCAAAGATTGAATTTGACTAATGCTTTTTGTCATTGTAGCACACTGTGACCACAACATCTTCATGATTTCTAAGGATTTACATTCTGATTCTGATGTTTGTTGTCCATGTTAGACACACAGTTGCATGAGAGATGGCAGCTCAGTCTTTATTTCACTAAATCACTGAAAAGAACAAAATGGCACGAGTTTAACCTTCCCTGACAGATGCATCAAACATGAAGGACAGTCTGCTGTGGGAGAGCTTCATCGACTCATTGATTTCCTTTTGCATTTATCCGTTTCATTCGTACCCCACTATCAGATCGGCCTGTGTGGGAGTTCTCTCTGTTCTGTCTTCCTCATTGCTTTCAGAGTGAACGGAGCCCATATCAGCTCAGTCAGGACACTAGACCTGTGTAATTACTGCCCAGGGCTGGTTTATCCTACTGTACCATCATTTGAGTGATTGGAGCTGTCGGGGGGATCACCAATGTAACAGGTCATTACTCATAAAGGTCTGGACTAGCAATATGGAGGCAAACCTCTATAGAGTGGAAAAAAGCTCTTGCTTCAATAAAAGAACATGGATTGCTTATCTGAGAAGGTGGCAAGCCCATGGATCATTCTGCTGTAGATCGCTTCAAACAGCTTTAACTTATCCGCAGGTGGAAGGAATTCTTTGTCTGTGACCACAAAAACCCAGCATGGTTGACAGGCAGTGGACTAAAAATAATACAGCATAAATTATATGGCTCTTTAAAAAAACAACTTATTTTAAATTCAAATGATCTAACTATAAAAGGTATTGTATCCTGACATGTCACTGTTGAATTCCTACCATTAATAGGTCTTTCCAACAATATATCATTTTTGTTGGTAATTCGGAGATTACTGAAGGTGGCTTGAGACCAAATCAAGAGGTAATGAAATGAGGAAATCCATCTGGAAACAGATAGATTACCTTGGATGCTGGCAGAAATCACATTAACATCTGGCAAAGCCATGTTGGACCTTCATGTCTCAGCCAAAGACATTTGGCATGAAGTCTAACCACTCCATGACTAGGAGTAAATGACAGGTTATTATTTTGGTTTGTTGGATTTTTTTTTGGAGAAATTTCATTGGGTGTCTCTTTGTAGACAAAAAGAATAATCCAGGCTTGTCAAAATGAAGCCAAACAGACACAGGAAAAAAATGGAAGAAGGGCTTTTGGTTAATCTATGGATGGAAACTGTGGTCTACATCTGTGCTATGTTTGTATTACATCGCTAAAATCATTACAAAACATCCCAAAAATTATAGAAACAAATGGGATATTGTACTCTCTTAAACATGTGTCCCACTGTTTATCTCATATTAAAAGAAAATTGAGAAAACTGCACTATAATACATCACCATTAAATTATATTATAATCTAGGTTATCGTGGGACACTTTAAGTGGATATTTCCCCAAATCAGTCATAATATCTTCTTGGATGTGACTACGTTGATTGTTTAAATTATCAAACATATTATTATAACATAATATTAATCACCAAAGCTATTTTTATATATAGGAATTGTATTTTTCTGAGAGTTTGTCTGTGTAATAAAGTTCTCAATCATTGCTGATGATATGGTTTGCTTGGTTAAGGAAATGCAACACAAATTATTAACAGCTATTCTTTATAAATGAAGAAAATCACATATGATCAATATGATCAATGTTCTATACAACATGACATGTTTAAATAGTCAAAGCATCTAATGGAAAAAGACAGAGGAGGCCTGCAATACCCACATCTAATTATGAGTTGCTCTGATAAAATATTTGCGTTGTCTTGTTTCATAAATTAATCGCATCACCTGTCACATTTTATCAAGACATGAAGTCACACAGCCCATCAGCCATCTAGGTTACACGCTGAACCTCCATCTGGATGATGATGAAAATGCTCACAAGCATAACAAGTTTAATTCAGTTGCAAGATGCTCATTTAAAAACCGTCATAATGCTTTCAACAGTCTCAGGCTGATTTCATGAAATGTGTACAGTGGCTCCACAACCAAATAACAATATGAAAAAGAGACCTAAGTCTACAATGTGCAATAGTTTTAATGTTTAGCCATTACAGAAGTGATTTCTTGTCCTGATTGTCCATACTGTGATTTTACATTGGTCTGTTCTGTGTACTGCGATTCCTTCCTGAGATTTCTTCCTCATGAGGGTGGGGGTGTCCTTATCCTTAATGAATAAAAAGTAGCTGGTCTGTACAGCTTGTCAAGCCCCTTGAGGCAAATATTTGGCTACATGAACATTACTTAACTTGCATTAACAAACAGTGAAAATGTAATACATGTTTTTGCCTTTGATGACATGGGGTCAGTTCCCAGCTCAGTCATAATCATCAGTCACTTTGTCACTTTAAGCATTTTTTTAAATGTTTGATAGTTGGTGGTGGAATTATTTAGACATGTGTTGCAACTTCAAGACATTGGCACCAGGTGGTCTGTTAATTGCCATGCTGGCATTATATACATTATATATTAGCTTTTATGTTTTATGTCAATTTTTATGACAGCAGTAACTCCATTAAAACAAAACACTTCTTTGCAAGTCATCAGCGCTGCACAGGTGCATTTTATTAGTGGCTATTTCAGGACTGACTAAATTGCTTCAGTAATAACGTACATACAAAACAGCACAAATATCTTCCAAATACTTTTGAAATAAGACATTAAAAGAAATGCTGTCATTTTCCCCAAGAACATAAAGAATGCTAAATAGCATCCATAATCATAAACAATAAAAAAAATGAGGTGAGGAGGTGAGATCATCAGAAGGAACAATGATATTCAGATTTTTTTTTCCAGGTTGGAAACACAATGGTCACCACAGTTTTCATTCGATCCTACAATTTTTAAAAATCTGAAACAAATATATTCTTTAGATATAATAAAAGAAATGTCATGTTGCTATCATGTCCATACAAGTGAGAATGGTTCATATAAAACACAAGCCATGCTGTCACATCTCCATGCATCGAGCCCTGACTTTACCCCATCAAACCAATAAAACATTTTCAGAAAGTGGACTAGGTGTTCGCCTTCAAAATGGGTAAACAGACTGCTGAATGCCACTAATGTTCAAATGTTTCATAAACAAAAACATTTGCCTGGCTTCCTGTAGCTACCCCATCTGCGTGCAAAACCTGGTCCTTCATTGAACATACAGTTTTATAGCTGTGCACCCTTTAGCGCAACGCCTTATAAATAAGACACATGAAGACATAAAATGAAGGGTCAGGTTACTCCAAATATTCACTGGGATGCCATAAAAAATCACTACAACCATGGCAACCATGTTCTCACTAAAGAATAGTTATCCACAAACAGCAGCAGCAGTGAACTGCATCATCCAGTATCTGTCTCTGCAGTTTACTACAATTAATTACTGAGTAAAAGTACAAGAAACACTGTCGTATATGTCAGTGTCAATGTCAATACACATGGGGAATACCTGGATACAACTTTAAAAAAAACTGTATCAAAAAAGCAGAGAACTCGTGCTGTGGCTACCGTCTGAGACAGTTTCATTATTATTTATAAATATGGAAAAAAAGTTTTATAAAATGTCATCAAGAGTTCTCCACAGATGATGATACTGTGTGGACTCATGAAACGCCTCTTTGAGCCATCATGGAGAGGAAACTTCAGTGCATTAATTTAACATTTACATTTAAGAACCAAAAATTGTTCTCATATCTCTTAGGAACTGTCTGCAAACTGTGAGTGTGTCTTCAAAGTAAGTTCCCTTACGTTCCCTTATAGATCACCTTCAAATGGTCTCTCATCACATGCTTCTTCCTTTATATAGTATTAAATGAGACTGCACTGAGCTGTCAGAGACCATAAAAATATTAATGCGTCCACATCATTTCAGTTATCATTAGGTTATAACTGATACCTGGATGGTGCGTGTGTTTCATATTAAGATATACGTATGACAATATTCTGTTTCTCATTATTGAATATTTTTATTTACAATGACTGAGCTGCACATCTAAACAAATCTCTTGTTGTAAATCTCTGTTTTGTTTCATATTCTGCAACACTTTCCATGTGAAATGATATAGATCTGGATAAAGATCACTGTCAAGTATGTTTTTCCCAGAAAACAGTAACATACTGGAAATATGGGGATGTGCACATAAAACAAATTTTATTGATTTCTTGCCTTTTATTGAGCTGCATGTACTCCACCAATCATGTATCAAGTTAAAAGTGGTTATAGTGAGTGTTAGGGTGGTTTCTGGCTTGCCGTGTTTACAAGAAGAAAAGCTACTGAAAAACTTCAATCCATGGCAACAATCACCTCTTACATAACATCTTTTTCAATGTTTTTTTTTTAAACCTAGTCTGGTTTTGGACAGCTGCAATTGTTTTTTCTGTAGTTGCTTTTGTATTGTAGGTTTTATCAGTGTCTCCTAAACTGAATCACTACCTTTTCCCAGTATTTTTTGTTTTGTATTTACAAAAAAATTATAATGTCAGATACATCCAGAACCTTTATGGTAACCGAGTCAGATAAGCAGGAACTAACTCACAAAAGAAGAAGGTGATGTAGCATTTAGTAAAGGCCGTTCTGAATCCAATTTGTCAGCAAGAACTAATAAACATGTCACTCTCACTGTGTGAAACGTGGCTTGGCTCCACTAATGACAGTCGCTACCGATTTAGCCTCAGCTGGCTCTGTAATTAACCGGTTGATTTTCAGGTGCTCTCCGGCAGCATCGCTGCAAAGACTGGGACTATCTCGACATGTGAGAGTATAATGAAGGCGTGTCTCTTCAGTCGGCATGAGCAGCAAAAGTGTTTATTATGCACAAATTATCAACCAGTTTTGCAGTCATTAACCACTCTTAATATGCACATGTCTTGTTTATGATTCTCACTGCAATTAACTCTAATTTAAAGGGTTTGGTGTGTGAGTAGTGAGTCACTGGGACAAGCAGTGGAGAGGAAGATAAAGGTTGCTGAATATGAGGCCATGTTTTGAGTTACGATAGGTTAAGAGGCTGTAATAACGTTATTTAATATTTACAAGTCAAACACTTCTAATTATCCATGAGGATGTCCTTAATTTATATCAGCAAAATATTATAGTTATTGGGATTTGAAATGGCTCTCACACAATGTTTTTTCCAAGCTTGTGCTGACAGAAATGACCATTCAAAAGAACTGTATGCATGAAACTAGTGAGAGCCAGAGACAGTGAAAGATCCTTTGTTCTTAAATAAAAATAATAATAATAATAATAAAGTTGGCACACAGGGCGGCGCTGTTCATGCTGCTGAGGCTCAGTTCCATCTAACGCTGATGCCGTGTTGTCCCACTTTCACGGTTGGCCTTAATCTCTGCCCTTAGCTGAGGCAGATTAATCCAGACAGTGCTGACATTATCTTCTGTTCTACACTGTGACACTGGACACAGGAGGAACTCCCCATATTCTCACTCTTCTAAGCTCAAACATCACCTCTGATGCTACTGAATCCCGATGTGGAGTGTTGGTCACCACATCATCTAAACTGTATTTATTCACAGCCCAAAAACACTGATTTATGCTAATTCACGTTGATCTAAGTATTTCAGTCATGAGAGACAGAAGCTGTAGTATTGCAGTACTTAGAGTGTATTTGATTTACAGTAAAATAAACTATTTGTATGAATTGTGTTGATGGGTGGTTGCCATTGTGTATGGACACTGCAATTACTCATGTACAGTCAACAGTATAAATATGCAGTATCCAATAAGTGGAATGGATGATAGAAGGAGGAATCAGTATGTAGAAATACTCTACCCTAACCCTACTGAAAGTAAGAATTAGGGTCCGTAAAAGGAAAGAAAAAAGAAGGATTAACATTAAGTAAGTAGCACTACTCATAATGCAGAATGACCCTTTTAGAATCATATTTATATTATTCGTTCATGATTGTGTAAATAGCTTTAATGATGCAGCTGATATAGGTGAGAATGATTTTAATGACTTTATATATTTTATGATTTGTTGCTTGTCAGTCCTCCCCCAGGATCAATAACATCTGGTAGAAATTTTAAATACTCATGTACTGTAAGGTACAAGTACCTCAAATAGTATTACTTAAGTTGAGTGCTTGACTTCCCACCACCAGAGTTTTATTTTGCTTTCTTCTTCCACTCTGTTGACCTGCAGAATAAGTATTCAAGCCACAAAGTGCATGTCAAGGTGACTGATTAAAAGTATCGGGCTGTAAATATTTCCCACCTTGTTTAACTTCCATTGGTAGTGCTATGGCTAAAAACACTGGACATCAGGGTCCTGCTGATGCACCCTAAGAAACATTTTCCATTAATTATCTTTAATAATTTTTAAGCCTCAAGCTGTTTGATGTACCGTGACAGATTATCTTAATAATGATGGAGCACAGTGGATGGCAATTTGCTGGAAAACATGTTTTTTCATAAGGAGTTTCTTCTTCTTTGTGTAGAAGTAACGTCAGAACAGGCATCATTTCCCATAATAACTGAACTAAAGAACATCACACTAATCTGCAAAAGGTTAAGCAGTGATATAGTATTTTTCTCAAGGTTAAGAACTATGCTGAGATGAAAAGCACTGATAACCACTCCCAAACCACTTCCTGACCAGTTCCCAATGTGAATCAGCCACTGAGGTGTTTTTTATGAAATAGTCTAATGCTTGCATAAGTAAACAATATCATCAACAATATTTCTATTTTGTTACTCTGAATGCAGATAAAAACAATGTGCTTCTTGTGAGTGAGTGACACCATAAACTCGTGTTTACATTTTTTACTAAGGTAATAAATCAAGATAGAAGTAAAATCATTTTCTCACAGACTTCTATACAGACGTCTTTTTGCAACCCCTAAGTACAACTAATAGAGACTTAATGCAACAGTGTGCCACATTCTCATTGAAAACACAGTGGGCAATTGTCATGTGGACAGACACATATTTCTGGGACCAGGACACTTCCTCTTGACCACTTTTATTTGCATCACTGTTACTCTATCACCGGATATTGTGGCTAACAGGATTATATCAACTAAAAAGCCTATTTTCATTACAGAGAATGGTCTGCAGCATCTGAATTGAGTAGAACTGCTTTCACTCCTTCCCACGCTTTAGCATTTGCATCATTTTTGGAAGAGACACAAGCAAAGTGTTTTTTTTTCTTCATTACTCTTTACTTGATTATGCATGCAGTCCCTGAAGAGCTCACACACTGAATGTGATGCTCGAGATACTGTATTCCAAGCATTTGCTTGTCTATATGAATGCACATTCCCTAGTTCTGGGAAACAATGTAAAGGTCATAATACAAACAAATAATAATGCATGGATCATGGAATTAGTCATGGATTCTAGAAGAAAGCATATTAGCAATAAATTTAAAGCAATTTAATGAATTATCAAATATCACACTGATGGTTATGGTAAAAAGTAACTTCGGAAGGCAATTCCAACCTTACTCCTCCAAACTAATGCCTGCAAATGCCTAAATCAAAATATTAAATCACAGTGGAGTTATTAGTGTTCAGATCAAGTATTTACATTTTAACACATCATGAAGATTTCTCCTTAAGTTTCAAAGTTAAGGAGACCAGGGAGGGGCAGAACAGAAATGTATTAATTGAAACATGGGTGCTGCCACCAGTCTTTTACTGCTGACATTTTTTGCCTGTCATGGATACACAGCAGTCACTTGTTATTCACAACACTGCCTCTGCACACCCCCACTCAGGACATTCTCAAATAAATGAAAAGTCTTTGCCAGAACTTATTTAGCAGCAAAACAAGGTAGCAGGAAACATATGTTACCAAAGATATGTTCTTATTTCAGTTTAGAAATACTGCAAAATATATATTATATTCATACATGTTAAAAATTAAAAAAGCCAGTCAGGGTCAAATATCAAAGCTATCTTTAATTATATTCAAAAATCATAACAAGGGGGAAGGGCAAATATGCTTTCTTGTGATATGTATCTAGCCAGCCATATGGAGTGGATTTTACACCATCATTCACCAGCGGCAGGCTTTGGTAATGAAGACACTCGTCCCCCTCAGGAGGTTTCATCTTTGCTATCCTGTCTAAGACTGGATCACAAACACAGCTAAAGGACGAAGACATCCCGTTTCCTCCCAGCCACACGACCACTGCTGTCACTGGATTGAGAGATAACCAAATCTGTCCTTTATGTGAATGTCAAAGTATCCACACAGGGGTCGTGACACGACAGCATGAGCCACATCAGCAACCAACCCTGCCTCGATGGTGAACTACCTCACAAAAGGTGGTGCTCATATATAACTCACCTCCCTATCGCAGCCGCATGTGGAGGGTAAAAGACACTGTTGAGGGAAAAACATCCTGCAATCTCAGTCTCCCCTTCCATCAACAACTATTACACAGTTATTTTCATTCCTACTAAAACTTCCTGGACGTTTAAGCACTCCATTATCTGTTCCAGATGGTGCAGTAAGAGACAGAGACACTCATCCTTCACAGCTCTTCTCATCTTAAGCACAGGTTGTTGATGTTGACTCAGATTACCCTGTGAGCAGCGACACTGCACGTGTCACTTCATCTAAATTCCTCTGTACAGCCAAGTAAGTCACCAGAGATGAAGTCAGACTTCAGTGGGTGAAATTAATTGCTTAACCTCTGCAAAATCAGCTGCCAATAAATTACACAGGGAAGTGACTGATCGCATACACTGTGTTCATACCACCAGAGGTTGGTCTATCATACTGAAACGATATGCACAGTGACATGCACAGTTTTGTGGGCAAGGAAATGCAGCAAAGCCATATGATGCATCTGCAGCTCTAATATTAATTCCTGCATTAGAAACATTCACACTCAGACTCTCAGATAAAAGACAAAATATATATTTTTTGTAATTTACTTACCAAATATACCAAGTTGTTTATCCGTCTTCTGGTATTGTTTCTTTGAAGGGAAAGAATAGCCGAGGAAATGACAGATATCACATCTCACTTTTTTGAATCCTCTATATGAAAGCTAGTCCAGCTATTTTTTACATGATATCGTAAGAAACAATTCCATCTTCAACTCTGAACATCAGTACTGATTCAACAATCCATCAAATGAAGAAAATAAATGTGTCAGGTAGTACCGTTACCCGTTTTCATGCAAACAACAGGCTGTGTGGATGAATGGTGATGTAAATGGAAGCAGTCACACTTGAGTGCAGCTGGTTCACATCATCCCGCTGTTTGTTCAGCTTTGGCTGAAGTTCCTATTCTTGGAGTCTTTTGTCAGTTTTGAGGGTATTCTTGATTTCAAGCAGTTGGAGCGAGGGTGAAGCAAAAGAGTGGAGGAAGACAGCAAGATTACTGTGCTCTACTGAGAGTGACTCAGGAGCGGTGGAGAATATTCATGGTAAGTGAGGCTGTTAAGACCTCTGACTTGAGCTAACCTCTCTGTCTTGCAATAAATATTACAAAATATGGACCCTGGAGGTCATTTCTAAAGTATGCATGAATTTACATATCTTCTGACAGTGATATTCAACAGCACCACAACTGTAGCTCAATTGCCTTGTATTGTCTAAGCACCTTATATTGTCTAAGCACAATGCAGGTACTTCAATTATGTCAGAGTTTAATCACCTCTTTATTCAGAATCATATTTTTAAATCTCTCTCTCACACACACATTAGTGTATAATGTCAATAAACATACTATGACTACTGCAACATAGTTCAGATACATTACTTTTAAGAGAGGAGCTTATTGAAGGCAGCAGACCAAGGTGGAAACACAAACCCAAGGTAAATGGCATCTTTCATTTTTCGAGCCCACCTTGAATTAATCCCATTTAAGGGTTTAGCTACACTGTGCACAGCAGTATTCACTCAAACTAATCCATATCACACCCACATACTTTAGCACACAGAGGTTTGTGCGGATGTTTGCAGATACACATGCATATATACTGTCACACCCACACACACTTACATGGAAAAACACACTCATGGCTGCAATTTATCTTATGCAACCAAGACACAAAAGCTCTTCCTATGGATAAAAAAACACATGCAAAACAAATACCTACCTTGCTGTTATTCAGCAGTTATTTAATTTTATCTGCAAGAAAAAAAGACAACTCTGTCATCACAAGCATCTAAAGTATATGTTCTTTGGTGAGACACTTATAAAATAAACAGAGTCTCCCCATGGCGCTCAAAAACACAGGGCCGTCCTCACACGAGGACGGCCTCGTATTGTCTTGGCGTCGGCACCAAAACATGTATCGCTGTTTGCACATCGTATTGTACCTCGGCTAGAGTATTTACATGTTGCCCGTCTGGTTCTGCTCCGAGGTGGATTCCATGACAAGTTGTGCACGCGTAACATGTTGCGTCTCTGAATGAGCACTAGTTGTTGTAGTTGTTGCCATAGCCTGTGTTGTTGCTGCTGTTGTTGTTGGTGTAAAAGTCGTAGGATCAGTAGTTGCTGGAACAAAAAGAAAATTAGCTCGGGTACCGCCATTGTTGTTGTGTCTGTGACTACGTAGGTTGGGGGCGGGGAGGAGGAGGGGTGCCATGACGTCACTGTCTTTTGCAGACTCATCTATTTACACCAACTACGGCATGAAGACGAATACCCAGATATCCACCTGCAGACCCGTTTTCAAAAAAGATGCGGAGTCATGGACAAATACGCGTCCCCGTGTGTCAAGATCACCGGATCGATAGTTTATTTTACCGGTGTCTTACAAATTCGTTCTCGTGTAAAGACCACCACAGTCTCACATGCAGGCATCTCCTGGACACTATAACATTAAGGAACATCAACAAAGATTATTTCTGTCCTCTTTCTATTTTCCCCTCATGAATATTCAGCCACCAAGTCTTAGATGTGTCTGCTGTGAGTGGGAGCACAGGTGGATAAGAATCTGTACATGAAACACAAATGAATGAAAGAGGAGCGTGACTGTCTCCAGGGCTGTATACCCACACCTTCAGTATCAACATGGCCTCAGGGCAATCTGAGTGAGAGCTGCACATTCGAGGAGTGTAAAGGAAGCTGAGAGGCATTCAGTAAATACTCAAGGTTAGGTTTCATCTCATCACTTAAACATACATTCCCTCTGAATCTGCAGTAGTTTGCTGATCAATGGCTCATTTTGACAGTCTCTGTTCTTTTGGCTTACTCTAGTGTCAAATGTGCTTGTGAGTTTTTAAAATATGTATTATTTTATTTTTTGTTGAAAGATTATTTTAGCAACAGGAAATGGAATTGCTTGTCAAGGAGGTGGGGTTGTTGGTAACGGCTAAAGAGCGGAAAGACCCAACGCAAAGAGCAAAGTATCATTGCAAAAGGGATTTATTACTAAAAAGAACAAAAGGTCACTTGACAAACATGGAAAGTATGACTATGAAAATTACACTAAAGAAAACACTACTAAAGACTTGCTCTTTACAAAAGTAATGCATTTTCAATGAAGGAAGGAATTGTAAACTAACAATATCAAAGGTTATAAACAGAAGACAAAAAAAAAAAAAAAAAAAATCCAAACAGAAATCATTCTTAAAAGGCTGAACTACAACTAAACTAATCCAAGGAGACAGAAAACACTCACAGAAAGGTGAGGAGGTACCTTAACAAACAATATAGCAAACAATACCTGACAAACAAATTATCAAACATAACCAGACAAGCAAAGCATCAAACCCTGATACGACATGACAAAAACTAAGAAAGATTCATGTGTGTATAGCATGTAGATTTTCTGCTGCTTACTGGCCTCTTACTTCAAGCATCACATGTATTCCACAATAGGAAGTGGATGATTTGGACAAATTAAGCTTATTGTCACACCCTTTTCAGAGACGTGAATATGTTTGAGTAATTGATGATTATTCATTTCTCTGCAATCACATTGTGTTTCCTACCTTCAGTTGAATTCTTATAATGGTACATTAAATGCCACTGAAAAGACACTGTGTTATGAAATGCCTTTAACGTTGAGTTGAATCAGCCAATTAGCCATTCTATCTCCATGCTCTATTCAAGTGAAATCAAATTGGAGTGTCTCAGGAAACATTATCATTTATTGCTGTAACCTAAATCTTTCCTGATTTATAAAGGAAGGCAGCGTGGAGGTTATAAGTCAATGTTAGACATTTAAAATCCACTTTAAAAAATACATTTCACAATCCATGTATATGTTGTTGAATGTCAAGAAAAAATAGTAATTTTAATTTTTTAATTAGTGAGTGGTTAATGAAAAAGAATGAAATGCCGAAAACTACAGTTGAAAAGAACATTTTCATTAACTATAATAAATAAAAAGTATAATTTAAAGAAAAAAGATAACTAACTGAAACGGTATGGTGTGTTTACAAAACTAACCAAAACATAAGGAAATTGTAGATAATACCTTTTGGGCAGTTTGTCCAAATACCTTCGTTTTCATCTTTGTCAATTTTGGATTGATATGAAATTGATTTATTTCATTCAAACAATTTTATGTGAGCACCGTACAGTACCTCATGATCCATCACTTCTCATCACTTCTCATTGAGAGTTTTATAGAGTTTTTGAGGTCATGTTGTTCTCTGATTGAGCTCCCTTGTGTGTGTCTTTAGTTTGTTGGCTATTTTGATTTGTACCAGGCAGAAACACTCCCTGTATTTAGAATACAGTTAATAGATAATATAAAATGTTTATTCTTCAGTGCAAACATTTTTTTGTGCAAAACAATGCAATGTGTGTGTGTGTGTGTGTGTGTGTGTGTGTGTGTGTACACACACATATATGTATTTCAATCAGAACAGACTAATAAGATGAAAGAGACAGCTGGAGGTGTTAAGTGAAGTCAATTTTATTTGTATAGCCCCATATCACAAATTACTGATTTGCCTCAGAGTTCTTTACAATCTTTATGGGGTATGACACCCTCTTTCCTTTACAAATGACCCTCACAGCGACAAAGGAAAACCTCCCCCCAAAAAAAATTTTAACAGGGAAAAAGAAATGGAAGAAACCTCAGGAAGAGCAACAGAGGAGGGATCCCTCTTCCAGGATGGACAGATGTGCAATAGATGCCATGTGTACAGAATAACAACAATGAAAACACATTAACACTACATATAACAACAGCTAATTCATATAGAATTGTATGAGTGTCCGTCTCCATATAACATCATTTACTACCTATAGAATTGATGAAAGTGTCCGACTCCATATGACAACAGCTAATATAGAATTGTATGAAAGGTGTAATAACATTCATTGTGCAAACAATATTATTGACGCTCAGATGCCAGGGAGTAGATCAGCATAGTGACTGATCTTGAGAATGAGACGTTGACATCTGAGAAGATGTTCTTCCCCGGGTCTAGACTCTGGTGTTGGTAGAAGCATGGGCCTCCTGCTGAGGATCCTCTGATTGAAGGACCCAATGACAACAGCCGTATCCTGAGAATATGGTGAAGGGGTGGAGGTGGGCTGGAGTTACAGCAAGAAGAAGCAGAGAGGGAGAACACTTTTAAATTTGAGAGACAATGACTGATTGGTGGAAGAGAAAGGAGGATGCAGACTGTGATTGGGTGCTGAGGTGATGAGTGTGGAGCAAAAGGATAGTGGGAGGATTGGGAAGAAGCTTGGATGTGAGCTTAGAGAGATAGTCTTCCTGTCTGAACTTTCACTTAGCTCCATATACACATTACATGTATACATATATAAAATGTAAAATATATATATAAAAATGTTATCGTTTGTTGAGTTTTAGTATTTTATTCTTTTTGAATCCTTCACCTAACAAATAACCCAAAGTATTAAAAAACTAAAACTAGTAAAAACTAAACTTTTGAATTTGACTTGGAGAAAAAAAGTCCAAACAAAACAAAATTAAACTATAACGAAAAAAATCCCAAACTATTGTAACCTTGATGTCGAGTTTGTACACGTTAACATTTTGGATCATTTGTCTGTCAGGTTTTTATTAGCTTTTTATCTCCTTCAAAAATACAATCACTCTATCCTGCAATTTCTGACCAATACTTCTTCTTCCATGATGTGTCAACTTGAATTTCCAACTGTTAAATTGTAAGAAACTGATTCAATTTAAACAACTGACCTCAGAACAGACAACTTAAATGGCCTCCAAAGCGGTTTCATAATGGACAATTAGCATGGGCCGTGTATCTGCCTGTTTTGTGAACCCTTTCTGGCCGTCTCCCCTACAGTCATGGAACTTCAGGACTTGGCATTTGAACATGGGCCCTGCAAGACAGTGGCTAATTAGTTCCTGAGGAAGGAGCAATCCATCTTCCTTAGGAAGTCATGTGTCCACTCCTGCAGCTGTGGTCAGTGCACTTTAAATTAGAGTGTCTTTAACTCAGGAAACAGAGAACCATGTAGAATAAACAATAGATGAACTATTGGGAATAAATATATTTATTTTTCCTGAAAGGCCACATTGTATGCTGTCCAGACAGTGGTTGTGATCAAAGACAAACTTAGTGTGAAACCCAAGTTTTGAAACAAGAGCAGGATTGTTAATTTATAATGTGTTGTTTTTCAATGTTTCTATTTTTTATACAGATAAAGATTTTTTTTTATATACAAATACAGACACAAATAGAAAATTCTTCATGCAGCAATGAAATCCAGCTGATTATCAAAAGCCTCTCGTACACTCAGTCAACACGTGGTTTTACAGTCATTTGGAAGAAAGCAAAACACTAATTAATATTGCACAGCTGCATGCAAATGTATGCATTCACATCAGTTCAATGCAAACATGCTGGTATATTAGGGCTTATCTTGCACATCAAGGTGCCTGTGAATATAGAAGTGAAATAGATGCTCAATTTATGTTCTACTTATGAGAAATGAGCATGTTCCAGCATATGTGCATCATCGTTGTGCTATTTAAGTCATTTAAGCAATGAAGCCATGACGATGAAATGTTATTTTTAATGTATTTAGTTTTGTGTGACATTGATTTCCACAAATGATTGCTTATTGCTTATGACTGCTTAATATTACACAACTTTTAACAATGGTTGTTAACTGGATGATCAGTTTGTCATGATCAATTTATTACCAATTATTTAACATGCTTTATAATCTACATTAAAAAAAAACCAAACAAACAGAAATGGATGCATATAGAAATACATCATGAAGTGTGGTGATGCTTGATGTCACTGCTATTCTCCTACGGTCTGAAGGGAATATCAGTCTTAAAATGATGTGAAACCTAATCCCAATAAATATTATTAGGATTGCAACATGATCGTGGCTTTAGTCATGACTAGATTTGTCTATTTGGTATTGTTTTCCATATATTCGGCAATTAAGAAACCCAATGTTGCAGAACATTGTGTATTCTGCCGCTTTTGTTTAAAATGTATGAAAATGTTGCCTGTCTCTATTAAATGCTGTTCAATATTCCATTCATCCTTATGATGCTATTAAACTATAATTATTATTTATGGTTACATGTTGAGTGTGTAATATGAGTTTCATTTAAGCTTTGATCAAAATTCCATGTGTTCTGCCACAGCATGAGCACAGTATGTGTCCTTTTAATATGAAAATAAGCTTTAGGCTTATTATGTATGGCTTAATATTTTGTCATTAATGTCAGTACTCCAGAATAAAAAAGACATGTATTTCCCAGTGTTTTGTTTGGTGCAGTGCAGTGAAAACACATTCCCTTATCTGTTGTTTACAATCAATAAGAAGCTAAAGGCATTCAGACTATTAGGGTGTGTCATTTCCTCCATGCATTTGTCACAATAAAATACGCTGAAATTGGTCAGGGATGCCATCCCTGAATACAGGGAAGATGAAGGCGCCCATCTGCAATGAAGATCTGAGATGCAAGCGATCAAAGCTGACTAAAAGCATTACCAAGTAATGAGTCAGTGGGTGGGGGATCTTCTCCCATCTAGAGTTATTGGATGAGGACTGTTTGTGTAAATTCTAATCCTCAAAGTGGGAGTTTATTGAGGAGAAAATAAGTTTACTGTAGAAAAACTATAAGCGTGTATTTCAAGCATGAACTTGAATGGCTTCTAAATGCAGAGAGGGGACGGCAGTTCGCCTTATCCAAATTGCCTTTGCACCAATGCATGAAAGTCAACTTATCCATTAAGCAAATAAAGGGATGTGCTGTGGTGGCTCACCTCAAAATGAGAAAAACAAAATAAAGGACTTTCATGACATGACGTTTGATTATGTTGTTTTGAAGGGAATGTGTCAAATGTAAATTAGAATTTTATATGCAGCAGCACATATTTAAAGTAATTTGTTAAAGTACAGGCCACCTGCTTCCATTTTGCCTTCATAATTCACTTCTGTGGTTGAAACCAGCAAAAGGTCTGGCTCAACCATGTAGCAATGCTGTGAATATGCATCCATCCATTTTCTACCGCTTATCCTCATACAGCAGGGGGGCTGGAGCATACCCCAGCTGTCTTAGGGTGAGAAGCAGGGTACACCCTGGATAAGTCTCCAGTTCATCACAGGGCACATAGAGACAGACAACCACTCACATTCACACCTATGGTCAATTTAAATTAGCCAATTAACCTAATCCCCATGCATGTTTTTGGATGGTGGGAGGAAGCCGGAGTACCTGGAGAGAACCCACACAGACATGGGGAGAACATGGAGAACACAAACTCACAGAAAGGCCCTGGCCTGGGAATCAAACCTGGTACCTTCGTACGGTGAGGTGTCAGTGGTAACCACTACACCACTGTGCTACCCTGTTGTTTATATACTAGAGGTAATTAACATAATAAGGAAATGCATTATCTGCCCAGTTGCTGTTACAGGATGTATTGTATCTGTATCTAAATGTTCACTGACAACCATTTGTTTCCAGACAATATCTGATCCTGCAATAAAGTGTCTGCTTATGTCAACTAAAGCCTCATTAATTTTCTTGTTTGATGACTTTGGAGAAGTCATGTTTACATTATTAACATTTAACCAAACTATTGTCGGTCTATAGCTTCGACAAAAGTGTTTTTGAGATCAAAATCGAACCACAAGCAAGATGTTTCTGGAGGCAAATCATCCATCGAGATGTGCCATCTATGACGTCAAGGTTATTTGTATGATTTTCAGAGTATTATTAGAGCAGCAAACTATTTGCTATGTAAAAATATAGATGAGTTGCTCTCCCTCTGTGTGTGCTGTAAGAGCTTCTAAATGCTTTGTTGACACAGCTTACAGCTGCTGCTCTTACACTGTGGTTACAGTTAATAGTACCTACCAGCGCTGAATTAAAGGGAGAGTAGCACCGTTGCTTAAAGCTGGTTTCACACCGGACGAGGCAAGCCCGGCATGCTGCACAGGGTATGGCGCGAGCAAGCACAGAACACTGCACAGCAGGGAGCATAGCGACCAAGTTGATCGACTACAGATCAGTGGAGGGAAACTGAATTGTAGCGTTCTCCAGTTTTGTGAGGATAACATATTTTTCAACGTCCAAGTGGAAAACCCTGGCTTTATATACACTGACGATGAGGGGGAGGAGGAGGAGATCTGCAAGAAGAAGAGTTTGGGTAGATGTCACTTTGAGGGGGGAGGCAGGATGGGGGAGAGTTTTGGCTCAACCATGAGCTACAGTTTCATGCCCCACAGCTCGCCAAATTGCGATACGACAAGAATCAGCCTTGCCACCGTCCTTTACACACATACCTTATGCTCCCGCCATCTTTCTGTGCAGCTCCTGGCATCTCTCCAATTGCATGCATGCATGTGACGTAACAGCGCACTGCGCCCAAAATTTGGACGGTTGCACGGCGCAACCACATACACATAAATAGGTTTCTCTCGGTGCACCTGCGCCTTGCCTGTTCAGTGTGAAACCAGCGTAATTCAGTAATCCAAGACCAAGGGAGAAAAATATAATGGAAGACATTATAACCATAATGCACAGACAGCTCATGGGCTGGTGTAGAGCTGAAACTAATCAAGAATAGACCACAGTGTTACATGTTCTGACATGACAATAGAGCAAAGACAGCACTATGCACACACAATGATAGGAATTATAATTGACCACACTCATTTCAACCATAACAGAATGCCTTTAATTAACCCAAGAGACATGTGCTGCAGCGCTTTGCCGTAGACCTGAGCCGAGAGCAGAAAAAATGTCTGTCTGTGTCCTTCAAGTCATGTCATGGAGACAAGCCAAGTCAGAGCGTGCTTGTGTCGTTGACCATTCTCTGATGCAACCCATAGGGACTCAGGTTGGGGTTGCAGTCGGGCACTGCCAGAGAAGTGATGCGTAGACATTGCAGTTTAGGGAGCTTGGGCTCGTAAACGTTACTTTGAAGTACATCTACACAGAGAGATAGGGAGACACTGTGTGCACCATCCTTATAAGGTGGAAAACCAGGGTTGGAATTTTTGGAGTTTTGTGGGGGGTATATAAACCCCCCCGACGGAAAAGCTGGCGTAAAATTTTATTACTGTTTCACATAAACTATGCATTTTAATGATATTTTTAAGATCATTCCTATATCCCTGAAAAGAACAACATGACGTTACTTAGTAGGGGAAGCACTGAATGAATAAATCCAGAGTTTTCTTCAGAAATATGAGCTAATATGGGCAGAAAGGTGAGCTAGCTTATAACAGGCTAATGATCCAGGACTTTCCATCCACTGTCTGACTGTCGACCCTTCACTTCTTTTTCCTGTCTCAACTTTTTTCGTTCTTTTTTACTCGCTGACTTCTGAGGCATCCTGCCGTCTCCTCCTCCACTAGCTAAGCCGATGTCTGTCATTGCACTGCGCTGACAGAGCAGGTGGACTGAACCATTTTACATAAATTGAGAGAGGGGAAGTTGAGAAATGTTTCCACAACAAATAAACGTGGTGTTACTAGTTCTTTTGGAAACCATGTTTGTTTTAGTCAGAAAAATGTATTTGTGATTAAAATAATGAATGTTGCTCTAGAGACCCCCCACAGATGTGGGATTTTACAGCCTTTATGGGAGCTTATACCCCTCCTTGTGGGAGTTCAGCTCCCACTGGCTCCCATGTAATTCAAACAGTGATTGTGACATTTTCCGTTAAAATAAGCCGTTCGCACCATTAACTGCAAGCCACGACTCAGTTTTCGCCATGTTGAGAGCCATACGGAGGCAATAGAAATGCTCCCAGTCTTGCATTTAGCAGTGCTGCACAAAAATGTAGCACTTCCTTCATCTGCGTGTGTGTGCATGTGTGAGGGGGAGAGATGTGGGAGCATAATTACATGCTTTCAGGCATAAGCAAGCAAAGTGGTTACACTATCGCTTTGCTGCAACTGAATTAAAAATTCTCTTTTTTATCTCTCCATCACCCACTTGACATGCACAAAATTATATTTTCTTTTAAGAAGTGTATTGACCCAGATGCTGAGTCAGTCTTGTTGTCAGAAAAATTTATCAGGAACAGAAAAACTGTGGCTGTGTGTTAAGGCTAAAATGGTGTGCTAAATATTTACCGTAATCAACAAATGAGGTTACATTTCCAGTCGTTTGTTGTCGTCTGTCTGTTAGCCAGATATCCCAAAAGTTCATTAGTGGATTTAGATTAAATTTGGTGGCAGATGGCCGTGGGCCCAAGGTTCATTTGATCAGATCTCAGTGATGTCTGGGTCTGGGATGACTGCCACTGCACAATTATCATTTTTTAGTCATGGCTATTATCCTGTGTTCACATGTCAGTGGGGAAGAATTTAAAACAATTTTCCCTTCAACATTTATCTCCCCTGGCTTCTGTAATGGCCTTGTGTAAGTGTATATAGTATATAATCATAAATAACATATAGTTATGTGAATGTGACAAACAAACTTTGGCAACTTTTGTCTCTTCGCTTCATCTCTCTCTCTTGACTGCATCATGGGGGCATGTGATGTGTCCTCTGTCCATGTGTGTGATCTAGAGTCAGTTTGAAAGGATTTGGGTATAAATATATTATTAAAAGATTAATTTTGAGGTATTATTCATGTAATTTACATGCAAAATAGATCCACCCAACCAACAGACAAAAAAACTCAACCCACAGCTACACTTAGAAGTGGAGCCCAATTGCCTGGCAACTCTGGCCTCAGAGCAGAGCTCCATATAAGAGCTACAGTAATATCGTATTCAGAGGCAAATTGACAGCAACATTACATCCAGAGTTTTGGGGTTTGAAAATGGTTTAATGTTCTTCATTTGCTTCAGTAATGGATGATTGTCTTCTCTCTGAAGAGCTTTGACACATTATGTCCAACTTGTGACAGTATGCTTCTCTGAGAAAGTGTTGAAAGTCAACTTAAGTGTGTTTCAAACATGACACAGTTACTCATGATACTCCATATTTTCATTTTTCATTAAACTATGCCCTTCCTCTGTCTGTCACTGCACAGACAGAGGCATGTCATAGCTTATTGATGACATGCATGAATGGACGTAAAAGACCCCAAAGTTGGGGAGAATTTTTTCATGCTAATTAAGTAGAGAACTACAGTTCTCTTTTTGCAGATCATGTTGTTACCACAAGTATTTTATTAATTTGTTTTCTAATTTTAATCAGAAAAAAAATATGATTAATAAAATAATGAAAAACGATTAATGAAACTTTTTAGGCCTGAAAATATTTCCTGTAAAATATATATAATATATTTAATTTCACATTTGTTATTGACCATAATATAACAAATTATCAAGACACTTTCATGGCATACTAAACTATCACATTTTTATGACGTTTTTATATACTGATCCTACTACATTTTATGGTGTTATGACATGTTCATGACTTTTTTCATAACATCTATATAATATGACATTTTTATGGCATACTATATTATTTTGTGATATACTATACTACACTATATTATACTAGACTACATAGCCTGATATTTTCATGGCATATGAATTTTTTGATAGCATTTTTATGAATAGCAGAAAGAAAGGTCTGGAAATAGTTGCAGAAACACTTCTGGTGTCGACACCACGCGTAATCAGGAATGCAGCAGTTCGGCAAGGAAACCATTACACACTGCAGACGTTCTGTGTTTAGTGGCTTAGTCATTATTCTGGATATTTCCAATTAGCTTGCTTCTTCTTCAGTACAACTATTCATGATCACCAGTGGGTTGCACTGAAGGACGTACAAAAGAAACTGACACACTGACTACAATATGATAATATTACACTGAATGATGTCTTAATGTCTGTGACTATTACGGAGCATATCTTATATTTTCATGGATTTTTGACTACATTGAATTTAACATGTTTTATGATTTTTATATTCAATAACTTTTAACACAACACAGCTGAAAATGAAACCAAAAACACTTCTTAGCACAGAGATGTTTTCTCAGTCATCTGTATCATGATTTTCATGCTTTAACTAGTAAACGAGTCACTTCTTTTATCTCAAAATCTGTTTAAATAGCACTAGTGCATGGGTGCTAAAAAAAAGGAAGAATCTAGTTTTTGAAATGTTTCAAAATGTTGTTGCAGCCAAACTTATATTTATAGTTTACACATACATTTAAATATACTATACAACATTATTTTACAGTATTTGAAATTGTGTAAAATAAAGCTATTGTAATTGTCTCTTTTCCCTCCTCTTTTTTTCGTTTTTAAAAATATGTACCTGGGTTTATGCAGTGTGTGTGCTATTACTGTACTAATGGCCTAAGGCCTATAAGCCACTGTAGGATGTCACTCTTCTCAGTGAGTTATATGAGGCCAATGACTACAGGAAATACTTGTAGCTGATATAGATATTTGACTTCTCCCTATCCACATGTGCTGCAAATAAAATGATATTGTGCAGCTAAAGCACATCTACAGCTGGTTTCAACCTGGTCAACCCCGCAAGCCTGGTCTTGTCCCATTTTAGGAAGTCACCCCTAATCTCTAGTGATGGTTCAGGCACACTGCAATGTGTTCCCCACTGGCAGACTTCTGAGTTGTCCCCCATGCATAATATCCATGCAATTCTGCTTCTGACAGATATGTGTTGTAATCTCTTTGAAAATGAGCATTTGCAACATGTAAGAGCCTCAAAGCTGTGGGTCTGAGAAGTGTGAGGGAGAAAATGACACAGAAAAACTGTAATGTAAAAAAAAAAAACCTCTCTGCCTCAAGACTGGCCTTTTATTCATGTTTTCATACAGAGTTTAGTTTCTTTGAAAGCAGCTGTTGTGATACATTTAATAGAGAAACATTTCTAAAATTGTTTAAAAGTGTTCATAAAGTGGTCTGTAACACACACATTTTGTGGATTTCAAAATGCAGTATATTATGTCTGTTTCAATGTGTCTGTGGACACAGAAACATAAGGATCCAGAAACTGCATGAAATTTCTTATTTGTAAGAAGATTTTTTCACATCTTTTCCACCTGTACATCTTTTCCACCTGCAGCTCTCAGTTTGACACTCACCAGACATTTAGAGAGCACAATAGAAGGGCACATTAAGCAAGCTATACAATTTTCCCTGTCAGTATTTCATCTCCTCCCATGTTTTCATCATTCTCTGAATGTTTTCAAGCAAAATGATCAAACAGAGTGACTAGCATTTCTGGTAATGATTAGGAACGTGATATTGATCATAATTTTTCTTCCACTCTACTTCACAATGCACAGTCTGTTACACTTCACTAATGAAAGTCGAGGAGATGTGATTGTCTTATTAAATATTCCTCACATGAGAATCTAAACACGAAAGCCATTTGGAGCGAGTGATGGGGATAATTAAAGTCAATCCTGCTGTACCTGAGCAATTAAATTGGTCAAAATTTCAGGACGCTTAATAGCAGGCTGGTCATTTACATTGATGGTAAGTTTATACTCAGATCAAGGTTTCAGATGAAGACACTATTCCATTGCCACACATTTGGACAGTTATTCACTTTGATTTATACAGGGAGACTATTGAAAGAGACAAGAGTATTGTTAAGCAGTGATGTCTGATATTCATCTATAGACACATTGTCCTTAAAGGATACTTTCCTCACTTAATGACTTTTACATCCAATGAGACAATGCATCATAGATCTCCATTGCACTGCAATGAAGCTGTCACTTCCACACACCTTACACAACCAAGTCAGCTGTGTGTGACTGACCCTCACATGTAGTTTTTGTGGTGTCCAGCTGAGCACCATCAACTCTGTTTGAGCTGGTTGCAGTGAGAGAAAACTTGAACCAAATATGTAACTCAATCATGATTAATGGGGAAGTTCTGTTTTTTACTAATTGGACCTTATTTCAGGGATAAAATACTGCCATTTACTCACCCATATCACTCTGGTGTCATTTGGAGTATTTCTGATGACATTTGGATTTAATGATATCCATTTAACAGGAATGGGGCATAGAAATGCAGCCAGTAAATGACACAAACTTGACCATTTCTCAAATAACACATTTAATAAGATGGGCTACACTATTAATATTCTCATTTCACAGTGCCTGAACTAAAACAAAGCATGTATGCATATGTGATAACATCACAAATAAGTATTATAGTTCAGGCACTGTGAAGGACACATAGGTAGGCAGTAAGGGTCCTTAGTAAACTATGATACACAGAAAGTAGAGTCTGTTTACAGATTGAATTTTCTCAAGTTATGGACAAGTCTGGACTCAAATGAGAATAGTAATAGTGTAGCCCATCTGTTATTTGAGAAATGGTCAACTTTGTGTCATTTACTGTCTGCATTTCTCTGCCCTCTTCACTCCTGTTAAATGGATATCATCAAATCCAAATATCATCAGAAATACTCCAAATGACCCCAAAGTTATATGGGTGAGTACATGGCAGTACTTTATCCCAGAAATAAGGTCCAATTTGTAAAAAAATCCCCTTTAAATGCATACAATGCCATCCAAAATGGCCAAATGAAAATGAATTAATATTCATTTTTTAAATGATTTAAAATAAATGCCCAAATCTCATCTGATAAAGCTTCCTTCCACCTCTCCTGTACATACATGTGAAAATTATATGTAAGAATCTTTATGGTGATCACACAATAGTTTTGTACTGGCAAGAACATCATGCTAAGCCCCAACTCACTTTGCAATATATATTTTCTCAAATCACTGTGAATGATTTCTTGGCAAGCAACAGAAAGCATTTGCACAAGCAGTGCGGCCATTCAGAATGACTGCTAATTCTGCTGAAAGATGCAGGTATTGTCACCAGCAGATCAGGACAGAAAGAAGATTTCCATTTTTTCCATTCTTGAATATCAACTCATAAAAGGACTGACATTACACAGAATAATAATCCTTACACTTCAATAGGGTCTTTGCTTTGCATCCCAGTGTTCTCCCACAGTTGATTTATTAGTGACTCTGACAAACAACTCGAAGCACCACAGCATAAAAACTGCAACACAGTGTGATAACAGTCACTGTTGACCTCAGTGTCCATTTAGGGTGGACAAAATCCTTTTTCTGTGCAAAGTCACATTCTCAACCGATGCCCAGGGTTCTCACAAATATCCTAGCTAGTTCTGTAGTTGCAATTATTATTTCCTATGTGATTGCATGAGTATCACTGGATTGTGCTCACAATTGATTCATGTCATCCTGCCAGGTTGTTCCTGTAACGGATCCATTTAAGCCTTGTGTGCTGCACCACACACTAACCGTTGAGCTATGTAAGTTGTAAATGACACTTATATGTCCTTAGGAACATTTTGTAGAGTCAGGTTGATATTTGTGCTGTTCTTAAACCAGTATAAATAATGCTGTTAAACACTTTGTTCTAAAATTATTGGAGCTGTGTTTTCCATTGCATTATATTGTTGCAGGCAGTGTGCTCTGAGGAGAGGGCTAAGGCAGTTCCAGCCATTGTTCTCCAGTCGTGAGTTTGCTGATATTCATACTTCTGATAGAAAGATGCATTTACAGTATTTATTCTGAGTTTTCATTAGTCCATTAGCCCTTTACTCGGTGCTCCATTGAACAAACCCAACACAGATAAAGTTTTTCTACACTAGGATAGGAGCATTTTCCTATTGTTGGCACATGTTAACCACTTAAACACCACACTATAATATGAAGGAATTCCATGCTTGATTATCATTCATAATGCAGGTTTGTGTATTTTTATGGCTAATATGATTCCTGCTTTCCTGGAAAGGAAGACGGCAGGGGCTAGGATAATGTGATTTTATTTGTCCATAACTTTCTGTGTCATAACATGATAATGGACTGAAAACTGTACATAGTTTCCAGTTTATGAAAGTTCAGTTCAGGGCTCTTTTCACCAGAGTGTGTTCTGAGTGCTATCCAAGGTGCTGATCTGTCTCAGGTGCTCACAGTCAACAATGAAGGATATACTCAACTCTCTGCTGAACTCTCCGGATTTGTCATGTGAAAATCTGATTTTATGACAGACAACCTGACAGAAAATTCTTCTGTGTTTTGTTTATTGTGTCGTTTTTGCTAAGAGCAGCTCAGGGGGTCAAAAAAAATCCACCAAGCATGAGCACTTAGGATCCCTAAATACCACAAAAAAGCAAAGATGAAGCCTTTACCCAAGTCAATGTAGAAAATGTGTCCTCACACACACACACACACACACACACACACACACACACACACACACAAAGACATAATTCTCCTTTTGAATCACCATTTTCTCTCAAAAAGAACACCTGCTTTTTTACAAAATGTCTTGGGTGGGCTGAACCTACACTTTGGATTTTGCAGTATTGAAGGGAGAATTGACCAGCAAAGCCCAACATGAGACTGACTTCATCAGGCATGGAGTTAACACAATAACTGACAGATGCTCCTGCCTGATTGTCTCCAACATCTCGCTTAGACCATGACTCATGTGTAACGTTGTCCCAAATTATTTGACTTTCCATTTTTTACATCAGTAGTCTTATCTCAAGTCTTATCTCAGTCGCATAACTGCCCCAAAATACATATTTCAGTAAATGCACTTCAGTTGTATGTATGCCAACTAAGCTGAAAAAGAATAAGTCACTTGATACTGTCCTTTGTTTTGATCTATGATTACAGCACTGATTATTATTTCCCTCTGATTCTGTGAAGTGAAAACAATTCAAATTTTCAAATAATAAATTAGTCAAATTATATTTTTTGTTTATCTTTAATCATCAATTTTATTATTGTTGTTTTATTATTATTATTATTATTATTATTATTATTATTATTATTATTATTGTTATTATTGTTGTTGTTGAGTAAACAAAATAAAAACAAAATATACTTGGCATCTGTCATAGAGTTTAACACTTTATTGACAAACTGAATCAAAAATAGATTAAACATGCAGTGCATTTTTATTGTACTCCTCTGTAGCCTATTACCTCTGACAAATTATATGAAAAAGAAATCATTGAGGAATGAAATTCGGGTGAGAACTTGACAGCACACCTAAAAATCTTACCAAATCTCACAAATGGAGGTTTTTATGTTTCCTCGAGGACACTCAATACTGCACGTGGCTCCATGCATTAACAAGCATCAAGCCATGAACATTTTAAAATATGTATTGCATGTTATCAACTGAAACATGATGTGTTCACCTTCATTTGAACTGCATTTACATGAAAAACATGCAATTACTGCAGACAAGGCACTGCTAAGGGAACTAATGTGCATGTTAATATGCGATTAGAAAAGAGCTGTGTCCACCCAGTAGGCATGAGAAAGCGACTGGCAAAATTGTGCCTCTGAAGGCCCAGTGGCTGTCAGCTCACACAATATAGTGAACAGGCTTCACACCAAAGTAATACAAAGGACTTAATGACCACTGGAAGTACAAGGGGGATGAGAGGAGAAGGAGTGTTCCTCATCAAGATGGAGTGAATTCTGTCTCCTTGTCAGGTTTCCTCTTCATCTGGATTCCTTCACACCCTAAATAAAAAGCTAAATAAACAGTTTAAGGCATATTGATTTGTGCTTATACAAAGAGAGAATGAATCACATGACAACAATATGTGGGTTATTCTCACAAGGTTGAAGACCCCTCTTTGTTAGAGGGTTAAATGTCATATGGACAGCAACATGTTCAGCTGTTACCCTAATAAATCGTTGTTGACACTGCCCTCTAGGGATGTGAGGTAATGCATTAGGTCTGCTGACCTTAACCCATGAAGCATCCTCTCCACTCAGCCAGCAGTGAGCGAGGGAGTGTGGGAGGGTATTTTCATGTTCTCAAGCATTTTAATTTATATATTTGTAACACCATAACCCTTTCATACTGTTGTCTTGTCAGGGACAGCTTATTCAAGTATTATTATTATTATTCAAGTATTCGAGCGTGTGCACCACTGAATGCACTGTCTAAAAAATCCTGTGGTTAATGTTTAGGCACAGGTCTTGTGGGTCACTGCTGCTGAGATCAATACACATACTCTGCATTGCTTTATTGAGTCACCTTTGGGGAAACCCTGAGGACCATTTCTCAAAAGGCTTATAGTCCTACAAACTTCATTTCAGGAGAAAAAAAGAGTTGCAAACCAAGGCTAACCTTGCTAAAGTGAAGCTGATTAGAATGACATACTGTAGCCAGAGGCACCTGTCATTGTGAGGGGAGTCTTGACAATACTACTTTATCACTCTTGGACACTTCTTATGATTGTGCATTTGACCATAATGACAGAAACAAAATTAGTATTGTTATTAAAAGTATCTATTAATCAAATGTGTTATGTGGGACATTTGCTAAAAGGTAGTGCAGCCATTCACAGCACTACAGGCCTATAGTGTACTAACACAGGTATCGCTCTGCCATGTAAAGATGGTCACTTCATGCAGGTGGAATCTTCACTGACACATTTGTCGACCTGCATGAATAATGACCCTTAATGGGACAAATCATTGCAGCCACTTAGGACCAGAAGAGTGACTTTAACCTGTCTGATCAGGTCCATTACACAGATACTCAGTGTTCAAATAAGGCCTTATGGCTTTCCATGTTGTTCCAACAAAAAACATTGTGCATGCACTGTGCATCTTTTCAAAATTGTTTGAATTGTGTTGAACTATTAGTGGACAATGACAAGTCCTGTTGAATGAACCTTAATGTAACACAATGGTGCGTGAGGCAACCACAAAACACTGTGCTCTCAATCAGCCTATCCAGCCAATCAGCCAATCAGCTCCCTGCCAATTAATCACCTCATTTCTCTCACCGGAGCTTCTCCACCTGCACTTCATCCTGTCAGATTATTTCTTTTTCAAATTGCTTGTTTGCACCGAAACTTAGAAACTATTAAAACAATCATTTTTTTCCCTACATTTGGGATCACGCTCCATGACAGTTTACCTGTTTCTACTGGCTGCTCGAAAAGAGGTAAGAGAAGTAAACCCGCTCATTAAATAACTGGACATGGTTCACCCGTTGCTTTATTTATATATTAGTATCTAGTCTTTTCTTAGGCTTGTTGTTATCCTCTATATACTGGATCATACGATCTTTAAAACACATTTTCTACAAGGAAAAAAAAAAAACAGAACAGAAATAAATCGGCTTAATGGAGAGAATTAGAGTGGTCTGAATCCAGGGTGGGATTAAGGGAAAATTGTGTGAAATAAAAGAGCGAGTGATCAGAAACGACTGCGCGTCTGTCTGAAGGGTGGGAGGAGAGAGAGAGCGAGAGAGACAGAGAGAGAGAGAGAGCGCGAGAGCGAGAGATTTCCATCCAGAGCCTCTCTGCTGCTCAGCCCAGCTCTCTATTGTTGAAACTGGGAGGGAAAAATAACACTCCGCTTGTCCTGTAATCGCAGCCAATGACTCATTTTTTATCTTAGATCGGATGCTCGATTCTCGTCCCTCTGAATGTCGTATTCACTGTCAACTTCTCCGATTTCTCCACTCAGACTTGAGCTGCATCATGAATAGTTTGGGGGCACCTTTGAATCGCATACCTCTGGAATGGTGGGGATTACGCAGCCGAAACCCGGGGAGCATGTAAACGCAAATGGAGTTTGGGATTTATTGCAAAATAAGGGAAAGATGACCGTCTTCTCGTTGTGCTTGCTCCTGTGCGCAGATCTACTGGATTTAGCCGTCGGTAAGTGTGACCCTGTCATATCATTTTCACAGAGCCGGAGCAGATCGCGCAGTCCTGCTTTTGCGATGCGTGCGTGGAGTCTAACAACAGCCCAACTGTCAGTGAGTTGACTGATTCCTATGTGACAGTGAAATACTAACTGGCTATTAACAGGACAGCCGGATGTAGCCACGCTCGTCTGGTGCCAACTTTCCCCCCACCGTGCCAACCAAGTCGTGGATGAGAGAAATCAATGCATAATGGTCGGATTCAGTTCAGGCTTCGCAACGCGTGGTGTGCTTGGAGGAAGAGCGTTAGCAGGAGGCCTGGTTATGTATTAAGTCTTAATTCATCCGCATTGACTATCTCGACCAGCATGTTGACAGCATTTAGGCTACTTGTGACACAACTAACCCGTGCTGAAGCGCGCTCTTCGGCGTCCTGGTCATCGTGGCTTTTTACGCATCAGATAGCGCCTGCATGGGCTCAACAGATATCAAAGTTGCTGCCCTGAAAAAAAAACAAAAAAAAAAAAACATGAAAGTGCCTCTTTTCTTCCTAATGCAGATTTGTGCCTTCAGTAGCCTGCTCTATGTTCCGCACAGCGTTGCCATCAGTGTTGCCTGTTTTCTCTCGATCCTCCTTTGACGCGTTTAGATGTTAGAGGATGGAAAATAACGCACATCATTGATCATTTCCCATGACAGCGAATTCGGTTTTGAAATAATGCATATATCCTACACCCTAAAGAATAGACTGCCTTTCTATTTTGGGAGGCAGTGGTGATGGGGCTGGGGGTGTTATACTGCATTATCCAAAGGTTTGCAACAGATAAGGACCTGGTGGCAGTCATGTGTAAGCATGCTCCCTTACTGTTGTGATATTACCTGTCCTAACATATGGTCTGCTTGGAATTTTGCAAAGGTGTATGTTTTCTATGGTGTCATACAGGAGTTCGCATTACCAAACTGCATTGCGTGCTCTTTCTGTGTTGCTCATTCTGCTGGAGGTGACCTCACACTGGTGTGTTACCACTGTTGTGTTTGAAAGGACTTCAGAGGAAAGTTCACTCCTGGCTGCAACATCAGAGCGGCAAGCCGTACAAACTAACCTGTTCACCCGTGATGTTAGCCGAGGATTTTGTTGTTTTGAAGTGTTCTTGACCTCCGCTCACCTGTATTGGAAATCATTATGCCAGTTGGACTTAACATGATGTCAAGTGATAAAAGGCCTCACATGCCACTGAACTGCACACAGGTCTTGTGTAAAGTATTTAGTACTGCCTCTATAATGCAATCACGCTCATTTGAAATGTTCACAATAGCTTAGATTACTTTGGTTTGATTACATTGCACAAGTTGAGTGACTTTAAAATTTCCCATGCAGGTGTTAACATCGATTGCCATGTAAACAAACAGTGACAGGTGGAATTTAACCAATCAATGGGCAGGCTTGCAGTTGTAGTGACTTTCGGTCACACTTTGTGGTTGTTGTTGGCTGTTGTTGTCACTGCTGTTTTAACAAACGAGTCCGTGAATCCACCTTAGGATAAGGATTTCACTTTGTATTGTCTGTTTTTCCTCCCCATAAGCAGTGTTCTTTATATTAACTGTGTGTGTTTTAACAAGATAAAGGTTGCTCCATTTCAAAGTGTACGCCAGTGTCTTAAGATAGATGTTGTTCCCCAAAGAGAGGACATGTGGTCAGTGTTTCCACTCTCATCTCTGTCTTTAAATGTCATGGATTTTATTTTCTCTAATAGTTTCTGTTATGTCAGCAATATTTTGCTTCTATATTTATGAAACTCTTTTATTCTCTATTGCACCGTCACTGTCTGCCAGATGTGTCCTTCCTTTTAGAAACTTGGGCTCACTTGCAGCTGTGCCCACAAGCAAGCCTCAGCTAGTGAAATCCTGTGGTTGTGGCTGTTTGGCTGTGAATCATGTCACAGAGTCACTGTCTCAGGAGCAAGCTGTGGCTGTAGGCCTAGTGTTTCTCCAGGGGTTAGAGTTCAACATCATTTATACATGCATATTTATACATCTGCTGAATATGTGTGTAGTCCACAGTAGAGTCTATCCTTCTCTCAAGATGTGATGTAAAATCAAAACAAATATGACATCTTTTGCATATGTTGCTATTCTGCCTGATCTCTAAAACATTGGCATATATGTCACCATGTCCATATTGACAACATGTAGTGATGCCTTCAGCCTTCAGTGCACCTGTTACATCTGATTGACTTTTGCAGCATCAGAACAGACACACCATTATGAGGATTGATCTCATGAGAGTGCTTACTCTGTAGGTCAAACATTCATGTAGAGATTCAATCCAATCCGAGAGAGTTGAACAGCAATGGGTCCTGAATTAACACGGATTACTCTGAACCAACGAAACATCTCAAATAGGAAATCTGCTTATTCACTTTTTTGCTAAGAGTTAAATGAGGAGGTCAATACCACTCTCATATCACACTTATAAATATGAAGCTATTGCCAGCAGACATTTAGCATAATTTAGCAAAAGACTAGAATTAAGGGAAAAGAGCTAGCTTAGCTCTGTTTGAGGAAAACAGAATCCACCCTCCAGAACTAAGTAATAAACACTCTTCTTGCTCCATTTTCTTGCAAATAACAGAGAATAAAATGTTAAATGCAAGACCATTTCAAGACTGATAGCAGTCACATCCTGAAGTTATTGCTGGTTGCCTGGCAACCGCTTAGTGATATACTGTAGGTCCCAACAGGTCAATAGTTCCCCCATAAAGTTGCAACTTGTAATGTTTTTTTTTTTAACCTTCTTCACTTTGTTTTTATAACACGTTAATCAGCGATCATTAGTGGTGCTGTTTGCTGTTTTTTGTAGCCTTTGCTGTTTCCAGTCTTTGTATTGAGCGACAGCAAACAGTCGGCTGGCTGTAGAGCACATTTGCCAACAGAACTATTGCTTTTAACTAAATGGGAAGTACCAACCATGTCAAGAGTGGAAGTGCCTTAAGTTTGTTACAAAAGCATTTGGTATAACATCGTAAAACAAAATAACGCATTTAGCATTGATATTAACAATTTAGCAAACTAGTATCAACCCAGGGTAGATGTGGCTTCTGTTTGTTCACACATTCTAAGGCTAATCACAGCTGCAGCTTTGAGATCACTGCTGCTGCTAGGAAGATGGTTTATAGTTCACTGTTTTGGCTCCTTGTTGGGAAGAAATGAATATACCCAACACCCTGGAATTTAATTGGGATGAAAACAGTGTTATTCTTCTGGGTTTCAGTTAGAAAGGATGGTCTGTTTTTCGCTGCAGTCCTGTTTGTGATACGAGGGCTGCGTGTTTTTACTTTAAGCCGTTGTGAAGGGTTGCTTGATGTTTTTTTCACGCCCCTACACACTTCACCTCCACCAACCTTCTAGAAAAAAAAATCCAATCTAATAAGTTGACACAATGTGATACTAATGTCTGCATTACAACATCATTTAGACTTGCTTCACAGAGCTTCGGTGTTCAGTAAGAGATTTAAGAACTACGGAGTGCTCAGAATTGAATTTTCAAATTTCAACTTTTTTTTGTCAGGCATGTGGATTTGGCTTGTAATTTCTACTGATATTCATTCATGGCCTAGACCATTTGTTCAGAGCAGTCTTGCCTAATAGTTATGAAAGTATTTCCAATGCTGTATCTCATTTCCCTTTTTTGATCAATCTCTGGATTAAGTATCTTACACAATAACACTAGATACATAATTCCTACTGGGGATAATGCTTTTCCTGAAAGCCTCATGAATAACACACATCCTTGTTTATTCTCACTGCAAGTGACAATTTGCTGTCCACTGCAATCAATTATGCATCTTCCTTCAGTTGCTCATATTATCTATCTTGTTTTATTGTTTTCCCAATTGGTCTTGCAGGGAATAAAGTAACACAATGTAGTCCTTGTGTCCTAAACTAAATCCACATGGTACAGTAAATGGGAACTGCTGAAGGTCCAGGTTTGAACAGCTGCTTGCATATTCAAAGAGAGGTGTCGTAAACTAGAAAGGCAATCAGATTTTTTTTGAGATCATTAAATGGGAAAGGCAGGATCATTTGCTACCAGCAGAATCTGCTAGCACTCAGTGTTCATTGTGTCAAAGGTCAGAGGGATACTGAGCATTACAGAAAATCATCTAAACAAAATGTTATTGTCTGAGTTATTGCAGTTAAAAGGAGTCAATATAGACACAGGATATTACAACTACAGGTGGTTGGCTGTGGCAGGCAACTGAACATGACATACGTAACATACCTGCAATAGACTCACTGTAGCTCTTTTACTATCTGTTCTTTCAGGGCAAGTTTATTTTTTCTGTTCCACTGCTGATACGAAGCATCTGTGAAAATATGTTGCCTCATACCTCAGTACTGTAGGTTGGCTTGTAGATTGTGGATCATAGCAGTGTTGGATCATAGGCACTAGATCTCTGTTAGATCTGATGGGTTCCAGTGCCCAGTCAGTGTCTGCGGCTGTGACGGCTGGTCCTGACTCACAGGAAGTGAGAAGAGATATTGGCTGCAAAATGGATTGTGGTTACGCCACTATCTAACAATCACCAGGCTCTGCATGAGCACTGCAGCTTTCATCAGTTATATAAAAATGATTATACCCAGATTAGAAGCACTCTTCATTGTTTTGCTCAGCTATTATTTGTTTGGTCAGCCACTGTGTGTGTGTTTGACGTTTTCTTACCATATGTGATCCCACTGGCAGTTTATCACTGTAAAAGTGCAAGACAGCTCTTTCATGTATGTATTGATTTATTGCTCAGTGCAGCTAACATGCAACACAAAAGTGTTTTGTGTTTCTGCTTGAGCTCTTTCATATATAATAATATTTGGACCAGAATCAGGGCATCAGCACCACACAAAGGTGGCCTACTTTTATTTATTTATTTTACCCTTTCATAGAAAGGGTAAAATAAATTTATGACCTTTCTTCTGTAGCAGTCACTACACCATATGTGCAACTAATTGTCTCCTTCAGTGATCACCTTCAATTAAAGTATAATTTTGGTCTTTTGTAACTTGAAATCCCATTTAATATGATGAAAGAACCATATAAAAGTCTTGAAAAAGATTGACGACATTGAAGTCACAGCTTTTGTTGAAGTGTGTTATAGGCAGCTTTGTACATGTAGACCACTGTGCAAAGAATAAAGTACCTTTTGCTGAAAAATCGAAATGACCGCAAAAGGTCTTTGTGGTGTCATGAAGCACCTGCAGGATGCGGGTGAGTATGTTTTTTTAACTGTAGAGGTACTTTACTGTAACTGCTTTAAGACAAGAGCTTCTTTCGTTTCCGTAATGTGGCGTATTCCAAGTGAAACTTGGTGATTGAAAGTCATGTTAATTGTGCTTTGTAGTCATCAGCTAAACGATACTGCTCTGCCACACATTACAACAAGCTACACCAGTGTTTCCCATAAGACTTTGTGAGACTGTGGTGGGTTTGCTCCATGATAAAATACATTTTATAGTTACATGCATCAATCTGGTGGACTTCAAGAGCAAAATTAAGAGGCTAGAACTATGTAGAAATTTGGGTCAGGTGTTTTGTCAAGACTGAAATTCGTTCTTCAAAGCGGCAATAACTTAACTTTGAGGTTGCATATAAAATACTCTCTGTATGAATTTATACTCTGTCGTGCAAAGAAAGATTTTATTGAGGATGCCATTTTATTAATGCATTCATTCAAAAAGGGAGTGATTTTGAATAATACCTACTAAAATGAAGAACAGCTGATCGATTTGTTGGTAGATGTCTCAGTAGTAGGGATCTCAGAGTCTGAACTAATCCTTTAACTTTGATTTCAACCTTTGTGAAATGGCACAATAGGATTTTCACCAAAAAGAAAAACAGAGAGTATAAACTTGTTAAGCCATTTTTTTAAACAGTCGGACACTTACGCTACAAATTTTCCGACAGCGGGACTTGAAACCATTTTACACCTCTCAACCATGCATGTATTTGCCTTTCACATGAGGTGCGGGTGTTGATCTTGAAAGAAATTTGTTTTTCTTCAAAGGCATCCCTGCAATGTCTGAGACACTGATAAGCCACATGTGCGAGAATAACCTATTCTGAACATTAGCATACATGCTAACTGTCTGCTTTTTAGGTAAATGTGTGAAGCCAAATCATCTTTTTGACATTCTGGATGGGTTGAAGTGTGCCATTTGCAGCGAAACAACACTGGGAAAGCATTAACATAATTTATTAACGGCTTGCGTCTTCAGCTTTAGGGTTTGCATCCAAGATGACATGCTGACTAGTAGCCTCAGGCCCAAGGGGTCAACCACAGGACGTACGTCTCCCACAATGCAAATAATGCAGCAGAATCAGTAACCATCCTGACAAGTCTGTTCGCTGTCAGAGCAGCGTCATGCATGGAAAGTGGCAAGAAGGAAAATGAAAGTGTATTTCGTTTTGTCAATGTGACGGAAATAGCTGCATTTGTGTTATCCAGCGGTGATGCGCCAAATGATCAAGTGGTAAAGTCTGAGATTAGCAGAGACAACCGAAGGCTCGGGGCAAGGAGGTTCAAACAGCAGTAACCTCCGTTTCTACCCCTGAAGTTCCTCACATGTAGATGTAGGCTGGCTTGCTGATGTCTTTGGCTTGCGTAGGAGTTTGAAGCAACTCTGATTCCCTCAGCAGCTGGTGGTTTGCAGAGATAGGAGAAAGAGTAGAGAAGCTTCGCTCAGTAACTTCTCCCAAGATGGGGTACGCAGTATAACAAAGTATAACATTCATGGTTTGTGATGTACAGTTACCATCTAGGACTTCCAGTGTGATGTGTTCCCTTACCAGAAATGTTATCTGTAAATGGTATATTTTCTCACTGATATATCATTTTGATTTCAGCACCTTACTTTTCAGAAATTGGCAACCAAAATAAGCCAGTATTTCTTGACAAGCTTTACTGAATTCTCCCCTCACTGTTTCCTGCATGCTAATGTGGATTATATAATTTTGCTTATCATGTTCAAACATGGCTGCTGAGTAATGACAATTCCTCTGCCACTGTGTACCCTCCTTATTAAAGACTTTGATAAGTGCCTCGTACACTAACCATGACACTTATCTCTGCATTAAATGGTTCAATGTGGGGGGCTTAAGCTCCCATGAGTAACACTGCAACGTACAGGTGATTTTTCACATAGAGATGTGATTCTTTGCAGTTTGCTTTGTTTTTTTGCTGGCAATGAGTGTTTCCTAAAGAACCTGAGCAAGTGGAATTATTCAGAACTGTCACCGTGACCTCAGTTTGAGAAGATAAAACACTCTCTCTACTTGTGTTTTTCTGTGTTAGCATACAGTGTGTACAGTGTATCAAGGTTATGTTATAAAGAAACATGGCTGGGTCAGCATAACTTGCATTAGCAGTGAAATAAACCAAATCTGAGATAAGACTGGAGATACATTCTATATGTGTATATTTTCCATGTTCACTCTTATGAAGTACTGCCCTATTCTTCCAGTATGTAGTAACTGTAAATATTTAAAATCACTGCTTTGACTTCTTGATTTGATTTTTGGGCTATTCAAAGCCTTCTCCGGCAGTGAATGCAACATTGCAGAGGTTTCATGAAAAGTCCAGATTAGGTGCTAAAAAAGAGAAGAGATGAGGGGGAAAAAAACCTCTAATCTGCACATTGACGTCACTCTGGATGGGCTGAAGCTGTGCAGATGGGGGTATGGAAGGATTGTGTAGGCTGTGCATCTCATGACAACAGATTATTTCCTTTTATGCACGCTGACTTTCTCCATATGAGCCACAGTAAGTCTTTCCTCCCTGGGGACAATGTCACCACATTTTCTATCACCAGAAAAATCGCGGAGACATCAATCTTCAGTCACAGGAGCAGGTCTTAGTGAAGCTTCACAGACAGAGTCGTCGAACGATAGGACAAGTCTCTGTGTTCACATCTGTCATTTATGATAACATTTATCAGCAAACCTTTGATCCACCACAGAACTTGTCTTGCAAGTTTCACAGGATTAATCTCCTGAGCATGTGACATGAATTATACAATAATAGAAACTGCCTTTGCATATGGATCATATCCATCATTAGATATGATTATCTTACTTCATGATGGAGCTTAATATTGCAACGGTGCTTCATTTTCTTGGGTGAAAAAACTTTTTACTGCCTTCTGATTTTTTTTTAATATAAAACATAGAGTCAGTGATCTAATATATACACCTGTCAGTGTTGATCTGACTCTGACAGTGAATGTGGTTCATGCATTATACCTGGTAAAACTGATACAGGACAATGTTCTCAGTATATTGAAAGGAAATGTTGTTTGGGAGCGTCTGTTTCTTGTATTGCATTTACGCCTGGAGGAAGTATTGTTTTATTATGAAGTATATAATGTGGGTTGAAGGTGGGATTTTGTCCTCTTTTGATTGCAATCTCTTGAGGCATAAAAGCCTGATGTTCCAGGATGTTTACACTTACAAACTCTGCTGCTTGACCTCAACACAGTACCTTTGCAGTGCACAGTGCCCACCGGCTGTTTGCTAGTATGTTAAACTATGTTGAAGACCCATTAGATTTTTCTTAAAGAGGATTTTCTTTGTTGGGGCTCAGATAGCCTTCTGGCAATGTCTTTGCTTTTATGCGACTTCTGCCAAGGGAACTAGCTCTTGTACTCCTCTTTATGTGCAACATAACCATCACCTAGTACAAGTTTAACGCTGTTTCTCTGTCAAAAAAAAAATGTTCAAATTTGACTGTGCATCTACTGTGGTGGGGGACTGATATAGAGACCATCTGCTGCATCACTTATAACCTTGTGCAGAGATTTGCAGGCTGTGCCAGAGCTCACAAATTGTAACCCCAAATGTGCACAATTAGTACTGAACTGTCAAAGCATCAGCATTATAGCTGTTTGTGTTGTGATGCAGCACAAAGAAAGGATGAGGCAGAAACCTATGAAATGATGATGACAGAGTGCTATGAGTCTTCTCTTGAATTATGTCTGGTTGGACAAAATTAAGTTGTCTGATGTATCAGTAGATGTCATGATGTCACATATTGCTGCTTGAGAGCACAGCTTTCAGCGTCTTTGCAGTTTCATACCATTAATTTATGACATGTGGAAAGAGTTTAGTTTTTTTAATTCTTCGACACTTATCCTCATATGGTTTATCCCTGTACAACCAGTACTGCTCCCAGTAACCACTCACACCACAATGGATATAATGTGCAATAAAACAGGGAGAGTGATGCATCTCTCTCATGCGATAATTTAATCTGATACAAATTGTAGGGTGCACTGTAACATATATATATATATATATACGTATATATATATATATATATATATATATATATATATATATATATATACGTGTATATATATATATATATATATACGAGTATATATATACATATATATACATATATACATATATATATACATATAGGCCCTTATGTTGTTGCATGATCCACTTGCCACTGTAAGAATGTAAATTTAATAAGTTTTATTTTATCTTATCCTCTCTGATAGGTGTACAATTACAGTGTTTTTTTTTTTTTAATTTGTGAATTTCCTTACTTTTACGACTGTTGTGAAAGAATTTCCGTGAAGATGAATAAAGGTTGATCGTATCTTAACTTCATATTTATTGGACCTCAAACTACAACTGGTAGACATACATTAGGTCCTAATTCAAGTATTTTCTTCACTGTGCAAAGTGATCAAAGTACACAATTGTGTCCACTTTTGACATGCTGATAATGTTGATGCTAATGCTGGGACAGACAAACTCCAGGGTAGCCATATGTACATAATTATCATGAGACACATGTAGTCGACTATGTCGACAAATCGCCCCAGCCCTAAACATTATGAAGAGTGTTGCTCATAGATCAGCTTAATTACTGCTCTGCTTTAGACAGTGATTTTCTTTGATAGTTTTAGCATCCTATATTCCATTCTAATCTCTAATGCTGGATATTAGAGTACCATTGTGACAACAGAACAGAGTTTGAGATGGCTGGCAATAGATTTGAGAGTTGAGTTTCGTTCTGGAGAAAGCTTTTACACTCCAGTGTTTTTTGGTTTTGTGTGGATAAAGTATTGTGAATCATGTACACTTGTATCTCTCATTCTGTTTGTCCTTAGACAGAGGGTGGTCATGCCCAACAGGCTCCCCTGTGTTATTAGACTTGAGATTATATCCAGACTGTAATGAAAGTGATGAATATGAGTTGGGAATAGGGGAAAAGGAGCGCTGGCACAAAAATCTTTGGCTCTGACGCAGCAGAGTAAAGTCAGCCCTCAGCCATGGATCAAGTTTGTGCTGAAACACCCCCACTGGATTGTGCTTAATCAAACTTAGGGAGCAGCATGGGGAAGTGATGGTAATAGGGAAAGGGAGTAGGCGGGAAACGGCCTGGAGAGCTGTGCACTTTACATGTGTAATAAGCAGACTGGCAGACTGGGAATCTGTCTTTCCAAGCTTTCGTCATGAACTAACACTAAACTCTTTTGATTAATTCAAGGTTGTTGATAAACAAACAAACAAAAACTCTTAATTTTAACAGGATATTGGATGTTGGATATTTAAGGCTTGTTGTGCTTTGTCCATGAATGAACTGCAAATCGACAAAATTCGTAACTTTCTGTTGATGAAAAAACACACCTACAGTGTATGAGTGAAAGCAATGTAGAAATACCAGTGCACACTCTTGTGAGTGATTGATTATTTTTGAACCACAGTAATGAACATTTTTTGATTATACCTCCAGCCTGAGACTGCTTCCATAAAGGGATTTATATAAAACATCATAGAAAACGCTTTGTTAGACTTTTTTTTTAGCTGTGCAGTTGTATAATATCGAGGAAAGCATATTGTATAGTCCTAATTATGTGGCAGATCTTCAGTATTAAAGAATGTGGCTTGAGGTTGATGTTTCTAATACATAGTTTCAGTGCTGATGAAACTACAGCTACTTGAGCAACACCAATTGTGATCTAGCTCTCGGTGCTTCAGGGAAATGCAGTCTTCCCTTTGTTTCACTGTGTATTTATATGCTGTAGTTATCTTGTCATGCCTGTGTAATATTGTCATTAAATGTTGGTTATGCACCTATTTGGCAAAAAGTTGAATATAAGTGCTTTCCTGTCGTTTCAGCAGTTTGATTTACGCAGCCAGTCAGCTGCTCAGTTTCCTCATGTGCCTGCCTCTTCCAAGAGGAGCTGAACATAAGAGAAAGCTCCTATTTATATATCGTCATATCGTCACAGCTGACTGAACATCAGACTGCATTCTGCAGGATAGTGAGACCTCCATCATCTCTAGATTTTGGATTTGATTGAGTGCATTATCAGTTTTGTTTTGTCATTTTGTCTAAACCCTCTTTTGTATACAAACCAAGTGAACATGTAAGCCCAATTTTGATGTTGTACTGTTGCAATAGGTGAACTTTGACCTCACTGAAATTCAGTGGATTGTCTTCAGATGTGGGATATCTGACGCCACGAAAACAAATCAGTTGTTATGTAATTAAAAGCAATTCTGCGTTGCACATTTATGTGTTCATTTAAAAACACAGAGGTCAGTGCTTTTTATGGTGGCCAGATGAGCTTCAGTCCCTGGCAGATTGTCTTGGTGCATCAAAGCTCAAAATGATAGATTTCTAAAATGACAGCATCATCACAGTTGAGAGAAACAAATGTTGACATAAGTGCCATTAGCATTTTTAGAATATGCAAATAATTTGTGTATGATGGATTAATTTGATGGATTTGGTGTTTTTTTGTGCAGTGCAGTGTGACCAGTAGACCTCTGTCACCCTCAGAAACACTTTGGCGATGTATGTCTCGTTTCTTCCATCCCATTCAGTCAGTGGACCACACTGACTGCTGTTTGGGATAATAATCTTAGAATAAAGAAGGGAAATCAATCCTGCCAGTTGTAGGGCTGGAGTATCAATAATTCCTTTAACCATTCTATCTGAGGCTACACAGTGGTTAATATTAATTCTATTGTTTAAGCCCAACCCCGAGGAAAGCCATCAGCTGACGAAAGGATTATACTATATTAAGCCAGAAGATCTGGCTGAAACAGGACATTTATTCTTTTGTTTGTGATCACTCACAGGATGGATAGTTTTGAATGATAACGATACACCCGCCGGAAATTCAGACACAACCTCTCAGGCTAAACCCATGTTCGAGCATTACTTTGAACCTCACAGTTTAAAAGACAAAACCTTTATGACATAAGCTGCAGAGTTAAAGGTTGTGAAGGAAACATGGAGGCAGCTGTGAAAATATAATTATATCATATAATTAACAAGTTAGTACTTCATTTTAATCCACAATATTGTTGTTTTGTCTGTACTGGGAAGAATAAGTTATGATTTAATATTCCTTGGATTGTTTTACGCATATGTTTTGGATGAAGATAGCTATGGGTATATATATATATATATATATATATATATATATATATATATAGAGTCAAAGACAGTCAATAGCCACAGTAGCCTGGTTGCTGGTCAGTAACATTTTTTTTTATCAGTAGGCTCACTTATGAGGCTTCATGCAGAAAGTGCTGAGATGTCTTGTAATTACAACAGTGATTTCTATAATAAGGCAAAATCAAGGATATTGTCAGACAGAAAAAAAAAAATGTATAGGCCTATATTACACCAAAGTTGTTCCATTGATGCAATGGTAATTAGTTCATTAGTTCTACTATGTTAATATAATGATTCTATCCTGAAGTTGAATCTATTACTGATATAACTGCATATTCCCTAGAGGCTGTGATGCTGTTAATGAGGAAAAATGTATTATTAATCTGGACATTTTTAGGTGACAATCTAGGCTCATTTCTGATTTCTGTCTGACACTGGTCACTGCTGTTTTGCAGAGTAAGTACAGAGTAAAAAAAGGAATGAGAAGTGGCATAAAGGGACTGGATTACAACATGTGACCAGAGCACGCATTCACAGCCCAGTATAGTAGATTAAAAACTGAGAGGTTGTCAAGGGCATAAAGTGATGAGATGGGGGGAAAATGAGTATGTGTAATTATGAAGAGAGTAGCGGAGGCTGTGACTTCATCTCAATTGCCACTTTTGCAAAAAGCAAGGTGATTTTGCTCCAAGGTTAATAAGTGATTGCATTGTCCTAGAACCCACTGCCAAAAGCTCACAGAGTCTACAAAACAGCGTGAGAAAATATGTTTTTAATCATTTAGCAAAACAAATGCTATAAAATTATATAATAGCAATTAATTGTAACGTGTACTATCAGCATGTAGCGGCACATTTATAGTTGCGTCTGCATGTTTGCTTTTTTAAAATTAAGATTCTCATTCAATTAATTTATTCATCATATGGCAATTGTAAAAGCAAATAGCTGGAGAACTAACCAAATGTAGATTCAACAAAGGGAGCTTCATCGTTCTGAGAGGATAAAGAATAGAGAGTGTATTGCAGAATGTTGTCCTAATAATATTATATGTGTTAAATTTAAAGGATGTGCTGATATAACAATTGGAAGTGGTCAGAAACCATTACAATTTACAATTTATTTGTCAACAGACATAAGTTCTGTCATTCTTTTTGAACTGAGCTAAAGCAGCCATTATACATTCATTACGTATGAACACACAATAATGACAGTAATTACCACAAATGTGGGAGCTGGATTCATTATGGAAAAGAAGCTTAGGCATAATTGTTTTTCACATTTCTGTGTGCTTCTTAACAGGGGGTTTGGGAATGAGATGGCCCAGTCTCAGAGGAACTGAACCGAATGGAGAAACACCAGACTAACTGTACACTGCAAAGTGTCACCTTCAAAATATATTTAAAAAAATATTATTTGAAGTCTTGATTGATATTTAGGAGGAATCACCTCTTTATTCATGGTATCATGAGACTTGGCTCCCAATTAATCAAAACAGAATCAGCCATTTCTGAAAAAACAACATACTGTATGTTTTAACTTTTAACCATAGATTGATAAAATACTGATGAAACCTATCACAGTTGTGATAAAGAAAGTGGGTAACTCCATGAGACATGAGAAAACAGCTAACACCTAGCAACCTCACACGACCCTAACTTTAAGCCTTAATATCATTTAAATATGAGATTTGTGTGACATCATTAGAGATTCAAAGTCCACATATGGTAGGAGGTCGAGCTGGATGAATGGGTCGGCTTTGAAACAGGATATGTGTATTTAAAGTTCCTGTAACTTAACAATTGTCTGATTATTAAAACCAAAATCAGATTCACGTGTAAACAAATATATGAATAAATAACTAACAATAAATGGATATGTCAATCAGAAGGACAGTGCACGTGTTATATGAAAAGCATCTTGGCCTTACAATGTTTGTCTTTTTTTGTCACAAAAGGAAGGACTTCCATTTCCACAAATGTAATTCTTCCATCAGTATTCTTGTGGGACATCATCTGTATGAATACTCTCTGCCCTTTCCACATACTCTGGAGTCTACACAACCAGCTGCTTGAGTTATTCTCCCTATAAGTGAGCCTCTTTGTGTGTTTATGTTGTTCAATTTCCTTTTTCATTTCCTCAAATGAGTGTATACATGTAGTAACTTCCACTGCGTTAATTTTATGCACAATGGCCTGATAACTTTCCTCAGGTAGAGTGAAATTGCTGGGTTGTAAAAAGTTTGAGTAGCTTGCTGCTTGATGAGGATTTCTATTTCAATATCTGCAAACTGTTATTCTTTGTTTTTTGAGCTTGTCTCCACCTTTGGTAGATTTCACCACTGCATGTTTAGGCTCTGCCTGAGTTTGCCCGGAAGGCAGTCTTTTTACCTAATTAGCTGCTGCCTTGGTAAATTAGATGCTAATTTCACACAGACTTTGTGCACAAATACCATGAAGACTATACAGAGGCATCTTCTACATGTGATAAACTTGCCCTTTTTGTATTTACTGCAGTATTGTTACTGGTTCACACACTTTGTCCATGAGTGCTTGAACACTGTGCAGAGATAGACCTGTGATGGGTGTAATTTGGGGAAGAATATATATTTATCAGTGAAACTGTTCACACATCCCAATAATGTCTGATTGTTTTGAGTTATGGAGAGACATTTAATGTTCCAAGATAATTTCTGGTGCATGCCACAAGCGGCAAGTCAACTTTTATGCTTAAACTAAAAGTATTGGAGTTTTAAAGCTATTAAAGGGGAAGTGACTTTTTTTTACAAACTGGACCTTATTTCTGGGATAAAATACTGTCATTTACTCACCCATTTCACTTTGGAGTCATCTGGAGTATTTCTGATGATATTTGGAGTTGATGATATCCATTTAACAGGAGTGAATGGGGCACAGAAATGCAGCCAGTAAATGGCACAAACTTGACCATTTCTCAAATGATAGACATCTAATAAGATGAGCTACACTATTACCATTCTCATTTGAGTCCGGAGTTGTCCGTAACTTGAGAAAATTTAATCTGTAAACAGACTCTACTTCCTGTGTATCATAGTTTACTAAGGACCCTTAGTGCCCACCTATGAACTTATACTTATTTGTGATGTTGTCACATCCGCATACATGCTTTGCTTTAGTTTAGCAATGTGAAGGCCACATAGGTGGGCACCAGGGGTCCTTTGTAAATGATAATACACAGGAAGAAGAGCTTCACTTCTGTTAAATGGATATTGTCAAATCCAATATCATCGGAAATCCAAATGACTCCAAAGTGAAATGGGTGAGTAAATTTCAGTATTTTATCCCAGAAATAAGGTCTAATTTGTAAAAGTAACAAAAAACAAAACAGCACTTCCCCTTTAATGAGAACATGCGTGAAAAGATGCTGCTCAAAATAAGCAAATTCTCCTTTAACCCTCTGTGGATTAATGAATATATATGTAGTTTATTATTAGTCCAAGCTGCTCACACAGTTCACTCAGCATGACGCGAGCTGTGAAGTAGTTATTTTACTGTAAGGAACACAAAGCCTCGGCACTCTAATGTGCAGAGTTTATAGTCAGAGTTTGTAAAACTGTAATCTCATATAAATCCCATGTTCCAAGGGCTCTGCTCAGACAACACTTGATGTATAAAGTCGCTGGCAGAGAAAAGGGCAGGTGATGAAGCCGCAGACTATTTGATATTCAGAAGGGAAGGCTTCCTCCGACTGTCCTGAGTAGTAAAGTGTCTTGCAGTCTGGTCACTAAGCGGGTGATACACAAGGATGATAAATAAACTGAGGACAACTAGTTTCTTATCCACGACCTGTCAGTAGGAAATTTAGATCAACCTATGATTCACTGCACCATTAGAACTATTTGACAGTGATTTTGGATGGCAGTTTTTTTCAGTTAAGTGGTCTTTTATGTGGCTGGATACCAACCTGATCCCTTGCAATTGTTCCACATAAAAAAGACATATTAGCTGACAAACCAACATGTGCTCATCACAATCCTTAACAACATCTGATTCTCCTATACATCACATCCCTGAGCATTTAATATTGCCACCTATGGGTTTATATTGTAGTTAATAGAAAGCCCGGTGTGTCCCCTGACACTGCTACAGCAGGCCTAATGCATCACTATCGACTGCTGATAGCCACATGAATCATCTGTATCAGATGCCCTGAGTATGAGAACAAGCTGGAGGTATACTCTAAAATCTGCACACATTCTTACGGTTGAGTATTTTTTTTAGAAAATTGCAAAATGCACTAGAACAACTGAGTACTGAGTACAGGGAAAACTCTGGTCTCCAGACAGTGCTCTCCTGCTGGGCTTTTTAGTCCATCCTCACTACAAAATGACATCTTAAGTTGGCCCATTAGAATGCACACCCCCTCATCACCAGATGAATTTCTGCTTTGAACAACACCTAGCCAAGCACTCTACAGCAAAGAGTCAGCAATGGGAAATCAATAGAGATTTACAGCAGAACTTTTTTCGAATCATCAATGCGTGACATCTTCACTGTCACTTGGCTGTTTAAACATACTTATGTTAATTTGTGTGGAGTCTCTTGAGTTCAAACGTCTTAAATTGAATAGTCACAAAGGTTGTGCTCCATCTCTATCCACATCAGGTTAGTCAACAAGGTGATGCATAAAAGTAACGTGGATTTCTCTGTGTAGCATAATGTGGGGAAGTTCTCATTGTGCCTCATTGGAAATAATGCATACTGCCTTACTATGTTCATGCTATTAATTATATACTTTTAAAGACTTTAAATACTTTTTAATGTTGAAACATGTTGCAGGTTTGTTTGGTAGCAAGTAACTTTATTCTGGAGAAGAGTGTGTTCAAGCAAATCAAATAGCATTTATGTTTGTAGAAATTGCTCATATTTTGTTGTGGATTACAACATTTCAGCAAGTCTGCACCCTCATGCAATGTTTCCAATCCTTTTTTATGCCTAGCATACTTTCTATGTTCAAATGATACCAGGGCATTCAGCTATTCCCCCCAAAACCCATATATGTTACTATATAGTGAACATGGTGAACTCCTGCAGACACAGAGCCTCTTACCTGAGGTACACCACTGTCTCCTTAAAATTACACTTTCATACAGCAAAACTGAATTGTGAATTATATTTTATTTTTTGTCCCAGTTTGTTTTTGATGCATCACAAAAATATTTACGATAAGTTTGAATAAAGGGAAGAGTCAGATGCAAACAAACCTTGGACATTCACCCAGCTGCCAATGTTGTGTTTTTATGTCAATTTGGAATTATTTTAACCCTTTGGGTCCTGAGCCTTTTTTGGCCTTTTTTAATACTTTTGATTATACACCACATAAAAATGTTTAACATGCCCATGCTTGGTATCTTTTTTTTTTAGGCAGAACTTCATCTATATGAAGAGATAGTTATCATTTCACTATGACCTAGTTCATTAACATATTGGGCCAAAAAATAATCAAATTTGAATTAAACTAAATTAAATAAAAAAATTCTATTTATTAAAATAAAAACCACAAACATGCTCAACCAACTGTTTTGGAACTTGAAAAACTAAATATACAGTAGGTTGCTAATATGAATATGTAAATGTAAAATTGAAATAAAGTCATGCTACATACAAATATTTGCAATAAAAAATCTGATCATGCCGACGTGATCATAGGCGTGATCATGATCATAGGCCACAGGGTTAAAAAGAGAAACTATGTTTCCCTAGAAATATATATTGATGATGCTGCTGGAAGTAGTAATATATTTATTATAGTAATAGTTATATGGGAGCCTAATTTTATAGCAGACAAGCTTGCTTGGTGAGCTACACGTTGGCTTTTGTAACAACATTTTGAAAAAATAATAGATGAATAATAAGATATGCTGATATGTTCTAATAATCACATGCAACAAGCTATACTGAACAACTTCAGGTAAAAGCCTTGAATGTTTGTTTTTCAGTTTTCATTATTTAATCATTAAAATGAATTTGAACATATTTTCCAAAGTTGCTTCTATGCTTCCCCAAATATGTAATAGTGTGTAACATTACGTGCATTTCTGAAAATGTCCACTGAGACGATGAATGACCTTCTCAAATCTTTGAAGGGAAATCATATTTCTCAGTGCTGCTTCACAGCATGAGCATCGCTGAGCAAGTAGTATCTTTTCTTTTTAATTTAATTGCCAGATACATCATTCAGGAGTTGTCCTGCACTAAAATGTGAAACACATACAAACACTTTCAAGTGATGATTTGTCATGCTGTGTCACGTATCACATTTTCTTTTACAATTTACAATAATTTACAAGTCTGCCTCATTATCCAAGCCCAAGTCCATTTTGAAAAATTACTTTGATACACAAAAAATGGGCATGTATGTAAATGTGTATTCTTCCTATTTTTACAGTGCATTGTTCTGATTGGCTGTTTCCTGTCAGAACGTGGTGTCCCTTTTCACTTTTCACTTCAACCAACCTGCATAATGAAACCAGACAGAGCCTTACTGCATTGGTCGTATGGATAATCTTTGGAGAATCATTAGGTCTCATTAATATAAGGACAACAGTGTGATGAGCTTATCTCCGCTTCTTGCAGATAAACCAATAGGAAATCCTTTCACCCAATTCCAGCTCCCCAGCTTCTGTGTGGTCACGTGTTGTTACTTTTACTTTATCTTGCCGGAGGACATTGTGTTTCTTTCCCTTTTGAGGTTATTCTGTTGTCTTATTTGCTATTGTCACTGTTTGACTAAGGCAGCTTTATTATTCAGATTGCATTGTTGAAGGTCTTGTTTCAAGATTGCCACCCACAGTTTACATTTATAAATCTTGATTTATTATAGCCTCTAGGTAATAAATGGTGTGTTGCAGTTTTTATTAGTTTTTCATGTTTTGAATTAGACAGCATAAAAAAATTCAAATTATGAGATTAAAGTTGCACAATATATATTCTTTAAACTCTGCAGTGACATATTTAAATGACACATTTTTCGTGATTGGATTGCGTGAACTGTCTCATTTTCCTCTTATATCAGGCATGAATGAGTAGATAAAAGTGTTGAAGAATGTGTGGATGACCAAACAAAGGTGTGTAAACACAAAATCACTATACCTTTAATAAATGTAGAGTTCCAGCAGACCACAATAAATACTGAGACGGCAATATTGTCATTATTTACAAGCCTATATGGAGACATGGGTATTAGAAAATACCCATGGCAACAGTGTATTCCAGAGACTTGAAACAGGAAATGTGATAGTGTCCTGGAAGCTATGTGCTTGTAAACACAGCCAATGTCATAACAGATGACTGCAAATAGCGTTGAAACTCACTCATAAAATGAGATGGCGGCATGATTTGGAATAGAACGAAAAAAGTCCTCTGTCGAAGATGATTCAATAAACATAGAGGCTGTGTATGAATACTTACCTCCTGATTAACCTTTTAATACATTTTAGATGATTTATTTAACTTTTGTCCACCTACCTCTGCAGATGTCTTTAAAGTTTGATCTGGTGTTATAGTACTTTGGTGGAGAATAGGAGATAATGTGTATAATCTCAGAATATCTTTGGGCCAAGATGGAGATGGATTTCTCTGAAACACAATGTTTAATGACTCATTATTGCGGTCAGCCACTGAAAATAGATGAGATAGACATTTTATCCTGATTAACGCGCCTAATGGGTTTGCCCATAAAACCAAACTGTTCCTTCAGTGATGCATGCTGAGTCTGTCTTTCTCTCTCTCTCATATTTTCAGGTCGATAATGCATACACTAATCCATCAAGATTGACAGTGATCATTAGAATAATAAAGAGAGCAGATATTTGATATGAACTCTCTCTGTGGTTGTTGCCAGTTGAATGAAATTGTCTGAGACAAGCGGGCACCCTTGACAGCGGAAGCCAATAACTCAGTGAAATTCATCATTCATCCCACAAAAGTTCATCCTCAAGATAAACTTTTCCATTTGCAAATAAACAGAGATGTATTTTTTTACTAACTCTGACACACAAGCAGACGTTGTTTGGGCTTCCTGCCCTTGTGTCTCAGAAGATGCTGAGACACAGCTGAGGCTGCATGTGTGCTAATGCTCTACCCATAAACCATCTATATTTACTAAAGTGTTATCAACCCAGTGCTGAAGGCATAAACATAATTTGTTATGCAGGTAGCAGGGGTAAGGTTTGTGCCTGACTGTGTGTATGCACTGTTCGATGTGGGTTTTCAGGTGTGAATGTTTGGAAGCAAATATGCATGTGTGTACTTCAGAATAATGTTCCAAAGAGTGCTAACAAATATTTATGTATCTCTGAGCAAGTTTTATTTTTGCATCTTATTAAATATTAGTTTGTTGTGTGCTGCAGCTCTTAGAAATGTATTCTTCAACAAGAATTATTTCTCCACCATTAAGAGGGAATGGGATTCACTAAGAATACTGGGGCGGCACTGCCATGTTTGGAGGATAGTGTATGCAGTCTATTTATTGGTCATCTGTTGATCGATCATCAGAAGAAAAAAGATCTCCTTACAAGACAAACCCATTGGTTGCTACTCTATACAAAGACATCTAATGCATATATGTCCATCCTGAAGAGGGATCCCTCCTCAGTTGTTCTTCCTGAGGTTTCTACCATTTCTTTGTCCCTGTTAAAAGTTTTGTTTGAGAGGAAGGAGTTTTTCCTTAGTAAGTGCGAAGATTGTTTGTGAAGTTTGACTTTAAGAGAATCTGTGACAGAGGCAAAGGAGTGATTTCAAAATTAAAGTTAGTTAATGATGTTAATTCTTATGAATTTAGTGTACCATTACAGCTTTTCACTAACATTACTCATGTTAGCCAGATGTGATGATGCTGGCACCTACTGCCGGCAGGACATAAAAATGTCCACTTTATAAGTGGATAGGTATAATACCTTTGGATCTACAAGCCAAATGTGAAAAAAAAACATTTCATGTTTGTGATATTATTATTATTATTAGTAGTAAACATCCAGTGGAGAGCATCCTCACCCTTATCCTCCAACAATGGTTGACTTACTGTGATCATGACTATGTTCCATTTCCTTTTATGCAGTGAAGCATGTGATGAAGAAATCTAACATATTCATTAGCTAAGAGGCTCCACTTGGATTTATTTCAATACTGGATCCAGTGGGCCTTCCCATGTTTAAATAGAGCCATCACATCATGACAAAGGTCTGCACTGGTGGTGCACTGGTAGTATGATGGAACTAATGGAAGTAATGGAACCATTATTCTCTCAAGTACTTGTACAGTACTTAGACCAGAAATGAAGCTTGACATGAGACAGATACATCAATGAGCTGCACTGTAGCACAGTAAAATACTTTTCCAATGGGCTGTTGAGGATTGGAAAGGTGAAGTACTCACTTCATCTCGGTTACAGACAGAATGATACTGGTATGAGGCATTTCTTCCCTTAAAAGGAAAGCATAGAGATTGCTGCTGTCGAAGAGCTATTGCACCCAGTGTCAGAAATTGCATTCTTTCTTACGACTGTAATATATCAGTTACACTTTAATGCACAGATACCGTACACATACTGCTGGAATCACCTTAACTTACCCTTTACAACAACAGGCATCCCTCCTGCATACACTATTATGGAGTATGTGTTTGCAGAAATATGTCTTCCTGTAAATTTGCCTCAGTCATCAGACTTTTTATTGAGCATTAAAAGTAGGTAGTTGACTCTAGTGTGTTTACAGTATATATGGCTGTAGTTCACAAAACAGACAACAAAACATTGGACATTTTTTAATCCCAAATAACGTATGGTTTAATGATTAGACAACATTCCTTTCCTTTTATATTGCTATTTCCATAATTTCAAGCCAAACACTAAATCTTGTGTGTTGTGTTTTTGTAGAATCACTTTATTGTTCAAATTTAATGGAGAAAATCTGTGATTTCTTTTACGCTGTAGGTGCATTTCATGTATACAAGGTGTAATTTCAGGAGAAACATTAATAAATAGCATACATTTTTATGCAGAGGATGACAGACTGTTTGAAATGATCAAAGGACATGGTGCATATCAAAATTGCAATGGCTCAATTAGCTATTAAAGCCCCACATAATGAGCTGCATCCTCTGACATAATGTGCCATGGCTGCCCTTAACAGTCATTTAATTCATTTGATGAAAACCATATATTTTGACAGTTGCTTCATGGTTCATTGGATGGGAGAATACATTTGTCTTTGGCTATACCATAGCCACTATTATGACTTTCCAATGTGATTCCACCTGTATAAAATGCCTTTAACGTGGCCTCGAAATGGGTTAAAATCACATTAATTGTCCTTGTTCTTTTTCCTAATGCACAAGCTGCTGAGCACATATCAATTTGGCAAGAGTATCTGAACCCATTAGAAATTTAAATTGCTGATAGAATTGAGTCCATGTAACCAGAGACTCGATCAGTTGCTCAGAGGATTTTTCACATCAATGCTCATTATTTGCATTTCCAGGTTTTGACCAAAAATATCTCTCAAGTTTAAAAACATATATCCCCATTGAGTAAATACTTTTGTAGATGCTATGTACAGTATGCTAAAGCCCAATATAAAACCAAAAGTCAATTCAGCATAATCTGTGTTCTTTTTATGTGTAGTTTATGCACTATAGTTGACATCCTAGTAAAATACAGAGTAAGACATATATGCTCCAGTTTTTTGTTCTGACCAAATTACGAAAAAAAAATAAAATAAAAAAAAAACCATATTGTATATCTTTATACTGTGGCTCCCAATTAGCATATTTTGGAAAAAAGAGACACCTAAAAAGTCTGCTGATATTGTTAAGTGGAAATTTATAAAGTAGGTCTTGATATTTTGTTTCCTGGACAGCAGTTTGTAGGGCAGGGAAGTAGCCTACCTGTATAATTTCAGGCCTTTAAGGAATGAGAAAGGGAGACAAAACTTTGTTAAGTCCTTCTGGAGTCTTTTCTTTCTAAATGAAATACAAACAGTACATTTTTAATGTCCTCTTTTCATTGCTCTTTTTTCATGTTCTTCATGGCCTGAGGATGAAATTCCATCTTCACCTCATGCCTGCAGAGCCAGGCAGTTAGGGCGGCAGGTGAGAGTTAAGTGTCTTGCTTGAGGATACTTCATCATTTATGAATGCACTACAGTCATGCTCTGGCCTTTGTTTGGAATCTGACCTTACTAACCACTATGCTGATGGAGGAAATAATTTGGTTCATTCTTCATAACCATTTTAAAACCGTTATTTATCCAAGTGTGGTTAATGGAAAATTAATTTCTTAATGGAAAATTATGTTCTCTGAAACATTCTTGAAAATACAGTACCTGGAGGGATTCGAACATATCATTTTAGTTTTTAACAGTAAAGTAAAATAAAACGTAACAAGATGACATGATTCAGTACAAGTTCAGTAAAAACATGATTTGTTATTTTAATGTACATCTGTAATTAAACAATGAGCGTGAACTTTATTTTTACACGACAGGAACATGAAATTTGAAATCCTTGGTGAATGTTTTGTGTTTGACACAGCCATCCAATCTGCAACAAAACATTTCCCTTGAAATGTAATTCACAATGCAAGTTTATTGAAACATATTTTTTTTTGAGGAGACTGTGGGCTGTGTGAATAGAAAATGTGTAAAGTGTGAAGGTTAATTGGTTAAGAAACAACTGTTCCCTACAATTACCCTGAAAGCTGCCTATTTTGAGTTAAATTCATTACCTTTGTATTTATTTTTGTGGTAACGAAAAGGCCGATGCTCTGGCAATAAAACATTTAAGATTTTGTGTACATGGACAAAAATATAAATAGCCTCAAAATAAAAGTGTTGCTATCTCTCCTTCTCCAATTGGGTCCAGTCCGATCACTTAGTAATAGATCTGTGGTGTATAAGGTGATTAATCTTACTGACAAAATAGGAGTGGAACAGGAAACTTAGACCATTATTCATGAACACAAACTTATTTTTCAACCAAGCTTGCACACCTGCTCTGAACCATTCCTACGATTTATTAACATGCACCCATCTACTGTAAAAGTCAATGTCGAAAAAATGTCAAGCGCTCAAAAAATAAATAGAAAATGCAGAGAAAAGGCCATGAATTCCACTGTGCTCACTTTTTTTTTCCAGCGTGTGCCACATGCTGCTGTTGAGCCGCCTCATTAGATCATATAAGTAGAATGGCTGTCAAAGCTGACATAGGTATGAAGTGCACACGAGGGCAGAATTTGTGCTTGTGTTGGCACCTTGTCTTCAGTGTGACTGTCACCTGTTTTGGATGTCATGGGGTGGAGTTGGAAGGCATGCCAGCTGCCATGCTGACCCTTAGGTATTGTCACATCTTCACTGAGGCCTGTCAGTCACCTCAGGATATGTGAATGTCTGTAGTATATGCCGTAAACCATGCTGCAGCAGGACAGAGAGCCTACAAGAGGATACAATTTGACTGAATATGTATGTCTGGACTCACACCACAACTCCCAAAGTGTTCCAACCTATTAGCTTTAGTTAAGAGTGATTTCCTTGGAGACAAGATGGGGAAAAGCTGTTTTTGACAGGTGAGCAGGGATGTCAAATGGCTCAATTAATCAATCCCAGTGCCAAAGTGACAGCATTTAGAGTATGTTGTTTTATCATAGCTCTCCTGCTGTTTGCATTACATTTACTTCCACACCTTGAAATGCAACTTGAATCCCAGTTAATAGGAAGAAGTCCATCATTCAATCCTAGGAAGTCCAGAGTTATCTGAATCCTTGCTATACATGTCCTCTGCTATATTAGCCAGGTTGTTGTAATAAGAAGCCACTGACTTCTCCAATGAATTCGCAGTGGCTAATAATGTATTTCATCATTTATGACTGAGTGTTCTGCAAATATGGGATCTGCTGATGTTATTTAGGTATAGTGAACTCCAAGGATCTGTTATCCCTTCACTTTATCCATGCGCCATTTCAGTGTAAGCTTTGTCCACATTAAGGCAGGCCGGCTGGCTTTTATAATGTACTGAAAAGCAAAACTGTAGCATTTTTTCAAAATGTTAAACAGAAAAAAAGCAGGTTTTGCTAAATAACTATGTTATTTGTGTTTTCAAATTGATTTTTTGTTAATATTTGTTTCCTGTAGAAGATTATATTGCATATTCACAACTTAAGATGGTTATAGATAAATTCAATAATCTTCTGCTGAAGTGGCTTACCGTCTTAGTCATTTTTCAGCATGCAATGGTAATACACTATGGACTCCCGGTCTAAACAATAATTATTCGATGTGAGTCATGAGCAGCATCAGGCAGCTTAATCCATCACAGAGTTCAAGCAACCACTCTCTTCCTCTGGTTTCTGCTGGCCTTGATGAATCTATATACCACCTTTTCCGGGAGCCTCATAACTTACAACCTCTAATGTTCAATTCTCACTTCACAGACCTTGTTCTTTTTTATTTTCACAGCCTTTTGTGTAAAGAATGCACTCTTAATATAGAGCATTCAATGGCAATAAGTCATTGTTTGGATATTGTGGAAGCTCGGGCTGTTCCTCACAGCTCTTCCAAGACAATTTTATTGCTTCATCACTTTTCTTGCCAGGGTCCTTTCCAATCCAACTGTTATGCAATCTGTAAACTATAATAATATTGTTGTATAATAATCATTGTCATACAGTGCTGCTGTCAAACACTCTCTACAGATGAGCAGATTTCCACTGGATGGGGAACGATGTCAGCGTTTTGTCGGACTCGATACATTTCCATTCAAATCGACGTGTCAATTTCGCCGCTGACGTGCTAACGCCTGCCAAAACAAATTGACAGAGCTTCTATTTTTATTGGACATCAGAGAACAGCCCATGAATTCAGTACAAAGCATATCATGCAGGACAAGAAGTCATGTACAGACATAAAATAAAACATCCAGTTTATTTTCAAAGTAAAATAATTTCCTGTTACTCAGTGGACACAAGGTGGTTCTCTTTCACTGACATCAGATACAGTCTTGTGGAGTGACGGATCTAAATATCATAATCTGCCAGAGATCTTTTAGACTTCTAAATATGATATGCCACTCAGAGTGCACTGAGCTTGCTGCATCACATTGCAAAGCTTTGCCAAAATATCAAGAAAGTCTATACGTCTGAGAGATAAGGTTACTGCTTTATCTCATGGTAGGTCCAACATGTTCATGGCCGTCATGATTTGTTTTGTCGACAAAATTTCCTTTTGCATATGTCTTGACACAGCAGGTTCAATATTGCGATGGTGATTATTGTTGTAACTCAGTGGTGGTTGGGTTCATGTACCAAAACTGCTTGGTTAGGGTAAGGGGAAAATACATCATGGATTGGCAATGAAGGTTGTTCCTTTCTCTACATTGAGGCTTTCATACTAACCCAATAACTATCCATGACAACAGCTGTGTGGATAAGCAGCTGAATGATATAATGAGAGCCTCTTAGGGCCTTTTGGTCCTGAAGGACTCAGCAGAATGTTCCCTCATGCAGAGCACAGAGATAGACACGTATGTAGCCTGAGCATCAGACAGAGGGCTGTGAAGCAGCCTCTTGCATCCATTCATCTTGCCTGCAACACTGAGGCTTTTTCCTGCTCATTAGAGCTCCACTTATGCTCTAATGAGGAAGCAAGAGGGGTGTTGGCCATGGGGTGGAGACACACAGCGGTCATTTTATTTTTGTTTGAAGGTGACCACTGTATTTAATGGAGGTGCACCACATGCATGTAATCTGTCTCCCCTGAATAGTTAAAGTCTTTGTTGCTTTGTTTCTGTAAACTTATTGTCTTCTTGTCTCTGGTCTTTGTCTCTCTGTCTCCCTCCTCCTTTCTGTCATTCACTCAGTTGCACTCCTGTGTCTCCTTCACAAGAGCTAAGGTGCATGTTGGAGCTCTTTCTATCGTGAATAATGTGCATCAACTGCAGAGGTCAAATGGAATGGGTTTTGTGAGATAATGACTGGAGTGATGGTACCTGGGCGCCACCAGATTGTAGAGTGTCTGAGCCTGTCATAAAACGACAGGGGAGGAGGACGCTGGATGCTCACTGTGTCCTTTAAGCATTATGAATGTCAGGAAAGGCAATGTCAAAATGATCCTGTGTTCATCCCACCCCTCTCCAGCTCCCTCCACGTCTCCACCTGACACCAACAATCTCTTTGTCATTTTCGTCTTCATCCAGGCAAAAAATCCCTCAGTTCACTTATGGGTCACACATCCATGCGAAGCATTAACAAAGTTAGTCTCTGACCGAGCGACAGCCATAACGGACAGCTTTGTGTCATCGTCCAGCATCACATGCCGCTCAAACCTAATATTTATTGCACCTGTCTTCTTGTCATTGAATGACTTTGATGCCTCTCTCCTGCATTACAAAGTCGAGGTTCGCTATGTCGGCTCCCTCAGTATCTTCTTCAGATTTACAGCTCCATTGACTGTTTCGCTTCCTCCCCTCCTCCTGCCACATTTAAAACCCAAGGAAACATCACAAGTTAAGGGAAACGGGGGCATCACTCTGCTGTCTTCCTCCACTTTGCTGCTCTAAACACTGAGTTTCAGCTCAAATTGCACCCTATTAAAAGTCAATGAGCCGTTGTCACATTATTAAAGGCCCTGGACTTGACAGCTCACAAAATAATCTATTAAAACCCATGAGTCACTGTGATGTGTTTGTTGCTAGCGAACGACGTTAAAATTGATATTTGGGACACAGGATATCACCTGTCATTGGGAGAGTGGGATCATCATTGAATAATAATTAGATGAAAAAGCCAATGAATAAGTGAAATGAGAGGAGACTTGAAAATGCGACACCATTTTTAATTCAGACAGCTGTATGTGAACTGTGACTTTGACGACAAGTAGAACAACTGGTGTGTGTGTGTGTGTGTGTGTGTGTGTGTTTGTTTCACTTTCTGCCTGTAAAAAGTTTCAACCATGAGCAGGATTTCAAGGTGCAATATGAATAACAACAATTACACATGAGTATTTTCAGTAAATGTGATTGATATTTAGGCAAAACATCAGCAAGGGCAATGTGTGAGATCCAGCCACAAATTGGGGGGCAGCATTTCACCTCTGCTATTGGGTCCATTTAATATAAATTTACTGTCCTCAGTCATTAAAAAATGTAGAGTAAGAGTATAAAAATATGTAAACTTAACATCTGTCTGACCTGTATTTGACATTTGTCATCTTTGCGTTCAATGTGGCTTTGTGTCCAGGGTGGCAGAGACAGTGGTGCCATCCACACGACAACAGAATTCTATGAATCCAACAAACGTTATTACCGAATTGCGTTCAAACGTCTCCTCTGTTGTCAGAGACCCAAAACAGTATTTTCTGACAACGGGTTCCAGAGTGAGACGTTCTGACAACGCCGTTTATGAGTTGCAGTGTGTACCCGGTGTTGTTGCTAACGATAACGTCACCTCATCATGTGACCAGAAGTAGTTGTAAACAAGGACTTCATGCGCACACTCATTCTTTCGTTCTTTTTCATGGGTCTCTCTGTGTTTCACTTATAGCCACTTATTGTCGGCATATGTATTACATCCTTGTCACTCGTTATCACATTGCCATGTAGATGGAAATTCTTCCAGCAATGTTCTCACAAGCATTATTGTGCCATTGTCATGTGGACGGAGCCAGAAACACCGTAAAATGGCTCTGTGATGCAGTGGGGTGCATGGACTTTTTGAAGGGCAGGGGCGTGCTCTCGCTACTGAAGAGGGCACTTAAGTTCACCGTGTTTTCGAGGGCACTTTAGCATGCATTTTTGTCACCCAAGAAGGCATTTTATCATGTTTTAACCAGCCAAGAGGGCAGAAGTGCCAGGGGGCACGTTAGCATGCATTTTTGCCTCCCATGAAGGCACTTTAGTCTATGTTTTCTATTAACTGAATCTAACCTGTGTATTGGAAGCAGACATAAGTTTGCTGATCTGGTTGGAAAGTCCCCCAAGAACAAAGCCTCAGCCTCAGGGTTTGCATGGCTGACTGAATTTAAGTTAAATGCTAAGGGAAGGTTTGTCCATGGATGTATTATTGACAAGCACTACGTCTTCGTCCTCTCACGTTGACCCGACGGCCGACTGGATGCTACAGTGAGTCATTAAGTGTTGTAATAAGACAAGAATGGCAGATACTAGCTGGTTAGCATCCTTGTCAACACTATAACCTCTTCACATGCTGTTACTACATTAGTTTATATTTTAAATATATCAAAATAAAAATTCTGGCTAGCTCTAATATATTGCACCCATAATATAACCCATTTAGTCAGTTAAACCTGCATTTAAACAAATCGAAAAAGAGATTTGCAGTTTTGAAATGCCATTATGAGGTAATTATATGAAAAATACACACGCTAAGACAGGGTTTACTGACTGGGCCTGTTTGTTGTACAACAAAATTATAAATTTCATTTCTCTGTATGGCATGCTTAGTCGTAGATGTTTGGAAGACAATGTAGGTTTCAGTCTATTGTTAGATTTGGTCCTTTTCTTGGGCAAAAATGCACATTGCCATGTATTATTTGAGCAAACGTGGTGTATCTTCAATATGTAAATTAGAGGGATGGGGAATGGGGAACACTGTAGCCCTTCTTTGCAGGCAAAGCAAAGTGGTGATTTACATAAGTCTCTTGCACCTTTGTGGATTAAAACACTTTAACTCTTTGAGTGCCATTGACGTATTTCAAAATCATTTAAAATCCAATGCTTGAGTGCCATCAATGTAAAAATACATACTTTTTTTTGACAGTGGGTCGCCGATCACAGTCTCCTGCAGCCTGAGCATAAAGAGATGGTATATGCCACAGAGCTCTAAGCAGGAATTAGAGAGAAAAACGGACGGACTCCAGACAAAAAGTGGCATTTTTGGTGGGAATGGCCTCTACTATACCTCTGATAAATCATCACAAGAACTTTTAAAGATAAAACCATGAGAATTTCTTTCATAAAACATCTTGACTTTGCTTAGAACATCATTTTTAGGAGACCAGGCTGGATGTTCACACCTGATTGCTCCAGTATCCCATGACGAAAACCCAGGGCCCTGATGGGACAGCTGACCTTGTGGACAAGTTCAGGGTTTTGCCAAGGATGCCTATCGTGTTCCATATTTAGACCGCTTTGCTAAAGTGGGAAGCTGAGACAGATGAGCATCCTGAGTGAACATGCTGCAGGGACCCTGGGTGACAGCGGGGATTTCCATCATTTAGCTTTATGCCTTCACTGCACTGCCTCCCCAACACCCATCCCTCCCACCCCTACTGGTTCGTGATTAAACAATCACACTTACTGTTAGCACAAGATTTACAGTGAAAAATGCCTACGTACACATGCAGCATAGACACACAGTACCATCAAAATATGCATGTGTACAGACTGAGAATTCTCAATTGTGGATAGTGCAGTATGACACAATCGTGTTTTAAATGAATTAATATTCACTAGTGCTGCATGAAAACATCATGATGATCCAGTGCTGTCTGCTTCTGTCCAGTCATAATACATAACAAGATAACAGAATTGCAATGATTGAATTGCAAAAAAATGACATGTGCGTGGCATGTGCGAAATGTGAAAATTGTCCAAACTAAAATTCATAGCACCTTCCCATTGCATTTTATAGAAAAGTACAAGCACGCAAAATCAAAGGTCTCGATGAGTACTACGCAGAGAGGGCTCTGGCCTGCTGCTTGCAGCAGTCCGCTCGGGTCCTAATAATAACAACAGTAATGTTATGAATAATGAGCTAAAGATGTTATGAGTGTGTTGCACCCTTGGCCATGCAGGGGGGATAGTGCCTGTCTCTCACAGTGGTGAGTGATCAGCACATATGGCACTGAAATGCTGCAATACCGAACAAGAAGTTGCCATCCTGACCTTCCTGTCTATTATGGCATGGTCGCAGAATTGTTTGTATGTATACAGGTAGTTGCAGGTAGTTATACAGAGAAACTCTTTGATTTGAATTATTTATTTTCCCGGCATAGACTACATATATATATGCTTGAAAGAAATTCAATTATTTTTGACACACAAGAAAAGATTAAAAAAAGATAAATAATTGCGCGCACAAACACAAGTCAAATGAAATAATGGGAGAGTAAGAAAAAGAAGTATCCAAGCGTTCAGCAGCTTCTATCTGTGTGACACAGGTACCTGTCTTCTGCGGCTAAAATTCCTTCATCAAACTACATCGCTACACACAATTATGGCCTTCTCGGAGGCGTGAAAGGAGCTGTCAGAAATGATATTGTGTCTTGTTGTTGTTAAAGAAAGCTTTTAAACTGTTTTCTACTGGCCAGTTTACAGCTACACTCAAGTGATAACGGGACAGTTGTATTTTGAGCTGTCCAGGTTGTGATGATTTTCCTTTTTAACACACCATCAATCCAAAATGTGTTGGTTGAGCTACCAGGCTTTTTTATATGTCGTGCCTTGACTATTATAAGACATATCCACACACTCATACCTATGCAGTGTTTCAATTTATTTTGAGCTTTGCGGTGCATACATACTGTATGTTGTGCCTTAAAATTACTACAAGACTGGCAGTAAATTAAGCTTGTGGAGGCCAGAACACCCCACAGCTTGACACTTGATGGGCATCAGTTTGCTCATCATTTCTGCTTAGTTCCCAAAGGATACCTTGTTGCTTGTGGACCATTGCTGTTCCAGACATATGGCACATTGCAAGTCTCAAGTGTTTCAGCACTGGCTCTGGATGTTTTAATTTTAAGAGAGAGAGAAAGAGAGAGAGAGGAGAGACAGAGAGTGAGGCCCTTAGAAGGGTAAAGCTGCAAACAGTTATTAAGTAGCCATTTTGCAATCAACATAATAGTCCCATTAGTTCATTAATATAATGTAAATTAACACTGACAGTGCCGGCTACATGGGCAAATACCGATGAACACGTGAGTCGGTTTTTACTACTTAGAGCTGATCGGCTTCATGACGCCACCTGTGTTGTGAGAGTTAACGAAACATTAATTTGATTTGTCTCTATATGTGTGTGTGTGTGTGTGTGTGTGTGTTCTGTGGTGGTTGCATGGTTTCAGGGGAAGTAAAGATGTCTGGATTGCTTTCATATGACTTATTGATCTGTGTTCTATATTGGTTGACAGAGGCCTTTACTTTGGCTTTTCTGAGCATCAGTTACCTGCTCTACAATCTGTAAAAAAAAAGGTATAAAAGCAGATACTGGTAAGCTTAGATGTATTGTGCAGACATGGGTGTCCTGGGCAGGGTGGTGTAGTGGTTAGCACTGTCGCCTCACAGCAAGAAGGCACTGGGTTCGATTCCCGGCCCTTTCTGTGTGGAGTCTGCACGTTCTCCCCGTGTTTGCGTAGGTTCTCTCCGGGTACTCCATCCAAAAACATGCATGGGGATTAGGTTAATTGGGTAATATAAATTGCCTGTAGTTGTGAATGTGAGTGTGCGTGGTTGTCTGTTTCTGTGTGTCCTGTGATGAACTGGAGACTTGTCCAGGGTGTACCCTGCCTTCCGCCCTAAGACAGCTGGGTATATCATAATTTTAATCTTTAATGCTGCACCAAACGTGTTACCAACAGTGAAAACAATTTAGAATCACTATTTGAACCAAAGTTGGTGTGGATTACATCCATACATTTATACATTTGTTCAGTTCTTTCTTTCACATTTGAAGCTGAGTCTACCTACCTGAGTCTATTCAACCTGCGAGACATGTAGGGCTACTAGTACAAGTGTGATTTGCAATGTATGTAGCGAGCATCGTGATTTTCATTTAGCTAATTTTCACTAAGTACAGCATGGTTTCCAATTCACCAGATGTGCACAGGAAATAAAATGCTCGAGACACATCACCGTACGCCTTCTTTGATCTCATAAACCTGGCAGATGTGATTCATCCATGCCTGTTTACAGCCGTGCATTAATTTCCCCTCCCATCCCTAACGCAGTTTAGCCCAATTAACACAGTAGCTCTTTTACTAACAGTGTGAGGGGGAGATGTGCATGTGTCAGAGCTGCAGTTGGCTGCAGCCAAGTACCGAAGTAGATTCCAAAATGGAGGGACTGCTGTGAATACCAATGCTTCCTACTTCCCCTCGCACAAGACGACTGTGAGGTTGTGCTCCCTCTCCCTCTCTTTCACTTTCTTTTCTTCAGACTGCCATGATTCTTTTTTTCCTCTATACTGTAGAAATACATCAGCTCAAAGAGGGAGATGAGAAAAATAACCCATTAAGACATGCAGGAGTGCACGATTAGAGGAATAATTGAGAGGCATAATGGAGGTAGTGAGATTAGATGAATTTGTCAAATTGTGGAAAATCGCTACATCTCCCATTCAGTCTTGCACACTTTCAGAGCAACTATAAATATAATTCTACCATTTTCTTCCTGTCTGCAGCTATCGCTCATCCCCTTAAGGATCTTAAACAAGAATAGGTGTCCTTAGGGATGGTTGGGTCATTCTGGTTTATTGGAATGTTTCTACTTGATGAGCCAAGTCTCCAGGCACAGGAACTTGCATGACATCAGGGCAACAGCAGTGTATTAATAATCAAGGAGATGTATGCTGCTGGGCCCTGCTTGTCATTTTAATGAATGGATGGAATCATACTGATCCTCTGTAGCTTTTATCATTGTGTCCAGTGTCATATAAATCCTAAATATTCCCACTTAGATCTGAAGATTATGACAGCCATCTCACTGCTAGTGTGCTTCTGCTGACTTTATGACTCCACATTTCCAATGAGATCTGAAAATGTCGAAAGGGGAAACAGCAGCGGGATAGACTACGTGGCTCCTTTGACTCCTACCTGCCACTCAGCAGCAGTGGGAGGGGACATATAGGTGGGTACAATGACAGCAGAATTATACATGTGACGCCAGAGTTAATGAAGACAGATTAGTGCTAGGTGTAACTGTTGCCACAGGGGGGACAACGTTGAAAGATGATCAAACCAGTGTCTGTTTAATCAGTAAAAATGCCCTTGGTTCACTCAAAGACGTCAGCGGGCAGCCTTGGAGAGGGACTGACATTGATAGGCCGGCGCCACAAGAAGCTCTGCTTCGAACAGAAGGTAAAGTCATGCAGTACAGGATGAATACAGTTCTGAAGTCATTTCATCAGTGGCGTTCAGTCACAGCTGTTTTGTGCTATGCCTTTGCTGTCTACTCTGTTCTTAGCTGATATGGCAATGTTTTTGAGCCGATAGACTAACAAGAAGAGTCTGCAGCCATGCTAATACTGCACTTAATTATAGTGGTGCCTTCAGCTAAATGCCAACATCAGGATTCTGACATAGTGGCAGTGCTTACATTCTGATGTTAAACATGTGTGAGGTTCAGTAAATTAGCATGCTGGAATTTGTTAACTGGCATTAAAGGGAAACACCACCTAAATTAAGAATCCACATATGATATTTCTGTGGACTTGGATATTTCAATCATTACTTGTGAGCATAAGCTTAAGGACAGAAAAGTTAAAGATGTGATGTCATCAATTTAAAATCTGTTCTACCCAAAAGAGCTTTATTATATTGTCATGTTCTTAGTTCTGAAACAGAAAGTCCCCGGATACTCAGAGCATCATGTATTACATACTGTATGTATTCAAATTTTGACCTGATGATGGTGCTCACTGAAAACTGATGATCACCAAAATTTTTCCTCTTGACATAAATGAGTGGATCAAATGTTATCATGGCAACAATCAATCCAATAGACAAACGACGAGAAGAGAAGTCAGGGAATTTCTAAAGCCATTAAAATTTGTCTTGTTGGAACCATGAATATCTTTACCAATATTAGATATTGAGACAATGAATAAGTACAAATCTTTCCAGTGTTCTTTTCATGTAGTCAACCTTTTTTAACTTTCTACTTAAACTTAAATCGAAACAGAAAATTGCCATTTAATAAATACGTCAACTTTTACTGTAGCCTTTATACCCAAAGTGAAAAGATGATTATAGAAACAAGGATAATATGATTTAAAAAAAAAAAAAAGCTGTATTATTTTTCTACTAATTCCAACACTGTTCATTTGATGTGGATGTAAACAATTTTAACACACCGTTGAGTAATTCAAATAATCTCTAAACTAATGTGCTAACGTCCAAAAGTGTAAGATATTTTTACATTATGTACTTATTGATTCTTCACCCACTTACTCAGCTGATCATGTGATATTTTGACGCCTCTACCTTCAGGGTGTACTCACTGTGACGTTTTTGCTGAATCCATACTATGATCTAAATGTTTGTGGCATTGCACCTGCTCACAGGACAGGAAGTCAGTGTGAAGGTCATCACTTTGGCCAGCAGGAACCTCTATTCCCCAGAACAGAGAGGAGAGGAGCTGCAGTGGCAGCCTCTAATCCTCTTTAATTTGTTTTCAGATGGGGCTTTGGAATACCAGCCTGTTCCCTAAGCAGAGATCACATAAGAACGTGGGCTGGGACAGCTGTCTCCTCTTCTGGCAGTTTTTAATACAGGTCTGCTCATGACTCCACCCAACCCTGCAATGAATAATTCTGGTGCTGAGCTGAGTAGTTATTTTATGTTGTATTTTAGTACAAAAAATGGATGCAATTCCATATAGTACAAAAGAAAAGAGATGTGCTGTGGGACAAGAATGAAAGTGTGGGGTGGAGATGCATGTTGTTTGTTTTTTTTTTTTTTTTTTTTCTTTATCAGAAGTCATGTGGCCTCCTCCTTCCTCACAAAGCAAAGCTTGTAATTGGGTTTGGGTGTGCCCCCTTTTTCCTTTATTTGACGGTAAAGAAAGGATGCTTTACTTACCTCACCCACATGCCTGTGTATCTTCATAGAGTTGAATTGTATCAATGAGTGGAGGACTAGAGACCGTCTTCTTTTCATCCAGCAATGTTTTCAGACAAAGCCATGTTTCTTTTGAAGTGATGAAGCACATCTTGAGAGACAGAGGGGGTTTAAAAGCTGCTGAAACAAAGCATGCAGGCTGAAGGTTGGCGACGCAATCCTCACCGTAGTGCTGATAAATCGGCACGCAAGTTTTATTTTTTCAGTTTGCTTGACAGTTTGCTTCGCTCTTGAGTAATGAATGACCCCCCCCCAGTTATCACATCGGCAATTGGTCAATTGGATGAGTTGTTTAGTTTAGGAAATTATGAAAAATGTCCATCTGTGCCCAAGATGTCATCCTCAGATGTTTAGTCCCCAGCTCAGATCTATTCAAGTTACTGTCATAAAGGAAACATGAAACCTGAAAATATTCACATAAAAAGCTTGAACTTAAAACATAAATAAAATGTTATTATTTTGCCATTAATAGTTACAGCTTTACTGCTTGATATGTCCACTAAATAAAGGTCAGGCGACCCAGCAGTTGTCTTTCCATGATCACTTTGAATATCCTCTATGTCCCTTGAATGCAATGCCTAAAATCTTCTTCCACTACTGTGCTGATGTGCTCTCTTTGAACTTCCAGTGAAAGCACACAGCAGTGATGCTTTTCTGTAGCTCTCCAACTGCATTTCTTTTCTATCATCCCCATTGCATTTTTTGTCACAGTCACACCTTGAACATTACTCAGATTTTGATTTCTCTTCAGTTCCCTTCCCTTCACCCATTCCCTCTTTCATTTACAAATGTGGTCCTCTTGCCTTTGGGCTGTATGATGATTGTGTAAGCACAGATTGAAGATTATGCACTATGCAGTTTTCCATTGCATCATGCACAACATGATGTCTCTGCCCTCAAACGTAGTCAGCTAGATGACAGAATCTCTTTTTTATTTTGTCTTACGTACCGCTGCCTGGTATGAAATGGGAAAAAAATACACGTTGCCATAAGCAAAAAAGAGATGAGGATCCAAATGCAGGCTACTTTCTGAACATCTAACACTAGATGCAAGCCTGTAGGTTGTGTTTGTCACCCAAACTCAATACACTCAATTGTTAATATCTTAATTGAGGTCACTTTACCAATAGTTCTGTTGCTTCCTCTATTTTGGCCTCAGCACTAAAATGGTTTGAGTAAAAAGAAAAAAAAAAAAAAATTGTGAAGTGGTTCAGTGAGGCTTCAAAGAGGGGAAAACCAAACCAAGAGCAAACCAATGTGAAGATGTTGCGAATGGTCACTGAAACAACATGAGATGGCTTCCTTGTGACTGCAGCATTTCTGCTATGATGAATAGACTCTGCAGTTTATGTTCCCTGCATGCTGGATGCGTTCCTCAAATCTACCCATTTGACATTCAGAATGGCCATTTCGCCACACTGCCCCCGTCTCCTCCCTCGTTTCCTGCCATTGCTCATGACCTGCGGTGATGCAGGGGTCTACAGATTGAATGCACAAACAGTGACTGATACCCTTGTGAGTCTGTGTCTGGGTTACCAGGACAACTTGCTTCCTTGGTAACAGCATCATGACTTCTTCAAGGCCCTTTATTAATATGGCACCCGGGTCTTGTTTACCTTATTAAAACAGATTGGTTCTGTGACATTTCAGTCCTCTTAGCTTGAGGTTTGTTGGTTGTATTTATCAAATGAACATGCAAACAAACTTTAGCTAGCAGTAAACCTATTTAATAATTTTGTCGATTGTTTAATCTGATGCTGATGCATCCAAGATTTGGGGACTTTGTGATGTATAAATTACATTTGAAGCATAATTACCTAATTGGTATATTCTGATGTACAGAACAAAAAAAATATTGAACAAATGTTTTTTTTCTTTTATTTATCCATTTTTATGTCTGGTCATTTGTTATGCTTATGTGTGTGTGTGTGTGTATGTGTGTGCCAATAAAATTGGACATCCCACTCAGTTCATAATGTGTTCACTTCCTGTAAAAGACCAGAGGCTTCTACGGAAACATGATTAAAGAATGATGAATATAATCATAACATACTATTTCAAATATTAGTTGTGAAATATGAGTTGTTGAAGCTGAATTTGGGAACATATTGTCTGTTTCTCCTGCAGATGTCCACTTAATTTTTCTATACAAATAAACATGATTAAGCAGAACAGACACTTATGTTTCTTCAGGCTTTGATTCCTGTCTGTTGCCAAGTGTCTTTCTCCAGATATGATCGATAGAGTATGAGTCATTTCCTTACACCAATTACCACATTATACATGTTGTTCAACACGTTCTCACAACTACTCACCTACTGACGCTTTGTCACACCCCTCTGCATCATTTTTCACTAATAGTAATATCATGAGTTAAGTAGAAAAACTTGCTTAGGATTTGGCAACCAAATCATGTTGTCAGGTTTAGGATAAAATGCCAAAGGTTAATATTATGAAAAGATTGGTTCGACTTTGTCAACAAAGCTACTTTGCTAAGGTTATAAGGTCGTAGTTTTTTTTCAGACAATAATGTAACAATGAACACAGGACATAAACACACAGCTGATTGTGTCGTGATGAATGGGATCCTCCTGCATGACAGTCTAGGAGACACTGTGTTGGACCCATCCACCATTTTTTTTAAATGGTGGATGTGAAGTCATCTTAATAATAATAATTAGATGCATTGTCATCTCAAAAAAGCAACATTTTCCTCGTTACATCATTATAAACTGACTGTTCTTGGTGTGTCATCCTGTAGTAACAGGCTCTGTTTGCTCACTGTGCTGTGTGGACCATCCAGAGGCTTCTATGTTAAAGGTTCATGACATGTAAGTGTTCTCCAAGCAGTGTTCACTGCGGTGTAGGGATGTCCCAATCAATATTGATATTGATACAGCTAAAAAACGAGCATTGGATTATATCGGACTGCATCTATAATCTCCGATATAAACACTCTGATATCAGCAATCCATTCCATACCCCATTTAGTTAAATTTAATATAAATTTAATAATAATTGCTTCCTACCTGGCTACTGTAATAAGCGTTGTTCTAGTCAACATGCATCACAAAAAACAGCATGAAGATTTTCAGGGTCTTCTAATTTATTTTTGATTTATTCTATTCAATTGTAGTGTATGTGTATGTTTATGTTGAACTAGAGGTTATTTTGCACTCTGAAATATATATTTTTTGTTTTTTGTTGGATTCATTGAAGTAATTTTCATTGTCTTCTAATCTATTAGAAGATGTATTGGATCAATATCGGTATCGGCCAGTATTCAAGGCTACAATATCGGTATCATATCAGATGTGAAAAAATTGTATCGGGACACCCCTACTGCGGAGTCGCTGAATCGCCAACACACTCTTTGTTGGAAGGAACATCAGTTTTCAGAGTTTACTGTCATTTGGATACAGGGAGACACTACAGACTTCCTTCACAAGTGCATCATTTGCATTTCTTGTGTTACTCTATGGCTATATACATATAAGGGACTCACAATTTGAGGGGTAAGTCTGTTCCCAAAACCAAAAAATGCATTTATTCAAGAGACACGTCACAACATAAGGTCTACTCCATGCTACTGCTATAAAAAAATACTACTACTGCGCTATACTACTACCATAAAAAATTGTCACACTTGCCATTATAATGAGATATACTGCATAGTCAGCGGGAGAGTTATACTCCATCACTGGCAAAGAATGAGAAAGGCCCTGTTGTGAAGACCCCTTTAAAATATTTTTTGTAGTTTCTAAAATCAGGACAATGCATTTTTTGTTTTACTTAAATGCTCTTATTCCACAGTAGTCAGGTCTCATTGTTCAATGCGTAAATCATTCTCAGTTTGCTGTCATATCGTTAACTATGCCTATTATAATCCTCGGTCAGTGATAAAATGCAGTACACTGCAGGCTGTGTGGCATCCTTTCCGTGTGTTTAGCACTGGTGCTTAGTTACCCATTTACCCCTTTTTTCCCCTATTTGCCATACACTCCAGGAATGTGAATGAACAAATGCAACTCCCCACACTGATTATATCAGGCATTACAAATCTCCAGAGGAAACACTCAAGCTAATGGCACATTTATCCCTGTACACACAAGTTCCCAGTTGGATAATCTACATCAGACATGGTTGCGTGTGTCATTTTTCCTGATGGTGTGGCCATGGAAGGTCTGGTGCTCCAACTCCACAGGGACCATTAGCATGCTACAGCAGTGGTCATCCTCTGTCTTTATCATGAAAGCCTTATATGGCTTATGCTGCTCCTGTAGCATGTCTTATAATTGTTTGTGGCTTGTAAGTACTGTACATGACAGATTTCTGAAAGGAATCATGGTTCTGCATGTCATGAAACTCCCCTGGCAAGTAAATAAATAGCATCAGATCAAGTCATGAAAAGACCAAGTTGCAATTTTGCAGTATTACTTGAGAGGAACATTGATATGGGGAAATAAAAGAGAAAGAGGGAGATACAGAGGGATCAGAGATGCATTGCTTTCTCGTTGACCATGGCATACAAACCACTTCATGTGACTAACTCCATGTGAGGAGGCTTGTTGCATTTACTCACTGGCTCCAACCCCTCTCACCAATGACATGATAATTCCACATGCCTCAGGCCCTTCAGAGTGAGCACCCACTGATAGGGTTCCTTGTGATTGCTATCCACTACAGCTGTATGGGCTTGTGGGAGGGCAGTGGATTACAATGGATGGGCGCTGACAATCTCAAAGATTAAGCCTGTCATTGAACAGAAAATTAGTCTGATTGAAAAATGCATCAGCTTGCTGTTAAGAAAAGGAGACCTTCTCCACTGGCATAGATTTCGTTCTTGGCCAGAATAAATCAACAGGGAGTCATCCAGATTCTCCTTCCACTTAATGCTTACTCAACTCAGCTTGCATGTGGAGTTACAAATCACAACCTGAGATGTGTTGACTTTGTGATACCCATAATCTTCATTCATGCACACTGCCTGGTGTGGTTTGTTGGAGGCGATAAAGTGAAAATAATCTCTGTAATTAATTTTAAAGACATGAATAAAATGTCTCAGCATGACAAATACAAAGACATCTGGATTGTTAACATTGTATAGGAAGATGTGGTCATTTAGAGTGAGACATTTTATGTAATTCCCTAATTCAAGACAATGTCCTATGGTCGGATCTAGTGATTTGCATGTACTGACTTGCATGCAGGGCGGCACGGCGGTGTAGTGGTTAGCACTGTCGCCTCACAGCAAGAAGGTACCGGGTTCGAATCTGTGTGGAGTTTGCATGTTCTCCTTGTGTCTGTGTGGGTTCTCTCCAGGTATTCCGGCTTCCTCCCACCATCCAAAAACATGCATGAGGATTAGGTTAATTGGCTAATTAACCTAATGCGAAAGTGAATGTGAGTGTGAATGGTTGTCTGTCTCTATGTGTCCTGTGATGACCTGGAGACTTGTCCAGGGTGTACCCTGCCTTTCATCCTAAGACAGTTGGGATAGGCTCCAGCTCCAGATTGAGACGCACATATTTAAATGAGGATTTTGCGTGTTTCATGGTGTGCACCATGGCGAGTTTAGAGAGACAAAATGGAATTCAGTCTTACAGAATTAGAGGTGTTGGTAGATGAATCCCAGATGTAACAGCTACCATACACTGGAATGGCCCAGATGTAATGGCCCAAAAATGTAAACTTGTCATTGCAGGTATTGCGTGACTCCTTCTTGTGCCTCCAAATCCACTCTGAGTTCCTCCAGCAGCTCCAAAATGACAAGGCTAGGTAGATGATATGTTTTAATGATTATTTCCTCATTCATTCCAAAAATGTTCACACAAGGGTGAAACGTGTTCTCTGCCTCTTCCTTCATCGTTTCCATGTCTCTTCTTGTGACAATAACTGCAGCCATGTGTGTGCAATCATGCATACAAACTATTTGCGTCTCCCTTTGAGACATGTTAAATATAGACACAGTTTTCATGAGCAAAATGGCTTTCAGGTTTAATAAATCACTTTGCGTGTGGTAAATAAATATATTTACATTTTCTCCTCCCAGCACATGCACAATTGTGTGAAAACATTGTATTTCTTGTGCAGTGACAAACATTTTTGTACAAGCAAAACTTTAGTAGATCCAGCCCCTAGTGAGCTGTTTAGATGGCTAAAGAAATGACAATTTCTTTACTTCTCTTCTTTGTCTTTGTGCGAATGACTGTGACAGCAACCCATTGTTCCTTTGTTAAATGCGAAGGTCAGTGTTTGCACCTTTTATGTACTACTGTATTATAACCACTTTATTAACCAAGAATGTAGGCCTTTCTCTTGTCCATGTATAATCGTGCTGTATGCATGATCAAGTAATGCTTCTAAAACTTGAATATTATATCTTAATTGGACAATGCTCCATTTGGAATAAGGGATAATTCAGAATATTCAAACTTCAAGCATTGAATAAACATATAGAACATTCATAGCAATAGTGGAATTATAGTGTTGACATGGTCTTTGATTCATTCTGTGCATGGTTCCTGAAATAATACAAGTAGCGGTAGTTAAAAGGACATTTTCTTACAACCCCTGTACCGGCCATCATTTTTTGTTGCAGCACCATGATGTTTGTGAGATTGCAGCAACACAGGTAGATACCGGTTTACAGCAGAGACCAATAAGGCAACACAAGCTGTCAAACGAATCGCCTGTGTGGCTCCGAGCAATCTGCTTGTAAAGCTCTGACTACCAGAGACGCCACATGGCCACATTTCAGCAATGAAGAAAAAAATGTAACAGAACTCAGAGTAAAGGGCACAAATAAGGCTAAAGTTTGGATAACAGGGTGATTTTTACCTTAAAATAAAGATGGATTTTATTGGTATTTAGAAACACAAATGTACAAAACTGTGAGCAAGTTTTTTTTCCACCTGTCATAATAAAATAAAACATTCACTATTGATGTGCTTTAATGCTGCACAAGAATGAAGACCTTGACAGGTGTTCTCCTCCTGCTATGGTTTACTTGGAAACCTGCTGTTACTGTTTCTAACTTTCTCTTACTATTTAACCAAACGTGGAAATGGGATCATAAATCAAGAATTTCAGAAGTGACTCTTTTGCTCCCATTATCTTTATTAACTTTTGTTCATAATCTGAGAAATAAAAGGATGAGGCAGTAAAGGTGCTTCAATGATATCTGCCTGGCTCTTCAAGAGCTTTAATAGCCACTAAGTTCCTCACTTAGTGAATATTTTTTTATTAAGAATAATGTGAATAAGATATATAATGTGTGCAATTTACATAATCTATACCCCTGTTTGCCTTAGGCTCTACACTTTGCAATTTTTCAGAGGGGACCAATGGAACATTGACTACATGCAAAGATTACGCAGAGGTTATTTTCACTGCCAAAACATAAAAAGCGTTAATATGTCGGCAACCAAAGAACCTCCCGTCCCATTAATAGCACGTCACACGCTCACTTGCTTTAAGCTCCTGCTTTCAAATCAGTCACCAGCTTTAGCAGTGCAGTTATTAGCTGAATTTATTGATTAAGACATAAACATCGCTGGACTTTCATACAGTAGCGGACAAATTTTGATACTCGGCATATTGCACGAGTTTAATCACAGATTCTAATTGCTGGAAACATGCAGTGCTACATTGGGGCAATGGAGTCCTGTCTTTAGTAGTATTAAAATGATTAAACATGAGATACTCCATCCATCACATGTGCTTTCTATCATGTGTGAAGTATTTTCACACATCATTGCTGGAGAGGGGATGATGCCTCCGTGCGTTTTAGACGCTATAGATCAGCTGTTTGTTTACACTGCTTAGAGGCACAGATGAAGAAGACAGCTCAGAAACTTAGCCATTTATTTTGCTCATACATTTTGTTGTACTGACATCTAAGCAAAGGTAGGCCATAGCCATAAATCACAGAGCACAATAATGGGCACATTTTGGGCCGGTCCATCATTGGCTGTGTTTTGTTTTCTCATTGCATCTTGGCAAATTGCTGTTATTAATGGGAGAAAGCATAGTTTGTAGCCCTCATTAGATGTTGTTCCAACAGCGCCTCTGATGGATTAAGACAAGCCGGAGGCCTTGTCTGCCTTCACGATTGGCTAATATGAGCCAATTAAATGCCATGCACTCTCTGGCCACTCCACACTTGCTTATTTGCTCGTACGGCAATGTAAAGACATTCTGCTTCATGGCTAAATTTCAGTTTCAAGACAAGCAGATTTAGATTTCCTGCAGAACTGCTTGCTTGCCCTCACATTCTCTGATCATAAATTATGTTCATTTAAAAGCAATTGGATTCTCTGAGGAGGTTAGATCAAGGAAGTTTTAAATCTTCATCTACATTTTTTTAATCCCCTCCCTTCAGTAATTGGAGCTATTTGTGACACAAGCTGTTGCTTCTACCCACGATGTGAGAGTCACCACTGTGCTCAGGAGTGTTAAGGTAGAGTGTCTGATTCATGCAGAAGGAGCTTATGGGTAGGTGGCTGTGAGCACTGTATAAATATACCTGAGGCTTCCTTCGAATGCAGGGCTCATAACACTGGAGCGATCAATATTTTGCAGCACTAGCATGAAAACGTTTCTCTCTGTCTGCTGAATTTAAGCTCAGATAAACCAAAGGTGTTCACGATGCCAGACGTAACATGTTAGAGCTTACTGGATATATCCAGCCTGATGCTTAAGTCATATTTCCTTGTGGTCTTGGTGAATACTTAATTCTGATTGGCTGCAGGATGTCCATTTACTCCAGACACTTACTAAGTATTTCCACTCAAACTGTCTGTTCACTGTTCTAAATTAATACACCAGTCACCAAAAACACTGAATATCTTATTAGTAACTCTGATTTTAATGTTAGGTCTGCAGTGCAATAAATGTGACTGTCAAACTGCATTTTCTGTTTGAAATCCAGCACTTGAGTGCCATTGACATATACTTATGTCAGTGTGGTTTTGCTGCAGCAGGGAAAAAAGAGCGCTCTCCCACAGCCTGTGAGTAATACTGGGGCTTCTGGGGTTTGAAGTCGAGACATAAAGAGACAGTATACGCCACAGAGATCAAAGCAGGAAGTGGAGACGATCGTGATTAGAGAGCAAAACAAATGGAATCTGGTGATTTTGGTGAAAATGGCCTCTACTCTCCTCCACATAAAACAAGAACAAAACAAGGTAAAAACAAATGGTTTTTTTTCATGATGAAATAGAGAGTCTCTTCTTTCATTTGAGCTATGTATTTTCAGAGACATAGTGCAAAATATTTTGTGAGTCTTAAAAAAAATGATTCAAAATAGACAAAACTGCTGGCACAAGACACTTTCTGTTTTATAAAACAGCTGGCACTCACTGAGTTGACATAAATTTAGCCTTCTGAGACAAATATTTTTAGGAGATGAGCAGACTAGAATTATCTCCCATTGACAAGTTGTAGCTATCCTATTTACTGGAGCAGTGAACAACATTTTCAACCGTGTCCTTCTTGCAACTTTGAGCAAATTTTTGAATTGTTTTTCACTTACATCCCATATTCAAATACTTTAAAAACCCTAATGTATGGACTGCCATTTTTCCACTAACTACAATATTTTCTGTAACACTTAAGTCAGATAAAAGCTGTAAAATGACAGCTCCAGATTTCATGCAGTCAGTATGATGCAAATTAAAGCTGCTTGATTAATGTTTGTTAACATAATTTCCCAGGTTGGAATCAATAAAGTAATTATATTCTAATTTGATAATTTAAAGCTGTTTGTTGATGATTCTGCAACATGAAGGGAATAAGTGTTTTATTTCTGCATTGCGATTAAGTTGTGATACACAATTGAAGAATTGTGCTATGTTTTCTGTTTATTTAAGAGAGCATCTGTGTTGGTTCGAGAAACTAATGCACAGATTGAATGATGATGTTTTTTTCGGGATTTTGAGTTGACAAGAGTTGATTGGAGACTTGTGTGTCCACTCAGAGCTGATATGACTCTGAGACAGCTGTCTAAATCATCACAAGTGTTGAATTATCTCTGATGGGTGCTGACTTACATAAACACTCGCACAGTGTTGATTTTTACGCTCACAGTTGAATTAACACTGGTGTTTTTGCTGTGCGAATGTGGCCCTACTTTACCCCGTGTTTTAACAAGGGCAACAAGCATAACAAGAGATATTGCTTCGTTGGAACCCTTTCAACTGAGAATTGGCAAATAAAATGTGTCTAATTTATGAAGTCATTTGGATGGCATTGGATGGATATTGAATTGTGTGGGAATTATGCCCTCATGTCTTGGTATGTGCAGCCTTGCAACTGCTCCAATTTCTCGTAGGGATTATTTGAAATGTGAACTTCCCTGGCACTAGTGCATAACCCATGTAATTTGCTCTTTTAAAAATTCCTCATCCCTCCCCATACGCTCCACAGCATTTTCCTGTCATTGGCTATGCTATATTTTCCTCTGTGCCTCATGAAGTCAATGAATTGTTCACAATTAATCCCTGCAACCACACAACAAGACCACCAAGCAATTACTCACTCCTTAATTCTTTCATTTTTTTTTACAAGTTTAAGGATCTACAGTATATGCCTATAGATAGCATGCCCACTAACATATGTATGTGTTTGTCTCCTGGTAACACTGTATTCCAGCAAATTTAACATTTTTAAAACTTGTAATATGCACCACTTCTCTGGAAAACTCACACAGAGACATTTACAAAGCCAGACTGCTCCTCTTGTGAGTTCGAAGTAAGTGGTTAGGATTTTCTCTAAGAGCATCAGCTCTGTGTTAATGACATGCAGTCTCCGGAAAGGTTTATTCATTCAATTTGACTCTAGAGAGAAGATCTCTTCAGTCCGCTGATTAAATTAAGATCCTTTAATAAGCATATCTAGGTGCGATGACACAAGAGACACTCTGATCCATCTATACTTTCAATGCAGATGCCTAAACCATGTGTTTTAAGGTGACTGACAATGCCATGCAGTGTTATGCCCTTTTCTCTTAGTTGTGTCACAGTTTAGTGGTGATTGCTCCACTCTGCTCTACTTGTAATTTACTGTGTCACAGAAATCCACAGCTGTGTAGTCATCTCCTAAAATTAGAAGCTCTCTATGTGCATGATGTGCTGTACATTCAGCTTGCTATATACATTTTACTGTGATTAACCTTTCTCACATGGTAGTCATACACAGTAAGTTTCATGTGGCATTTGACTGATGCCAATCCATTTTCTGCACTTGGTAATTCTAGTCTTTGGATCAGAAAATAAACTTGCTTGGATGTAATGTTCATCCTCATTTTCTTCCTCATGTTCACACAAATGTGGTCTCATCAGAAACTAATCTAATTTGAGATGCCATGACTTGAGTATATTCAGACGGACAGCAGGAGAAAAATAATTTGTGTTTTGAACATAAGCAAACATTCAAATAAAAATCCCACTAAACGAAAAAAAAAAAAAAAACTTTAGGGGTGTCAGTGATTTGAAGTGAGGAATTCCCACTATTGCGCAAAGGGTTACAGAGCCACAGAGACACTTATGACAGAACAAGGAGGGTGCATGCTGCAACTGTGATTCTTGAGGATTATAATTTAACTTTGATATTCCAATATTTGACTGTTTAAGCCATAAATATCACCTTTCCGTCTGTCAGCCATTTACTGGATTGTTTATTCACTTTGACTGAAATACAATTTATTTTATTATAAAGCACATAAAATCACAAAATACAGTCTCATGTCTCCTTTCTCTGCAGTGATCCACTAGATGCCCTGATGATGTTTTTTTTCCCTTTTCTTTTACCAGCACAATTACTGGTCATAAGGTCCCATTTTACTCTGTTTTATATTTGTCCTGTGATATCCATCTGTTTTAGGACATCCAGTCCCCTCATTAAATACAGAATGTGTTGACACAGCTATTGTGTTGGGCAGACAGTGGCTGTCTGTCAGAAAAGTCTGCCCACGCACCAGAGTGGTGGTGTATAAAGAGATGCCCTTCTCACTTGTATGTAATATTCTGGATAGGTGTCATATATGCAATTTTTGAACTCCTCCAAATATTAGATCATGCATTACCTTGAACTGAATGTATCCCCATAGCATCTTCATGTAATTGTCCCTTTCCACTTTGTCGAGGCATTTATTTTGCCCCAGCTCTTCTTATGATCGCCAGGTAATTCCCTTTGCATCGACCATTTTTTTTATAAGAACAGGGTCTCATACCCATAATTCTGACTTTGCATCTAAAGACAAAGGCCAGATAGTGGATGTGTTTTTTTCTTTTCCCAGTGGGAAAGGGGCTTCATATCTGTGTTTAACAGGTTTCTCTTGAATTTCACAGTTATTTTTTTCAATTGCTTTGTTTTTGTTGTCAGAGGAGTGTGATTGTTAACACGTGTTGCTATTATCACAACAGTTTCAGTCAGTTTTTAATGGGAAATATCAGTATTTAATTGACAACAGGGAATCTCCAGGCAATGGATGGCATTAATTAGATGGCTGATTCTCTGATTTGTAAGATAAATATATTTTATATTTCACCCTTTAAAAACATTTTACAATAAATACAAATAAGATTTTTATATTTCTGACAAGTCTTATTATGTTCTTTATACTTAGTGATGATGAATGCTTCGCAATGCTTGTAGGAGTCATGCTGTTCAAATGCCTTTCTTTCTCTCAGAGTTTTATTGATGGAGTATGTCTATTCAAGGCCAAACAACTTCAGATAAATAACTGGCAAAAAGCCTTGACAGACTTTGTACTACAACACGTGCAGGATTGAGTCCATGGAAATGATGTGAGAAGGAATTCTGTTTTACATACAGTTCTGCAATTTCCCACATTTTTTCTCCGTGTCAAGGAAGATTGAATTCGACTCAACAAAATAGATAATACTACTTATTTTTAAGAAATACCTGTGTGACACAGCTTACAGTCTTTGATTAAAGAAATGGTTGTAAAAAGAAACTTTGAATATTGAATGCTCTTACCCTCTTAAGTAACTCCAACTGAACTCCTATTTGCCAAGATACTTAACCCACATGTGGGGGAGTGCTTTTAAAGATGAAGCATGGCATTATTCCAAAATTCCTATGCGAACAGTCAGTCTTGTGCTTTTTAAAATGATTCACAAACTATGAATTCATGACTGCTTTATTGTTATTGTCTGACATTTACCTTTGCACGACAAAACAAAACAAAAAAGAACAATAAGGCAAAATGTTGTTTTAGCTCATGACTGTAATAAAACTCGTTTCCATTGTTTTTTTGTCTTTTTCCAGGATATTTGACAGTTACCATAGAGCCCCTGCCTCCTGTTGTTGTTGGAGAGACTGTTACTCTGAAGTGCAACTTCAAAACAGATGGAAGGCTTCGAGAGATCGTTTGGTACAGGGTGAGTTAACCCATCTACACTTTCAGTGCCTTTAATCACCAGGGTCTTTCTAGAGAATCCAATTCTTTCGTTTTAGCCATTCAGAGTCTGGGGAGGTCACTGCTAGTCATCATACTGCAGGTTTATGCTTATGTGTTTCTAGGAAGACCATGCACTGTCAAACTGCAGTTGTTAGAGAACAAGCTGTTATTTGGGCCAGCTGTACGGGAGGCATCACTGACTTTAGCTTGGGAATTTGATTTCTCAATCTGCTGGTCATCACCATCATATCTTAATAGTTCACAGCTGGTGACTCAACAGTTATTAAAATCCCAGTTGGTGGACTACACTGCTTAAGTGCTGCCAATAATTAGATTGCTGTTGAAGGAAAGGGAACAACAAAATTAGAGACAACCATTGTATGCCCAAGATACAGTTATTAGATCCATAAAACTGACATGTTTTGTTTGAAAGTACAGATTGGGTAAACAAATACCGTTCACAGAGGAAGCATTTGTTTCATTTCACTGATAAGCACTAGAATTGGAAAGCAGTAGCAGCTCCCACTGTCATCTGACCATTTGTTTTTTTGTCAGAAACTCAGCATATTAATTGTTGATTACTGTATAGATTTGCTTTTTGAAGACAGCCATCTCTTCACCAAGTTGTTTGTGAAGTTGCTGAATGATGACTGGATTTATATAATAATTCTGAAATGTTATCAAACAAGGCTATGTATTCTATAAAATGCACCCTGACTTAGTCTTCTGTTGTTCATGTTGCTTTTGCTACAGTCAAAGACGGTTTCCAAGACAAACAATGTGAACAGCACACATCCACAGGAGGCAGTAGATATGATAGAATGGGTCGTAGTGATTTCCTGAACCATAGCTATAACTCAGAGGTGTTCTCTACCGACTGTACATGTGTAAAGTGCAAAACAAAATTCACTTAGTACCATATTAATAACTGACCACGACAGTGATGTTGGGAATTAAAAAAAAAAACACCCTGTCAAAATACAAAACTAGTACTACATTATGTGTTTTGTAATATCCCAGAAATTGAAGATATTATCGACTTTGTTTTTGTCAACAACTAGAAAATTTCCACAGTGAGCTCATCTTGGGTCACGTCAGGTAAACTATCTAATGGCATTTTACTAGCATACAGTCCTTCATGTTAAATTCTGGGTCACACTTGATAATTATTTCAAAGTATACTGATAACTGTGAATGTACATTCCCCTTGGTTTCACCCTTCACCCTGTGCTGGAACAATGGTCATTACTGAGCGAGCAGCAGTTTATTGCTTAGGAAGAAACGCTGTCTTTACAGCAGCTTCTGCTTTCTCAATTTTATTCCTGTGAAATAAAACAGTGTCTCTAGACTCATCTTAGCAAATGCTGACCTTTCAATGTAGGACAAAAAGAGATTTATGGCACTTTACACATTCACCTTAGTATCATAGATCACTTTCATTGCTGTGACAATTCATTTAATCAGGTAGGTATTTGCGAGTGTTGTTTTGCTTATATTCTGTCAGATTTCTTTGGTGTCTATTGATAGCTGCGATTTAAATAACCGCTGTGAGAATAGAGCTGCACATATTTAATGTTCTCTTGAGGAAAGCAAGGTGGTTGTAATACTAACTGGCCCCATCTCTCCAGTGGCCACTGCTCAGCACAACCGTTGATAAATTATAAATCAATTACCCACACTCGGCTGCCAAAGTTTCTTTAATCCCTGCCTTTTATTTGACTAAATAATGTTGACTTCCTATTTAACGTCCTGTTTGAATGGAACTGGGGTTGATTCTCACCTGGGGAATCCGCTTATCTAATCGAAGCCAGGGGGCTGTATGAACTGACTACTTAAGCCGGTGCTCATTTGCGCTGCTAGATCCTGACATATTCTGTTTTTTACATAACTCGTCCAGACTGCAGTCAAAATCAGCACAGAGGATGAACTCGAAGTAAACCTGATTGATAAACCTGTTTTAGAGAACCTTTAAAAACTGAAATTCCATTACATTAAAGCATTTTGTATTTCCTTTTGTTAATATGACTTTTGTGGACCGTATGCAAATATTATTGCTGAGTGAAGGGAGAATATGGGTGGGACATAGCATTTCTTTTAAAGCACTATTAAAGCACCTTCACTTTTCTTTAAGATATTTACTGAAATCAGTTCTCACACAAGTAGTTTTTAACACTTTTTTCATAACATTCTTAATGACTTCTTGATGAATATAATGCTTTTAGTGTTTTGTTGACATTGGCTTAACTTGTTTGAGATCTCACACAATCCACTGCTGTATGCGAAATACTATAAAGTAAATATAACTATAAAGCATGGCCTCTATCTTACTCTTTATGTGGGTATATCCCAAAAAGATGAAATTGACTGGGGTGTATATAAAGCCACAAAGTTGGTGCAATTTATACAAGAGGCACCTTCAGAAATTAGTAAACAAGAAGTATGGCTTTATGCATCAGCGGGGATGGGGCTTCACGACTGTGCAGAGTGGGTTGAGTATGTGTCAATGACTAATGAGTATTTTTTGACAACATTGCAAGCAGCGCTTCCGGGGGCTAAGTATTTGTCCCACTGCAAATGGTCACCCACTCTGAAAAGACAACATTACAAGTAGCAATACTGGGAACCAAGCCTTATTCCAGATGGGAACTGCCAAGTCTGCCTAAGTATAAGCAAGTAATGTCCTTTACATTTTCCAGGAACCGGATGGGTGGGTTTATTGCTGGTGATCTGAGGACGTACAGTAGTGTCTGAGTTCAACATGATGTCCACAGCGGGACTTTAGAGGCTGCGGCTCACTGACTGCAGTTCATTTTGGCTGCAGCACTTCCCTGGTCCAAGCAATCAGCCTGCTCAAAACAGACAAACCCCCCTTCCAACAGTGAATCTTTGAATAGCCTCTTCCTGAACGGGTACTGCACTGGTAAAAATAGCACCCAATCTGTAGAAAAGAGTTCAATTAGTAATCTTTCGCTTTACCACAAACCGAGCATGCATATTTGATAATGTGACCAAACGTGGAAATGCCAGAAATGCATTGTTTCTTATGCCACAGAATCCTTTTTTTTTTTTTTAGAGATGACACTAACACATATGCAAATTATGTATTTGCCAAATTACATTTAAGTGTGGTATGTTATCAGTGAGAGCTGTTGAAAGCGTACAATGAACACTGATCACAGATACAGAGCATTATGCAAAACCATTGTATTCAGCAGTGTTTGGTTAAATGAGATGAATCATTAAACCCGCCCAGTGGAGTATGCACTAAACAAGTTAATATTAAGCACACGTAGCTTCAACCAACAAAAAAGCTAAATTATTATCTTTCCCTTCTCTTTCATGCCCCCTACTTTACCCACTGATAATAATCATACAGATAAGATCTGTCATTTAAGCTTACACAACAATATGAGACAGAGATGGGGAGTATGCAGTGAAGGATACCGTAGAGCCCTGCAGCAATGCTTCAAGAGCAAATAAATGAAAGCCTCTTAAGTATATTTGGCTTTGCACTGCAGACCACAGGAATGTTCTTAGTGAGCTGTGAATACTGACAGGATGTGGATTAAACACTATGGATATGTAATGCCATCAAGCTGCCTATTATGCTTTAATGGCCTACCAAATAGCAATGATGGATCATTTGATAGGGTGGTGCTAATGTGTTTGAGATGAGGATGTCAGCATGGTGGTGCTCACAGACTGCTTCTCAAAGACTGCACTCAAGCTCATCTCATGCTGTGCCTGTTTTAATGTATGCCATTTTAATGAATATATACATATGGGACCTCTCCCAGTGGGCGTCCAGGTGTAGCACTCTGACGAGGGTGTCTGTTGGCTTGCCTGTTGGGTGCAGCTCTGCACTGTGGTGAATTTTAATCACTGGATCACTGTCTCCACTCTCCTGTTCTCCCCTCTCCCTCATTCTGCCCATTACAGAAGTCCTCCATCCTCCCCAACATAACTCTTCTGGGACCCTCTCTCTTACCAACGGCAGTGTCTTTCCAGAGGCACTTCCTTAATTTACGGCCGGTCTGTCTGCTGGACGAGCTGGTTTTCTGATACTCATCTCATAATTCATCTGTGTCCACCTCTGTCCATTTCATTATTAGGATTCAAACTCACCTGTATTTATACGTCTGCTCTCTACTGACTTGAAACAATGCTCTCCTTGTGCAATGTGGGCACATAGTCTATCTTTACAAGATAGCATGCAATATCTACAGCTAAAAAGATAAGAAGAAAATCATGGACCATCACAGAGATATGTTGCATTCTTCATGCAACGTGTTGCAAAATCAGCTGTCACGGATACTGTGAGCATAAACTAAATGGAGAACACTCAGATTTGGTCTCCACACTTTGAACTTAGGTGATTTTTTGATTTAATTCCCCAAACTGGTTAAGATAAAATAGCTATCAGAACTGCTGCTTCTAGATTGATGGATGCCATACAAATGTTGCACTTGTTTTTTTTTTTTGTCCCAGTGTCATGTTGCTCTTTAAATGATACACATATATTGTCAAATTATCCACGTGTTTATTTACATTTTATACATGTCTGTCTTTGAGTTTTCTTACAAAGGAAAATTTCACCTGTAATTTCAAAGCACAACAGTATCAAACAAATTACAAAAAGATAGTTACAGTTGCACAATAAGCATCTTTTCATTTTGCCAGTTGGAAATTATCATTTTGGTCATAAATGATTTAAGCTGCAGCACAAACACTGTGGTTTCAAGCATAATTAGCTTGTGAAATAAGGCTACCAGTAACATTAGCTCCCTGCCTGCTTTTGGAATAGCTCACTAACCATATCGTGAAAACCATCATTGTGATCCATGAGGTATACACAAGCTGAATATACATTTCATAATATACTCGGGTCGAGGGAGAAGTAATTGTTAGCTTGTCATTTAGGGCTTTTACTTTAGAGAATATGTGATGTTGGGCTTCCTCCCCTTTCACGTTGGTGTGTTGGTATTTGTATTGAAGCAGTAACAAATCAATAGTTTATCATGGCTAGAAAGGACAATAACCAGAGAGTCGTAAATCTCAATCATCAGCAGAATACCACTGAAAGCTTGTCAAATTTTAATGAAGCCATCTGCCCCCACAGATTCTATTTAGAGCATCACACCTTTTAACTGCATGCTGATACAGAAATATGAAGCTGCTAAATATTGATCTAATATCTAAATATCTACTTTATTTGGTCAAACAAAATGTGACCTGATGTAATATTTTGTTGAAGGGAATCAGGAGGGAGGGACTGGGTTTATGTGCTGCCAATAGTCTGAGTTGTTCTCTTTTAACTTCTGAAATGTCCTTCTATTTGTTATGTGGTGCACCACATTTACCCAATATTTTATGTATTATTTTTTAAGAAGTAGTGTCTATGGCATGTGCACTACTTCCTTGTAACAATCGCACAATGTGTCGCATGTTAAGTCAAGCTGTTTAAATCAAGCTGCGTGCATGTATAATAAGGCCTGGATAAAGTGCTGCTGCTTAGCTTTGCTTCTTAGTTACTCCAGTGGACGATGGTTGTATTGCAGCTTGAGGCCCAGAAAGTAATTTGTTTTCCATAGGCAAACTATTGAATGTCTGTTAGGGAATAGTGAATGAGTGAATAAGGGTGTGATCTTAGACACAGTCTTCTGCTGAACCCTGAGATTTTAGTTGTCAAATAAGCTATAGATTGTCCATAGAACATTAACTCTTTGACTGCCATTGAAAGTGTTTCTGCAGCGGGATGCTGATCGCGGTCTACTGCAGCCTGTGGGTAATATTGGGGTTCTGGGAAATGTAGTGGGGACATAAAGAGACAGTATACGCCACAGAGACCAAAGCAGGAAGTGGAGACGTTCCTGATTAGAGAGCAAAACAAACAGAATCTAAACAAAAAGTGGTGATTTTGGTGAAACTGGCCTTTACTCTCCTCCAAACAAGAATAGAACAACGTAAAAACAAACTCATTTTACGTAACGAAATAGTCTCTTCTTTCATTTACACTGTTCTGCTTTTTCAGAGTCATAGTACAAAATACTATGTGCATCATGAAAGATGACTCAAAATGGCCAAAAACAGGCCAGTCAATAAGTTACCATATGAATTTGTTTAAGGAGGGTTATGTGTTGTTGTGGTTACATGGGATGGCTATCATGAGTGCGGTTATCTTGTCAAACTAGAATTGGACAGTTGACTGTTGGTTTCTTTTAAACTCACTCATTCAGTCTGAATTCATCTACTTTTTTTGATTTAGTGCTTGATTTAAAATATTTTGCTGTATCTACTTGGATTTAAGTATACTGTATGTTGTTTGTCTTTTCTGGCTGCTCCCTTCCCGGGGTCGCCACAGCGGCTTGTAGATTTGGCGGTAGTTTTTTACACCGTATGCCCTTCCTGACGCAACCCTTGCCCAATTTGGTAGCAGGGACTGGGAGGGAGTCAAACCCAGGTTCCCCAGGCCGATTGAATGCACAATCATCCGCTGCGCTACCAGCCGGGTACTTGGATTAAGTATATATGAATCCAAAATGATGTCTCACCTCACACTCATTGTTCACGCATCATGAGTGCTGCATGCACAGTTCTCTCTTCTCAACATAGTGCCACCATCTTAACAGCACTGTACACGTGTTCTAAAAGTGTTTGCCAGCTGTGTTTGGACACAGGCCAGCTGCCTTAGTTGCTCTGAGGATAAAATGATGTTTATATTTGGAAAAATGAAAGTAGGTCTGCACTTAAAACACTAACCTGACTGCAAGTGTACAGTCTAACTTACAGCAAGAAACTCATTGTGGGATAACAGTGACACACTTGGTGCTCACACAAACTCTGCACTCCCAACACTTACATTGCCTCTGGTGGTATTTTCCAGATATACTTGTGGCCCATATTTTGACAAATCCCATTAAAGCTGCTGACAGTGACAAAGCACAATACAACAGCTATGCAAATGGCATATCTCTTAATCTCAGCCATGCAATAAACAGTAGGGGAGCATTACCTGAGGGTAGTGTGTCTCTGATTTTTTTCCGGCCATATGTTAGCTTAAATTTCAGTGGCAAAATGTGTTGCTGGACACTAAAAGAAGTGCAGTGTTTTTGTAGCCAGTAATCCTGTTTCTTGACTGTGGTGAGACACAGGAGGCGTCATATGTTAAAGCAGAGTTTCAAATCTTCAAGACAGGGTTGCCTGGGCAACAGGAAACTGTGAATACAGAAGAGAGTTTGCTGAGTGTGTACGCACAGCACACTCCTGTGGGGTTTTGGGTGTCTAACTTCCTGCTATTTAATCCCTGAGTGTGCTGGTTTGAAAATTGCACTTCTCATTTCTGTTTCATTGTAGTGTATAGTCACATGTAAATATTGTATCCAGACCAGTACAAACACTTTGTCTATTTATGAACAGCATCTACCTATTTATTTGTCTGACATCTTTTTTTTTTTGAAAATTCTGGTCTGTTTTTGAAAATAACAATGTGTGTTTCAAGTTGGCCCACTGGACCCAAAGGCAGCATAATGATAATACATTTTACAATCAACTGCCCAAGTAATTACCTCCTGATGTGGTCAGAGTTTTGGGTCCTCAACCAAATGTAATTTCTCACAAGTGCGCTCCTCAAGATGTTAATATTGTAATATATATATATATATATATATATATATATATATATATATATATATATATATATATATATATATATATATATATTAATATGGAATTACCATACTAGATACCATGAAGCCAGATCTTTACTGTCTTTATGTAACAGACTTGTTCCCATCTCTGGTAACTGATCAATTTGAAATACCATTAGAGATCACTTTTATTACATTTCAATTTAAAGTTGTTTCTGTTTTGTCTGTAAAAATGTGGACTGCCACTTTAAACAGTGGCACAAACCTGTCATCTTTATTAGCCTGCTGCTCCATGCCGAACGTGGTGCCCCAAGGGGGATGGGAGATAAGGTGATATGGATCACTGCACCGCAACTTTCCCTTTTGAGAATGCCACTGGGGCAAATAAGCAGCCTGTTATACATGGAATGATAATTACACACTTCGTGTCAGCAAACTACAAGATGAGCCCCTTTTTATACACAAATTCTAAGAGGAACAAAGGGACTGATCATTGCTGTGCCGGTCTGAGAGCTCGCTGTGCTAATGACAGAGACTGTGATGACTGGAATATGGAAATATTTTGTTTCCGTGCTGCAAATAGTGAATAATGCATCCTTATTCAATGCATCTCCCAGAGACCCCCAGGTATCTATCAAAGGCATACTCCTTATAATATATACTCCTTATCTAATTGATTTGGTAATTCAGTGAATGATTTTATGAAAAAAAAAAATCTCCACAAGATCATTTGGATTCTCCCAACACACTCATTTTTTCTCCATGACAATAGAATAAAATACATTGTAACTGTAACATCACACTTTTCCATCTTTATGGTAAATGTGAGCATTACACACACATCAGCAAAGTGTTGCATAGCACATTTATTTTTCAATTTCTTTTTGTTTATTGTTTTTTGTTGTTTTTTTTACCCCAAAATAGTTTTGATATCAGTCAAACTGCATTGAACTGCAGTGCTTTTATATTGTAAAACAATTACTATTTTTATGTGGAAGGAAGATGATCATTCAGATCTCAAAATGGTTGTTTCATTATATTGCAGTATCAATGGCCATGTGGCAGAAGATTTTAATTTATCATTTTTAAAGTCATTGCTTTTGTTTCACTCTTTTTTAAGGCTTACTGTAGTTCTTCCAATTTTCAACATGTCTGGAAAATTCATAATCTATCTACCAGAATCACCAGATTTTTGAAATCCATTCTTACTGTCACAGAAGGATCAAACAAGAGAGTGATTACTTAGCGATTAGGAGTGGATCAGATCCTCTTTGTGACATTTGCATTAGAGGAGGAAGTCATTTTCATGCCAGGAGTCTTAGCAGTAGCCCAACTCTGCCTCAGCATAACACATTGTGAGGTCCTACGGGGCATGAAAGACGCAACGCAAGTACTTATTTAGTTCTTTATATATTCATTTACTTGTTTACTTCCTTGTTTTTTTTGGGTAGACTGTGAGGAGATGTTCTGCCAAAGTAGGAAAAAAAAACAGACAAATTACATAATGTGAACTCTTGACTGAAAAAAATGTGTTTTTTTTTTCTCACTATCAACATATCCAATAAAAAGCTCAACATCAATGAAGTGATACTTGTCAAAGGTACTGTCTGTGTGGCTAAAGCTTCCACTTCCACTGTGATGTGCCATGTAATCTGTATTGACTGCACTGTGTAAATATCTTACATTCAGCTCCTGAATGCTCCTGCTTACAGTGGTCAGAAAGATCCAACAAACACAAGAGTAGTGGTTTGTGTGGTGAGCTACGTTAGTGAAGTGGTTTCCCTACTTATGTATTATGTTACGTATTTAGTTTACATACTTACAGTATTTTGAGGTCATCTGTTATGTTTTTTCCTTAACCTAAGTGAGTGGTTTTATCGATCCCCCTTCATACACTCATGCAATATTCACACCGCTTCAAGGCAAAACGTCATGCGCTATATATCCTCTAGTGAAGAGGCAGGTTTACGCATTTTTGCATGATGGGTGTATTACAGAGTATTTGGAGGCCAGTGTTGAGAGACTCTGATATAGGGAGTAGGCTTGTGGAGGGAGATATGCCTACCACTGCATTTGGTCCATTTCAACTCTGGTGACATATCTTGAGCTTTTTGAAAATAACATAATGACATGTGACAACACATACATTTTGTTCAACTAGACATATACTGTGTGTGTGTGATAGACTGTCCCATCAGTATGGCTGCATTGAAATGGAATTGAAATAGTCCACGATGCATCATCAGTGTGGGGGCAGAAACCATTGAACATTATATAGAAATAGATCATTACAGCAATATTTGCATGTGAGAATTTTGTTATCTATGTGAGCTTCACAGAAACAGCAAATAGGTGATGTGTCCACTGATTGACGTTATCTAAATTACTCAGTGCTCTGCCAACAAAGCACAGTTGTTAGAAAATATTGATTGCTATTTTAGATGTAGACATCAGCATGTATAAATAGTTGCCAATCATCATTCCATGCCTGTCTGTATCTTCCTTTTCTATATCTGGGTCAGGTGGCTATCCCATTATCCCAGCATGCATTAAGTGAACGGTACGGAAACACCCTGAATATGTCACTGCTGTATCAGAAGGCTAATTGGAGCACTCGTTAACACCACTTATTAAAGCCCAGGAGTTAATAAGTACTCATTAGGGTCAGTACTTTAGGGGCATACTTAATACATCTTTAGACCGATACAGATAGGCAATCAAATCAGAAAAATAAATGGAATGAAAACAACAGTCTTCTCTAAATTTTTTAAATCAAAGTGGCATCAATTATTCGTAAATATGAATAACCATGACACAATGTTTTTATACCTTTTTTTGCAGAAGATCTTAAGGCTTATTTTCTTTATTGTGATCCCACAAATATATTTATGTCAGTGTCTATATGATTGTTTATTTTTATTTATTTATTTTTTTTTTTTTTTTGATCCTTCAGACAAGGCTTTGTTCCAATTGAAAGTTCCAGCCTGGGGCCAAACTGACCTTCAGTCTGCCTGAAAACCTGATTCTCTTTGGCAAACCATAATAAATTGTTTACAGAGTGAATCACTGCTGTTCCCTGTATTGGGTTGCAATTCAACTGCATTGAGCTGTTGATTGGAAAAACAAACATTATAATCATCAAATGTAAGTTATTACAGTGTTCCCTATTAATGGGTTACTGCTGCTGTTGTATTAAAGGCAATCCACTGAAATTTCTCATCTAAAATATAATAGCTATCATACATCCTTTTTTTTTTTGGATGGTGGGAGGAAGCTGGAGTACCTGGAGAGAACCCATGTAGACATGGAGAGAACATGCAAACTCCACACAGAAAGACCCCAGGCCGGGAATCGAACCCGGGACCTTGTTGCTGTGAGGCGACAGTGGTAACCACTGCACCATAATAGATATTACTGTATATTATTATTATATCATTTCAAATTTTACCAATACATTGAGTCTCAATGATTTGCAACCTGCCAAATTTCATTAATCATTTCCTCATTATGATGATAAAAACAAAACCCCAGCGGCATTACATATTTGCTTTTGAAAATGACTTGTACATAAACAGTGCTGATCAGAGTTTTCTTCTGAAGGAAGAGAAAAATCACAATCATCCTCCTAATGGTAATTAAAATTAGCTTGTGTTAATTGTTTGTACTGTGGGGCCCCACATTTCCCACTTGATCACAAATTGTGGAGGCAGTGAACACAGGTGGTGTAGCTGTAAATACACCACCGCCAGCAGTCAGATTGGCTTTAGTTTTGTTAATGTTGGGTTTGAGGCGACTTGTATAAGACACCAGCAGGCTTTGATTACCACTAAGTTAAACATGAGCAATGAGCTTCTTCCACTCTTTCCTTTGAGAGGTGACCTTTGCTTGAAGGCTTCAGTTGGGGCTTCTACTCACTCCTCCATTCATACTTTTTATTCAGATTATTCGGTATCATGAGACATGTATGTATATAAGGAATAAATAAAAATTATACACTTAAATATGTATAAGCCATTTGAGATGCTTACTTGCTTTTGAACAATGCTGTGATGGAGAACAACTGCAGAGTTTGTGACCGTTTTGTTAGGCTTTGCATTAATAGAAAGTCAACGTTAAATTTCCTAGTCTGTGGGGATCAGTCCTTTGCCCTACATTTTTCTGGGAAGTTCTTCATGAGGGAACTGAGGGAGATGCCCTTAACACTAAGGGATGCTTTGTTGTTTTAAAGACATCATATAGTTTCAAGAGAACTGCCATTCACTGTATGGTTGATAATGCAGCATGGAATACAATTTTTCATCTTCCCTGCCGATTGTCCATGCAGATTATATTCCACTGGATATTTATACATGATAGAGGAGACATGGCTGAGAATTTGGAAACGAGACAAAAATCAAACTGAAATAATGACTGAAAAAAACTTTCTTTTTCATTTTTACATATAACTGAAATGCAAAAATCACAACATTTAACTGTGAAGGAACATAGTGTACAGAACAAGATGGACAGACTTGGATTTTGGGGAAATCAAGACAGACATTGAGGAAAAAAAGAGTACATCTTAACTCTATACGTGCGTCATCACTGCTGTCACTGGCGCAGACATCAACATTGTTCCTGTTTTCTTGTTCTGAGGACCACTGCAGCTGCAGCAAAATGCTATGAAAGGATACTGCTGTTTCAGAGCAACTGTTTGCTAAAAGAGGCCTTTCAGCATGGGCATTTTCACCCTGCCATTTCAGAGCAACAAGTGAGCAAAGAGAGCTGCTTGAGTCGTTTGTCATTTTTGTCAGCATGGCCTTGAACATGCTTCTTTGTTCTGTGGAAATAAAAGAACCAAAAGGAGGAAAAAACATCCTGACCAGTCTAAAAAACATTTATGAAGTAATTGTGACCCCCACAAAAGGTAATCAGTTTCTGTATTGGTTACCCTGACCTTATATTCATGAACCCTCACCTTGTTTATCAGATACATGGCCGTATGACACATATCATTGTTGCTCAGCAGCACAGTACCTGTTTTTTGAAATTTATGACATTTTTCTTTTTGAGTTGCAAAGTTCAAGTTTCTGAAGGTGGTGCTCTGTTTTTTTGCTTGTTCAGCCATGCTGGCTGTCTAAGTCGCTTGTAATGTCAGTGGAGACATGATGCCTTTTTCTACATGAAGATTATATCGTATTTATCAACAATAGAGTGACATTTATTTCAATGAAAATGTTGCTTTTAGTAAAATAATAACCATAGAGAAACTTTGGTGACCCCACATGTCTCTGCACTAAAAATATGCTGGGCCAAATTTAAGACATTATTAAAACCGCAATACCTACTATTTGGTTGAGATATATCATGCTCATTTACAGACTCATAGTTCTCTAGTTCTTCATGTTTACATGCTTTATCATACTTTCTTTCTGAATGTACCTGTATTCAACCTCTGTCTGAAACAATCCATTTTTGCACCTGTCTCTTTAAGACCCCCTCCTAAAAAAGCCCAGTCTGCTCTGATTGGCTTGTGAGCAAAAAGGTGATGAACCTTTGCATCACTTGCACCTTTTAATTCTCATGTGTAAAATTGGAGTGGTTTCATTAATGTGCAGTTCATCTTCAGTGTCTAATGCAGACGCAAAGGCATACTACTCCCAGAATGAAAAGGACACTTTATATGATGCCATACTATACATAGCAATGTGTAAATTATGGGTCTGAATGCCCTGCTCACCAATCAGAGACATAATATGGACTCAGTTCACTCTTAACCGGGCCAGCTCTGCAGCCAAGGAAAAACAATTAGAGAAAAGCCTCTCTTCCCCAGTGGTTTTAATGCGAGAGGAGAGATAGGTTTTGTAATAGATTTTTGTTCGTGTAAAATGAGACGCTGACCTCTAGGTCCAAGACACTCAAAGACATCAGAAGAGTACAACGGCACACTCCCAGTGGGGCTAAAGGATATTCATCCAGGACATCATTCCAGCACTTGGTGTGAGTCATACTCCCAGCCATGACAGCTACTCCTCATGGCAGTTATCGCCAGAGAGCCTCTGAGGGTGTTCAAAGTTGAGATTGCATCTATGCAATCAAGTTCTTTTTTGAAATGTCACGACACTCTGGCAGTTGACACTTTTCCAGCTCTGTGCAGCTGCTGAATTAGTGCTGTTAATCATGTCCACAGATTAATGACAAGGCAAAAGAAAGTGATATGTTTTTCTTATATATTTGTGGTTTTGTTAATTGAATAAATCTGCACATACTAGAAAGTTTTCTTTCTCTGAATAAACCGGAAAGCACTATCAGAAGCAGATACCCATCAAATGTTTATATAATGTTGCGTATATATACGTGTATATATATATATATATATACGTATATATATATATATATATATATGTGTGTGTATATACATATATACGTATGTATATACACACACACACATATATATATATATATATATATATATATATATATATATATATATATATATATATATATATATATGTGTGTGTATTTAAAACAACACAAAGACAAGCTTTTTGGTAAAAAATTGGTCCAAAAATTGGCCGTCCAATACAACTGATTCAAGTGTAGGCTATACCTCATATCTTATTTCACACATTTGTGGTCTGGTAGGAACATCACATACCCAAATGTATGAGCATATGCATTAAAAAATTTAGCTTTCCATGATATGTCCCCATTAATCTCTTCGTTCTGCCTAGACAGACTTTTTTTTTTAACATTCTATCTCGATGGGGCCATTATAATGTCCCCAGCTGTGGCAGAATTCCATCATGTTATATCTCTGTAACATGAAAAAATCTGGTGATATTCGTTCAAGTACAAATTTGGTTTTGCTTCAGATCAAGACCGGTTCAAATATCCAACTATGTTGTTTGATTTGCACATAACTGTCTCTCAGAGCAACAATGAGACACTGGCTCTAATTTGCTAGGGGCCACACCCCAGTCACACATCTGATGGCGAATAAACAACCATGTTCCACCACAGGGGTGAGAAAAAAACAGTCAAGAGGCCTTCAGTGAAAAGTGAAACAGTGCCAAACAGAAAATGCCATTCTTCAAATGAAATGACAAGCACATGTGTCATACTCGATATACAGATTTCAATTGTGGTTATTTATTAAACCAGCTGAGGTTTAACAAATCAAACACTAGCTCTAAATAGGGTCGCGTGGGGGCTGGAGCCTATCCCAGCTATCTTAGGGCGGAAGGCAGGGTACCCCCTGGACAAGTCGCCACCTCATCGCAGGGCACATAGAGACAGACAACCACTCACACTCACATTCACACCTACGGGCAATTTAAATTAACCTAATCCCAATTAACCTAATCCCCATGCATGGTGGATTTTTGGATGGTGGGAGGAAGCCGGAGTACCTGGAGAGAACCCAAGCAGACACAGGGAGAACATGCAAACTCCACACAGAAAGGCCCCGGGATTCGAACCTGGCACCTTCTTGCTGTGAGGCAACAGTGCTAACCACTACACCACCGTGTCGCCCCCCAGCTCTAAATAAACATTGTAATTCAACTTCAGTAAAATACCAAACTGAAAGGATGTAAATTACAGAAAACAATCGACGTTATTAATGAAACAAAATATTAAATTGGTGTTTTTACAGTATTTACATGAATAGCTCTGAAAACACATTATTTTAATTATCCCTCTCATACACATTTCCACTGACATTAATCAAGTTCAGCTCCTTTGCTGTAGTCGCCCACATGCACATTATGTTTAAGTTCCAACTTTTAATCCAGTATTTATCATCAAACCTAAAGATCATCAAACAAACTGTTTTTGTTTTGAATATTTGAGTTATTATTAAACTGTCAGGATCCAGATAAGCAATGGCGCTGTGCTGATAGCATAGCTTTGTCAGCGTAGTGTCCAGTGTGTCCTGCAGCATTTTGAATTTCAGCAGAAAGTTGTGACACATTTGGTCGATGTTGGTTAATGTCACAAACTTAGCAGTGATTGTGCCCCCCCCCCAGCTGGAACACAAAACCTCTCTCACAGCAAACATTACGAATCATTCACATTCTCTTAAATGCTTATAACCTTAACCCTACCTGCCATTGAATCTATCTTGATCAAAGCTTATTGGCAGACACGACATTAGCATAAAATCCACAGACCTTTCCAGTGCAACAGCAAGGAGACAATGAGAGGACTAATGTTATCTGTGTGTATTGTTTGCACTCAGTCTTAATGCAAATCCAGAATCATGAAGAAGGAATTGATCGATAAGCACTTTACATTCATCTGTGATTTATATAAATCTTTACTCCTGGAGGAGCACAAGTATTGAGTTGGCTTAAAATAATGTGACCTTATAGTCTCTATAATAGATATTTTTATGACAATGATGGCGATGTGGAAGGGACGCACACTGTAGTGAATTATGAACCTTGTCCCCCTACAAAATTAGTTTTCCATACAACTAAACTGAATTCACTAGTATGTTTTGAGGGAAACATATTTCCTCCCAGATTCCATTGGCAAGACATCCAGTTTGGATTTAATGCTATTGAGAGACTGACATACATTGATGCTGCAACAGTGACAAAAGGAAGAATGGAATCATTTGTTGAAGCCTGCATGATTTAAATGTTTGATACATTTTCAAATATGTTGTAAACAGCCCATACCATCAGAGATTTGATATTGAATATTTCAGAGCATTTAAAAGAGCGGGTTATTTCTTTCAAGAGTTGGTGGAGACCAAACACAGAGCTACAAGAGAGTGAACATTAGACGTCACTAGGTGGCCAGGAACAGGACTTCAAATGAACAACCCAGACTGCTACAAAATTATGTTCCCAAAACTAAAATCTGTTCTCAATCAGTTAAGTAAAATGTGTTTTTTACATTATCATGCTACAGACATAAAAGTAAGTGAATGTTGACCTGACTTGGTTTCACATGGGACATCCTCTTCCTTATTGAGATTTCTTAGGACCATCATTACAAATATGCTTTACAAACAAATGTAATCCGTGACTAAATATGTTTCCATCGAAACATAATTCACAGTGCAGTTTCAACAGGAATGACTGATAATGTGTAACAGCTGACTGTCATTTGTTTTTAATCAGGTAAGTGTTGAACAATGTTCAGTTACTCATCAGCTGGCCTGTTTCTGTCTCTCAGCATGATTTATGCCAGATTCATCGATCATATTTTCTGTTTACAAAACAACCAACAAGCCTCATGCAGTTACAGAGGTGGAAATGTTGAAATGACCAGTCAACCTTTCTCACTTCCCTTTTTCAGTTCAGTTTTGTAGAAACGTTCTTTTGTGTTTTGACAGTTTTACTTTAAGTTATTTTTTTCTGATATTTCTTTTGTCTTACCTAAGCTGTGAGACCTACTTCCTCCACCATACAGTGCATTACTGTAAGTCTGTGACTTAATGCACTATAATTTGCTATGTCTGCAAGGAAGTACTATCAAATGTTGTGATTCTGGAGTCTTTAAACTCTACATAAAACAAGTCTTAAAACACTACATCCACATCATTTCAGCATTTTATCAGTTGAGACAAACTCCAGTAATTTTAAATTTGGATCATCTCCCCTTTTGCACACGTTGCACTCCAGTACCCTCTGATTTACAAATTGAACACTTTGTGTAATCCACCTTTTATCCTGTTGTGATCCAACCATTTAGAATTAAAACCCAACAGAGATATCAGTGTAATTTAAGTTTCCATAGTCTCCACCTCCCCTGCTGATGCAGCACACGTGGTGGACACTGATCCATCAGTGTTTTGTCAGTGGCATTGAAGTATTGACAAAGCCGCTATTTATATTTATATATTTTTAGAGAAAGAGAGAGAGAGAGAGAGAGAGCTGTATCTTATTTTCTCCTCATTTACTCCCACCAGCAAAGTTTCCAGTGGGGTCAAGCCAACCTGGCTGCTAATTCAAAAGAAGCAGAAAATAGTTGATATTTAACTGCAGCTTGCGCCGTACACATCATCATCATCATCATCAGCACATAGCAGTTTGAGCAGGATACAGTGTCTTGGTCCTTGTGTATTTTGTTTGAAGTCATAGAACATTGTTGCAGTGATCTAAATTCATTGATGTGTTTGGCCTGCCAAAGCACATGCCTGAACAATGTGGGTAGTGTGCAATGAATAAGGATGACAATTCCTGCTGTTAGTGATAAGTAAGGTTCATACCTCATACAATGAAACTTCTTTTAGGTGTTCTAGTTAAAACCTTGTTTCAAGGCCTTGATTTTTGATACATAAACTGTGGGATTTTTTTTCCCTTTTTTTTTTTATGCCGCGCCAGTGTAGTTTACAAAAGAGCCATAGCTACATTTCAACGTTCCTAATGCACCTTGCCAATCAACTGTGAAATAGTTCTGTTAAATGCCAGTACATCCTCCGAGCTTTGCTTTGTTAAGTGGGTTACGAAGCTACAGAACATTGCCAACTGATGCATTTTATAATGTTAATGGAGTTGTCTGGGTGATACAACACAACATAACAGCCTGTCTTCCCCTCAATATTTTGTTCTCTGCAAAACACTTAAAGTAATATATAGCACATTTTTACATGAGGATCTGATGAGCACTCCATGCAACCACAAAATCCCCTGCTTCGTTTTCTCATATTTTTTTTCCCATTGTGTCATTGTCACACTTTATCCTTAATAGTATACACCAAAGGCTGTCCTATCTTATTTTTGTTGAAATTTCAGAGGGATCATTTTTGAAATATGCTAAAAGTCCAAGAGCTCCCTTTCATCTAGGGTGTTCTTCATAATTATTGGGAAAGCTGTGATACTGGGCTGCATTCAGAGGCCTACATCTCAGCTGGGATTTTTTATGGTCTGGGTAAACCCTTTTCCTCACCGAGCAAATAACTGAGGCATTCTGAGCCAGGCAGGCAACATCATGCAAAATTAAATCATTTATTTCCTTTTTTTGCCTAAAGAAAATCCACTATGAGGCAAACATGTTCATCGTATTTGTATTTGTTTTAGTGTAGCCCTAATTTGTTAACAAAAAAGCTTACTGAAGCTCACCCTTGTTGACCAAGTCACAGCAGAGTGAGCACCGCCAGAAGTGGAAAGAGCACAGAAATGGTTGCCAAGGCCTGGCAGTGATACTGTTTTAATGGCTGCAGTTTCCATGTGAGCAGCGAAAAATGTATGGAAGTTTATGTCTGTATCCTGTCATGCTATCTGGTAACTTCTGAGAGTCCAGCCTTTAAGTATCCTTTAAGATACCCTGATAAGCACGTCATGCTGGATCGGCTGTATGTTTTGCTTTAGATAAATTTTACCTCACTGGAATAATCACCAGTGAGCCAATGTCTCTTTATGTTTATGCGTATGAAAGAAGCTTGATGAACATCTGTGATAATGCCATAGCAGGACTATTTTCAATTAAAAGCTACATGTTCTAATCTTGCTTGATGCATCCCTGACGTAGCTGTCCTGACATGTACATTCAAGCGGTAAATCGCTCACAGATAGACTTCTATACATGGGCGACTGCGGACGTGGCTCCAGATTGCTTTCCCTGCTACAAAGCAGCATAGTACAGCAAATATCAAGACTGTCAAATGTCTTTAATGCTGCTACAGCAAAGTAAATTAACTGTGGTGTCGTCCTTGTGTAGAACAGTGTGCAATTTCAAGTTATTTTTGAACATGGCCAGAGTTAACTGGCCAACTTTCATACGTTAAATATGTGCATAAACCTTATTTTGAGTGCGTATCATGCCTTCACTGTGTTCAAACAAATACATGCATCAATTTGATTTAAAATCACCTGGTGACACCTTAATTCACACACAGTAGTTTTGCCAGTGCACATCAGGTATTTAAAATGTCTTGTTGTTTACTGGTTCAATTACACCATTCAAATGGGCACATAAAAGACAGGGATACATAAAAACCAGTTAGAATTTATGGCATTAGATAAATCTGTCACAGGGTTTCTTTATGCATCTTTTGAAAGCTGTTAAGATATCTCTGAGGCAAGCCATTTCTCCCCCAGTATCAGAAACATGCTCGGAAAGTCGAGCTCAAACGAACTCCCTGATAAATTGAGTTGAGAACAGTGACAGAGAGATAAACTGAATTGTAAAGCAGCTGTGCAGCATTGATAGAGTGCTCTGACACCAGCTGTCCTTTGCAAACATCTCCATCGGGACACTTTTTGAGGGATAAAAACATCTGATTGGAACCATCAATGTGGCTTAAACACAGATTCCACTCCCCTCCGCGAGTCTCCCCCGGCAGCTTCGCATTTGATTGGACCATTTGTGTACTTTGAAAATGTGTTGACAAGTCAGTTTCGTTCCTGCAGTCCATAATATGCATATGTAGAATACTGTGCTAAGTGAAATGAGCCACCCTGCTCAGTGGAATGAGGTGCCTGTGTGGGCACGCTGATACCCCACAGCTCTTTCTTTGTTTCAGATTTGCTCATCAAATCTAAATACTTGTGTGTGGTTGGCAAAATAAACACATGGCTGCTATTGCAGAAATTTGCAGTGTAGGGGAAGATTTATTTTCTTTGCTTTCATAGCAAAACAGCTCTATCTGCTGAGAAAGGTCATAAATGAAAGTCTTTTTCTGCCTTTTTTTAACTGTCTATGCTGCCGTACAAGCTGTCTGTCAAAGGAATCATCAGTTATTTTCTCACCAAGTCGACCGTATTAAAGAATGTTATTTGAAAAAAGAGACAACTCAAGGTGTCTTTCTTATATGCATCTAAAGTCTTGTTCTGAACAAGTGTACATTAAAGGTAGTGCTTTAACAATGTGTGTTCTTTATGCTCATTATGATGATGGTTATTTCATAATAATAATTGTAAGGGAGTTGCTTTGGAGGGACGTCTGAGGGGATGGACTGACAGTGTTGCCAGTGTTTCAGTTTTACTTTTTTGAGCTTCAATGCTGCTTTAATTGGAAAAGAGTGGACTCATTTTTTTTTTTTTTGGTTGAATATTTTTTTGTTTTTGTTTCTAAATACAGTGTACTTTTGCTTTTCAGCATTACTGATCAATTAGACCTTTGTAAGCTTTTTCTAACAGATTTTTGCACTACTCCACTATCACAGGAAATAAAGGGTGATTTTAGCTGTAAGCAAGTAGCCAACATTACATGATTACTAACAAATTGCCAAAATGTTCCGGGTGAACTCCGGAAACCATTTCATTAATTATCTTCATGTACATGAAGAACTGAAAGTATTTCCTTCCCACAATTAACGATGACCTCCATAAAAGAAACATACATCAGTGGCACATCAGGACCATGGCTCCTAACCGCTGTGAGATTAAAAAAAAAAAAAAAAACTTGTTAGTATTGTCCCCCCTGTACATTGTGCTGTATTTATTTTTGCAGCAGCAGTCTGCGATTTCACTGTACAATGAAACATTTTCCCAAAGCCTCTCTCTGTAAGGAAACAATCGCTTTTTTTTTCCACACATGCGTATGACAGCTCTTGCTTGCAGCAGACTTAAAGTGATGTGCACAACACAAGGAAACAAACTAATGAGAGGAGATTTGTTGATGGGGAGAGAGAAAGAAAGAAGAGGCAGAGTGTTTTCTGCTGCTCTCGGCTTCCTCTTTGTCCTGATTTTGATCATACAGCCTTGAAATCCCTCAGTTGTCATCAGATGACCAAAACCTCCTTTAAACATGCTTTATTTTGCTCTAGTCCTCTGATGATAACAAGGTCTCACTGGGACCAGCACTCTTTTCCCTTTTGTGTGGCAAGGCTGTGGTTTCTCGTTTCATTGCTACAAGCAAGTAAACATTTTATGACTTGACATGCTCACATTGTTTTTCCAAAGCTTCTTTTCTCTAATTGGAAACTGTTGTCTTTTGTGACTCTGAAGACCAGCTTCCTTTCAGATGAACTGCGCTAATGAATGCGCCTCCTTGGACTGCAGATCGCAGTAGACACAGGAGTGGGTAGCGAGTACAAAAGCTTGAAGGGAGTGAGCTTGTGAAGGATACTCTACCTTACAGAGCGCTTTGTAGAGCACTGCTGAGCTGAGATGTATCTGGTGTTCGTCATTAGGCCAGCTGATGGCTCACTGCGAGGAGAATGTGCCCAGAAGGAAAAAAGACAGAGATCAAATGGGCAACTAGTTTCCCAAGTCTTGTCTGATTAGTCGTTCTGTCCAGACACGTCACACTGAGAGGCACACTGGGTCCGTCCATCCAGGCACCGAGAATGATGCAAGGCAATGACATACACTTCTGGTACCCGAGGGCATTGTTTCCCATGCTCTTATCATCCGCTAAGCACTGAACATCACAGGCCAGGTTATCTCAGTATCCAATCATGGTACGATGTGTCTTTGACCCAATAGAAAGCCAGAAATAAGGTGGACTCTTTTCAGCCCCATCAGTCTGAGTGCTCTCACAGATGTCAGTATGGAATACAAGCTGGAGAAAAGCTAACCTGGAATCAAAATGTGAGATTATAGAATTAATGTTCCAAAAGATCTCTGCAATCTGGTGTTTTTTTCACCATTTTCTTGTATGTGTTTGATATGTATTTAATTTTCCAGACTGTCAACTTTGCTTTTATTCATGTGAATTATATTTAGGATATTTAGACCTCTTCATGCTACTTATTTTGAAGACACAGAATCCCTGACTATATAGCAAATCGTCTAGCAACAAACCAGATGAACTTTAAGAAGTTCAGATACTGTATCTCACCGTTTTCTACGTCTTCCCTGTTTGTTACCACACCAGGGACTGAATGTGCTGCTTGGGAAAATGAATGGTTATCATCAGAGACCTTTTAATGTCAACAGAGCTGGTGTCAACTTTCCCTCAGGGGGATCATTTCATATTCAAATTATTACTGCTAATAATATTTTGATATGAGCAACAACTCTTAATTTAAATGGCTTGAGGGACTCTCAGACTCAAGTGTGTGACTGTGTGTTAATAGACATGGTTCTGTGTGAGTGTGTGCACTTAAACTTCCTATTCAACAGTGGCCTATATGGCATTGTACACGTTCATTATCAGTGGACTCCTTCAGCAGCGGTGGTGGTTTTGTGTGTGTGTGTGTATGTGTGTGTGGTCTGCCTTATATCCACATTGGGGTCACACACTTGACTTAATACCAGTTGATTGGGGATGACATATACAACTGGGGACAAAGTACATGTCCCCAGTTGTTCAAACCTTGATTTTGGGTCAGTGGTTAGGGTTAGGGTTAGGTTTAGGCTTAGACAATTAGTTGTTGTAGTTAAGCTTAGGTAACCTGACTGTCGCCAGCTTAATGTCGTTCCTGGCTCCATACATGCATCTGGGGTTGCTCCATTGGAGGTGTATTTCAGAACACGGGGCCCTATCAAAAATACTTGCATGTGATTGGATAAACCTCTTGTCCATCATCTTTAATGACAGGTTACTTCAACCACTCATATCAAAACCAACCTGTGACGCTGATGAGAGTGACGCTTCTCCGCTACGACACAGCTATGAAAATTCCACCCGGTGATTGGCTCTGTCATTTTTTGCTCCCTTGAAGTCCTTCCCATCAGGTGTGAGTCCAGATGCATGTGTGGAGCTCAGTGAAATGCCATGTGGAGCTAGTGGAAAGACATCCAGCTGGAGAGAGTCAGGTGAAGGCTTAGGGTAAGTTTTCAGGAAATCAAAGTTGGTCCCCAAAGAGAGGGTAAAAATCCATAAATATCCCAAAGGTGACTTAAACAAACTTTAGTAAACAACAAGACATTTAACTTTAGTTTACATGGAGGTATTGGATTTTCTTTTTTCTCCAATCAGCAAGTTGTCTGCCATTCCCCAATGACAATGACTTTTGCAGACTCAGATGCATCCAAATCATGTGAAACACACTTATTTAATTTAAACAACATTACCAGCATGCCTCTTGTAACAATATTTGGATTTGCCTCACTTTAAAATCAGAATCTCTGGTATTTTTTTCTCTGTTTGTTGCTGCCAGTCTTGCTAACAGAAGAGCAGACATATACTGGAAGAATTAATATCTGTAAATGTGTCACAGATGAACAACAAAAAGAAATATTTTTGCTTTAATTAAAGATTTCCTGTTTTAGATATCATAAATCAACACAAGTCACTGGCAGCAATTCAACAGATGTTTGGCAAGAAGTTTTATACTCACAATGCACTAATATTAACAGTGTTAATTTATGTTAAAATGCCAGTGTTGTGTTGTTCTAATTAAGTTAGGAGATAAACAAATCTCTCTGTTGTAGACACAACAAGACAAAAAGATAAAGCGGTTCAACATGAGATTAGTCATGGAGACTAACTAAGAAAAATAGAGGGACTGGATATTAAAATAGAATTTTTGTCTCCAGTACTTAGCTCAGTTGAATGAGGAGACAAAGTCACCCTGGAAACAGGCATTAGGAGTAAATAATATGATCCACTGTCTACTTCCTCATTTTAACTCAAGCATGTCTTATTAAAAATGAAAAGGGGGGGCCATGCCACATTAAGGACTAGAAATTTGTATTTAAGCATGAAATGAGTCCTATGATGTACACTGTACAACCCAAAGACAGTCTGTGAAATTTCACGAAACACAGGGATATTAGGATCAATTATGTACATTAATCACCCACTGATAAATAGTTGAGAACCTATATATGAAAGAATGCTAAAATAAATTTCCAACTATGTCACCACTCAGTATGCAGCACTGACATTAACTGTATGGAATCCAGTCTTTTGTTGCTGAAATCAATCATTCAGTTGACTTTAACCTTTTAAATTTGTCCTGCAGTAACGCCTTTGTGAATTTCTGCTTTCAACCAATTTCTGTCAGAAGAATGTTCCAGTGATACATTTCCCCACAGTATGAAGATAGAAAATGCTTTATCATAATAAACTCACCCATAAAATGTATGAAGAAAATAAAAACCTTTTGTCTATTAGAGCATTCTGCCAAATTCAGCATTCTGTGTGTATGATTTATGCTTTGAATAACACCCCGATATATCCATCAACCAGCAGATGCAGATGGTGGCTACAGTAATCTGGAGGATAAAGCATTATAAAGGCGGAGTGGAGCTTCCAACATATGCAGACTCGTTATGTCCACGGTGGCCCCTGGTGTCTTTTAAGACCATCTGTTTTCCAACTTATGTGCCCTTGTGAGATAAAACACATCTGTGATGTAAAGAAGAAGAAAATTGAAAATATGTTGTCAGACATGGGTTCAGTGAACAAAACCTCGTCTTTGTGAGATAATAAAATAATTTCATTAACAAGCTGGTAACCAGTCACATGTTTATTGTTTTGCTATTTTTACAGATCGTTCACATCATCATAATTAGCAGCAGTCTTGTAACCATTGTGTTGACTGAAAAAGCTCTGACGTGTAGAAATAGCCAGGAGGATTTGCGGCAAAGAAAGTTACACACACACCATCGGCATGTATTAACTGCTGCTAGAGCTACTGATGACCACTGACAAGTTCCACTCAGTAGCTGTGTTGCACAGTATAAGTTCAATGCAAGTTGATGAGACAGAGGATAGCATTACTCATTCCACTTCTCATCACCCCCACATTTAGTGTCACGTGAGCTGCCACTTAATTAAGTGCTGCCACACAGCTTGTCTTTCATGCTTATGTGGACTTTGACACAATACATTATCAGTGTTGAGTGCAGTCACCCTTATTCGTTTGAATTTTTTAATGTGCATATCAAGCAACATGCATGTACAGTAATGGAGACACATTTGTTCAGGGTGAAGTGAGGCTGCAGTACCCCAGAGGGCAGAAAATAGTAGCTCAGAGAGCAGAACAAAGGGTTTGAAATATAATGAATGATACAAAATGCATTTAAAATAGAATATAATTTTGACAGTCATATAACTAGGGATGGACATCACATTGCATTAGATACCACTGACTGAATGTTGCCTGCTGTTGACAGTGGTCACCATTAAAAAATACTGGTTGTCCATTTAATTAAGGTAACATGCTTGAATGTGAGCAGCTGATTCACTGCACCTACACATGAAAACAAATTGTAAAAGTGAATGGATGTAACAGACGACATGCTGCACAATGTAAACTCATGATTATGACCAGCATATACATGTTTTAAACAGAGCTTTTGAAATTAACACATTAACAAGGATTAATCCATCATCATTAATTAATTAATCTGATTTAAAAAAGGCAATTAACCCTGCAGCACAGAATGTCTTTGAATGTCTCCAATGCATTTCAGTGGCTCAAATGGTCATTTGATCTGGTGACATAGAAGCAGAAACAACCATAGTTTCTACTTCTGCATCTCGTCTCAGTGGAAGCTACAGAGCCTCTGAGTCTCTGCAGACCTCTAACAGACCAGTTGATACTCCTCAGTGGTTGGTCCAGGACGCTCAGTCTGTCTGTGAGCCATGATGCAGCTTTTGCGTTAAAAACATCCAAAGGTTGACTTATATCGATGAATAAACAATTCATTCAATCCCTCACTGTGGCTGCCTGATGTTCACGTGTGGCTGAACGAGGCTTCCTGAGCAGTTTAGGAGCTTCTACAGTCACCAAATATTGTCTTCTATAGTCGCCAACTAGAGGAGACGCAGTGCATCATTCAACCCCGATGCATAAGTATAGTGGAGCACATGGACGAATGTTGGCTGTGGATACATGATTGTATAAAACAAAGAGACAAAATATTGTGAAGTTGTTTCAAGTTAAAATTCATGTTATTTAATGGTGATTAATTGAAATTAATCCAGAATCCAACCTGTGATTAATCTGATTAAAAATTTTAATCGTTTGACAGCCCTGGTTTTAACTGAACAAATTACTGAAATAATAACGCTTTTATTCACTAACAAATGTTTTTCTCATAAATGCAACCTCAGGTTTTTCTTCACTTCTTCTCCTATGTCCTGCAGTCTGCAGACTCAGACATTATGAAAGTAAGGTGTGAATGTGGAGTCACTTAATGCATTGATCAAACAGATTAAGGACACGTGCCCACAGTGATCTTCCCTTAGTGTTGCATCTCATTACCTGCCTGTCCTTGATGGAACTCTGTGACATCACTATTTTACATAATATCCCACAAATTGCTTAAGTTATGCAATCCTTTTACCGCCTTTTCAGCTCGCAGTAACTGGATGCTTTATTCAGCTGTGATGTTGAGCTGTTTGATTATGTGTGAATATGTGATTATCCTTCTTTGCAGTTCTGTTATTGTTTGTGATTTCTTTTAGAATTTCCTGTGCTACATAATAAAAAGAAATACAGTGGTAAATTCCCGTAACCATGGTTGTTATCATCAAAATCAAAAAAAAAAAAACTTCCTCTGAATTTATCAGCAGGGGGCTTTTTTGTGCATGCATACTCTGTGCTATCGTTAGCATTCTGGAATGTTTAGCATTTACAGAAAGCAGCCAAAAACAGTTGTCTATTGTAAGCTAAGGAGCTTCACTTGAGCAATTTGGTTAGAGCTATGTTGATACTCTTGGAATATGAGCAGAATCCACACGACTGGAACAGGTATTTTTCTAAACTCTAGTTTCATTCAGAAAGAATGAGCCCTTTATATCTTTTCCTTAAACTGTGCTTACTAGCCCAGGCTGTGTTGCATTACTATATATAGTAACTATACAGTATAATGACCTGAATGGTGTAGATCAGTAGTCTCAAACAAGACTGACCTGCTTTGATCTCATCACATCCTCACTGCCAGCCCACAGACAGCCTGTCTTCATCAGAATGACAGCCATAATAACTATCTCTGGATGGCCTTGTCTCAAATGGCTTTAGATAACACGCTTGCATAACGCTTAACTGCCTGAATTTATACGGTGGCTGTGCCTGACCCTCACCCTGCTACCTTCAGGGTGCAGCTGGTCTGTTCCTGTTGGTGACACAGTTTTCATGAAGCCCTGCTCTAATCCCTGTATGTAATCTGGCAGTTCCAGCAGCAGCAGCCAATCACAACCTGTTTGTACTCTGTAATATTGGAATGAAAATGTCTGACAGCAGAGTGGGAACATGTGACACCAGTAACAGGCCAGAGAAAATGCCTAATGTTATGATGCTTCTGAGTCTTTACCTTATAGATGATGGTTTGAACCAAAAACATCTTGAGGACCCAATAACAGTCACAGATTTTCATTATATTTTACAGGAAATGACAAAAGGTGCATTTGCGTGAATCATTATTAAATGTATTAAGTCCTCAAATAGTACTGAATGTGCTATAGCCAACAAAATGCAGAAAGGAGACGCTGGATGTGGAAAAGATACAGTATATTGCCCTGAGGTTGAACCGGAGGGGTCAAATAAATTCAGCACTTTCACCCAAGAGACAGCTGCTCATATTTCACTTGAAACAAAACAAAAAATGCTTCACAACTTGACTGATCACAAGAAGTTATGATGCTTATAAAACAACGATTGTAACGATTTACATAAGGGGCCATAAGAGAGTCCACAAAGGATTTTTTTTTTTTACTGATGGTTGTTACATTTCATTGAAGTGTTGCACTGTTATATTATGAAATGATAATCCTTTATTTGTTCCATAAACAAGGATAGTGTTAAAGCAGCAAAATGGATAGTGCAGCATTACAATAAAGGTATATATACTGTATATATAAATAAGAAGCAGTGACCCAAGTAAGCAAATGTGTCTTGTAGAATAAGTAGAAAACATATTAATATGAGTACATGAGTACACAAAGGAAAATAAGTTAACAATGCGCAGTACCTTAAAATGTATAACTACTACCAACACACATTAATAAATACAGTTTATTGTAGATCATGAGAAAGTTCAAACTCTCGCTCAGCAGAAATGATATTGCATATTGTGTCCGTTTGGTGTGATTTATCACTTGCAAATCAGGATATTTTTCTAACCGTAACCAATTAATTTTGTTTCACAAAATTCACCCCATAAGTAGCATTGTAGGTTTCTGCAACTATGACATGAGGCTGATATGAACATTTTGGTTCAAAAACATCAACATTTAATGATGGTTTGCAGAAATGTATACTGCAAAATAAATGTTTTAATTCCTGTCAAATATTGATCCAAATTGTCTTCTTACTCACCTTTCCTGTAAAACCAACATCCATTTTAGTGAGTATATGAGTAACTGTGAGCATCATGTTTGGTTGTGTTCCCCACTGAGAGTGGTGACAGACAGAGGGAGGAAAGGAGCCTGTCATTTGAAGCATGAAATCCTTTTAACCAAGTCTTCTGTCACTCAGCAGCCAGTAGGGAAGCACAGCATGCAGAGCTGGAAACACTCAGGTTAACAGGCAGGGCCACCAATGCTGCTGGATCTGCTTACTGGATGAAGATCAACATTACACAGCACAGACACAGCCATCACTTGGGGACCTCCTCAGTCAGCGGGCATCTCATATCAACACCTCAGCATTCCCTCTACTTATACTTGGCAGCCTTAAGTGCTGCACACTAATAAAGTTAATTCACAATGCACTTTTGTCCTGCTACATCATATTTTCTTTGGTTTATTACACTTTTTTAGGAACAACACTTTGCAACACTTTCTTCTGTTTTGTCCCTAGCATATAATGCTTTGTGCTCTATAAAAGGGATGACAGCAAATTTCATCTCTCACCTCACTGGGGCATGGTGCATTGTTGTTGTTGTACTTTAGCACTCCCTTACCTCACATACTGCATATCTCCCCATGTGCAGTGCTATTGTCTGCCTGTTTGTAGTAGCTCAAAGGCTCAGTGATAGCTTGTTGTTTCATCTGAATTTAATGGAGTGGAAAGGTCCTGTGCTTTACCACCAAATGTCAATTGTCTTTTTATTTATATTCAAAATATTTTATGTTTCCTTGGTATACATTTTATTGTTCACAGGATATGCACGAGACGCATCATGTGCATCTCTCAGACCTTATGATTCACAAACCTGTGAAAAAAATGCCAAACAAAAACACATACAATGCAACCACTGCTGTAACTCATACTCATACTGTATCTGCAAAAACAAACCTTAAAATGAAAAAGAACTAGATTTTAAGTTTATTCAAATGGTCTTGCATGCTCTGTTCCACTCTGAGACGTCATGTCTGGCGTTTGTAACAATTCTGTTCTTACAGCAATTATACCAATTTTACAAGTGAGACAATGCCTCCCAATACTTCTGCTCTGTTTCAAAAAGGCACTTTGTTAGATAATAATATTAGGAAAATTAGCATGGATATGATGAAAAGTGCCAAGTCGGTTCATGACAAAGCTCTGATCATCTCTTTTGTTGCTGCTTGTCTCAGTCTTTAAATGAGGGACTGAATGGGAATAAATCTCATTAGGATATTATTTGAGAGCCATGCTGCTGTTCGTCTTATAGAAGTGTTAGACTTGCAGATTCAGATTACAAAGAAATGGTTGTAAAACATGAATTGGATGTTTCTTTGTAACCCGTTATCATACATTTAAGACACCATGTGAAGAACATGCTCTTATTACTGTCCTATCATTGCATATCATTAACTCCATGCATCTATCATATCTTTGTACATGGAGATGAGAATACATGCATTTCATGTTTCATCTTTGCCTAACCAGCTTGAAAAAAAGACTATAAAAGACTTGCTGTAGTGATTCTCTGTCTGCTGCCTAGAATTCTGAAGCAGGATTCAGGTTGAATCTCTCACTGTTGGCCTGCAGTGTGTTAGCTGAATTTCCTCCAGTGGCTGCTGATGCAGCTGCAGCCTATAAATAGGTCCACCCCAGACAGGCAGAGGGAGGGGGGGGGCTTTGGTTAACCCCTGAGACCCCGTCCTAATCTGACCTCAATAATAGGCAGCATCGTTAGAGAGTCAGCTCAGCTGGCTGGCCAAGAAGGGTACTGGAAAGACCTTGGCTTTGTGACATCTCTAGAGAAGCACAGGACCCTGTTTTGAGCACCTTGAAAATCTCCCCTTTGTCAGCTACCTGTCATGGACTCCTCTTTTGCCTGCTGGCTATTCCTTCAGCCAGTATCCACTATCTGCCACAGTGCAGACAAGGGAGGGGTAGCTCGCTCTCCACCCCCCAAGCCTGTCTTTTCATATCTCCAGATGGCCGAGTGTTGGAGAGGTTTGATGCCTTGTATGCATTGCATGGCCTGGATTCAATAAAGCAGTTGTAGCAAAGCTTTGCTTCCCCCAACGGTGCTTTCCTGCAATCAAAGAGTATTCATCTCCCTCTAGTCTTGCCCTCCCTCTTGTACAGCCGTTTTGGCACAGTTTGGCTCTCTTTATCCCCTCCCACTCACTTGCTTTTCTATTCCTTCCATAGTCAGTCATTTATATCACAAACAGGTCCCTTTGTGGGGATGTGAAGAGACCTACTGATGTGCAGATTCTCTCAGATTTATTACACAAGGGTTTACAGGTCAGTCTTAATTAAGAGGTAAAATCATTAAAGAGGGTAAGATAAAGAGAGGGCACCATACAGATGACCTGTGAGGCAAGAATCTCCTTCTCTCATTCTCCTTATGCTTCCAGACAACCAGAAACCTGACACCTGCATTACCCTCAAGGTTTTTTAGGGAGCGGATGGAAGCAACTGTGATGCTTGTTGGGTTAGATGGACTGAGGAAAATGAGACGGCTAGAAAATGTCTTCAACTCACCTCAGTACTTCAGGGCCAACAGAGCATTTTTGAAGCTTTGAAACTTTAAGTCAACTGCAAAGTGTTCGTATTGAGGTGAAGTGAGATTCTTTGTAGGGGATTTGTAAACCACAGATTAAAGTATATCCATTCACTCATCTGTGCAAATAAGCACAGTCATGTCGTTAAACCAATGTGGGTTCTCTTTTACTGTCAATTGGTTAGACGGGAAAATTCCTGACAATGTGGATGTCATATGTGGTCTTCGTTTGATCTGAGCCAGTGGAATTCTAAAAACACTCCACATATCCAATCCATTTTGAAGAGAAAATCCACCAACATCCACATCCTTATCCAAAAATATCTTTCTCAGTTCTTCAGCAGCAGCTCAGTCTGTAGTGACTTTTCTCCTCCTGGGCACTGCCGAGGTGCACTTGAGCAAGGCACCGAACCCCCAGCTCCCCGGGCGCCTTACATGGCAGCCCACTGCTCCCTGAGTGGATGGGTTAAATGCAGAGGACAAATTTCATGTATGTAGCAATATATATGTGACATATAAAGTATCTATTCTATTCTATTCTATTCTAATGTGCAATTGAAATTAAAAGTACTAATAGAGTGCACATTGAAATTTCCCTCTCTGAGGGACTAATAAATGAATTCTTCTTCTTCTTCCTCTTCTTCACTGATGTTTTTTTTTTCCCACCACACCGCTAGGAGATCACTTGGTAATTAGACACTCTGATGTCTTTTCTTCCTGGTTCGTGGTAATGATGTTTGAGTTTTTGGCTGTGAAATGCTATGTTTTTCTTTTTCTTTTTTTTTTTCTTTTAGCTAAGGTTGTTGCCTCTCACACAAACTACCCAGTTCTATATCTGCTATTTTTTTCACTATAAATGAAAGGACCTTTTGTGTAAATTGTCTACAGTTTTGATGGGTACTGCATTGTGTTTTTCAAAGGAAATGGAGCATCTAAGATGTTTGCTGCAAAGATGGATAGAAAGCTGCCATGGTTATTGGATTTAGTTAGTCAAGCTTAGCAGACAAACACATTCAGCAGAGCGATCTTATGAAAGGTCTGTATCATCTGACCTTAACAATGCCTACGTGATGACTTTCAACAGGCCATTTTGTTCTCCAACACCAGTGACAGTCAGACAAAGATTAGATTTTTTATAAAGAACCATTTCCCATGTGCTTTATAGATGCAGTGTGGTTGATTTGGCAGCATCCAACAATGAGAATGCAGATTACAAACAACTAAAACTTCTCCTGTATGCCAAGTGTGTAGGTGTCCGACAAAAAAAAAAAAAAAAAAACGCAAAAGTGTTCAGTTTGTCCATTCTGGGTCACTGTAGAAATATGGCCGTCAGCTCCATGAAGAGAATCTGCGCCTCATATAGTTACAAATGGTCCATTCTAAGGTAATGAAAACATGATTCAAGTGATTATATATTAAACAACATTTCTAGATCCCCCTATATGCACTGCTCATTTAATTTCTTTATGCAGCTGCCTGGCTTTTTATTTTTATTTATTATTTTTATTTTGCATTGTTAGGTAATCACAGCTGGCTGATTAAAACAGAGTCAAATAAAGAATAAATTACACAACATATATTCTTATTCTTCATATTATTAGTAATAGTATTGTTTTACAATGTTAGGTATCTCACAGCAGGCTGATTAAAATAGTTCCATGTTGTGTTTGGAGGCAAATAAAGACAACATTTATTATTATTCTAATTATTATTAGACATGTAAACAAGGTATCAGAGCCATGTGTAAAGTAACAGTTTTTCACAGCCACTGTCGCCTGAGGGCTGACTATGGCTGCTTGAGGTTGGCTGGAAGGCTGCTGTTTATTTGCAGAATAGTATGCCTGCACATACACATAAAAAATGCAGCTTTTGTATCCTAGTTTGATGTGGTTTTGTATCAGATTATTACCCTGGTATGCAGATGCCAAACGTAAAATAAAAATTTCAACAGCTGCTACCATCTTCATGATGCATAAACTAAATTTGAAATGAAGTGTCTGTTCTGGTGAAATACTTGTGGATGCTCAAACAAGCAAGGGAATAATGTGCATGAATTAAAAAAAATACTTAACTTGTCTGACTTTAGTTGTTTGTAATTAGTGGTAGCAAATGACTCAGAGACTGACAGGGACATAATGGAAATGAGGAAAATCCTTTTTTAGATTGGAATGATATTTGAATTAGTCTCACAGGTGCCTGCCCAAGCACTACTTGAGCTGAAATAGAGAAAGTTAGAAACAAGTAACTGGAAATGAACCATTCCAACTCCACTGACAGTTTTGCTGTATAATTTATCTTTATAAATGCTTGCCCCATACTGTACTAATCGGTGATGTATGTCACCATGACATCTCATTATCAGTCCAGTAAAAATGTGCTGCCTCTCAGCTTTCCATATTGGTGTAATACATCAAGAAAGTTAAGAGCAAAATCCTTTTTGAGCTCTGTCGATTGTTGCCACACAAGGTGTTGTACAGCCTTGTCAGACAGAAATGTTGCTTGACTCCCCATGGTGATGGTTCCAAAAGGTCCATTAGTGTAACTGCAGTGGTGGCACAAGTGTGGGTGGTTGGAAAGCACAATTTTCAAACATGGCTTTAGTTTTAGAGGCTGACCTTTTCCCATTGCCTCTCCCTGTTCACAGCCCAAAATATAGCCACATCATTTCCGGGTGTCTACATTGAGCAATGATTTGAAATGTGTGTGTGAATTTGAGATTCCATTTGTTTTGCTCTAGAATCGTGATCGTCTCCACTTCCTGCTTTGCTCTGGTGTGTACCCTCTCTTTATGTCCTGACTATAAATTCTAGAAGGTCCAGTATTACTCACAGGCTGTATATATATATATATATATATATATATATATATATATATATATATATATATATATGGAAATATATATATATCTACTCTGTGGTCCACAAGGGTGTCAAAACCTTTCATTGCCAAATTGTGTCACAAAACTCAAAAATCATGTGCTCAGTTGGAGGAATTGTGTCAAAAATGTCTACAAAGAAGAATCTTGACCTGACATTTGTAATTTATGACAATATTCAACAGCTTCCCTTTCATTGGTTACAGGTGAGTTATTTCCATGATCCTGCTTTTGGTTGTTTTAGCACTGTCAACTGCCTGTGCGGTACCACTTAGCAAACTAACCCAGAGACAGTGTGCTCTCTCCATAGGCAAGAGGTTATGTGAGTTACCCTAAATTCACAGGGAACAATTGTTTGCTTATATAAATACAATGTGGCTTTGTCTCTTCATGAGGCGATGTGTATGTTATACAATATACAGGGTAATCAAGAAATGCGTTCACATTGTTTACTGCACTGAAGGGATTGGACTGTATCAGAACGATAGCATCTTCAATGGCAAACGGATCCCTGGCCCACCAACAATTACTTTCTTCAAAGCAGCATTAGAGGCTCCATTAAAATCCTGTCACCCTTTTTCCTTTATGGCTGTCTGTGGCTTCTGAAGAGAGAAGAAATCACAATCATTCAAATGCTAAATGACTTTAACACTTCTGTGAATATTAGAAAGGAAAGAACTACTCCATCATCTGCCACGCACAAAAAAAAGATGAGACCAGTGTTTTGAATATCCTATCCCCCTGCCTCTGCAGAATCTCGTCACAATCCATTACCTCTGCAGAAAGCAGACTGCTTGACACATACGGTACAACACCGTAGCATGTCAGTCTCCATTAAGACTTAACCATGTGAACGAACACGCACCAGCAGCTGCAGAGAGACTGCCTCTCTGATGTTATCATGTCAGCAGGTTTCCAATCCCTTGCTTTTAGACATTATAAGGGATGAGCTTATCATGGCTGCAAATTAATCAATGAGGTACTTGCAGAAGTGCTATCCACACTCCGGGCAGTGGGACAACAGTATATGTGTAGGGGGAACTCTCAGGGCAAAAAGGGAAGACCCTGTCCCATCCATCATTAGAGGAATCATCTTATTAATGCTCTCTCTCTTTGCTTCACAGGTCACAGATGGAGGGACCATCAAGCAGAAAATCTTCACTTACGATGCTATGTTTAATACCAATTACTCTCACATGGAAGACTACCGCAAACGTGAAGACCTCGTGTACCAATCAACTGTCCGGTGAGTCTTATAATGAATTGGTTTTTAATTTACAAAAGGACTTGCTTAAGTCTGTTGGTACCATGTTACATGCTTCCGCTTCATTTATTTTGCAGACCTAGGGAATTTTAAACTAACAGTGTAATCAACCTCCCGATACTGTGACAACAAATGCACCAAGATGAACCCCCACTCAGTGCTACACAGCTTCATTTCCAGCCATCTGCTGCTGGTCAGATCAGGCCAGACTGGAGTTGCCGGGCAAAGGGGTCAGTGCATTATTACATGAGGACAGGAGGCATCGGCGAACTCTAATCAGCAACCCTGCTCAGGATAAAGAGTTCAGTGTTAAAGATTTAGCTAACATCTGGCCAGACTCGTCCTTCTTCCAGCCACAGTGGTGCCTATATCCCATGCGTGTTTGGGCATATAATCATGGGGTGAACATACTAAAGCTTCCTTTACCCATCTCTCAAGTCCCCTGTGATCCATGTGTAGTCCCACTGTGTATGCATTAACAGGTTCAGTGAGTGAGAGCTGGAGATGGAGAAAGGAGGTAGTAGGGCGAGGAGTCATCTGGCTCTGGTTGGCTTGATTAAGATGTCCTGCGGACTTTCCTTTTTACCACAGGTCTCAGAAATATTGTCGGCAGCTGTCTGCCCATCTCTGTCTTGTCTTGCTCCCTCTGCTCTGGCTCTCCTCCCACTACAGATACCGCTGCCTGAATGTTCAACCACACAAAGGAACCCCTGCCTATACATGGCTCCTATGACTTAATTTAAAACTGGAATGTTTTGTATCCTTTTGTCATAATCCTACTTACATCATTCCAGTTCATTTTATCTTTTTCTTGCTGCTTTTCTCTGATTCTGTTCGTGTACATTCCCACGTCTTTGTGCCTTTTTTCTCTTTTTTTTCCTCATGTGTGGTAAGGCTGCCCAGCTGAGGATGATTTATCTGGACAATCCTACTATCCCTTTGGGAGTGTAGGCATCAACACAGTGGAATGGTGTACACACATACATGTGCACAGACATGGAAACATGAATGCACACATAAACAGAAGAGAAACCCCAACATGGGTCATGTAATGGAAAGGAGGATCTCAAAAGATATCCTGCATCAGAAACAATACCACCTGCCCTGAATGGATGGTGTATCTGAATGCTTAACCTGTGTTTGTCAACCAGAGAGAAATGTAGAGTCCTACTACAGACACGCTATTCTTACAGCCAAGAACATGGTCCCTCTGAATGGTCATGGTCCCACTTTCATGGTGTAACACAGAAGCTCAACATTACTAAGAAATGCAAAAAGCAGAATTTTTACTTACTACGATCTTCCATTTCCACCTGAGGATGGTAACTCTCCTGTACAAAGCCTTAGCAGTCTGTCAAATCCACTCATACGACCAAAAAAATGAATGCGTCACTATTCTGTATCTCTTATAAACTCAGAGCATTTTGTCAAAAACTCTATTTATAGCTTTACCCTTTCATTTTGTCATTTTTTTCCCTCATCGCAATGTGTTATGAAAGAGTAACATTAATAGAGGTGATTTTCTCCTCACCTGCTGGCTTTTAATTATGAGACACTTTCAGAATTGGTAAGGATATTGACTTCATCTAAGTCCTTGACAGCTATTTATAATCTTTCAAAGACTGGGAGCAGCTGTAACTTTCTCTTTATTTAGGTGCCAATGCATAGATTAGTCCTTGTGACACTAGTGACAGATCATGCAAGTAGCTAATGACACTCGAAGTTTAAGCGAGGACCTCCAGCATTCAAGCTCAGATCATGAGGATTATGTATTTTGTTCCCTTTTCTTTGAGAGGAATGTAGCACACTATCATGTGGTAGATACAAGGACATGTTAATCATAAGACATAATGGTTGGACTTCAGTTATGAAGTAAAACATATATATGGAACTATGTAACATACCTGTAGAAACATGTCACAAACACACACCACCATAACATACTTGTTTGTTGGACCCATACACCTTTAATTATCATGACATACTCAAGCAGAGTGTTAGCACTGCACTCGGTACAAACTACATGTCATACAAACGACACGCCAATACAACAAAGGCATTCTCATTGCCAAATGCCTTGGGCATGAAATTACAGCTTCCAACTTGTAAAAATCAAACTGAATGTTGTGAACACCTGACAGTAATGAACACCTGATTGTAAGGTGAATGTGAAACGTAACGCACGAGACACAAACAGCAGTCTCATTTTTTGGTTCCATCCACCACCCTGCACACTGTGTGATTTCCCTTTTCAAACTATGTCACCTCATTCCCGGAAGAGCATTTACTGTTGCTGCAGATGGGCTTACATAATAGTTTATGGAACACCTTGTGCATTTCATATCGCTGCTAAAGGGTGTCTTGTGCGGTGGTAACACATTCTGGCAATGACAATGGGCTAGCAGGACTAGTCTGACCCAAAGAACGTAAACTGTGGATGTCATTGGGTGCGTATCTGATGTAGCACTCTCCTCCCCTTCGGCATCTATTCTGCAAGGGCACTGCATCCTGTGTTTAGCAGACCTATAGTAAGTATACATAGATTTGATACTACACAGGAAATGTTAAACATATGTAGAGTTTAAATGGAACAGGTGGTATGAGATGAATTAAAAACATGACAATGACAAGTTCCCCAACTCCAGGAAGGACCTCCTGAATTTGCAGTAAAGAGCAAAATGAGTAAATTGAAATTCATTGTTTCTTTGCCCTGTAAATAGTTTATATTACTAAATAAATATTGATCAAAAACAACTTCCTCAGTTTTAATATTTCATAGGAACAATGCTAGTGGACCAGTGTTTTATGTCTCACTCTAAATCTGATGGACTATTTCATGAGCAAACACAGCCAGGAAGGTGTTTGATTTTGAATGAAGTCACATATTAAAAATGCTCGCTCTGATATCTTCCGTCTCAAACTTATACTGCAGGTTATTGTGTCCACTGAGGCGTCTTTCATGAAGAAGAGAAAAAAAAAAGAATATGCATGTCTGCTGTGGTAGTACTGCTGCAGGTATTTACATGTAATAAACACAAATAATGTCACAGATGTCTCAAAAAACTCAACAGAAGAGGCATATATGGGCACAATGAAAGAAAAGAGCCTGAGTCTGGCTTCTGGCTCAACTGACTCTCACCTCTCGACACAACAGACCTTAAGATAGGTCAAATGGAGATTGCAGTGATGCTGCTGCTAAGGACTCAGCCTACATGGGATGCTCACTCTACTGGGTGAGCTAAAGGTCGGCCCGTCTCCCCTTTGCATTTGTGTTCATCTGCATCCATGAGTGCTATAGCAAACAACAGAACTCAAGCTTTGTGGATAAGACAGAGAGATTAGCAACACTTACTTTAATGTAACCAGCCAGCACAAAGCCAGCCTTCCTTGGCACTCACAGCATTATCTTCATCATTTTGTTTCATGCTCAGAAATCTGACTACAAAGCTCTCCTAGCATGCCATCCTCGAGGCAATTTGCCTCTGCTTTCTGTCCAGTGTGCACTGAGTTACAGTCGCCAGTCTTGACCCATTCAACCATAATGCTTCAGGCCAGAAAGAGTATCTGACAATGTACTAGTTAATTTGATGCAGAGATTGACTGGATGAGCTATCAGATGCCGCTCTGTCAAGACTGCTCTTTTTCACTCTCCATCCAGTTGCATTTCATTGCATTTGTAGGCAGGAGCAGTTCTGCAGGAAGGCCTACTAACAGGAAGGATCTTTCTGAAGTGACTCCTGGGGGACAATCGATCTCTCTCTGTGCTGTACTGTTTTTGATGCTCCTCCATGGGGGCCCATTGCTATTGATCCTTGCTGTGTATGTGTTGTTTTCAGGTGTACATAGGAGAGTTTGTAGTGTGTTTAATGTGGTTTGCTAGAAATCATTTGTTCAGTCAGTTACCTATCCATTCCATTGCATATTAACCATATAAGTACTGATATAGTTTTGTTTGCAAGGCCCCCTGAAAGGGCTTGTGAGCTTTGTTGTATGTTTTCAGCATCCACTTTGTCTCATTGTTGATCAGTTTTTTTTATAAGCGATTGATAAATGAAGTCAAAACAAATGACAAAGAGATTTAAGGAAGCAATGAGACATGAACAAATACAACAGAAGGAGAACTAGAGCGAAAGAAAAAAAATACCAGATAGAGGCCCAGAAAGCAGGATAAGCAGAAGATAAAGAGGGAATAGAGGGAAATGTTAACAGGAAACATATACAGTAGACTGTAATTGTAAAGCCTATATGCTGTGGATACATCTAGTGCTCTACTTTAGTTAGTGCAGGACTCAAAACACTCATAAATGCTAACAGTTTGCTTAAGTGCTCTCAAACCTGCTGTTTACTATAGCAAAATCACTTGCCTATAAATGTGCGGCTTAGTCATTTATTGAGATAATCATAATAATAAGGGAAAAAACACAATCTATAATTCAGTATGTGGTATGTGGTTTCAAACATGAGCTGACCCATAGACAGTGAATGGGAGGTGGCTGTAAAAAAAGAGCTTAAGCACTCTGAGTCACATGTTCCATTTTTTTGAACAGATCCTCAGTGGACCAGCACCTCTAGAATACATGACATCAAAGATTAGAGGGGGTGTTAAAAAATTTATTCCACTAGTCTTAATATTTACCACAAGTCACAATGTTAGGAGGACAACCTTTCCTCTTTTTCTTCCCGGGATTCTGATGGATAGAAGAAGAAGAAGAAGAATTCCTTTATTAGTCCCTCAATGAGGGAAATTTCAATTTACACTTTGTTAGTTTTTTTTTATATGTCTTGCTGTCAAACTGGTGGAGAATTGAAAAGCAAGCAGCCTCTCAGAAATGCTGTGGTTGGGGGTTTCTTTGTGGCCTCCTCACCCTTCTTCCGGCAATACTTCCATGCCTTGAATTATCTTATCTCCGGGTTCCTTTCTCTGCACTTGTCTTGGTTTGAATCCATGAATGCAGCAGTCAGGATTGTGGATAACAGAACTACGGCTTTGTTTGTGAAAAACAAAGCAATGGGCTACATCAGCGTTTACTATAATGTAGCCAGCCAAGACAAAGCCAATTACCTCCCCCACCCGCTACCACTGAGAGATTCACTGTGCTATTCTCATCATTTTGCACTGCGGTGAAAAAGAAAAGAATTACTTGTTTTATGCTTATCCCTCGAGGAAGGGCTGGTGGAGAGAACCTCACTTTATATCTTAGAGTGCTCGCTTTTTTCATATATACTCAGCTTTTGCAAACATTTGATTATGGTTGATTCATTCAGCAAAACTTTCCTTTGTTGCTTCAAGGTCATGCACTGTAGGCTAGTGCAAACATGATGGGTTTCATTGATAAACCCAAATGCCCTGGTGAGTCTGGTTTCATTAGTTTTTTCTCAAATATTTTGAGATTTCAAAAGCTTGCAGAAAACCAAGACAACACAGAACACAAAGATACACAGGATGAGCTTTGTCTCTTCAGCAGTGTTGTAAATGTAACAAATTACTTTTTCAAATTAAATAACACATGGCTTTCATCCAGAAGGCTGCTGTTTGTGTTCAGTTTCACTCCCATTTTACAACTGGTTGTTTGTTTGTGTCCCATGTTCACAACATTCCCTTTCATTTTTTTGATTTTACAAAAGAAGAAAGACACTTTATAATTAGGGGTGTCAAATTATCACGTTAATTGCAATTAATTAATTAATTACAGTCAGTGTGCTATGTTTTTTAATCGCTTTACTCTAATTTTTAATCTCTAACTTTACTGCCTCTGTATGCGAGTTGCCTTTTTATACAATCTGTTTTTATTCCCTGAAGTGGACATTGATTGTCTGTCATTGTGTTTGGGATGGTTTAATCACAAATATGACTTCATAAACCCACTTTTTTGTTATTTATCAATCTTTTGATCTGCCACAATAATGTAATGAATTTAAATGAAAATAGCTCAAGTTGAGGGCTTTTCTCAGCAATTTTTAAGGTGCGATTAAAAAAGAGATTAATTAGATTAATTAATTACAGATCATAATTAATCTCTTGACAGCGCTATTTATAATTATTAATTATCAATATGACATCATCACGACTTGACTTGCTTGATTTAAGTAATGTAATTCCTTTTGAAAGAAGTAATCAATGACTGTAACTAACAATTGTTGCACAGCACTGCGTATCAGTTGGCTTCACAAATATTTCTATGGCACTAATTGGCCATTAAATATTCAATGTTCAAAGGTATAACAATGTCAGAAGTGCAAAGTAAGCGTATGGATTGGCAACACTGAACCAAATTTTCTCCAGTGTTATCCTTCAGGTGCCTTGCTAAAGGGTAGTTCAAAGGCAGTTGTTGAGCAAGGAGAGAATAACATCTGTGGTGAAAACATGTTTGTTGTGAGCTCCCCTCTCCTCCACACACACACACAGCTGTACTTATTAAAGCACGGCTGCTGCAAGCGTCCTGTCTGCCACTGTTCCCACAGAGGTTCCAATCTGAAACACCCAGACGGCAAGGACAATTGTTCCTGTTTTGTGGGAATAAATCACAGGGGCTAAATGTGACCAGTGGTGTCTCACTTTGATTCTGGTGACACATTAGCTGACTGCAGAATACAGATTGCGCTCCCTGTTTCAAAAACAGTCTGATCTCACAGAAATATGGGAAATGACCACGACCTTGTGAAAGTGCGTTACATGTTGGTGACGTGTGTTGTGTTTAAATGACATGCAGGCAAACGGGACTTTCACCCAAGAGACCCAAGTCAAACCAGTTGATCAGCTGAGTTATTTTAAATTCTGTAGGCTATGTAAAAATGTGTTTAAACTGTTTTTTTTTTCTTTCCTAAACCAAACCATGTAGTCGTCTTAACCTTAAAACCACCACATTGAACAGGTTGTTCTTATTTCACATACAGTATAATTGTGAGACTACGTTGCTCACAAATCAATCATCAATCGCTGACTAAATAAAAATAAAAGATTAGCTATAATGAATAATATAATCTTATTTTTTTTTATCTAAAAATTCTAAAGCAGTGTATTTAAGTTGTGTTATGTTATACAGTACTTGAGTTGGATTTAAGGCCTGCAAATAGATTGAAACTTCAACTATTAAATTTCTTGTTTCATACATTTTGTTTTTGGTTTGCTATCATCAAGCAATTATATCTTTTGAGGGAATCTTTTTTAAAAAAAATAAAAAAAAAACATAAACTGCTAAATGATTGCAAAAAAGCCCCAAATATTTTAAAGTGAACTACAATGTTACTGTGTGTGGTATACCAAAAACAGTATATTTGTTGCTATATCCCAAATTCAGTGTGCAGGTCAGTGGAGCTTGAGTACTGTTTAGTTCATTGGTGCTTGATTCAGGGATCTAAACACTGAGCAGGAGAGACAGGACCTAAACATCAGAGCAGACCAGAGCTAAAACACCAGCAAGCAGCAGTTTGGACTTAATGTTTGTGTTCACACACATCATGGACTCTATCTAAACCTGTACAAGCACAACTGTCAGTGCTGGTTTCAGACCAATGCAGTCCTTCTTGGACCAAACTATAGTTGTGTTTTGCCTGAACCTATAGTGACAGCAAGAGTAACTATCATGGTTTTGATGCTGAAAATAAAGTGACACATGAGTAAGTGAAAGTTTTTCACGAGTTGGGAGGGGAACGTGTTAGTCAATGCTATCATGAGGCAGAACAAAGTGATTGCATTGAACAACAAAAGCCTCATCATCACTGTTTTCCTATTATTTAAATGAATCATTACTCAGATAGAAGAATTTTGTGTTTCACTTCCATTTGAATTTAACTTTTTTTTTTTACTTTTTAGTTGACCTATGAAAATAAATATTTTGTCATCAACCTGTGGGGAAAAAAGGAAAATGTGTCTTAAAAATTATGTCGACTTTTTAACCAGCTAAGACTCCTCTAAAACTAAGAACATGGCAAAAATGCACAGCACACAATTCATTTCAGTTCTTTCTAGCAGAGAACATCTGCCCTCTGGGAGGATTACCAATAGCACTGCAAACTAAATAAAAAGAATAAATAGTGTCACTGACAGGGAACAATATTAATAATGCAGTCAGCAGAGTTATTAAAAGAGATCCAGTTATGATTTGATGATGTTAAGAGATCGCACAACAACACAATGACACAAGGAACAATACATTCATCCTTTTGTATTCTTTAGTTTAAGCATGCAGATTATAATAATGAAGATGCACAGTGATGTTGAGTTTAATATTCATGATCATATTTCGGGGTTTGCAGTCTCTGATCACTCAGCTTGTTAACAAGCAGGTTTGGTGTCAAAGAAGTTTTGGGTTTGAGTTCAGTCTGCATTTTTTAAAGTATGTGTATGAATTATAAACTTTTGCTTGTGTGTGTTTTCTTTGCCATGGTTGTGGCAATAAATGTTTTAGTGAACAATATTAAACAATGTTTAATGAATGATGTTTCCTAACACTTCATACGAGAGACTTTTTTATTTGAAAATGTTTAATAAATATACTTTTGTAATGTATCCCCACTTGCTTTTTTCATTCATTCATAAAAACAAATTAAAAACAAAGCTTTGTGTATGCTTTGTTTAATACAGTGTTACTGGTGGACAAATAGTATCTTCTTCAGTAATGACCAGACCATCATTGGACCTTTTAAAGTCTGACATGTTCAACCCATCCTATAATTATTAACTAACTTTAATTCATCGTTAATTTATTCTGTAAGTTAATCACGACTCTATCATTGAATTGTTGTTTATAAGGAGCATATGGAGATACAAAGCAAACACAAATCAATGCATGATTTTTTACTTGTTCCTATTTTTTATAGTTGTACTTTAAACGTGCAAATCTGTGAATTGTTTAAAGAATCCTAAATAATGAAATAACTCAAGTAATAGCTTTTGACTTGTGTAAGGTGGACTTTGACTGGTCCACTTTGAAACCAAAGCTTTGGTGTACATTATATTCTCTTTGTGCCTTTTGATACTGTGTTATTACAAGGTGCTACATTAAGAAGAATAGAACAACAAATTGAAAACTAATTGAGCTGTGTTTAGTGTCAATATTACTAAAATGCAAAGTACCAACTAACACAGTCTTGTATTTTCAGGCTCCCGGAGGTGCGGATCTCAGACAATGGGCCTTATGAATGCCACGTGGGCATCTATGACCGTGCAACAAGGGAGAAGGTTGTCCTGGCTTCAGGGAATGTTTTTCTTACTGTCATGTGTGAGTACCATTCCTCCTCTATTGTATTCAGTGTGTTCCTAGTTAGAACAGTGTGCTGTTTTGGGACATGGGTTACATGGTGTAGGGCTGTTCAAAGGCAGTGTTGGAGAGTAGGACACAGATTAGAAGACTAGAGGCTGTGCAAGCCTGCCGGCGGCAGACAGACCTGTCTCGCTCACTCAAAAAAGTGTGAGGCTTCTAGTTTTGTGTGAAGTGCCGCAGGGTTGATGTTTTAAAACTGGTGGTACTAGAAGCTGGATATGCTGTTCCAGAGAGTAACAAGGATTTTCAGTGGAAAAATCTTTTTTTGCTTCTCATATCAAGAGAAGAAAGAGCTATTGCACACTGTAATAAAATCATCAAATCAAAAGTCTTTATTGTCATTACATGATAATGCATATTAGAGATGCAACATTTTATTCCTTAGACCATCATCATCTTTTACCCGATGCCCATGGACAGTTCCCGCTACACACCTGTGCAAAAGAAACCTCCACAGTCAAGTTTTTTTTAGCTTCTCATATCTAAAATGAACAAGTGAAGCTTTACGCTCTTGCTTAAAACAGCTGTCATCAATATTTTTATCACACAATATATATACAGTTATGTATGTATATGTACATTCACAGTGTATCAAATGACAGTGTGAAATGGCAATAGATACCATTAGTTGGTGAATGTAATGAAGCAATTCACTAAAGAGCTTCCAGTCCAAGATTCTTTATTGTCGTTATGCGCTCATAACAAAATTTTGTAGAGTCTCTCAGCTTAAGGGAACACATAAATAAGGAATAAAAATAAAGACATAAAAGATATAAATATAAAAATATAAAATATAAAACAGGTTGTGTTTACACTTATGCCTTGTGTGTCGGTATATAACGCTGATGACCCTGATAAAGTATGAATATTTGATGCCCTGTGAATGACAAAGCTGCTGGATATTCCCCTCAAGAGCGAAGAGACCAAAATCATTGTGAACGGCGATGATGTCAATATTGTGTTCACTGTTCCCAGTGGTCCATATCCAAAGAATGTGGGCAGATCTCTGTTGCTGAACATATATAACTTATCTTTTATGTTCTCTTCAGTCCCATCCGTGATGCTGTTCAAACAGGACAGACTCTCACTGGTGTTGTTGGTGGATAAAACACGTGTTTAATTGACTTTGTTTGTTCCAGTACTAATTGTCTCACCCCGTGTCGTGTGAAATTGAGAACAACCCATCAGTCTTTCTGCTACATGTCCAGGTTTTGTGTGAAAGCATTTTAACAATGACACACCACTCAGATGGATGTGGGCTTAGACAAGAAAACAATGGCACTCCAGACTACAAGTGCATTAATCCTCCTCACCCAGTGAATACCAAAAGCATTTTACACAGCATTTATTATGTTTATCTATGTTTGCCTTCTCCATTGTGTCTACTTTTTGTCCTGCTCTCTTGAAGAAGCTGGATATTTTGTCCTGCTCTCATCTCTCAAGAATTCATGAAAAACATGTCCTTGTTTTTTGGCGTAGCCCTGGTGGTAGACGTATAGTGTGATGTATATTTCATTGTATTTCCTTATCTGTAGTGTATTGCAGTTTTATGATACTGAAAGCTGTGTATTTTAATTATACTGCACATGTACAATCGCACCCAGGGAGATGAAAATTAGCAATGGCAATAAACTGCGCAGCACATCAGTTCCATACTCTGTATGTTAAATGACATTGTCTCTATCCAATATAATACTGATAGGCCTCGGGCTACGTAACAATTGATTACATCTCAGTGGTTATCTGGATGTAGAATGTCTGCCATTAGAAGGTTATTGCTTCCTTCAACTTCAACCTAACAGAAATAGACTTGTTTCCAAATCCTAAAGGGTGTGTTAGCAGGGTTAAGAAATCAATCCAGCTGAAAATTCCAGTTGATGGGAATACTGCAACAGTAAGCTGGCTGAGGTTTATGCAACTTTTCCTGGATTTAGACTAACCATTTACATGGTCAATGTGTCTTTCTATCATCTGTGACTCTATCTGTCTGTGTGTCAATCAATGGGATTTAATACTGGTGAATCTTTGCTTTCTTCCATTTGCTTCATACCTATTGCCTCTGTGATACCACCACCGTTATCATTATCAGTTGCTGTGATATCTCATTCAATCATGAGAGGACGATGAGCGCCTGTAGCCTATTGCTCATTCTGTGCTGTAATTATTATATTTAAGTCCCCCTAACGACAGCTGCTTTGCTTGCCTCTGATGTATTAATTCCAGCAGCAAAGACATTCTGTTCTCCATGTGGTCCTATGACTAATTAGCAATAGTGAAATTTTTAGTGGAACAACAGAGAGAGACGCTGTGTGACCATATTACTCCATTATCACATTTTGTACCCCTGAGAAGAGCCTATGGTTTTTATATTTCTTTTTTTCCCTTTTGACTTTGACATAAATTTCGCCTCAACAAACCCAGCCTTGAACCTCTGTCCTGTTCTGTTTGATGACCGATCCCATGCCTGTGTTTGAGTGATCCCCACACTGTTGGGAGCTAAAGACTTTATCAGTGGTAGAGGATTTACTCAGTTAACTGTTTCTTGTTTCAGTGTTGGGTGGGAAGAAGCGAGTGATGTAGTGGGAGAGTCGGAGCTCCCTCACTCAGCTGGGTCTTAAATCACCACTCCACAAGAGAGGAAGAAGAATGGCCTCTGGCATTGTGGCTAATTGCCGTCTAAACTGAAACAGAATTATTCATAACCTATTAGTGTGTCAAGTTCAGTGGGAAGTAAAGAAAAAAGTAGAGAGGAGAAAGAAAGAAAATGAGAGGGGAAAAAAAGTTAATTAATAGGAAGCAGTACATGGAGAGTATTTTAATTTTTTAAAGGGCTTCATAAATAAGAATTATAATTTTAATGAATCCCCTGCCAAGAAATTCAATCATCCAGTTCTAAAAGGCTAAACCCTGAACTCTTGGTACCTCCGCTACTGTCCTTCACTCTCTGGAAAGTTTGCTTTTCTTCTCTGTGTGAGCATATGTTGACTTGATTGAGCCAGAGGGCCAAAACCAGAGTACGATGACCAATTTACCTCAAGCCACATCCAATAAGTAATGCAATAGATTACTGTTATGAGTTGGCACTTTAAAGTATCATGCACAATATTCTTGATATTCTTTTTTTCAATGTACTTTATATATCATACTCCCTTGACAATTTCACCAACCAGCTTTTATCTTGATAATGAGGAACATCAATAAGATGCAGGACCAAGACGTACCCATAACTAGGGCACGTTATTATGTAAACTGTATCCCTTAACCTGAATGAGCTGTTATGGTGTGCTGTGCCCGTAAATGTAATTATTGATGCATTACTGCATGATAATTCATGATGAGGCATGCTGTTGTTACAAAAGTTCAAAAGCAACATCTGAACTGAAAGGTTATGAATGAGAAATTCAGTGTAAGGAAAATACTGAAACAAGCTGATGGACAGAATCCTTATTAGGCAATTGAATTTACTGTCAAATCATTTTCAGTCTACAGAGGACACGCTCAACAAGTTCAACAAGACGAACGTTGTACATCATATTCATAGCAACCAATGCCTTCATTGAAAATATATGCATTTATTACAAGGCACAGTGGGAACATCATGGAAAAGTTTGAAATTCTGGTCAAAAGGAAAGTGTAATTTAGTCAACTATGTGATATTCAGAAGGTCTTCTGTTTTTGAAGAAGCATTGTCAACGGCACAAAAGCATCTGAATTGTGCTCTCATTGAACTGTGTACTTGGATTTAACTGCTAGTCCCTTAAACCCCCTAATAGTCCTACAAATTTAAGTAGCCTGACATTTTTGCTGCAATCAAAGCAATTTGAATGTCAGTGCAAGTCGTGTGAAATACCTGGAGAGTGTTACAACAATTACGAACTGATTTTATAAATCAAAATGATCACCCAATTTAGTTCAATTACCTTCTATATGAAAGCCTTAATTTTCCTTTAGCATTTAATTTGTGTTGCAATTGTGAATGAAGTAGTGGACTTACAGACACTTGTTTAACCAGCATAAATTATGTGATGCTATTTCAATGTAATTGATTGAGTATAGTGTGACTTCAGCTCTTGAGGGATAGACTTCTGATCTGTTATTACCAATCACTTGAAACGTATATTTCATTCTGCAAACATTGACATATCCATCCCTGTAAAGCTAAGGTCATAATATCTGGCTTTGGTGGGTGAAAGAAATCGATACCTCTTTTCCCAGTGCTAGAGATAGGGTCATTATTTGTTATTACCCAAAGTGATTTCTATGCCACATTCCAAAGATTACAAGGAAAGGTTATTTGTCTCCTTTGAATGGGGCCTGACCTTGGGCAGCCAGCTCCTGGTAGATCTGTGCATAGTGTCCGAGACACCTAAGGTTGTTGTGTTGTTGTCACTATCATGCAACCGCTGATTTGCGACTCCTCCACTGGATGAAGAGCCTCTTAATAGCCCTAGTGTTTAAACGTCATGTCACGTAATGCCAGAAATCCTTTCTCCTAACCTTTCGTGAAAGCGTGAGGATGTAATTTAAAGGATACCCTTCATGAGGCGGCATGGCTGGTATTTATAACCCCTAGAAACAGACTTGAGCGCTAAGGTGTAGAGGGACTAATTACCTTCTCATCCCATAAAACTGGGATTCGCCTCAATAATGGATACCCGACTTTAATTAAGCACTGTGTATATTTAGGCGCTCGTTTATAAATGGGTGGGATTAATGGTGTACGAGCCAAAGCCCAAAGACAGCAACGCCTGCAGCCACAGCATTTTGCCATACTAGTAGGAATAGTTTGTAAGACTGTAGGCCTGAAAGTTAGCATGCATGTGTCTGGAGAGGTTTGTTTGACTACCGGAGTTTGATGGATTGCGAAGGAGCGGCTGTTCCCATTGTGTCCTGTACTTGTTCAGAAAGTGAGGAGAGCATCTTGGCCAGAATTGACACACAGGGTGACTCGAACACAGTGGCCTAATTCTCAGCTCTCTGAATGGATGCCAATATTGTCAAACTCATCAGTTGTATTGTGAAGTGTTTGCCATGTCGTCTTTTATCAAGCCTCGGGTCCCTTGGGGATTGTTCAAGAGTCCTTGATACGATTCCCCATTACTCTCTCATTTAGCCTCTGTGTCACCTTCCTGCTCATCACACTTAATGTCTTACAGTGTGCTATCAGCATCACAACTAGTTCGGCTGATTATGCGCAAAAATGTTTATTGTAGAAAGCAATGACTTTCTCGTTTTCATTTTGTGACAATATACTACATTAACTGTTGTCAACATGGAAAAACCTGTTTGTAATGTGACCATAAGTAGCAGTACAGATTTTCCTCTAAGATATTGAGAAATTAATTGTTCTTTCTGTGTAAATTGTGTGACCCCCTTCCCACTATTATCACTCCATACTATCAGCACCATTCAAAGTTGCTGACTGGGAGTAGCTTACAGCATCAATAAAACGTGTTGGCTCAGAGCCCATTGAAGGGAAAAAAGAATAAAATGAATTCAAAGAGCAGATAAATTATTTAATGTCTGTCTTTGAGCTAAACCCTGGGGTGATAACTGAGGCAAAAATAAACAACCCATGGGCTTCCTCAAGGATTTCTCTCCCCGACATTGAACTGGTAGTCTGTGCATTACTTAGTCTATGCTAAAGAGTTTCTGTCTGATTCTTTTTTTCTGCTTTCCATGCTGTCAGAGTTTTGTCAAAAATGTCTGTTTTCTTTTCGCTTGATGTCTATTGCTGCCATCGCTCTACAGTTAGCTTCAGCTGAGTTGTGGCATCAACTTGCGATTATATTTGCACCCATAAGGTATCTCATTTGGAGCTGCATTAAAGCAAGCCATTTTACCCTCTGGCTTACTCAGTGCCTATTAAATTCACCAGGCACTCATCAGTAGGGCAGGTGGTGATGACACCAAGGCTGTGGTCTCGTGAGTAAGCCTGTTTTCATACCGGCATATTTCACACAAGCAAACAAATCTGATGCTTGCATCATATCATTGGCTTATAGTCTTTCCACTGAAAGGCTTCAGGAGGCAATTCTGATACTTATGGGCTTCTATTTGCTGTATGTTTTCTTCCAAACACAAGGATATTCTCTCTGAAATTAACTTTAAGGATATTGTCTCTCCTAAACCATTACAGCAGCAGATGGATCCAACAAAGGCAAGGCTTTAATCCAGGAGACTGCCATTCGTTCATGCCCTGTGTTCATAACAATCACTTTCAAACCCAAATCAGTGTTTTTTCCTAAACTTAGTTCAGTTGTGCCTACTCCTAAAGTGATTCTCAGGGGCATGACAAAGCAATAGTCTGTGGCGGTTTGGGATAAGAGTGTCGGCCAAAAGTACTTTTTTCCCATAGAACTAAACTGATGAAGAGACACCTGATATCTGTTATTTTTAAGTAATCAACTTCACCGTATGAAAACCTGAATAGCCCTTATTTGGATCATTAGATCCTGAAAATTGTGAAATAAACTAATTTCCAATTGTAATTATTACACTTACACGCTGAGGCTGGACAGAGGGAAAGAGGGACAGAGGGAAACACCAGTGCACATGCTCTCTACTAACTAAGTTCATTCAAGTTTCAGATCTGTCCTGTCTGTCGGAATCAGCAGCTGTTACTGCTTTCATGCACAGATCATTTGTTTTTATTTCTTTATCAACACAAGCTGATGTTTGCTGCTGCTTGGTGGGCACAAGAGGACACCACAGACTCGTGAACCTATCGACACAGTCACATTACAATCAAATGTGTGTCGGGAGCTTGTCAAATGCATCTTTGGTCATTTTCTGACCAGGCTCCCTTGATGCACTTGGGGTACACTTGGGCATGAGGTGGGATCAGAGGGAACATATTATTATTAGAGCATTATCAGAGCTATCCATATTATGACGCACTTACAGTTTGGGAAACACGCCTGTTGATGTGCAGAACAAACTGTAGCATAATTAATCAAAACAACCCGTTTGATGTGCTCATAAGCACGGAGGGGTTCTATGCTTATTTTACAACCCTCTGATACTGGTTGCACAGAATTTAACCAGCAGATCTGCCGTGTATAATTGTGGCTTAACAGTGCGCAACATCACTCCAGTTAGAGGCTGCAGATGGAAGCAACACCTGCTGCTATCAGATGGCTGTAAAGAGAGTCACCATAGTAAAAGACAGACCTTCACAGGACTACTGTCACGGTAGACAGAGCTATATTCTGCTTAACTACGATTAATGCCTGGTTGAAATGTCATGTTTTAGAATATAGTTATTGCTTCATAACAATCAATTTCATTACACATATTACCAAAGGAAGAGAAATCAGTCAGAAGAAAAAGAATCATATACATAAAGTATATACAGGTATATACAGCACAAACACAAAATTGGTGCTCTGCACCCATCCTGTAAGGGAGCAGTGGGCTGTTGTACAAAGCACCTGGGGAGTAGCCAGACAATTTGTTAAATTTTAAAAATGACCCTAAGAAAAATGAGTGTCATTAATAAGCATCCTTCAGGTTATTTTGCTAACCAACACATTCTCATCTCAACTTGTTTTATACTGAGGCTTTGTCACACCCCAGCGTCACCTTATTCTTCGGCATTAAAGCCACCACAGGTTCAGGCTTGTAACTGCTATTAAATTCAACCTTTATTGATTGGAGCCAGATGTTAAAACAGCCTCTCTGTCATTATGGTCAAATCTATGAATTAAATTATTATTTCACCATTGAGTAAAGGAAGGCTCAAGCCGTAGCAGCTGTTTTATTAGTTGTGTTGTTCTTTTATCTCTGGTTATAGTGTGGAATTCAAAAGGTTGTTTGACAGTGTGTGCAAGAGGAGGATTGAGTAGAACCCATTAACGCTGGCTTTGACTGTGAATGAATGGATGTTTCAGTGTGGAGTCTACAGTTTTAAGAGCATTGTAATTAACCTTGTATATGTAAAAGAACTGTCCGAGGAAAAGAAGTTGCATCCAATGTGTCGGCACACTTTGGCTTAGGATCTAAGCCAAATGTTAATGGTGGTGACGGCGCAGCTCCTTTGGGAGTGCACTGTGCGGTGTGTATGTGTGTGTGTTTGTATGTGGGAATGAGTATGAGACAGACAATGTACCTGTGCAGACCATCTGAGGGGAGTCAGTGAAGGTTCAGTATGAGATACAGTTGGTTAGAAAAAAATATGTTACAGCTCCTTGAGAACCAAGCAAAGTCCAGAGTTTTGTTTACCAGCAGCTGAACACTAATGGGGGGCAGCTCTTCAGCTGTAGCTGCAGAGCAGTCAGTCTCTCCTCTGTGCTCCACGACCACAGTCTGGAAGCAGCTTGTTTCAGACACGACAGTTTCTTATAAAAACATCTAAAAATATGGCACCATACTGTTGAAACTTCCGGCAGATGGAATGAGATGACAATAGCACAAAAAGTGTTATTCAGATCTGGTTGCTTGTATTATATAATGAAAGTTATGATATTGTAACCATAGTTCTATGAGCTATAGAATGTTTTGTCATGTCAAGAGAAGCAAAGCAGAATATAGCTTACCTAGATTTTATTGTTTTTCACAAACAGGTACCTGTAAGTGTTCTTAAATAACTGAATAGGTTATAAGTTAGTGTGCATAATAATGAATTTATCACTGAAGTGAGAACAGACATTTTACAACTTTTAGATTTGAATGAAGGCTGTTGTTTTTCATAAGTTGATGACCCCAAAAAATATTCAACGATTATTACCTCCGCCAAGGAGGTTATGTTTTCACCATGTTTGTTTGTTTATTTGTTTGTATGTTTGTTGGTCAGAAGTGGCCTCACTTAAAACTGATTAATTTTTGATGGTGATCGGATCCAATTCAAGGTCATCAAGGTCAAATGAAAGGTCACGCCATGGTAATGTATGGAGATTTTGCATATTTATCAACGCTCCAGGGTGTACAATTTTCAGTAACCTAATTTTGTCACCTAATTTGGTAAATAAACTGATATCGGAAACCAGAAGTCACCGATTCAGTTTGGTTATGCTCAGTAAAAGGTCAGGGTCACCAAGGTCAAATATGCATTTTTAACCATAACTTCATGTAGGAAGGAGCTAGAGCAATGCAACTGGTCTCAAAATATACGGAAAAGAATTCTCAGTTTATATTCTCGAACATTCTTATGGTCAAATATAAATATTTGGCGGCGGTCTGTGTTCTCTGAGTGCTTTTCTAGTTTACTTTGCACAAAGAAAATCAGCATTGGGTGAAGCAGTTAGCGGCCTTAATTACACAGTGTGGTCACTAAACTAAACCTGTTGCTGTTTCTGGGGTGTCGATCATGAGTGCTCTGAAGGGGTGCGAGAAATAGGATGACAACATTTAAGCCTATGTTTTTTTGCTCCTGCTAACAACCAAGTAGAACACCGTGCTATGTATGCCACTTAATATTAAGAGACCCTGCAGGCACAGACAAAGTCTGACTTCTCATTTTAAATGTAGGCATGTCATGAATAAACTCCACTGCTTCCACCACCATATGGCACTATTGTTAAAGAGCACAAATTAGGGCTGTGCTGAGTGTACCAGGCTGCTGAACAAATACCATTTTGCTCTGTGTGACATCAATGGATGTTTATTATACTCTGTTAAATGCAGTTTCTCCTGTCTGTCATGCATTAATCATTTGACACTCCCCAGATGCATAATCTCAGTCACGGCAGCAACAGTGGAGGACACCAGGCAAAGATTCTTCTGTGCTGAGTAGTATTTCACATATGCCTGATGAAGAATGAAATATCAGTTGAAGTCAATGAGTCATGTCAAACAATGGTCAAGTCAAGGTTGTTATATGCACAAGTGCAAAGTTGTAGAATTGTCAGTCACATGAAAACAAGAAGAAACTTTCAGCAAATCAGCATTTTTTTTTTTTTCAAAGCAGCAGAATAAAATGCAGAAGTACACATCTTCAAATAGTTCCAAAAGTCTTAAAACCATCACTTTAGAATAACCTTGTGATGTCTTTCACAATGCAGGCCTTTCTTGTTTTCTTGGGTAGCTTTCCTTCCTTCATCCTGAGACGTGCATGTTTGATATTGAAGTGCCTCCCTGATGTCTCCTTGTAGTTTATCTGTATGCTGTGAAGTGTAGGCTTCATTCCTCGTAGCACAGTCTAGCTCATTCCCTTCACTCCCCCTCACTAAGAATGTCTTCATCACTTGCTGCGCTCTGCTCCCCACCAAAGTCCTTCCTTTTGAGTGTGGTTGACTGAGGAGGCGACAGAGGAGAAACAGCTTCGCCTCCCCTGAGACACGCAGCTGATTGTACCAAAAGATGTGAATACCTCTTTGTCTCTCTACATTTTACCTCAATATCACCTTGCTTGATAAGGTGAAGTGATCCCCCCTAAAATAGTCTGCTTCATCGGATTTTTGAGTAAGTTTGACAAAACTTATCATACAGTATTATATTTTTTTCTCTGTAAATGAGTTGATTCAAGGAGGTCATGTGTTTCTTTTTAAATTTAATTCATTTCTCAAGAGACTAACCCAAGGGCGTCTGTAACTGAAAGGTTGAGCCAGAATGGCTCCCTAGTCTGTAATATCATTCCAGCCGTTTGGAGAAAGTACATGAATTGATTTATTTTTAGCTCAGATCTCAGGATGATCTTTTTGGGAAATACATGAGTGAGCTCACCTGTCAGACATTTATGGCCTATAAGCTACCCTCTCATGACCTTAATAATGAATTTTCTTTAAGTATTTGCACCCACAGTCTTTCCCCTGTGTGTTCTCTATCAAAATATTTAATTATGTTGACTCCCTTAAAACTGTTTTGATACGTAGCTCACCAGGAGGGCTCTCAGATGATATCAAGTCCCCCGAAAAACACAAAGCAGATGATTTTTTTCTATTTCTTTCAAACCTTCACAAAAACATATTGACAGGAAAAAGGCAATGATGATATTTTCTTTTCAGGCTGCACTTATGATAAATTCAATGCACAACATGGTTGAAAGCCCTAAAAGACAATACCTCGGTTGGTGTTGCACTGCATCTGTTTTCATAAAATTTAATGTGAATTGAGCAGAATATGGCATTGTGTTTTTGCAATTGTGAAGGTACTTTATACCATTTTCAGTGCATTAACATAAAGCAGCATCAAACATATTTGTTATGTAAAGTTATAGAGGAGTAATATTTACCTGAGCAGAGAATGGAGTCGCTCTCCCTCTGTATGTGTTGCAATCCAAGCTTCTCTGTGTCTTGTTAATGTAACACATCTAGCCGCATGTGCATGTGAGTCACTGGTTAGCTAGTTGCTGCAGCTCTACCTCTACACCACCATTGCAAAGCAGACCCCAGGTTAACACTATCAACACTGTTGCCATTGTTTGCACTTTTAGGGCTGTACACACAGTTAGATGCTAGCTGTCTGCTCAGCCATTGCAATGTTGAGAGCCACATGGAGGCTATCCCTCAATCGAGATATAAATTTGGAATTTAGAAATTTCTGTCCACAATTCCATCCCATTTGTTTCACTCCATGTATTCACACATGCTCAAAATAGCCCACAAACATGCACACATAGGACCCAGCAACATGCAGTTGGAAACGATGACACTTACGTGATCCATGTGGGGCTTGAACCGGGCACCCTTCAGTACCCAGTCCTGGAGCTACTGCGGCCCAAATTTATGTCTGACCTCAAAATGCCTATTGCTTTTTCAAAACATTGTATTGAATGGTGTTTAGTGTGATGTCATTTAGTCAATTTTCACTGTCACACTTGGAGGGTGGAAAGTTGCAGATATTTCCAAAAGTGATGCTGAGCACCTCTCACTGTGGTCTTAGCTCTTTCTGATTTGACACTCATCTTTGCTGCTGCACAAAGGACTGTGAGACAGGCGATAAATTTATGGGGAAAGAAGAAATACAGGTTTAGGAGTCCATGAAAGCAGCCTGTGGGCACGGATCGAATGGATTTCTTCCCAGTGTGCCCATTTTTTAAACTCGAATAGGAATCAGAGGAGGGGAAGCTGAAGGGAAAATTGAAATGGGAAATTCATTGGGACCTTTATTCTTTTCTGACGAAATCTATCAAATTGGACTAGGTAGGGTAGCCAGCGTTAATTGTGTAAATTTCTCTGAAATAGTCCTGCTGGGATTTAAAGATGAGGAAAGGAAAGGGAAATACAACAAACTTGGTTTTAGATGTTTAATCTCAAGACAAGCAGAAACCAGTTTACATGGGAAAGTCTGTCCCAAGAGACCTTGGTTCAGAACAGACAGGTGTTTTTGGCTTAACTGCTAATTTACAAAAGCATTCTCAAAAAAGATTTGATTGAGGTTGAGGAACTTACATCCTCAGGTATTTCAAAGGGAATGTTTTCACATTTTCTCATGTGTGACATATTTGTAGGTTCACTTTCCAATCTGAATGAATGAAATTATACTTTCACCTCAACATCAGAGCTATAATTTGTTATACACAATATATCATGTAATATGTAGAATTTAATTTTTCTTACATGCTGTGATGAGCTCCAGATGGGAAAGTGTTTTCAGTTGTCTATATAACAGGAGCAGCTTCTCTATTGCTTATACACAGATAGCAGTTTTGTTAAGCTAGACTGGTTGTGGAGATATAGTCACACAATCCATCTCTTTCCCCACATGTGTATGCTACTGCAGTGTGCGCTTGCATTGCGAACAGAGCTACTCCCATGCTGTGGAAAATTGAGCTTAATTGAGTGCTGTCTGAAGCTCACCAGACCTCACATACACTGTCACAACACACCAGGGAGGAATGCCATGAAGGCAAATCAATAGTCAACTAAAAATGTATATTTTGTAATACTTCATACTTTGCTATAACCTACTTCTACTAAGCGAACACAAGCCACAGGGCAACGTCTCAGTCAGGTGATAAAAAAAGCTTGTCATACAGAACCTTTTTATTTCAAACAAAAATCAAAACAGCTCACCTGCCAAAGTGGTCAGTGGGATTGATGCAGCGCCTGACAATTTTCAGCCCATATTTGGGCATGTGACCCTGGCATGGACAGGAGTGGCCAGGTGTTGCCAGGTGTGGGAGTATGGATGCAAAATCTTTTTCCAAAATTAGATATTTGACCTCCAAAAAGAGTAATCCCTTTTCTTAATACTGATTGATTGCACAAAAGAAAGAAAATGCTTCATTGTTTGTTTCTATTATTTCATACTGTTTCAAAATCTATTCAAATTTTTTGAAAAGTGAAGCCAAAGCCTTAAACTTGTATTGTTTCTAATAGCCAGCAGGGGGCGACTCCTCTAGTTGTACAGAAGTCAATGAGAAAATGATCCTACTTCTGCCTTGTTTTATTTCCTCAGTAAACATTGAGTTTATGGTCTCAAGTGTTCTTCAATACAGTGTGATGTTCATTAGTAAATTATAGTCCATCAAAATCTAATGGGTGACTTCAAGGTGACTCTATCACTTCTTACAGTATATGCAATAAATGCAAATATCTTTAAAAACCTTCACTGATGTTCAGACTTAGGTCTATAACTCGAGAATGTAGCTTCACTAGAAGAAATACTGAGGACTCTATCACTTTATCTTGGCAGCATATCAGTGATGTAGTCAGGGCATGTCCATGCATAAATTACTCAACAAGAGTACCAGGATCTTAAAAATCTATGCTAAGACTAATTGGAGTAGAAGCAAGAAGCAAGTGCAAAGTCTTTAGAACAGGATTCAGAACATGAGTGATATGAGCTCCTTTCGTTGTTCCAGTTAAAACCTTGGCAACAGTACTATGGATAAGATGAAATTGATTTATAGACATTTTGGAGGAAACTTGAAAGCAATTTTAGGCCCACTTGTGAAAACAGAATGGACACTACTTCTCTCTAAATTTTTCTTAAATGACAAAATAATGTTTCTTATATGAATAGTAATTATTATTATTATTATTATTATTATTATGAATAGTAAATGAGTGTGGAAGACAGAATGACCTTAATGCTTACACTCTCCAATACAAAGGTTTGCTCAGAATGTCCAAATTGAGCCTTTTTTTGTACTTCATTATAACCACATGGACAAATGGACACTTTATGGTCACCCTTAATCACTCAGAAACACATCAACTGACACGCAGACCATAGCATGTCTCTGGTCTGCAGATTAACTTCAACTGATGTGGTCAGGCTTTGTTAGGCAGCATTTGTAAAGATGCTTGAGGCGTGTTGGCTCAGAGCTATTTGGCTCTCTGCCATTTTAAGTGGGATGTGTTAGGTAATCTGAACATTGTCGCCATCATGGATTTGATTGAATGTATGCCGTCTTTGGCTAAGGAATTAGTAGAGATTTAAGATCTTGAAGGAGCCTCAATCTCTGTTCTGATCTCTGGATAATTCAATCTGTTACAGAGTAATTGTTGAAGTGGCCATAGGCCAAAAGCAGATTTCAGTCAGAAACTGATATAACATCTTGACGAGGACTGTTGGAAGGTGGATGGTGGAAAAGCTGTCTTTCAAACCAAACAGACACACCAACAAGCAAATTTCTTGCTTGCAGCAGCTGCACAGAGAGAGACGACGCAAAATCACCTTTCCTGAATAATGCATGATAGAGGATTCTCTCATAATCTCATCATGTGAGCAGTGGCGAAATGCTGATATGTAAAAAAAAAAGTAATATATATCATACTTTACATTTTTAGAAGGATGGCTGATGCACTTTTTTCCTGAACATTCAAAGAAAATATCCTCTTGAAATGCACAAAATTCAACATCTTACAAGGTGCCAGAACGAAAGCTTGCAGAGCTGAGTCTCAACCTAAATCAAATTATGCCATAATGGAAAGTAGGTGCAGAGATCTCTGCAACCTCATGTGTGCCAAAGTCAATATGTTTGTCAGATTGCCCCTGAGTAACAGTGCTCCATAAATGATTCCTTGTTCCATATAATGAAGACTCTCTCAGCTGGCTCTTGCTGCTGTGACTTTGCCCGAGAGCATATTCTCACTTGTTCTACTCTATTGTGACTGAATGACTGTGGAATAGATACAGGCTCACAACCTGACTTACAATTTTAGCTAGATGGATTCTGTCAGGACACAAGGGGCTGTCTCTGCCCTTGTGTTTGTGCTGTGCTCATGTGAAGACAAACACATGTTAACTGGGTTATTTTTTTGTGTCTTTCTTAAGCCGAGATGACTGTTCCTACCTCTATTACAGTGAAACGTGAGCTTCACTCTGTTATCAACACTTAATAGAAACATAAAGTTGCATAGTTCATTGTGGGTCAAAATGTTTTGTCTTGCCTTTTACATGTGGCACATCCCATCTTGGACAACAAAAGTCTCCATGGCTGCTGTGAAAAAGCAGAGCTGTGATCCAAAAAAACATCCTCTGGCCTTGTAAGAAAATCTAAAATTAAGCAAATGCACCCATTATACAGTTGCTGACCAGAAATTGAGTTTCCTGGCATAATGCTCGACACCTGGTCCAATTTTAAAGCTGGCCATGTCAGCAAACTAAAACTCAGTCATATACTTCCATCGTATACTGTAGTTAAAAGCCAATCATAATGTCAGTGAGTAGTCCAAAAACACTTGAGGTGTGATTTTTTATTTTTTTATCAAAAAATGAATTGCTTCTAACATAAAGTGGTCACCACATACAGCGAATCACTTCTGGCACTAGGATACCGATTGCCTTGCCAAATTGCACTAATCCATTCTGCTTCTTTTCTCTTGAAAGCCACTTTTTCCAATGTGAAAGCACTGAAAGTCAGTGCTAGAGCACCATAATTGCCACACTCTCCCTGCTCACAGGAAACACCTGCTGTTGCTACAAGTGCCCCATGCTCGAATGTTTAGACCAACGGAGAGGAGAGGAGTGTGGCTGCAGTTTTATGCCTTATTATCTAACTCATGGAACTGTATATAAGTGTTGTGTCTTTGACATCTGTATTGACAGATTAAAACCCCTTGAACACCTCCAGATTGTATTTAGATACGGTATGATTGAACTGATTTCATTCACACATGGTATGAATATGTCTTCAGTGTCCACACTGAGATCTGATTATCTGATCTCTATTTCTGAAAAGCCTTTTGGCTTGGTTTCAGGTGCATTTACACCTTTGGTGTGTGTCAAGCAGTAGCTGATTACACTCTGATCATCCAAACATATTTAATCTAAAGGAGTTCATTTTGTTCTCCTGTCTTAAATTAGGCCTGTCTGTCTAAGATCTTATCTCTTAGTATCCATTCTCCAGCTTCCTATTGCCAATGCTGTCAGGAGCCAAGTTTGACAAGTTATGGACTTCAGCCTATGGTTTCCCAGCCAGTGTTGTCACACAGTTGTATTAATGCCCAACCAACAGACGCAGAAAGAGAAATTTTGGACACTCAAGAGGTTATCAATTTACAGAGAAATGTGTGTCTAAGGACACCTGCTAAGGGAAAAAAATATGCATAAATAACTGTTATGAACTTCATTCATTCTGTCATGTCAGCCAGCTGGGAGGTCCGCATTTGCATTCATCTTATGTGAACTTTATTTATTGCAATAATCTGTGACTTCATGTTTTATATTTTTTGGAGGAGAATTTCCACTGCATTCTCTTTCCAATTGGAGATTTGCTGTCAGAGTAAACAGTTCATGAACTCATCATTGTTTTCATTGCAGTGTATTTCATAAAGATGTTTCAGTCAGGGATATATTTATAATGGAAACGTGAAATCCGAAATTACTCAGAACTCAGTAATAGCAGTTGATCATGCATATTACACTGGAGCAGCCACTGGCGATGGGTCGGTCCGTCAATCTTCGTAAATGAGCTCTGAAAATGCTCAATTTCAATTATCATGACAGTGTTATACTGTTTTCTTGAACGAAGAGATATGGATGGCTGTGTATCTTTTTTTTCGCTTGAGTGACTTTGGGAAATGTAGTGCCTCCTCACCACAGAATAATTTGAATTGCAAATTAATCATTTCAGTATTTACAAAACACACAAAACAGTTTCACACTGACAGACACTGCAAGAATTGTTAAGAAAATGGTCCATTGAGCTCACGTTTTCCCTGTGAGACATTAGAGTGTCATATGTGGTACTATGGCACACATGTAAATCAGCACATTTAAAAGCTCCAGTTGGAAATATGGATTAGTCTGTCAGGAGCAGACATGTTTCCTCATGAGCTTGATGAAAGAATCATAAAGCAAAGATTTATGAAAAAGTGTTGCTTCTATCTTTTTTCACTTTAGTTTTGATACAACTAAAAACCTTCTGATATTGAGCAGTGTGCAGACACTTTATTTTAATTAATTTATCTCCTTTAACCAAATTTTCACTAGTAATGCTGACCTTCGTTATTGGAGCAATAACTGATGCTGACCTCTCCCTGATTCAACATTTATAAAAGCTTTCTTTATTTTGTAGCTTTTTTCTTATACTTTTTAATCATCAGTTTTGTCTTGTGGATTTCCAGTATTTGTGTAGAAAACAAATGTAAATGAAGTCAACCACTGTCATATTTAAGATGACAACTGGGTACTGGCTACGCAACTTAATTTATATTAGAAAGCACATACATATTTGAACCCAAACACAACCTTTTCCAAAACATAACCAAATTGTTTGAATTCACGGCAACCAGAACAAAACTGCCACTCTGTGTCTGTATGACGGTTTACATTGAGTATTTAACTTGTAAAGTTGTAAACTTAACTTGTAAACTACAGTAGTAAACTATGTAAATTGATGAGCACTTTTCCACATATTTCCTTAGTTTATTTGGGAAGAAAATGTGAAATCTACTGTATGTCTGAAAATTCAACACAAACGGATGCATATGTATTCTGCAAATGCATGCACACATTCCTACCAAAAACATTCACATACAAATACAAACACGGACAGACAGAGCAATTTCAAAGCTGAATCTGATCAGTCTTGTTGTATTAATTATAGTGTGCTGTATGGGAAACTGGTCCTAAAGGAAAGCTGTAATCAAAAGTTCAGGTAGTATGTTCCTGCAATAATGTGGCTCTCTACAGATGCAGTTAATATGAAAGCATTGCAAACTCCTGATTCTTGAATGCAGTGCGCACCAAGCATGACGTCAGTTCTAGTCTTTTTCTGCCTCTGTATCTTCTCATATTGAGAGGAACATTGTAGAGCCCTTTCCCTGCCTGGGAATATTGGGAACTGGATCATTATGCAACGAATTTAAAGTGGCAGGTGTAGTGCAGCATGGAACAATTGCTTAACCTGCCTTTAACAAGGGCCACAACCCATAAATCAAACCCCAGACCATGACTTTATAGTTCATCCAATTTTTGTCCTCATTTTACTCTGAATTTACTACGTAATGTAGAGCTGAATGGGATATTGCATAGAGTTTTACTATTATTGTGGATAGACCATGCAGGCAAGACACACGGCGTGCATTGACTTCTAACAAGGCTTTTATTTTGTCATTGTCACTCTCATAAGTGCTTCACGCATTTCTTTTAGTGTTACAACACCGATCAATCCAATGACTGTCACTGAAATTTCGCAGTAGTTAAACAATTAAAGGCGTCCTTGAAACCAGCCCCGTCATGTCTTGAAACAAAAGGTGTTTATTTAATTGAGACCGTTAATCTGCTGAATGTGAAAAAGCTCAAGCAGAAAGAGGGATTTTTGGCTGAATTTGATGCTATGGTGTCATCATGAAAAATGTACTGTATGTTCAAATGTCATTGTATCAGTAGTGAAAGAGGACAAATGTGGTGTACTTTGGTGGTAAATCTCCATAAAAAATGTTGGCATAATGGAATTATCTGTTTCTGTAAACCTAGGATACATTCACTATTTCATATTGTTTCAACTGTAACAACAAATCACTTTAGTTAGGTTTAAGAAATAACTGCATATTGTTATGGGAATTTCAAAATTTAAGGGATCATGGGGTCAGCTATTGTTCCCTTTTAACAGCACTAAGATCTTTAGTTGTTTTTCGCCCCAGAATTCAGAGTTGAAGCACAGCGTCTCAAGGAAACAGGTGGCCAGCTATCTCTGGTTGGCTGGGCAACCAAGGTCAAGGGAGGCTGCTAGTGTTGGCCATTCGATAAGATGGATGGCTGAGCATCAGCAAGACAACAGGCACCACTGTAAGAACCTATGGGCATATGAGCTAGTTTTAACTTTACTGGGCATTGGTTTATCGGGCTGACCACCAAGGTGGAGGGTAGGAATATGCAGTGGACTTGAAGCCAATTGCTTGTGCCTGTACTCAACAAAGTTCATATTTCTCCTGAATACAGAATCTTCAATAAATGTTACCTCTTTAATCAACTTCTTTAATCAAGGCTCCTGGGTGCTTCCATTCTCCAGCCACTGACTGATCAATATTTCTCCATAATATATTTGTGCTTAAAGCTACTATATTTGAACAGTGAAAATTAAACTGAATGTTGTGAGCACGGCTGATTGTAATGTGACGCATGGGATGTGAAGAGCAGTGTCCTGGATGGGAGTCTTGTGTTTGTTGGACCCGCCTGCCCAGTTGGTCTGTAAAATTATGTCACTTGCTCTGACAAATGATGATGCAAAAACATCACCATCACCATCCACCTCTGGATCCATGGTTTTGCAAAAATGTCCAATGCCATTTTTTTTTTTTTTTGTGATGACTGGGCTGCAGCACTGCTGGGGAATATTTCTTCAGAAGCTTTTCAGTACATTGAATTAATTATCAGAAATTTGGAAAGGGGAAGTTGAAAGCAGGGTTTCTTTATGGCACAGAGGGAGGCCAGGAGTCATTTCCAGCCTGAACAGATTTGCTGCACCACGAGAGTTCAATTTATATCTAAAAATGAAAAAAAAAAAAAATCTGCCCCTACTTTAATCATTTTTTTTTCTTCTAAAATCAAAACCAATGCCAATGTATTCATGAATATTTAGGAATTGGATATGTACTATGACACCATGAAGTAATCGAATGTCATTTCCATGCTAATGGTGGATTTACATTTGCATCAAATGCTCCATGCATGCATTTGTTTGCTTTACTTATTCTCTTTTTTCATCCATGTACTGATGCATTATTTCACTCGTTCATTCATTATTTTTATCTTTTTTTTGAAAAGCAAAGCAAAGCTTCCAGTTTTGATGACTGGAGCTATAGATTATAATTATAAGTTCAACATTTTTCTGAATGTCATGGAATGTAATGTGTGGAAGGAATGCAACTTTTGTAAGGGAGTAAAGCAGGACTTCAAGCAGTTATTCAAAGTGATTATGCATATCTGGGACTGTTTGATGAAACCATTTTTATTCCTGAGCATAATACGCTGTAAATATGGTGTATTTATCTTGAGCTTCCGGTTTGAATTGTCATGCTTCATGTAATCACCTGTGACACAGACAAACAAACAAAAAGATAAGATCAACAAAACAGCTGTATGACAAGACGAAGCTGCAGAAAGTGCCTGGATCAACAGACTAGGCTTAGTCCTTTGAGAAATTAAATCATCCTTGGTTTGTGGATTTTACCTCTTTGTGAGGAGGAGTGTGAATGCCAGTCATAATGTTTGCTGGGTCCAGTAAATATTGATAGATGCACCACAGTAATTTGAGAAAGAAGTTTAGAAAATACAGGTGCACCAACTAGGCCTCTTTCAGTGGAACTAACAGAATATAGGCAGTCAAACACCAGGGTGTGGACAAACTGGGAAATAAGACAAGTAAGTCAGTGTTTTTGTAGGCTGCCTTTCACCAGGTCATTAGAATATATCGTCCACAGCTTAAGGGGCGTTTCTCATTTCCAGATGTTTTGCCTCATTGTCTCTCAGTGCATGAATCTCAGGGAGTGAGGAAGCTCGCAAGAGGATCCAAAGCAAGCATACACCAGTGTCCTTGGCAGAAGGGTTTTCTTTTCACTTGGAACATAAAAGAGGTAGAACACACAGTTGGAATAATCTCAAAGGACTCTGCTAAGGTAGCTGCTGTCATGAACACTGTTATGCTCATTTAATAAGGATCAAAATACAAAATGGGCAGATGATGCAGCTGTGCCACACATATTTAATTGATGTTGCTTTAACATGACAGCTACATAGGCAAGGATGTCTCATATTTTAATGCCTGTTGCATGTACTCTTCTCTCCTCTAGCCTCTTTCTTGCCTCCTTTGCTCACATGTCCTGTGTGAAGGTCTAAGTCTTAGTCTAAGGACTAAGCCAGTCAGAGCAGACTTGGCTTTTTTAGCATGGAGGCTTGAAAAGATGAATGCTAAATATGGCATTTCAGACAGAGTGAATACCTTGAAAAAGGATGTGATGTCATGTTTCTGATGTGTTAAGAAGAGCTGACTGGGAGTCTCCTTGAGGAAGAGATAGACGACTCAGGAGAGGCTTCGCCATACCCCTGGCAGAGTCCCTGAGGTAGTTAAGAAGAAACCTGTCAGCAGGAAGGTGCCAAGTGTGGATGAATTTGGCCTGAGAGGCTCTGGACATTGTTGGCCTGCCCTGGTTAAACCGTGTATTTAATGATATGTGGTGGTTGGCGTGGAGCAGAATGACACTTATAGTGGAAGTAAAACATTCTAATTAATCACTCTGTAGCCATTAAATGCCAGAAGAACCACATGTTTTTGTCTCTTTTTTTTGCATTGTTGTAAAAACCTGCACAACCACCAAGTCCCCATTATTCTCATTGTTCACAATACTGTCAACTATTCAAAAGAGGCAAAATGCCATTAATATTTTAAAAGGAAGCAATGGTTCATTTTAGGTGTGACTGCATGGAGTGTCACGATAATGTGACATGAGTTGGTGGGTGATTAGCACAGTATGGCTCCTGGGCACTCTGGAGAATGTCACTTTTTTTTTTTTTTTTTACATTATTTATAACCAAAAACAGTGCTCAGGCCCAGATGGAGTTCGTTGAGATTTAAGTATGTGATGGCTGCTAAAACAAGGGAAACAAAAGTGAGATAGTCACATTAACTCTTGACATAATGTCTTCCTCAGACACATCAAATACACCACTTTTCAACACAAAAAAGATAAATGTGTAAAAAAAAAAAATCTCAGTGTGCCGAGACTGCTTTCACCTTTATAATCCATCCATCACACACACTCAACCCTTCCCACAAATTTCAGGATAAATGCACAAATGGCTCTGTGTAATCAAAGAATAATAATAATATGAGTTTTAATATGATTACTCGCTTGAAATGAATCCTTAACTGGCTCATATACAAGCACTTTGTTCTACTAATATTGGTACACAATAGTACATTTTTTGGGGGGTGGCAGGCATAAATCTGTTATTTTTCTGTTTTTTTTTTTCTGTATGTATTTATGTAAAGTTTACCTCTACTTACCAGTGAATTAATCCTTGAGTTCATTTCACTTTAAAAAAAAGAAAAAGATATATGATGAGAAGAGAAGAGAAAAAAAACATGATGCAGAGTTTTTTATCGCACCAATTAATGATGCTGAGATGTATTTAATAGCTTCGGAAATTATAGCTTTTGTGCTCTGTGCCAGAGTGATTGTAATTTTAGTATTTGTAGCTGCCTTTCTGAATGGCAAGAAGATCCTCACAAATGGTTTTGAAGCTGAAAATGCAGCTGCTTTATTGGATCAAATGCATTTTCACCCAAACAGCAGGAAGATCTCTGAATTGTGCAGTAAAACTGCAGGGAGCTTTAAAATGATCTCAAAGCTTAAGGATGTTATAATGTCATATAATGTGTCATCAGTATACCATTTCACACCGTGATGGACAAAATAGATATATTTCTATATTTCAGTGTGATAACTGGTGACAACTTACAGGTTTTTCTTGCTAAAAATGTGCATAAACCACAATCCAGAACAGGTTAAACATGTGGAGGTAATGAAAGTCATTTTGTTGTGTTTTTTTTTTTTGTCCTTTTTGAAAAGAGAAACCCTTGGTGCATGGTCACCCATTTGTCTCGGTCATAAATGCCCCATCAACAACCCTTGCATGTCAGCTTGAAATATGAATTCTCCTCCCTGTCCCTGAATGCTGTGTATACTATATCGACATTTGTGGAGCTTGTGGACGTCTGGCTGCAGGCATTTGATGTAGATTTTCTCAAAGACTTCTTTTGGGACTGCTCATATGGGCTGGGGTCTGAACTGAGAATTGAATGATAGATACTTCACAACCTCAAGTGACTCTCTCTGGCCTCATATAACTTTACAGCCTCATTTTACCCTCTTGGTCTGTAAATTTGGTGTCATAAAAATGAAAAAGAAAAACCATCACAGCCAGACCATTTCAGCCATACTGATCAAGAAATGTGTCTGTGACGTCCAAGGCACTGGGGACCTTAAAGGTACATCCGTGTCAATGCCTTGTGAATTATCAGGCAACCAAGGGGGAATGGGTGAAACTGCAGAGGGCTGGGGGTAAAGGGGCCAAATTGCAACAGATTGCCAACCCTAAACCCCTGCCCTTAAGCAAAAATTGGACTTTAGGGATGAAGGTGCCCAGCATAATTGATGCTGGGCTGGGTACAGGCTGAATCCCATCTGCTGCTGTCTGCTATTTGGGAGACAAAAAAACTTTCCTTTTTTGTCTTGTCTCATCCAAGCCTTCAAACTGTTTTGGCAAATTCCGCTCTTCTGTCCCCCTTGTCCTCATTATAGGCACAAAGCTGTAAGTCCAAGCCTGGTTTACCCTGAGAGAGCAGCAGCCCGAGGAGAGGCTGCCATATACAGCCTTGACATATTGTATTTCCTATCATATGGGAAAAGAGCAACAGAGAAAAGCATAACTGTGCCCAAGCTTCCAAATCATTCTCTTTAGATTGTGTGTATGTGTATGATTGTATGATTTTCCTCCAATTCCATAATATAAAGCTCTGAATAGTTTATTAAGTATATGTGGTGCATATCTCACAATATTTAGTCCACTTGAGAGTGACCAACTCTCGAGACAGCTGCTCTTGCTCAGTAATGCATCAATAAAACCATATGTTTCCATAGACAAGAATGCTCTAACGTATCTCTCACTCTCTTAAACACACTGACAGAACCAAACGCAATGGCATGTAGTATGTGTGCCCGCTGTGTTTTCAACATCTGTATGATTAATGGGCTTCAGAACTGGGGAACTTGTTCAATGTGACACCAGCTTTTGTCTCTGTTTCATCCCCTAGCTCTCCCTGACAGCCACCAGAGTCTCCCTCTCTCTGCAACCAGCTACCTCTGGCTGGTGAGGATATGATATGAGCTGACAGCACAGTAATAACCCATGCAAATTAACAGGGTTGGGTGAAAATGCAAATGCTAAAAACACAATAGAGGAGTGATTAAAAAACATTTCAGTGTCTTTTATCTGCACGGTGTTGCTCGTGCTGGCGTTTCAACATGTCTTCTTTTCCCTCTTGAGAGGACTTAACTTTGATTGTTTTTCAAACTGCCTTCTATCTCCCCCACTGCCACAGTGATACCACATCCGACTGTGTGAAATCTCAAAATATGGGATTTAACCATATCAGCAGTGTTATATGTTTCAATCAGGCTGGATTGTGTGTATGTTTCTCGATCCCCTTTACGATAATTGTGCTTCACACGCATGCATGTGTGTCTGGAATCTACACAAATATCAATAGCCTACATGGACCTCTCCGTTAGGAACACACTTAGCTTCTGAGCAGAAATCAAACAGCAGCAGGGCTCATGTTGTGTGTATATTGCCAAGAGTTGGCAGGGCAAGAATTGTTTTGATTTTTAGGGTGCCAGAATCATATCCTCAAGCCTAGGAGTAAAGTTAAGATCATAGAACTGGCCCAGGAAGGTTCCAATTAACTTCCATTCCAGATTCCACTGGGATGGACATTAGGTGAAAGAGTCAATTAAATCGACATTTTTTAATTTGCAGTAATGTGGCATGTCTGTTTCTAGTCTTCATGTTTAATCTCTTACCTTTGATTTTAGGACCAATTACAATTCACATTAAGAGCAACTGAGTGAGTGATGTGCAGCATTTACTCTGAAGTTTCCTTTTCCTGTCCCTCTGCAGGCTGTTCACATGCACTGTTCACTTATACCGACGAAGAGTAATGTACTGTAAGTAGAATATATACCACAAAATCAGTGAGTATTTAATCCAAGAAAAAAAAACAGAGGTATAAAAAATGACATGCGCTGCATAGGGGTGTGTGGCTGAAAAAAGCAGAACCTCTTGCTATCAATTTCACACCACTTCCACTTTTATTTTGAAAAGACTGTATGCATATAACAAGGATAAATTGACATGTGATGCTTTGATTTATTGGAGATGCCTTTTACAGTGTATAAAAACATGAAAGAAAGGGAAAAAAAACAGAGCAAACCTTTGACCCCTCTATAGGGGGGGTTCAAAGAGAAAAATCAGGGTATTAAAGGTATGTTCGGCTAAGGTAGAAGAAAACAGAAGCTTGCAAAATGCACTTCCTGATCTAAACACATGGCATTTACCAGCATCTCCTCTCCCTCCATCTATATTCTCTCTCTGACTTTTGTTACAGATCTGCACATCAGAGACACAGTGTGATAGTGTCACTCTGGCACTAAGAGGACGGAAATGTTTTTTAGACGTTCTTTGGGGTCCACTTGTGTCTCTTTCTGCCTGCACTATTATTTCCAGTTTCAACTCTAAAGAACCTCTCCAAATTCAAATATGAAATTGTTTTGCATATTGATGACACCGTGTCACCTCAAGGCCCCTTTTCAAAGCAGTTTGAAATATTGTTGACTGTGTATCCACAATACTTGGGGATACACCAAGCTATTGGCCTTGGTGAATTCACTGTACTGTACAGAAGTCAAATCACTTGTGCCTTTTCAATTGTGAAAGTAAATCCAAATAAATTACTGTCCTCACAAATGCTGATGGAAATCAGTGTTTGGAAGCATTGTTAAAAGCCAACCTTTTTCTGTGGAGCATTCAGGACAAATGCTCTTCTCTGACTAAATGGCATGTGTCCAGGTAGGATAGTTGGTGGCTCAAGCTTAAAATGTCATGCATAAAAGCTAATATGCAGCAAAGGAAGAAAAAAATCAGCAATCATAGGCAATTTTGAGCTGTCTGAAACTGAAAACCAGCCATAATTGATTGCACTAATGTTCCTGTTGTGATTAAATTGATTTCTTCTTTAATGTTGAGATAATGATTAGCTGCTGCTTTGGTATGCCAGCTTTCACCTGTGCATATTAAAATACTTCAAGCTCAACCTACAGTGTCATTTATGAGATTACAGAAAGAGTAAATATATTTAGTTGTTACATCCATATTCATGACTCACTCTTCCTGTTTAGGCCCATGGTCAGTTGGAGCCTATCCCAGAATGCATTGGGTGAGAAACTGTATCTACAGTACCTTGCACAGGCATTGACAAGACCTGGGCATGGCACCCATGCTCAGTCTTGCATCCGATTTCTTTTCCAGTGACCACTGGCAGTATTAGAGCAAACTGCAAAACTGTTTGATACATGGAGGTTTTATATTGTATAATTTTATGTGTAAAACCTTCATCAAGCTGAAAAAAAAGATTTAAACATCTGTAATGTTATTATGAGATAATGTAATGTCTGTGGGCTGAGCCAGGCCAGCGACAGACACACTACTGCACAAATGCAATGGGTTACATAACCTGGAAGTAAAACTGTATAAGTCAGAGGGTGAACACAATACATGTGCATCCCTATGGTTTTATAGAGTTACTATATGTTGTTGGAACACCCTGGAAAGTGACATAAATTTATTTTTTGTTACAAATGTTGTTCTTCAGCAGTCAGAAGAACTATTTGTCATGAAAATAATCAAGAGAATTTGTGAAATGTCCTGGACTGTCATTTAACTTGATGAAACAATGCAAACTTTATATATTGATTTCTTTGGTATTCTTGGGCTCACAATAAAAAGTGCAGCCTCATCAAATATTTATCACAGCATTACTGTCAGTAAAAGTAAGCCAGAGATGACCTTGAGCCCTTTCCTTTGCCATCCTCCTCCCACATGCACCACTCATCCACTGTAAATAAATGCCAAGAGATGTGGACTCGAGGCCGGGGTTCTTTGAACAAGGTGATGTTGGGAGTGTTTCTTGTAAGTCCAGCTGTCTCCAGAGCTCTAAATCCCTTCATTATGAGGCCAGGGAAAGCAGTCTCTTGGGAGCATTAAACATGCTCCTGTTCTGCACATTCACTGATTCCATTTGCAGTTTTTTTTTTTCTTTTCATGTAGAGATTGCAGGGTAATCGTGCTTGAGGATATAGAACAAGAAGGAAGTGGTAAACGCGAGAAGGAGAGATCATCATTGGAGGAACTGCCAAAGCAGTACCAGGGACAAAAAGAATGTAAATGTTGCTTCTTATGCAGCAATGAACACTGAACAATGGAAAAAGAAGGAATGACTCATGGGGCTATAGGCCTATTTTTTTTACACATTTGCAGTGTCCTGCTTTTAAGCTTTAGCATATGTAGTCATATGATATAATGGAACATAGCCAGCAGGATGTACTGCAGAGGGAGGTAAAGATATTTAAAGTCCCAGTGAAATGGAAATGGGGGTGTCTTCAGCGTCTGTACTGTGAGTATTCCCCTGTGAAACCGAATATTTGAGCAGTGTACAGTTCCAACAGGAATTTAAATCACTGTGGCATTTGATTGGACTGCTCAAAAATGGGCAGGCTTAGAAAGTAGCGTGAAGGGAATTAGGTTGATTGATGGATTGATAGATATCATGGTATTGGTTGAAATTGGTTAGTGCTAGCTTATGCAGTCACAGTTTACAGAAAGAAAAGATCATTGGATTTTGTTATGGAATATTATAAAAATGCATGTTTTGCATTTACTGTATTATCAATCAGATGCACAGTGTCACTAGGTACGGAATCTAGAATGGGTTTAAAAGGCATTTTGCTCTTTAACTTTTTTTTCTGTTTGGCCAAATTGTGTTATTGTCAGGTGAAAAAAAAATTAATGACCAAGTTTCAGAAAGTATTCGCTTATTATTAGTATTAGCTGGTGAGGTTTATTTACAATGACCTAACCTGAAGAGTAAGCTTCACGTAAAATAGCTGAAATTAGATGTAGCAGAGTGATATAAAAGCCTCTTTTTGTTTCTCAAGCCATTTACCAATAACACACACAACACAAAACATTTCAATCAATGCTAAAAAAAAAGGAAAAAAAAACAACGCTACTGCAGTAATCTGAATGCCAGACACACACAGAGCAGGAATACGTTTGCAGTTTTCATTATGTAAAGGAAAGGGAGCCATGGTGCAGAGAGGATTTGAAGGTATTATATCTGTTCTTGAAACTTTCAGCTCTTTAGAGAAGCCTCCAGAAGAATGGCAAAGATATTGACTATTTTACTTTTTATAAAAGTTTCTTTGCTTTTGATATCTGTCCCCTAAGCATTGTACACCCTGTTTAGGAAACTGAATTTCGGTGTCTTTTTTCATTTTTCTCTCCCTGTTTTGTGTGGGTTCTATATTCAATCTATATAGGCATCAGCATACCAGGCAGTAACCTTGTCAGGAGAGAAATTTAATTATTTATCTGTTGTTTATAAATGATTGCTATGCAGGCCTCAGACGCCCCCATTTAGCACACCCGGCAGACAGCTTAAAACAAAGAACTGCAGCACAAAAAACTGAGGGAAAAAATGAGCTCAACCTTTAATGAGTGGGCGAAGAGAGAGCTGCAATTAAATGAGGTATGAAAGGCTTAGACTCCATCATCACAGACAACATCTTAATCCTTGACAAAGATGTTGGGTTTGATAACAGTGTGCTGTGCAGAGTCAGGCTTGTTTTTAATCATGTCACATATTTAAGGCGTATTAGTGTCTTTAGGTGGCCGTCCACCCACAGGGCTGAAACCCTGAGCAATGTCCGGCTCTTCTAGCTCTAACTAGACCACAAGGTTGTGTAAGTGATTTTATCCCAACTGAACAAAGCATCTTCTTATTAGTGCTTTGGAGAAATACTTGTCAGAGGATTATTAATACTTATCAGTCAAGTGGAAACTTGCAATTTGACAGTAATTATTTTTAATCTAATAAAATTGGATTTCATGAGCTTAGCTTTGTCTAAATTAAAAGTGTATGCTTTGGTGTGTTAAAAGTCCCTACTGATTCACGGTGAATTTATAGCTGCTAATATCATGAAGATGAATTATAATTTTTAACTGCATAGTATAGCATCATTCAGAGCATTTTGCAAAATATGATATCAGGCATACATTTGCTAGACTCTGGCAAGCTTTTGCAGAGTATGATTTTGTTTTATGGAATAGAGTGATCAATATTATGAACCCATAAAGCTGGATTTTTTTATTTTTTTTATTTTATTTTATTGTCTGATTGTATGCTGTGCATATTGGATCAACGTCACTGTACTGGAGGTACTCCACCACTTGAAACTGCTTCTGCGTTGTGTACTTGTGAATGATTGGTCGGGAACAGACACCTCTGACAGCTTATCATATGCAGGGTTGAGACAGGCTTGTCAGCAAGCTAATGGAGTGTTTGGAGGTTAATTTACTACCATATGAATTCCATCAATAAGCAATTAAGAGGTGTTGAAACACAGAGGTGTCCAGACCAGCAGCTACATCCCCACCAACCCCCACCCTGTCCTTTAATCAGTTCATTTCTGTGGCTGTTTAAAACTACTTGATAGAATTAAGTGACACATGAAAAAGACACTGCTCCCTGTGTGACCTTTCGCGTTGCTTCTCCATATCTGCCTTAATGCATGACTCATGGATTTAGAATTTATAACTTCAGAAGAGAGTCTTCTCTCATCTCACACAGACCTTGACTGATTTCACTAATGCTTCTCATTCTAAGGAGAGTTTAAGCCAGTGGAGGAATTCTTAAAACATTCCACTGCTGAATCTGTGAGGAAATTACACACCAGGCCACTACTCAGTGCTTAAGCATGATGGTACATAAAAGGCCTCAAAAGGAGATGGCATGTAGATATAAAGATTACATGAAATGTGCATTCTAAAGCCTCTAATGTTGTGAAAAATGCCTTTGATACTCAGCAGTCCTCACTGAAATTCAAGTGGTCCTTATGCAACTGGCTATTATGCTCCAGCATCCTCAGTTAAAACATGCTTGTTGATATTTCCCTGAAACAGCTAGGTGCATGAAGCATTCATTTTCATATTTAAGCCGCCGTGCAAGGACTCAAGTAGGACTGTATGTTTAACAGCTAATTTTCCAGGGGATGTGGGAGATTTACATTCATTACCTTCGTCTCCTCCCAGTGCTCTTCCATAATGCCGTGAAGTCCCGTTCACATGTTTTTCCTGTGACATACTTGCTGGGATCCCCGGAGAGATTCAGAGGGAGGGTTAGTGATATGATATGTATGAGATTTTCTACCTTATCAGCCTTATCCGACTCACATGAGCCTCAGGGAATTGTGAACATAATGTCCCAACCATTCAGTTACCATTTTAAGTGGAGATTGGATAGAAGCAGGTCTGCAGATTTGTTTTAGCCAGTTTTATTTAAAACATCTTGGGACAGAAGCATTGCTCTTTTTCGGCTCTCACTTCCTCTGTCTCTTACTCTGTTGTCTGTTTTGATTCCACCTACATATATAACCTTGAAGACTCCTGGATTGCTCCTGGATTGCACTGTAAATGAAGATATTTTTTAACTGTTTAAGAAAACCTGAAGTTGTATTTTGTGTCCATCAAATGTGTTGGGTTATTGATTTTACAAAGCTTTCTTCCTATCCTCCACAGCGCCTCCAAACAACATATCAGTGGTGGCGGAGAACACTCCAGCCCCGTTCAGTCGATACCAAGCCCAGAATTTCACTCTCGTCTGCACTGCAAAAGGAGGGAAACCAGCCCCTTCGGTGAGTTGCTGTTAAAGACACACCATGCTGCTCATTCACTAGGGATGTGCCTTCACAGCACACAGATCCCTGTTGTTTACAGAAGAAAAGAAACGCTGCATGTTACCAACCTTTCTTTTTTTCTATCGTATAGTGGACCACTAGGATTTACAACTTTTTTTAACATTCCAGCAAAAAATCTTCTTAAAATAGAAAAGTAGCATACCAGCAGCGCAAGCCTTGATGTCAGTGCTTCCAGACATCCATTCTGCAGCCATGTCAAGTAGCTCTCACCGTTAGTGCTGTTACTTTCACTACAGATTGACCTGCAATTAATCACCAACACTAATTTAGTCACGCACAAGGAGTCATTAAAAAAGGTGGATCAGATTTCGGAAACAGACACATTAGTGTTATTGATGGTCATACTCGGGACAATCAATCTAATCACATCGACATGACAGTAAAGTACAGACTCATCACTGTACATCCTCATACATGACCCATATGCAATCAAGCAAATTCAAGTGCAAACACAGTTTGTTTGTTTTTTTTACTTTGAAGTGCAAGACAAGGTCTTCTAAATGTCTGAGTCATACAGTATGCTCCTGTTTGGTGGCATATAAGCTTACCAATGCTGTTTGAGAGCAGGCGTACGCTGTTTGTCCTCACTGGGTCATTAATCATCGTCCATGGTTGTATGATAATGGACTCCAGACCCTGAGAACACCTATCTCCTGCAATTATGAGCCTGGTGAGAGGTGAATACAAGGTGAATATGATTTCCGTCTCTCAGGTACTTCCTGGTTGATGGTGTGATGAGTGAGGTTCTCCCCTGTTGTGATTTAACACAAAGCCTTAAGCCATTAAAACTCTTAATGCAGAAAAAGAGATTGGGAAAGTTTCAGTCGGTTCAAAAGTCTGGACTGTCTGTCATTAGCAAAGTCACATTGTTGATAATTGTCTTTACCAGCAAGTAAATGATACAAGTCACTGACTGTTTGGTCACTCTCTTCATAATTATATTTGCTAAATTGCAAAAAGATTCCTTTGGTACAAGATATATTTAAAGGGTTTGATGTTGCTTCAGAAATCAAAATTGTATCATTTCGTAGACTAGATAAGTGATAAAACCTTTCACTTTTCTTCTAGTTCTTTAAAGCTATCTGAGGGCAACTGCAGCTCAGTGGATAGTTGTCCCTGAGCCCCAGGGTTGTGGGTTTGATCCATGTCTCCACTGTCTCCATGTCATTGATGTCTTAAGCGAGACACTTAATCCTAAAGTTGCTCCCTGGGATGGTTGAATGCAGAGGTCAAATTTAGTGTACATATGTACCTGTATATATTTATATATGATCAATTAAGCTGGTTCTTCTTCTAAAAAACAAATTGTGTACAGAATGCGACGTTGCAAAGTAGAGTCCTTTTCACACCACAAACATGCACAAATATACAAATAATATATATTTATTATATATACTGTGTACTGGATTCATGTCATCACATAAGGAGTCTTACTCATTTTTTATTCTACATCACTAGCTCCTAGCATAGCACTTTGTAAGCAAGTGTTTAAGTGTTTACTTTGCAGTCAATACAGACCACACAGCAAACAAATGATGTGCCAAAAGAACATGAATTGACGTGCAACTAACGTGTCATCCATAAGATATGTGTTGTGACCGCGCTCATACATTACCTTCAAAATGTAATACATCCTCAGGGCACTGTGCCATGAGACAAAAGGATCAATGGTAACACTTCATAAAACAGCCTGGCAAAAAAAAAAAAAAAACTGTGGGGGTGCTAAGCAGTCATAGCGGCAGGGCCCCTCGGACAGGGGAGAAGCCCCCTGTAACACGGGACCCTTGGGGTATCGCAATTAATGTGCAGTTGCACTGCAATTACGCTGCAATTGCCAGGTTGTATTATAAAGTGTTACGGGATCAACTGCTCAGTTTCCCTTTAGATATAGAAATATTTCGATCACATGATGATGTGCATTATTATGATGACTGGCTTGTTTTTATTGGCAGAAATGGATGGACTCATAGAAATAATGAGTTTGATTTTTTTATTGAAAAAGACCCTGAGGCAATTTTTTTTACAACAGTATAGGTTGTGGAATATTAATTGAATGAGGTACTACAAATGTAATTGAGTACATAAATGTGTTGCATCTTAAGATAAGACAATATGAGAAAAAAATAGGAAATGAAAGAAAGATGAGTTGCCAGTCGTTTGTTTTAAGCTGTTAATGCTGCAATGACTGTTGACAGACAGCTTGCAGAATCTGTACAAATAATGAGGGTTGTCATTGAATCTGACATAAACGAAAGCCATATTGTGACTTTTAAGCACAGAAAATATTTTCTGAGTTCAGCAGCCAGATAAAACCATTTCAAAACAAGATGCATTTCCTGAAGTTCCTGGACCGTAATCTTTAGGGAAACTCTGAATCCAATATCATCCTAAAACTAATACATGTCTGCTACATCTTGAGAATGGATCTTTGTGTTTTTATTGAGCTATTTCTATTATACCAGGGAAACAACACTGCATGTTTTTTTCAGTTATTGTGTTTGACGTGGAAGAGCATAGAGGTACAAGTCGCTTCAGCCTGGCAGATGAAAGAATACCAACAGGACAGTGGTCAAATGGTCAAACACACTTTATATACACCCACACAGTCCTGAGAGGAGGATTAGTCAGCCAGTATAAGTGAAAACACCTGTGTGAGCACAATTAGTGTGATGTTTCTAGTGCTCTCATAGTAAGGAAATGTATTGCTAAACATCAGTCACTATGTGAACCAGAAAACTATTGTAGCCTGAATGAAAACTAATTCTACGGTCACATATTAGCAGTATACTACTGTACATCATATAGGCAGCCAGATAAAAGTGTCCACCTTGGAATGATGAAGTCAACTCCTCGAGATCCACGGAAACTGAGAAAGAAAACAGAAGTTACTTTGCCTCTGTAGAGAGTTGATCATGGCCTGTCAAAGTTTCTTTGTACCCTTGGTCTAAATCAAAACTAACAAGCTCTGTCAGGTTTCATGGATAGATTTTAGAATTAGAGTCTTGATAAACTCTCCACTCCTGCACATTACTTTTTAATCTTAAACTGTGGTCTTTTGAGTAATATTTTATATTTTATTATATTATATGTAGCCTGGGAATAGAAGCACACAGGACACACTACAGGGGTTCTTGTAGCCTCTTATTTATTTCACATCAGTTGCACTTAAACTTGCTTGGTTGAATTTCTGAACTCAAAGCCACTCGTCTGAGGCTTATTAGCGAGAGAGCCGAAAGTGAAAGTACAAAAATAAACAAACAAAACAGGGCATAAAATACGGCAGTGGGCTGTGAAGGTCTACAGAAACAAAATACACACGCCATTAAAATCATGACAGTCATATTAACTTGAAAATGTGCTTTCAAAATATTATCGCAATCACTTACACGCCACGCAGCGTGGAGCAGGAGCTGGAGCTTCCTAGAGCTAGCCTTTAGCCCCGGTCGGCGACTGGCATGCTACCCTCTGAAATACATCACCAATATCTCTACATGAGACTATATTGTCACATTCTGTCGCGGTGTCTCTTACAATGTGCGTATTTTACCTACCAAATGAACAGAGTAACAGTCTCCTCTGTTCGTGAGACATTTCAGCCGCTTGTGGCTCACATTCAGCAGTAAAAACAAAACAATAGCCCACAATGCACCTGGCGGCTAACCCAAACTGTGCCCAACTGCCCCTAAAGCAGCTCTATGCTACCACCTTGTGGTGACCTTTTAAACTAGTTTACATCTTGTTTAGATTTTACATTTGAAACATGTCATTTAAAATAAAGAACAAAAGAAAACAAACACATTATAGTACATAGGAATACATTAAACCTTAAGTGGAAAATTAAACTTAGTATTGATTTACCACCCGGCTACATGCTCCCCTGCAATCAGTCAACGTCCTCGGTGACTACAAAACATTAACTGACTCAAATGCTCCTGCAATGCCTTTTCAAAGAGAGCAGTACCAAGACTTGTCAAAACCTGGGAGACCATGTCGGTGCTGACTGAAACAGCGTTACAGGCTGACCTTGGCAAATTAAAGGGGTTTGGATGAGACCCGCATTGGCCAGCTTGCTACGCCCTAACAGCGGTGTAGGTGTAAAAGCTTTACTCTCAGCTCTACTAGCAATGCCTGTTAGTGTGTCTCTTTTTCCCATTTTTACCAATGAGCTGGTCACTGTCACTAATGTCTAAATGAACATCATCGTTTACACATTCCTGACACCACTTCCCACATCTGCCTGACCTTCCCCAGCTTCTCGCTGCCACTGTCATCCAAAGGTGCTGCCACAGGTAAGTTAACCCTGTCTGGGACACAGGACAGTCTTGGTGTCTGCCTAGCCTGAGGAGGCAGAATTTCTTCAACCACAACAAACTCTGGGTCATGTGACTCAGGAGGCACATCTTCAACTACAGGCTGTGTACTGACATGTGACCTAGTTTTGGTTCTGGGCTTGGGAACTGGTTTTGCACAAGGTCTCAACTCTGACCTATGAACTCTTTTGTGGGACCTCCTTCCAGAGGTTCAACAGTGTGTGTTGTTCCTGAGCGTCAACTACCTTGTAGACTGTTGGACTCCATGCATCTTGAATCTTATTTCTCCCTCTTGGGTCTGTGGCGTAGGAAGACAACCTGACCAATGTCTATGGGAGGACAATACACCTTCTCATTCTGCAGCGCAATTCTCTCAGCTGCCTTCTGCTTGAATACTCTCTGGCTCTTTCATGCGCCTGTCGAAGTCTCTCTGGTGAACAGACAACCAGTCCTGTTTACGGTCTGGCCATACCTCCTGCCCTAATAGCGCATCAACTGGGAGATGTGGCTGTGTACCAAAAGCAGAAAATAGGGTGAGTACCCTGTGGTGGAATGAGGGGTAACATTATAGGCATACACTAATTCAGGAAGATGCTCACAGCCAACGCCTTTCTCTTCTCGGAGGAGTGTTCTCCAACAAGTCATGGAGATGCGGTTGTATCTTTCACACTGAGCATTTCCTGTGGCCTGTATGGAGTTGTCCGTGTCTTTTTGACCCCATAGAGTTTGCACAGCTCCATAGCCACTTCACTCTCGAAATTTCTGCCCTGGTCAGAATGCAATCTCTCGGGACGCTCGTACTTCATGAACCACTCTCTGAGCAGAACCTTAGCTGTGGTATCTGCTTTTTGATCCATGGTAGGATATGCCTGTGTGAACTTTGTAAAAACATCAGTCACATGAAAACATTCTCACGGCCATCTGAAGCTGGTTCTAGCACTGTAAAATCAATAGCCGCCACCTCCAGGGGTCGGGAGGCTAAAATGCTTTAACTGGGGCCTGGATCTTTGGCTGAGGCACCTTTGTCAAAATGCACACAGCTCACAATTTTTAACCCAGCTCTCAACATCTTCATAAAGCCCAACCCAGAAACATCTCCCTCTGAGCAGGTTCACAGTACGTTCTATGCCCTGATGGCCCATGTGGTTGTGTACACTCTCTAAGACTTGGTCTTTTAGACAACCAGGCACAGTAACTGCCACACTTCACCATGACGTGGATCTTTGATTACTCTGGCCACAACAAGCCTTCCTTTCCTGTACATGGCGCCACTGTTTCAACAGTCTTTTCACTGAGCTAGATAGGGCTGCTCGCTCCCTAGCAGTAGGCTTCTTCCCCTGATCCCAAAATGTTCTGAATTCTTTCAGGGTGGAGTCACTCGCCTGAAAACCTATCAGCTCCTCTCTGGTAAAACCTGGAAGTGTGGGTGTGTTACCTTGTCTTGTGCTCATCTCACCTAATCCTGACTCCATAGCACGGATCTGTCTCACCTTGTAACACTCAAGACTTTTGGAGACAAGATCGGAATCCAGTACTGTCCCTCTTTCCATCAGGTTACACACGGCAACACAACCATCAAAGTCTGAATCTGGATCAGTTTCCGGCTCCCCTGCAAACTCCTGCCTAGAGAGGGCATCTGCTTGGCCAGCGTTGCTGCTACCAGACGGTACTTCACTTCAAAGTCAAAAACAGAAAGTTGGCGACCCACCTCTGCTCGATAGCGCCTAACTTGGCTGTTTTGAGGTGGCAGAGTGGATTGTTATCAGTCAGGACAACAAATTTCGCACCCAACAGGTAACCTCTGAACTTCTCAGCAACTGCCCATTTAAAGCAAGCAACTCTAACTTCATACTACTGTAATTCCTGTCATTTTTCTCAGCCTGGCGTAACCGACTTGCGTATGCTATAACACGTTTGGCGTTACCCTGCTGCTGATACAGTACAGCGCCTAGTCCGTGCTGACTGGCGTCTGTCTCAACTATGAAAGGCTGTGTGAAATCAGCAAAACCCAAAATGGGAGCAGAGGTAAGTTTTCCTTTTAACTGTTCAAAAGATGACTCACACTCTTGTGTCCACATAGCGCCAAACTGGTGACCTGTTTTTGTGTTTTCTTTTCACCTGAACATTTGTTGACTAAGTGTGCAGCGATCCAGCAATCTGGGAGAAACCTTGAATGAATCTCCTGTAATAACTACAGAAACCTAAAAAGGACTGTAGCCCTTTCACCGTGTTTGGGACCTTCCAGTTGTTAACAGCGAAGACCTTGGACGGGTCGGTGCCCACACCTTCTGCTGACACCTGATGACCCAGAAACTTTACTGACTGCTGTAGGAAGGCACACTTTAGCAACTTGACCTTAAGACCTGTCTCTGCCAGTCTTTTCAGCACGGTTTCCAGTCTCTCCAAATGTTGCTCAAATGTCTCTGAAAAAACCAAGATATCATCTAGGTAGACGAGGAGTATCTGAAAAATGAGATCACTCATAGTGACTTGCATAAGTCTTTGAAATGTAGCTGGCCCGTTACAAACACCAAAAGGCATGCGCACATATTCATATAAGCCAAACGGTGTAGTGAAAGCTGTCTTACTCATGTCTCTCTGCATGGCCACCTGATGATACCCGCTTGCTAAATCTATTGTTGAGAAGAATTTCGCCCCCCTCAACGCATCAAAGCTCTCATCAATCCTGGGTAGCGGGAATGCATCACGTCTCGTCTTGGAGTTAAGTTTTCTGTAGTCGACACATAGCCTTAGACTACCATCTACCTTCCTCACAAGCACTATTGGCGAAGCATAGGCGCTGGAGCTTTCCCTGATAACTCCTTTTTTCAAAAGCTTGCCTATATGTTCCCTGACTTCAATGTACTGTGTGGGTGGGATTCGTCTGTATGGCTGTGTCACAGGTATGTCGTCTGTGAGATGGATCTCATGTTGCACTTTGTCAGTGTGGCCTAGATCTACATCCTCTGTTGTGAACACAAAAGAATATTTCTCCAGCAGCAAAGCCAGTTGTGCACGCTGTTCTGGGCTACAACTTACATCAAACTGGTTGAGGATGGACTGCACATCTGTGGGTGTTTTGGGATGTTTGTCGATGCTCACTTGTTCAGTGTCTGCTGTAATTCTCTGGAACTGCACCTCACAAAGTTCATCACTTTTACACTGTCTACATGAGTCAAAACCCCTAGCCTGATCCTTGGCTTCAGCCAGATATCTTCATCAGACATGTTCATGACTTGGACAGGAAACACATGGCTTTCAGATGAAACTAAGGTAGGTACAACAACCAAACCTCCAGGCAAGGGTGCACTCTCACAGGCTCCAGCAGCATTAAAGGGCCGTGTTCACTCACTGTCCTAAGTCCCCTTGCCATGACTGTGGCGGCAGACAGCAGGAACATGGATCATCTCCCTACTCGCCACTCTAGCAAAAGAGAGTCTGTCTGTTACTGTTACTGCATGAAGATTAGTGAAAGCCTCTCTCCAGTTTGAGTCAAGTTTACTCTGTAGTGTGGTGTCAAACTCAGTGAGTACGAGCTCTCGACATTTTTTGACCACATTCATCCCTATGAGACCTGGAACAGAGGAAGAGTGTTCAGAATCCTTGACTATCAGGAAGCCTCGCTCTGGAATCGTCAGCCCCATTACTTCGACCTCAAGCTCTACATAGCCAATATAGGGTATGTCTAACCCGTTTGCTGCAGTGATCCTTAACCACTCAAATGCAGGATGAATGTCTTCATTTTTGTCTGACAAATGTTCTCTGAAAAAACTCTCAGAAATTGTGCTGACCTGGCTACCAGTGTCCAGTAGGCATGATACTGAGACTCCCTGAAGTTTCACCTCGACAGTTTGCATTCCCGACTGCATGCTCTAAGATCCTACTTCTGTCTGGTGGGACTGCTGGCGAGCCAGTAGATCCCCCTCGGTGCCTGGCTCATGGCAACCGAGGGTGAACATTTTCCTGCACTACAGAAGGTTTTGACTCATCTTGGCCTCTTTTGGCCTGTAGGCACTTTTTGGCAATGTGGCCACGCCTCGACACTTGAAACAGATAGGCTGACCGTCTGGGTGTACCGTGGTTGCCGTCCTAGCTTGTGGCTTGAGCTCTTGGAAAGTCATTTGAGCGTGCGTCTACTCCAGCTCAGTTACCGCACTTGCTAGGTCAGCGAGTGTTTTGCCTAACTTTCGATTAACTGTTTTCCCTGTTGGGCTACTGCTCTTTGAACATCACCTAATGCAGTAGATTGGCCATTGTTTGTCTCAGTAGCAGAGAACTGGGATTCTGAAACCTCTGACGTGACCTGGCTGCTCTTAACAACTCTGGGACGATGGGGCCTGTTCTCCTCCATTTCCCACAGGAGGGCTTCGCGTCTCACATCTAAAAGGCTACAGCCTGGTTGGTCTCTGACCATCTTTCTGAGTTCACGTCTGAGAGCTGAATCCCTTAGACCCTCAATGAACTGGTCCCGGATGCGACTTTCTCATTAGGTATCACGTTTGCTGACTGCTTCACTACCGAGCTCAAGATCTGAGACAGGGCATGGGAGTAGTCACGGAGATCTTCACCCTCTGCTTGTTTACGGTTGTAAGGTCTGCAAAAGTTGTGTGATGCTGCGTTTTTAGCCAAATGCATTCCTTAAGTAGGAGTATAAATCACTGGGCCTCACTGACTGACCCCCATGCACAGTCAACCTCCTCCAATGCAGGACCACATAACAGAGATAGAATGTAATCACACTGCCCCTCTGTTGTCTGCTCTCTGGATCTTAAAACCCTTTCCACCTCTTCAATAAACTCTTCCACAGACCTCCCATCTGTCCCTCTCGCCACTAAATGCTTGGACCTGGCGTTCTCTTGGAACATAGATGTATGGCGTGTGGGGGCACTATTTTCATTTGCCCTCTGAGCCCCTATCTCATCATTTAACCTGACAAGTTCATCTACTTAATTGGGTGAGCTCCTGCAGCGAGCCTGCATTTCTGCTGTAGCATCTGTGCTTGTGCCTGCTACCTGATCTGATGCCTCATCGAACTGGGCAGCATCATCATCAGAACCAGTAGCCATGACGAAATGTTAGTTTTTACTCAGTTCATTCTGAATGTGAATCTTAAGTTCAACACGAGAATCAAGGATACGATGAACACAGTCTTGAACCACTGCTGAATCTTGCTCTTGGCCCGAATGAAGTGCTGGCCGGCTGACGTTGTGGTGGAATCCTCAGCGCAGGTCTGGATGAGCCGTGTCGATCTGGAAACAGTGGCGCCACAGGAGCTCCTCAAATCGTCCCTCTCACCGGTCACCGCTTCCCCTACAGGCTGGCCTCTCAGACACGTCCACCCACAGGCTTCTCCTGGGATCTTCACCACTGCCGTATTTTGCCAAATAAAAATAAAAACAAACTACTACTGCTAATTGCAAAAAAAAAAGTGTTTAGCTACACCCCACTCCTGGTACCAAAATGTGTAGCCCGGGAATAGAAGCACACAGGACACACTATAGGGGTTCTTGTAGCCTCTTATTTATTTCACATCAGTTGCACTTAAACTTGCTTGGTTGAATTTCTGAACTCAAAGCCACTCGTCTGAGGCTTATTAGCGAGAGAGCCGAAAGTGAAAGTACAAAAATAAACAAACAAAACAGGGCATAAAAATACTGACAGTGGGCTGTGAAGGTCTACAGAAACAAAATACACACGCCATTAAAATCATGACAGCCATATTAACTTGAAAATGTGCTTTCAAAATATTATCGCAATCACTTACACGCCATGGCGTGGAACACGGGAGCTGGAGCTTCCTAGAGCTAGCCTTTAGCCCGGTCGACGACTGGCATGCTACCCTCTGAAATACATCACCAATATCTCTACATGAGACTATATTGTCACATTCTGTCGCGGTGTCTCACAATGTGCGCGTATTTTACCTACCAAATGAACAGAGTAACAGTCTCCTCTGTTCGGCGAGACATTTCAGCCGCTTGTGGCTCACATTCAGCAGTAAAAACAAAACAATAGCCCACAATGCACCTGGCGGCTAACCCAAACTGTGCCCAACTGCCCCTAAAGCAGCTCTATGCTACCACCTTGTGGTGACCTTTTAAACTAGTTTACATCTTGTTTAGATTTTACATTTGAAACATGTCATTTAAAATAAAGAACAAAAGAAAACAAAAACACATTATAGTACATAGGAATACATTAAACCTTAAGTGGAAAATTAAACTTAGTATTGATTTACCACCCGGCTACATATACATGATGAATTGTCAGACCTTGGCATACCAAGTAATAGTTGAAATAATCAAAGCTAAACATGTTGCCGCTGTCAACATTAATATTGGGTTGCAGAAAACAATGACAAGATAAAAATAACACACTGTTTTGGAGTTATTGTTCATCATTTTTTTGTATTACATTTGACATGATCCCCATTCAGTTTTAAGAATGAGCACAAATATCGCATTTAGACTGTGACCATTTGTTCTATTTATGCTGTTGTCCACGGTCATGCTGCTTTAAAAAAAACACGAATTATTAGGTTTGTAAGTATTTGCTTGGAAGTTGCTCCTTTGGCCCAGTTATATGACTGCAACTTCAAACGGCTCCCTTTGCTTTTTGATGAAACTCATTTAGTCTTTGTCGGAGCTGCAGCCCCGGGGCTTGTTGCAAAATGAGCTGTTGTCAGCTCTATTTTCAATGTCATAACATTGTGAGACTGATCTCAATAGTAGCTCAAAACTTGCAAAGAATTTGGTCTGATTTACGGAGCAGCGACATATGACCATTCTATATTATTTATTATTGTAATTATTTTTTTTGTTTCGAGCCATGTGTTTGTTCTACCCAAATTAACTGAGTTGTTGAGAGATTGCAGTGAATGAATTCCTTGGATTTAGGATACGAGAAATAACGTATTTAATGTTTGTTTCAGTCTCAGCGTTTGATTCGGTGATATACAAGGTATAGCAAAATTATTAGACCACCAGCGTGTTTGCCACCGCTGCCCTGAATAAGCCGTGTCACTGAACACCAAATATTTTTTTAATAGTAGTCCACGTTTGTGCAAGCTCTTTAAACAAAATTATATATTTAAAGCCAAAATATGCACATTATTATCTTTAAGTGAGGTGCAAAATTACAATTATTCCCGAACAGAAACATGTTTTTCAGTTTCATTTGTATGTTATTCTTGATTAATTTGTGACTTCTCAGAGAATTCCAGTGTTCTGGCTCAAATTTAGGTATAAAGATGTGAATTCAGTTTGGAGTTCCTCATTCTTGTCAAAATTTAGAAGGGGTTCTGAGTGAACACTAATTTAAGGGAACTTTAAGACTGATCTGACACGGATGGTTTTACATTGGAGTCACTGAAAGCAGAGCAAGTCTCATGCAGACGTTAAAGGGTGCATCAGTGTGTTTGATAAATGGGGCATGAGAACAAGTCTGTCAAACTTAATCTCAAATTGTTGCTTATTCACAGTCATTTATGACTTACAATGATTAATTTGATTGTCATGTTTGCATCCACGTAATAAATATTAGTCCATTAGTCACTAGTGTTAGTGTTCTGTTTTTGAAGTCTGACAGCTCTCGAACTCCAGACTAGGAAAGTATTTGGATCCACGTTGGGCTGAAAAGGCTGCCTGCAGATGTAATGACAAAAAAAAACAAACAAGACTGCCTTTATTTATCTGTTTTGTTTTTTTTTTAAAAATCTGTTTATCGACTATTATATACTTTGATTTATTGCTCTGCGTTCATTGTGGATAGCAAAGAAATTATTTTTATTGAACAGGGAAACACATTTCCCTCCTGTTCACATGATAGTAAACATTTTGAATCGTGAATGTTGGATCTTGTAATGTAGAGGTCACAGCAATAAGCTGAAACTAGAAGGCTTCATAAAGAAAAAAGAAAAACAAATCAATATAAACATAAAAATCTGTTCTAAATATTAGGTCATTTTAATATAAGTTCACCCACATTTAATGTTCCCATGCTGCTGCAAGAAAACAGCCCAACAGGGTCCTCTTGTTGCAAGCTCTGCTTAATGGCTGCTGTTAATAGAAAGTGAAGAAAAAAATGGGTAGGAAGGACAAAAGCAGCTGATTATGCTGCAGATCAGCAAGAATCCCTTTAATTAAACCAAAAACAATTGGTGAAGCTACACAGCGTTTGTGCTGCTGTTATTTTTATCCCCAAGTTTTCACATAATTGATATTTTTTTTAATTTTTACCTGTTTGCATTTTCAATTTTAGAGATAAACACATGAATTAACTTTTTTAATAAATGAGAATAATGAGCAACATCTAGTACATAAATACATTGTTGTTGTTTTTTTTTTTTAAGGAGGAGACCTGCAAGGGTGTGACTTATTAAGCCCATGCTCAGCACCTCGGCTGCTTTTCAAGCACCAGCTTTGTACTCACTTAACCATCTCTGCCTGAGCTTTATGGACAGAACAAATGAGCCTTAAGACCTCTTACTTTATCCTTAGAGTACACATGTAAACATCCACACAAGACTATATTTTGACACTGTGATCAAAACAAATGTGCCATCAGTAACTATAGCCTTGACTTTATAGCTCATATTGTGTAGAAAAACTGTGCTTCATCTTTTAAAGTCATACTCTGTCTTAAACAGAGACATACACTTTTTTTGTTTGGATTAATTTGCTTTGGCTCTCCACGAAGAAAAATATATTACCTGTTGCTATGCAACATCTTTTCAACTTCCTTCTTTCCACTTCCCTTTGTAATGTCTAACAGTTTGTTCAGTAGCTATTGTAAAGTGTCAAAGTTCATTCAACACTACAAGAGTTGTATGTTACTGATATTTAAAGTCTCATTCTCTACGGTCTTCTGGCAGATTATGTGACTTTTATTGGTTCTTCAAAATAGAGACACTCAACATGCCAAATTCCCCCAATACAGGATTGAGAGAGCTGAATACAATGAACTGCATGTGGTAAAATTGTCTGCTATTATGTTTCAAGATCTGTCACCATCTGATGTCACTGAAGCAAGCTGGTGACATATCAATAATAGCTTCCTAGTGCCACTCATTAGAACATCCTCAGAGCACAAGCAAGCACTGATTGAAAAGAGGAAAGATAATGATAGTTAATAACAAGAAGGAAAGCTGATTAAGCCATGGCTGGGATCATTCTGTCTCTCTCCTCCTCCTCTGCCCCTTTATCTTATTTTTCTCTCTCATATTGAATCATTCTGTCACCATTAAAATTATCACCTTGTCCTCATGACACCGCCATGATTAATTGCGGCAACATAGAGGTGTATATGGACCGACGTATGATTGTTACATTTTCAATAGGTTTTGGATTTGAGATGTTGATGAGATGGGGGCGACTTGGCAGTGTTCAGAGTGCAGGTGCTTTCATCACTGCCTATTCATATGAAAAATGCAAAACCCTTCTCATGCCATCCCAGCTTAATTTTACCACTGCCATGGCATTGTGTACGGACTACTGCTTAGAATTACATTGTGCATTTTTTCTGTGTTAATTCATTCTAGAATGAAGTAAGTGGTTTGTGTCTGCTTTCATTGTCTGCACATATTGGACTATGAAGTATATGGGGATTTATAACAGAGGCGTGATTGATAATCACATTATTCTGTGCAGTAACACTGTCTGTAAGAGAACAATACAACAGCAATGCCAAACACACTCAAAAACCCCTTTTACATGAGAGCAACCACTTCTTTCCAAGTTCTGCAGCAGCAAGATGCATTACCTAACAAGCCAGTGTGTTGGCTGAGGACACCTTAGCCTTTTTGCTCATTCTACTGCATGCTTGCAAAGATAAAGATGTGCATTTTACAATTTTTGGGAGAACATGTTTGAAAGTTTCAAGATTCAAATGTATTTCAAGCTATCTCAAAGGATGAGCGATATTTTGTGACAGCGTACTGTTCAATAACTATTTGTGTTTATTTACAACATAAACAAATATTTCAATTTCTAGCACACAGTTGATGCAGGGTATTCACATGAAAGGCGAGTCTTCTGAAGCTGTACGAAACAAAAGTGCCAACATCACTTTGTGAAATGCAACCATTTATTGGACACATGCATCACAGTGAGAGACATCCTCTGTGTTCTTTTTGGCAGATTTATAATCACTTGTGGAAAATTAATCAGTGTTTGCTCTCCCGTTTGAACGGACTGAAAGAAGTGATGTGCTCTCTGTTATCTCCGCCTGTCAAACAAGGAAATGTGGGAAATGAGATTTTAGCAAATTAGTAGGTGGCTTCAAGGAACACACATTTCACCTGATGACAGATGTCTCATTAATTGTGCTGAGATTTTAAGATGAATTGTGGAGAATACAGGGTCCTGGTGGGACATTCTTTTTGTTGGGGCAAGTTCTATGTAGTCTGACCAGTGACCTCTCTCTTCACTGTCCAGTATGTGCAGAAATACAATACAAATAAAAACACGTTAAGACACCAAACCTTAAAGATAAGTTCCATTCAGACTCGGGTCTATTCAAATATCCATTTGTTTGGCATTGATTGAATGTTGTCACAATATAGACTTTTAAGACAGATAAGGTATATCTAACAAGAAAGTAAAAGCACTCACATTTAACTAAAGGACCAGTGTGTGGGGGAGATCTATTGGTAGAAATTGAATATAATGTTGGGAAGTATGTTTTCTTTAGTGTGTAATCACTTGAAACTGAGATTTTTTTTTGTATTTTTGTTATATTAGAGCGAGTGTGGGGCGGCACGGTGGTGTAGTGGTTAGCACTGTCGCCTTACAGCAAGAAGGTACCGGGTTCGTATCCCGGGGCCGGGGCCTTTCTGTGTGGGTTCTCTCCGGGTACTCAGGCTTCCTCCCACCATCTAAAATTGATTTTGGATGGTGGGGATTAGGTTAATTGCCTAATTTAAATTGACCGTAGGCGTGAATGTGAGTGAATTGTTGTCTGTCTCTATGTGCCCTGTGATGAGGTGGCGACTTGTCCAGGGTGTACCCTGCCTTCCGCCCTAAGACAGCTGGGATAGGCTCCAGCCCCCCATGACCCTATGAGGATAAGCGGTAGATAATGGATGGATGGATGGATAGAGTGAGTGTTTATATCTAAATAGGGACTCTTCACAAAGTCTGCCATGTTGTCCTGCCATGTTTCTACAGGAGCCCAGAATGGACAAACTAAACAGGCTCTCGATAGGGACATTCGTTTTTTTAGCAATAACCACTGTGGTTGACTAATACACTCAGCCCTCAAGAAAAGTTTTAATAGTTTGCAATCTACAGCCTCACTGAACCTTTCAGGCATAATACATTGTTGGTGTTACAAAAATATGCATCGATATATGAAGAAAAAGGATATAAAAAATGAGGAAGGCACATTCTAACACTGAAAAAAAAATGCCTGGACAAAGATGGCAAAGAGAGTGGTCACAAATGGTAATCAATACGAGCTGGAGGACACTTAACAGGTTATTCACTGAAGTCTACCCCTCTGATTTCTTTACACATCTATTTATATATGTGTCTGCTTCCATATCTGTAATACCATATGTGATCTGTTTCCTGGTAATGAAAAGGGAAATGAAAAATGAGCAGAACTGCAGGATAATGATAGAGAAATAACACTTCTCTCCCTGCAGCTACACGTCTGCTCTGCCATTCATTCACGTCTTTGATGAAACATTAATTGATTCCTTTTCTTATACCTCAAGCTGACAGGTGGCAAAGAAATTTATTTAGTCATGGTGGGATCACTATGAATAGGTAAACTGATGCTTGATATTGCGCTGGAGGTAACACCTTGTGGAAGGTGTCTTTTCTGACTCACACAGCACACGCAGCACACACCTCTATGCATGCGAAAGTCAAGAATATATTTTTTATGCGCATAAATTGGCTCCTCTATTAATGTGTGTGCAAACAAAACACTAGATTTACAGAGTTATTTCCCTATTATACCAATCCACAGCCAACCAGGTGCTATTGTGTATCCACATCATTTTGTCCAACAGCTACAGGTGCAGGCGCATGGATCGTTCTAATCCATGCTGCTCTCCCTCCACCTGCTGTGATAATTAATGAGGTGTTTTAATACACAGTGAAAAGGCTTGTTCTCTTTGCAAGTTGCTGAGTAGCTGTAGGAGTCAGCAACAGACGCAATAGGGTCATTGTGGAGGTTGATGTTTCTACTTCCCATTGCACTATTGGATTTTCAGCAGCACAGATAATGACTGATGGGTACTGAATGCTTAAATTCAACAGAGGAAAATGTGCTGATCTGTGGAAGTTCATTTGTAAATTTGCCCTGTGTGTTATGCTGGGCTACAGTAAATACACATGTATTGATTCATACATTTAGAGGACTGAAGATGAGGAACTGTTTTTGTTTTTTTGGTCTGGACAGGAAATGCTCAAGGAGCTCAATTGTGGGCAGATTCCTAGAGAAGTGGAAGCTCTTCACAATCTGTCTCACAGCTAATTTGAAATAAACATACACTATGTGTGGAATTGAAACTCATAACTTGTCCGCGTACTTGTGCAGTCATCGTTAATCACACTTAACCTTTTTTTTTATTTATACATTTTTTTAGTGTAGTCATTTGTCATGTTTTAAGAATAGATTGCTCTGATGTGAGACTCCAGAATCCTCCAGCAAGGGTTATCTATTATGAGACTTCATAGACTGGATGGAAGAAATAAAACACCCACTTCAAGTACTCAAATGAGGTTTCCCTCTAATGAAATATCTAATTAAACTTAATGAAAATCTATTGAACTGATTAAGGACTGCCGTGCATCAACCTCTACAGCAAAGCAACTTGTAATGAAGTTTAAACAAAAAGCTTGTTTGAATCTGACTGCACTGAAAGTGTAATGCAGGTAGATGGGGCTATAGAGTAATTCAAGGCTAAAAGGTGGAGCAGGTTGACAAGCAGGGGCCCATTGCACAAACTAGGATAAGGGATTGAGCTGGGCTATCTTGGTTATCCTGGCTCAATTTATCCGTGATCCAGTTGCACAAAAGCAGAATAGAAGAGAGCAGGATATGTTATGGTTACCTTGGAGATCATTATGTATGATCTATTTAATCTCATCCCTTATCTCACTTATTTCACTGTCCATTACACAATGTTATCACTTTCAAACTACGGGCTTTTTAATCTGACCTGCAAAGTGTCCAAATTATATTATTAAATTCAATTATATTAGATTTACTGCTGCCTACCGCATTAACGCTATCCCTGGCCGCATGCGCTAGGGTAAGTCTAATTGGACAAATGTCTTAAAGCAGAACTCCATTCAAAAAATGAAGGAAATGAAAAATGCAGTCGTACCTACCGATCAAAAATGCTGATTAATTCAGATTAACTATCTGTCCAAGCTTCTCCTGTAATTAGGCAAGCAAATAGTCCATGAAAAAGCATTGTTAAAATATTAATTTGTAAAGAGTAATACAATCTGGGGCGGCACGGTGGTGTAGTGGTTAGCACTGCCACCTTACAGCAAGAAGGCACTGGTTCGATTCCCGGCCCAGGGCCTTTCTGTGTGGAGTTTGCATGTTCTCCCCGTGTCTGTGTGGGTTCTCTCCGGGTACTCCGGCTTCATCCCACCATCCAAAAACATGCATGGGGATTAGGTTAATTGGTTAATTTAAATTGACCGTAGGTGTGAATGTGAGTGTGAGTGGTTGAGACTTGTCCATGGTGTACCCTGCCTTTCACCCTCAGACAGCTGGGATAGGCTCCAGCCCCCCGTACCCTATGAGGATAAGCGGTAGATAATAGATGGATAGATGAATACAATCTGATGGAGTTACACAATTCACTCACATCTACACTCAGCTTACATTTTCAACTAGGTTTGCGGAGATGTTAATGACCTATTTGAATTGTAATAGTGATGTTTCACGGAGCACTGAGTTTGTATTTGTGCACTAGTTACATATTCAGGAGGTCTGCAGTAAGTTGCCTCACTTTCTTCCCTTGTTTTATAACTGTGGTGATGTTTCCTTTCCTTTTAATTTGGTCCTTTGCCTCCTCGTAAGCTTCCATGAGGATTTCTGCCTCTGACGGGGAAAAGAATGCCACTCTCATTGCCATGGTGAATCGGTGAATCTGCAATTGATGATGGAGTCTGTCAGAGGAAGCCGCATGCACGCACTTATCCTGGATTGGTTTCACCTGGCTTGATGAATCTGTGTCCGCTCATCCTGGCCTGGTCTTCGTGCAACTGATTGAGCCTGGTTTCTCTTGTTTTGGATTGGTTGAAGGCAGCTCCGTCACTTTTATCCTGGATGTCGGAATCCCACTTTTATGCAACAGGCCCCTGATCAAGTTTTTTTGTTGTTGTTTTTTTTTTAATCCATGGTACTGACAACAACCACATTGCCTTTGAGCAAGGTCACTTTGCCTATTGTGGATGTGTACCAGTCTGCTCTGATGGCAGACATTAGAAGGTCTTTTAGAGTTGGCTATAAATACTATCATACAACCCGGCAGCACAACACAGCTTGTAATATAATGATGTGGCATCTGTTTTCACAAACTGCGACAAGAGGAACCACACACAGTCCCCATTGATCAAAGATTTTAAAATAAAGTTGTTACAGTAAAGGTTACATCAGTTGGGACATGTTGGGTTCACAAAAGGTTCCTTCTAACTCTTCATTTATTAATTAATTTGGAATATATCACAATGCAATTTCAAAAATTGTGAGAATTGTGAAAATTACAGAATACTGTTAATCTGAACTGAGGATGTGTTCATAGAGAGGTCCCAACATAAACTGCATTGTAGTCCAAGTATTATAGATTCCATCCCTTTCATGATAGTGAACATATGATTCAGAGTTATTCCTCAGGAACTTTGGTCTTATCCTCACGTTTACACTCATTATTGCTGTTTACCACCACTCGAGGCATCTGGCAGGCCCTGGAGGTGGCACTGAATATCAAAGCATGCTTCTACCATCTCTCCACAAAAATGAAATTCAAACAATTCAGTGCAATGCAGTGTTTACGATAATGACTCTTTGATCTTTAGCAAATTGAATTCAAATGACCAAAGATCTCCAAAAGAGCTGCACAGTCTTTTCTTAAACAACAACAACAAAATACAGCATGTCTGTTTGCAAAGAAGCAACACCATAGTCAGTGGCTAAACAAGCTTATTTCAATACAAATGTCTTTTAATGAAACAGGGAAGACTCTAATATCATAAGCAATGCCACCAGCATCTGGCAGTTGTCTTTAGTGAGAAAGGTCACATTCAGCATTGATTTCTGGGACAAAAGACTGCAGTGTTGCTGCGTGTTTATCAGCAGTAATGGAAACATGACGGACGATGATGGACATGTGCATTTTTACCTCTTCTCTAGTGCAATATTTGTGAGGCCTTTCTGTGTGGAGTTTGCATGTTCTCCCCGTGTCTGTGTGGGTTCTCTCTGGGTACTCCGGCATCCTCCATCCTTCCATTCTCTTTCACTTATCCTCATTGGGTCGTGGGGGGCTGGAGCCTATCCCAGCTGTCTTAGGGTGAAAGGCAGGATACACCCTGGACAAGTCTCCAGTTCATCACAGGACACATAGAGACAGACAGCCACTCACACTCACATTCACACCTACGGGCAATTTAAATTAGCCAATTAACCTAATCCCCATGCATGTTTTTGGATGGTGGGAGGAAGCCGGAGTACCCGGAGAGAACCCACACAGACACAGGGAGAACATGCAAACTCCACAATGAAAGGCCCTGGGCCAGGTATTGAACCAGTACCTTCTTGCTGTGAGGTGGCAGTGCTAACCACTACACCACCGTGCCTCCCCCGGCTTCCTTCCACCCTCCAAAAACACGCATGTCTCTGCGTGCCCTGTGTTGAACTGGAGATTTGTCCAGGATGTAGTTCTACACAGCTCTACAGGGCATTTTTGTGTCTTTCAGCTCATTGTTTTATGTATATGCATAATTTTGACTTGCACCACAATGTTGTGTCTTTTTTTCTGTACTCAGAAAAGAGTCCAATAAAACCAATAAGTGTTTTAAAATACGTTTTTCCATTTTGTTTCCTCTTTCATTCTCCTCTCTGTCTACTTGTCACTCTTTCATTACCTCTTGCTCTGTCTTAGGTATACTTCAAGCGTGATGGCGAGCTGATAGAAGTGATCTCTTACACTCAGTCCTCCAGTGAGCAGGGCCTTGGTGGCGGCTCGGCGGGGGTGAGAGGAGCCAGGCCACTCATCAGCAGGGACCTGGATGACACTAAACTGCAGCGTTCCCTCTCCCTTTTGGACCCCGAAGGTCGTGCACCCCGTCTGTACACAGAGAGCCCCCAGCGTGTCCACACTCAAGGCCAGCAAGCTTACGAGCCCAGCCCAGCGACAGAGGTCATCCCAGAGACGGTGGTGAGCCGGGAATTCCCCCGCTGGGTGCACAGCACAGACCCTCTCTACTACTTCAGCCACACAAACATCCCCCAGAGTGACGGCTCTGTTGTGGTGCAGGCCCGACTCACCTGGACCCTCAACCCTCAGCTGGATAACGATGCGCTGTTCAGCTGCGAAGTCAAGCATCCGGCCCTGTCCATGCCCATGCAGACTGAGGTCACTCTAGGTGAGTAGGATGCAGACTGACTCATTGTTTTTGCGTGCTATTCTTATTTCCCACCACCTTTTCTCATCTGTCCTCCTGCTGCACCTGAAACAGTCCACCTGAAAACATACACACATACACCCTTTTCTCATTTCTTCCCCCTTTTTAATCTTCCACTGTCTCCCCTTGTCCCCTCGCCATGCTTGGAAACCGACTGGACACCCTTTTGTGTCCCTTGCAAATGTACTCAGAACAACACTGATTTTCATTTGAAGCCGCTTAATTGTGTTACAGCCGAGCAGATTGCGGGTTTAGTAGCAAATGCAAAACTCCAAGTGACTGACAGGGCAATTCATCGAGCTGTCTGTCGCTAGATTGAGTTAACTCAGTGCCGTTATTGAAAAAGTCAACTTAAATTAGAGAAGTCAAATGAGAATTCAGACACACTGACCAACTGTTATATCAGTGGAAAGACCATCTTAGAGATGCTGCCCTTCTTGGAACTTCAATGAGCACCTCCGTTAAGCTCTTCAGTCTCAAGCTATTTTTTAGCCTCTAAATTGCATCAATTTGATTCAAGGAGAGAAAAACTACGGCAGTGGACTTATTTGTTTGTTCATCTGCAAACTATCCAAGCTGAGGACGAAGTGATGCAGATACTGAATTCTGAGTCATACTTTAAGGGGAAAGTTAGCATTACATTTTAATAGCGTGTGATCCAAGACACACACACACACACACACACACACACTAATTTTTGTAATCTAAAAACAAAGATGGCTTCCAGCAAATATCCAATTAACACTTCAAAGGCATTATGTTGGCATGGTCCTGCTGGAGACAAGCCACACAATCCTGACATGATGATAAACAGAGACATTATCTTCCATGAGAAGAGAGCAAAGGCAGAAAGCGAATCTGAATGAGGAGACTGTGGCTGCTACATGTTTGCTTCCTGCACTGTTTCTCACTGTCAGTGTTTTATCTCACATCACCATATTTCACCTAATTAAAAGTATGCCCCTTACTATGCTGGTGAGCAGCTGTGATCATTCTGAGCTGATGCATAGAAACTGTCATTATCATCTAGAAGTTGAATGTTTTAAAAATGACAGGTAGAGATTTGAAATCCCCCATAAACAAAGTTTCTTTCCTTAAAGGTGCAGTGTGCAGCATTGGTGTCATCTGGCAAAGCTTGCCTTCCTTGTTTGTCCCAAGTAGCAGCTGAGAAAAAAAAACAAAAAAACATCACTCATCACCTAAGACTCATTGGAGCTGAATTTGGATGATGGCAGACAATCATGTCACAGCAGGCTGAACTATCCATTAGTCCAGATTTTTTTTTGGTGCACTCACATATTATTCCACGATAAAAAAAAGTATTGGATTGGTTTCAGTTCTTCCTTTTTTGTTTGCCAAGACAGCTTCCTGCCAATATCCATATACATATCCGGGTAAATAGGGTGAACCTACAGGGTCTCAATTAGTGAGGAAGGGACACTCCTTTCTGTTGTACCTTTTGAATCAGTCAGTTTTCAGTTCAGATTGATGAGCAAAGTGCACCTTAGAATAGAATAGTCTTTTATTGTCATTATACTGGGAGGGTACAGGTTAGCATATAACTTTTAATAACCTTTTATAACTTTTATAGACCTTTTAAACCTTGTCAACAGAAACATTCTGAAAGGACCGTAACAGCTGATAATGTAACAATGACGCATAATGGAATAAAAAATAAAACTCATTATGTGATAACTGGTTCATAATGTAACAGAATGCTGAGGGTATAATATTATATAATATTTTTTGCGCAGCAAGTTGTAACAACTTATTACAATTTGTGTTGTTATAACATTATGAAGCAAGCACAATATTTATTGATTAATGGGTTAATTGCTTCAGTGTTCTTATGCATACTACACTCTACATTGAAGCAATTATCTCAATCAATACATAGTTTAATCAATATGTAGCCTAGTTGAGTAACTCTATAATGTAATAAAATTATTACACTATTAAGGGAAAAATGCTGTATAATGTAATAACTGACAGAAATGTTCATAAGTTATAGCATATTGCCTAAAATGTTAAAATGTTAATACTTTATGTGTGCAGCATTTTGTTACAGTATCAACCACTTATAACATTCTGACTTTCATATTTTTTGTTACATTTTGCATCTTTCTTACATTATCAGCTCTTACAAGGCCCCCCTTTGTATTTCCTGTTCCAATGCCAATATAATAGCCAGCAGGAAATAAACTTGGGCTGAAGCTGTTACCCTGGCAACAGCAGGGCAATGAAAGGGTCTATAGTCAACAAATCCCTTGGAAACCCAAATAATTTCACAATTTTATTTTTTTGTTGGAAGATGTATTATAGACATTTGACTCAACCTCTTATGTGTTGTTTTTACATAGAGGCTGTTCTGCTCTGATTGGCAAACCTGAGAACAGATTGTCTCTCAATCATGCAGATCACAATCACCTGAGTGATTTGTGTCTACATATTGCTTCTGTGTATTTACATAGTCATTTCTGTGATAATTGTTTTTTTTCCACAGACGTTTATGTGATTTCTAATATATAGTATATTGGACTATTTCTTGATGTTATACTTAATACACTTCTGCTTGTTTTCATATTAATCTTGATGTTTCTTCTTCATGAAGGCACGCTCTGTTCCTCATTTGGGAGTGTCAGACGGCATTGTTCAGCTCTGCTCTGCTCTGATTGGTCAGCTGGAGAGCAGATTGTCTCTCAATCATGCAGATCACAATCACCTGAGTGAAGAGTGTGTTGTGTCTTTATATATATATAGCTTCATCTGCTTGGTGATGATGATTTCTCTGATAGAGGGTTGTGTGAAATTAAACACAGCACAATCAAACTTGCAGAGGTTTTCAGTCGTGGTTCAACTTTTTTGATCAGGAACATGTTCAAGTGTTTGAGACACACACAGACTATGTAGTTTTAATTTTAAGATGGGTTGGGGATTTTTCAGCAAGCATTAGTATTTAACAAACATTATTCAAACAAGAGCGAGTTTGTTTGTGACTAATAATCCACATTTGTAGCACAAATATGCCAGTCATGAACTAAAGTTGGGCTTTAACAAGCGTCTGTCTTCGACATGGCTGGCTTGCCCGTTCAAAATAAGATGCATTAATGTGGAAATGGCAGTAAATATTGTCAGGAAAGTTTATTTACTCACAAATTCCCTCTTCTCACAATTTCTAGATGTGACGTATTGTGAATGGGATCACAATGGTTTGTCATTTTTAAGTCATTTTAAGTGGGTTGCCAGGAAACATGTTTGGAAAACACTGCTCCAAACCACTTAATCATATCTAAGCACAGAAGAGGATCCAGTGGTTCTTATTTAAACCCAAACTTTTTTCAAATAGTAATATCTCATTTCAGAAAGTTTTCTGTTTTAGCATGCAATAAGTGTTGCTGTCATATCCCAAGTAGACTGAAATGCTATACCTCACAAGCAAGAAGGAGACAGACGCATCAATTGATGGTATAATGGAATGAGCCGTCTTCTTCAGACAAAGTTTTGCAGTACAGCTCCAACAGCTTGCTTCTTTCACATGTTGATGATAAAACAGATGACACACTCTGAGGGGAATGGTCCCTGTCAAACTCTTTCAAAATGTTGAAGGCGCTAATATTTTGACAAGCTTTTCTCTCCGTTAGGTTTGAAGGCATTAATTTATCATTGCCTTTGTTCTTTTAAAGAGATGGAAGAAGCATTCATCCCCCCAACACCACCAAAAGAAAAGAGAGCAGACATTTGTTGATTCTAATTGGAGCGCACTTGAAATTCAAAGCATTCGCAGACCTGCTTTGGGCTTGATCCATCTTGGAAAAGAAGAGTAAAAAGTAACAGGGGGTTGTTATTCAGGTCAGAGGTTATGTGCAATGGAAATTTGATTTGGCTCAAGTTATAGACAAAACAGATGACATGTTTTTTTTTAGAGTATTTTGGCATTGTTTAACCCAAATCAATATGACTGTATAAAACATCTCATCAAATGATTCCCATCACTTCACACTATTCATTTCTATCATGCAGCCATAAATGGATAATTGCTCTTTGTATCTGTCTCATTGTTTGGACACACGCGCTCTCTTGGTCCTCCCAGGTGTGTTTGGTCAGGAAATGAAAAGGAGGTATTTGCAGCGCCCATAAGTAATAAATCTTTCAGAGATTTAATATTGCCACACGAGAGGGAGTGACAGTCTGACAATCGGCCAATGTTGTATTGCACTTCATGAATATTCATGAATGGCTTCGTGCTCACCATACAAATGGACGTTGAAGCTGGCGCCAGGGGTCGAATAAAATAGCTACACCTCCATGAGATCAGTACATTCTACATGCCTGGATTGTATTCATGAACACAGTGCATCTCAATAATTAAAAGAAGAAGTTATTTACTTTGGGTTTAGATGAGCTAAGGTGTTTATTATTCAACATCATTAGACAACAAGTAGAATTCATATCTCTCATTTCATGCACTGTAGTGAGACTGGGATATAGGCTTTCTCACATCTTCCAGTCATTGCTTTGCCAGACCATGATAATCAAAGAGCAGATGCTCAGTTTCAGGAAGGCGTCTGTGATCTGTGCGTGTGTCTATCTATGTGTATGGTTATAAATATAAATGTCTGTGTGTATTTGTCTGTTTGCCTGCATTATGCGTATTGTTTGTTTGTGCCTGTGTTCACTTGCAGCTCAGCTCCACATTCTTCAGTCTGTCTTTATCTCCCTGCTTTGGGTCACCTAGTCTATCTGTGACAGACATTACACAGTGCCGGATTTTCCATGATAGAGCTATCGAGTAGTCAGTCAGGCCTTTTCAGTTTGGCTGCATGCCTCTCCAGCAACAAAACCAGGCACATAGCTAATGTGACAGGTTCTCTTCATCTGCTTAAGTCTGCTGTGCAGCTGGACAGACCTGTGTGGGTCTTAGCTTGGTGTTAAAACACACCTGATGCATAATGCGCAGTTGTTTTTGTGAAGGGTGCATGCTCATTTTCTGACCCGTTCTGAAGGGATAACAGTTTCCTCTTGCTTCTTATGTGATGGTCTCATGGGACCGCGGCTCATTTCCCCTGCGAGGTGATCACCCTCAGAGGAGAGGCTGTGTATAATGTCCATCACACTCCATGCTGCCCTCATCAAAGGTGGTGACGTAGGATGCCAACTGTCACTGTTGGAGCAAATCCCAGAAATCAGCCATCATCTTTCCTAGCCATATGCCTTGGTAGTTCCATGTGATGCTATGACACCAGTATTTAAAAATACCCTTTCAGTTAGTGTGTGGGAGGTGGAAATATAGTGCTTCACATTGCCATGCCAAAACTAGCCTGTGAAATGCCGTCGTCTTCAGCATGAGATGGAACAATTAACCATGTCAAACTGCGCACATGATGTCCTCGGTTGGGTTGCCAGTACAAATATGTGAATGTGTTCCTTTTGATATTTGAAGAAAAGCTACAGATTCTAAGATTTCTTATTGGACTTAGGTTTATGCACCGCAACAAACAGACTAGCAGTGCTCTTAATTCTTTGAGTGCCATTTAAAAGCTGACACTTGAGTGCCATTGATGGATTTCACCGTCAAAGTGTTTTTTCAGCAGTGGGTCGCAGTCTCCCACAGCTTGTGAGTACAGTAATTTTGGGGCTTCTGGGAGATATAGGCAAAGCATAAGGAGACATTATACGCCACAGAGATCAAAGCAGGAAGTGAAAACAATCGTGATTAGAGTGTAAAATAGATGGATTCTGGAGAAAATGTGGTGTTTAGGGTGGGAGCAGCCTCTACTCTACCTCTGATAAAACAAGACCGGAACAAGGTAAAAACAACCATTTTTTTCATGATGAAATCGGGTGTCTCTTCTTTCATTTGAGCTATTCAGTGTTTTCAGAGTCAAAATACAAAATATTCTGTGAGTCTTAAACTATGACTCAAAATGGGCAAAAACCCTGGCACCAGGCACTTTCTGTTTTTTAAAAAATGGCTGGCACTCAGTGAGTTAATATCTGCTTTTTGCATTTATATTTGATGCAATTCACGTTTTATTTTTATATATTTTTTTTTTGCTTCTGTTTTAATGGGTCCTTAGGTGTGATTTACACTGACAATGCCACATTTTCACTTGTGTTCACAGACATGAAAGTGTAACTCCTAATCCATTAGTCTGATGCAGGCTTGTAGTCAATGGCTGCTTCAGAGAATGCTGTGCTTCATTAGCCACAGTGGACACCTTGTTGCCAGATTAATAGTTAAATACTGACACCATTTGTCTGTTTATTTATGTATCCTTTAGTTCATCTCATCAATGAAAACAAGCCCAGAGTATGATTTATCTTAAGAGTTCAAGTCAAATTAATTGAAGAATTCCTGGGGTGGACTTGTACAGGCGTTATTGATGGGATGCCCTTAGCCTGAGTCTCATGCATGTGCTGCTCAATTCGTTTGTCTAACATATGGAACTGCACAGCGTGTGGAGCCGTTTTCTTTAGCAGGATTGTTAATCATCTCAAATCATGCAGAACCTGCTTATATAGGCCTAATGCAGCAAACTGTGCAGTTTAACCATAATGAAATGACTTACTTTTTATGATATTATGCAAATCACTCATTTTATCTCAACACTACTTATGCAAGACAATCACTGGCCCTGCACGATCTCAGAGTACTAGAATATGCCTGCTTGCGCCCTATTGTTTTAGATGGTCCAAATGCAAGGCATCTGGGTACTACTTGTCCACACCGAGACAAGGGAATTAGCTCTCTGAGTGTCCCTTATCTCACTGCCTCCACACTCCACCCGGTGAGCTCCCATTCTCCTCTAGTAATGAGTATCTACCAATTTAGTTCTTTTTCTCAAGGGGAAATAAATCCAGCACAGTCCTTTGGATGAAAGGACCTGCAGGCCCCACGCCTCTCACCGCATGACCTTAATTGACAGGAAATTGTATTTGTCTCTCTCCCTCTGTGACAAAACAGGTGTCCGGTAGGATTTGCTCCCGATGCTCAGTACAGTGACCTTTGTCTCCTTGTCTTTTTACTCTTTTTTCAGCGGCTCCGAAGGGCCCTAAACTCCTCATGTCCCCTACTCGAGCAAAAGTAGGGGACACGGTGCGCATCACTGTGCAAGGATTCCAGGTAGGATCGCCTGGGGTAAGTGCATGGGGTTTCAAAAAATAAATGGCCAAATTGAGACTTGTGGCTGTGCGCAGTTAAGCTTGTTTAATATTCTTCTTGAGTGACTCTGTTGGGCATAGACATACGTCTTTGACATCTGTATTTTCAAATATGCATACAAAATATTAACTTGGCCAAAATTCGGTTGAAGTCTGGTTGGAGTCTGTAAAATACTAAACATTTCATTTATCCAGGCTGTTTCATGTGTGCACTCTCAAAGCCTTAGGGAATGCATAACTGAACCAAAATTAATAAACTGAAAGCGATGGTGTCTCGGTAATGAGTCTGTCAGGCAGCCATGCGATGCTAGTCAGCGAAATTTGCATTGCTTTGCGACTCCCTTCTCCATAATCCCAAAAAAAGAGCTCAAGGTTCCAGCAAAGAGATTGTTTTGTGTCCCTGTCATCCCCTGCCAAAATGACCATGTCCCCAGTGTGAATGGCCTGTGGATGGTCCTGATGTCTTTGACAAGACATACAGAAGTCAGGCAGCTGGAGTCAGGAGTGGAGGAAAGGGCTAATCCTGATGTCGGTCCACCTCTGATCAAATATGTTGTTTGACTTTATCTCACACATCTCAGACATTTCCATGTGAAATATTGTTTTGGTTTAGTGCACCTAAAGTATTGACTGCTTATACTGGGACATGTTGGTGTCTGTTCAGTGACCTCAGGATCATTTCAAAGTTTTCTTTGAACAGTCTTAAGATTGTTTTTTATAAACAGGCTTGACTGTGGCATGCAGCCAGTCGGCCCCTTTGGCAGCATTGGGCATCAGCGCATGCAGACTGATCAGAAAGCTAATTTCTCTTATCTTTCACTGGAACTATAGGCTTTAGGGTTTCACAAATAGATAAGGACGAGTGTCAAGAATGATAATTTAGCCTCCTGCCTTTCTGATGAAATAAGATACCAGTTTCCCCCCTGGTTTATTATTTTAGGGATATATTATGGAAGATCATCCTACAGCACATTGTAGTTTTTACTTTATCTTACATTTTCATATTGCTTTATGTATGAGATTATGGTTTCAGCAGCACAATGCACAGACTCTTGGGGTTATGTGACAGTAAGATTTCATTTAAACCCTTTTAGGGTTGTTTTCATCTTAATGTGACCTTTTTCCAAGCCTGGCTTACTAACTCATTTAATCTACATTTAACTGTTTGTGCTGTAAACTGTAACATGTATTTTGAAAGGCAATTAAGCAATTCACAACTCCTTCATCAGGTCACTATACGTTGTCAAGGGTGTTTTTATATTAAGCACGATTAGAGTAGTTTTTCAGTACCCGGCTGGTAGTGCAGTGGATGATTGCGTATGCCATTGGCCTGGGGAAACGGGGTTCAACTCCCTCCCAGTCCCGGCTACAAAAATGGGTGAGGGTTGCTTCAGAAAGTGGTGTAAAAAAACTAATGCCAAGTCTACAAGTGGATCTGTTGCGGCAACCCCGGAAGGCAGCAGTCAGAAAGGACAATAACGGAGTAGTTTTTCAGTGTGTTTGGCTCGTTAAGGCATGTGACGATGATATGTGCATACCACCAAAACGCACCAGAATTGCTTGCTTCAGGGTTGGATTCCAAACTTTGCACTTTTTGAGTAAATGGAGAAGGATGAGGGAGAGATGCTGTGTTGTAAAAACCACAAAGTAAGGTCAAACTACAGTCTGGACTGACACCCAGCTTTTTTCATTCACAAGCTGGATTTGTTGGCTCTATTTCGATTCAGTCCACTTCCATCTAAGGTTATGCACTTCAGTGATCGAGCTGCACTTGAGCACAGTGAACCCGGATGAGCTCAGAAGTAAACTTTTCCAATAAAGTTAGTTACAGCCATTGAAGGACTTGAGTCTACACCCACATCATTCACCATTTATCACACAACTTGAGGTCATATTGTTCATTCCTCAAAACATTCATGAGGTCAGACCTCAAAATTCTTTAGGAACAGATATCTCCTTTTGTCCTGACAGGTGTCCAGTACTTGTAATAATCCCAGTGAGGTGCAGTGATTTCCTTTGATGTTAGGCTACTGCACTGGAAACATTTAGCTGGAATGTATTCCTATCAAATGAATTTAAAAAAATCTGAAACGACCGTAAAGAGAGGTCCACTTTAGGTTAGAATAGCTTGGTAGTCCTGTGTGAGAAGGAAGGGCAAGAAGTTCAGTTGTACAAGTGATTCCCTCTTACTGTGTCCTCTATGAACATGACAACCCACTGATATAAATGAAATACGGTTTTATGGAGGCTTACATTTTTAAATTGGAGGTTGTTCTCCAGAGGGCTTAAGCATGTGAGGAGGAAAAAAACTGTTGTAAAGTGAAGTGTTGATTATTAATGCATGTTGTTAACTTGCCATTGCATTAGGGGAAATTGGAGCTTGTATTATTCATGTATCCTTTGCTTTTAATCTCTTGGCTGAAACTCACACACTTTCTCTGCACCACCCTCTCACCCTCCTTCCCTCTATCTGTTTTTCCTCTCCTTTCTCTTCCTTTTTCTCTCCATCCCCATGTGGGTGCTCGCTGTTCGTAGAATGAGGTGTTTCCTGAACCCCTCTTCACCTGGACAAGAGTTGGGGGCCGTCTGCTGGATGGCAGCACTGAGCGAGAGGGCAAAGAGCTGATCCTGGAGAGAGTGCCAGCTGAGCTCAATGGCTCTATGTATCGCTGCACGGCTCAGAATCCTCTGGGCTCCACAGATACGCACACTCGCCTCATAGTCTTTGGTATGTACGCTCAATTCAGCAACACGCCCTAGCCCCATTCCGGAGTGGCTACTACACTAGCAGTTAAACTGCAATCACATTTAAGATTGATAAATTATTTAGAACACAATGAATATGAAACATTTTTTGCGTCTGCCCAACTTGGGTCCACAAGAATTATCGAGAACACTTATACAATTACACAGTTAAATGTCACAGAAACTTACATAATTCTACAAAATTCATTTTATGTATCTACAATATCTTTGAAAAATACTAAGAGATTTATGTGACCGCTTTAAGGTATGAATCATTAATGCAGCTAAGTGTGTGATTAATAAGAGATTGTATTCCTAATTGGCTTAACAACACATTCCTTTTCAGGCTGTACTTACTAAGGATAACTATTCTCTGGCAAGGGATTTAATCACTGATCCATCTATGGCATGTCTTATACTGCTCTCACATAAACACCAACAGCCAACAGTTGCATCAAAGGCCCATAATGAAATCAAACAACCTTTGTTGTTCACAGTGTTAGAAAAGGACTTTGTTCAGTGGCCAAACCAAGGTAACGTGTTCATCGGAACCTGGAAGTAGTTCATTTACTAGTGTTGATGTGGGAGCTGGATTGCTTACAGCCTCTATTATATCTGTTTGTCTTGCTCCTCTGGATCTGTTTACTTTGGACTCTCGCGGAAGAACTGGGATCTGCCTTTGCGAGCGTCATCAGAAAGCTCTAACAATGCAGTGAGTTTTAGTGAAATAACGGCTACTGTGCTAAAGCCTCTTGAGCCCCTTTCAGGTGTAAACGTGATGGCAAAAATCCCAATGTTAGTCTCACAAGATTGTTTTGAAAGAGTTTATATTAATGGATAAGCTACATCACACAGTGTTAAATACGCACACATTTTTTATATAAATTAGGCATTAAATCTCTTAATTCTATCTCATGATTGTGATTGAAGTATGAGGCCTCACTCACACTCACATGGATAATCAATTAAATTTTAAACATAATTTTTTTATCCTTCATTCATGCAACCCTTTGGAAAAGTGAGCAGACTATTTCCTTGATATCATTATTTCACACCATTGTTTCTTAACAGAGTTAGCAATCCTCCTGCATAACAGATATCATGCAAGCATTGAAGCTCCATCCATAAAGACTGTGTTGTTGGAACAGAGCCATTTACAAAACACAGCCCTGTCTGACAGCCCAGAGGACATTACTATATCTAAATAAAGATACTGCTGTGAACACATTCCATTACATTTGAAAATGGAGAAATGTGAGTTGCACTCATGCATTCACGTCAGCCCTGAAGAACCCTATTATTGTACATCAGGTCAAAACCAGTTTTGTACTTCATTGAGTCTGATACACAGAATCCAAACCGCAGCCTCTGCCCAAAACACTTTTGTGAACAAGTTTTTAAGGATGTCACAAATGTACAAATTACTGGGTGGGTCTAATAAGCACACCCTTTAAAGGGAAAGTGCCACTTTAGGGAGGCGTTACCTTGGGAGGCATTTTGTTAGGAAGAACACTAATGTCTATTTAACACCCTGATGCACCCTCAGGTGTCATCGGCTACGTGCCAAGTATGGCCCATCTGTCTGTCTGCTCCTTGTAGATTGCTTCCACTCACGCTTAGGGGAAGTAAATGGTGATTAAGTGACCTTGGCACCGTCCCCCGCGGCCTTGAGATGAGACACTTTACTCTCTGCTGGGGGCGAAGAGATAGAGGTATTTGTTGGGCTCTGCTGGCTTGGCAAAGCTAGTTCAATATAAATCATCAGGAATAATAGAATATAATGACAGCTTGGTATAGACACTCCACTGACGATGGGCAGCTCTCATGTCTTGATGATGTACATCTTAAGCCACCCTGAGTGATAATACCTTCTGAGATTACTGTGAAGTGAGTCAGCACTGAGGAGCCAGGCAGTGAGACACACACACACACACACACACACACACACACACACACACACACACACACACACACAAAACAGACAGACAACCAAACTGCACACACATGCAGAAACACGCAGATATGTATGCTTATGCAAATTCACATGGGCAAGCAAACACAGGCATGCATATGCAGAGTGCGCACACTAATTTCCCTGTACCTCTCAGAGGAGCTGCTATGTTAATGTGGTTGCAGCGAGACCAGAAGAGTTTCACACTGTGTGAAGTTTCCACCTGCTCATATATGAAGTACAAAAAAAATAGAAAAGGAATCTAGCCATGTTGCTAATGCTCAGCAAGCCCTCCTGCTTCCTCCTTTGCAATTACTTTATCCCTCTGAGAACTTTGAAAACACGTTGTCAGAGAGTATTATGCAGAGGTAGACATTGGAGCTGTTTATTAAAGGTGGAGTCAATTTCTCCACACCTCTTTCCCAGACTGTCTGGCCACAGCTGTAGTTGACTGGTCTCACTGCTGCTAAAAGTGTCCTGGTTGTTCTGATGCAGTGCTCTGTGTTCCCACTTCCATTAACAGGCCCGGTGTTTCTCACTGGGGATGTGCCATTTAACATGTGCTTCAGGGTTAGGGTTGGGGGTTTGACATTCAGCTTCATTAGAAAGCCAAGATGACTATTTTTTTCTCTTTCCTTTCCTCATGTTCTTTGTCCTCTTGTTAATTTCTCCCGTCATTCAATGAGTCACACAGTCACTCAATAGGGGCTACAATTTATGGCCATCTCTCACGCTGATCTTTCCTTCTTTGTACTCTTTTTTTCAACAGAAAATCCAAGCATGATGAAAAACACACAGAATCAGAACAGTAAGTATCTCATGATTAACTTTGAGTGTATGTTTCATGCATCTCACACTTCCTGCTGTTTTTCTCATTCATCTCCTGTATGCAATTCCAGAATAAAATGTGCAGTCAGTAACATTGTGCAGTCTGCTGACTCAGAAAATGTGTGCAGAAATGTGGCACTGATCATTCTTTGGGAGACAGCTGGGTCAACATTCAAAGTATTGATAGGTGGATGCTGTTTCTCCATTCTGTCTTGAATGCATTTTCCCAGATAGACTATGTGAGAGTGATTCAGTCAGGATTAATCTCCAGCACTGTTCAGTAGCAGCAAGCAACAAGCCTCTCCCGGTGACTAACCGGGCCTGTCACTTTTGGTTGAGAGTGAGATTATTGGCATTTCATATGTGCAGTAGTGGCTCATTTGCGGCTTCTGAGATTATCATATGTAAAGATGAGGGATTGTCAGGAGAAGCCGTAGGGCTGTGACAACAACCTTTCCATCTCGCCTCTTTTTCTGCCTCTCCCTCTCTCTTTCTACTTCAATCTCTTTGCCTGTCTCTCCTCTCCTCTGCTTTGACTTTTAATGCTCACTTTCTGTCTCCCAGTGCCAACCTCTCATCCTGTTTCATCCTTTTTTGGTTGCGCTCTCTTTTTTCAGCATGCTTATTTCCCTATCCCACACTTCTGTCTCTTTACATTCAGCCATATTTACATCTCCTAATTTTCCTCTTCAGCCTAGTTCAGTCTCTGATTTTAGCTTTTAATGCAGGCACATGTATGATGCATTTTTTAAAAAAATTAATATAGATAGATAGATTCTGGTTAAATGGCCCACTAGAAATAACAATCAGCAAGCAACACCCCTATCTTAATTAATCCCAAACTTGATAAATGGTTATATAGTATAATATAGTAACATGTTGAGATCAGTCTGTTGAGTAGTTATTAATGAAAGGATCTTCTGTGTTATTCTGTAAAACATTGGTAATATTCATTAAATTCAAAAGGTAACTTATGCACCTTGAACCAGGAAACAATACAACCCCTGTATCGTAATAGTTTTTGAGCTATTGTTGATGAATTAGAAAATGGATTTGAATGGCATAATTTCATAGCATATAATCCCTCGTGCATGTGTGTGATGCTCACGTTTGTCCCAGCATACAGTGTGAACAGCTTCCCAAGCAGATGGCAAGCAGAGCTGTCTTTAAGCTGAACCGCCCAAGTCAGAAGAGATTTGAACAGTCTGACATTGGCTTCACTCTTTTTCCTCACTTTTCTTCTTTCCTACTCCAAAAACATCTCATTTTCTCCAACACTCCATTTCTCTGTCTCTCCCTATCTTTTCTGTCTCTGCGAGATGTAGGGATGCAAATCTGAATATGCAAATGCCATGGTAAGCACGGGAGCAGGTGTGTCACAGCAAGGACAGAATCAGGTCAGCATGGACGCACAGACATGCCTTGCATGCAAGTCAAGTTGGTGTACAACACAGTCCAAGAAGTCACCACCAGCGTGCCCGACCGCTTAATGGATGAATAGCCAGCTCCTTGGCTGGTGCGAGTGGGAAGGACTGCCTCTGTCAGTCAGACATGTATGATAGGGCTGCAGCAGACAAGAAAACTACGCTTCCCATGAGAGGTTACATTCATTCATCTTTGTCAGGGTTCCACTGTCCCAGACTTGTCAAGCTGCACTCTGTAACAATGAACTGAAATCAATGGATGAGTGAAATTGAGGACATGTTTGTGGTTATCATGAGATTGTGGGAGCAGCGCATCATCTTGGCTGGTCATGCAAATCATAAAGAGAAATTGATAATGACTAACAAAGTCTCAACTGATAGTCTTTACAGTTATTTACAAGCCAGGAGCCATAATCAAATATTTACATGTTTTTGGAAGACATTCACCATATGTCACTTTCCATCATTCCAAATGCTCTTTCAAACACAGGTCAGAGACATTTTAGGTCCACTAACTGAGGTGGCATCATCCTTTGTTAAAAAGAGCATGTTTCCTGTGAAATCACTCCCAGTTCAAATTCAGCTTGGCAGAAATGCATCGAGATCTGAGCCAAAAACTGAAGGCAAACAGATGGTGGGACGACTTGCATCTATGACTCTAGACTGGAAGGGGACCTTATGGTTGGATAAGCCCATTACAGAATGAAATGAAGTACTTATTGAAAAGATCCAGTTGTTATTCTCTTGTGGTGTATGACTTGAGTAGAATATGCTGTATATGAGGATGTCAGATTAAATAGAGTTATGTGGAGATTTAATTTGAACTGTCCTGACAAACATATTGATGTACTATAATTGTTACAACAGTCTGGTCTCACTGTCAGAGCATCAAATATGGATGGCATGTTGATACTGTCGTACCAAGCATTCTTTTTTTTCTGACCGAACCTATGTGCATCAGATGCTCAGCACAATGGACGTATAGCTTTAGGAGCAGAGATCTGCTGTGTAAAACGCCCTGAGGAGCAACTTGGGGGTCCAGCATCTTGCTCAAGGACACACCAGCATGCAGACAGTAGAACTTTCAACCACTCCACCCACTGAGTTACATCTCCTACTCCTGTACATCCATTCTTTACATACAGTCTGTGATTACAAGCTTACTTATTTTAAGCCAAACATAACCCAAAGTAGCTTTTGTTGTCTAAGCCTAACACCTCCTTTTCACAAAATAACTCAAGTTATATCACTAACCATGACCATATCAACTTTAACTTCATTATCCAGACTGTCTCACATTGTGATTGTCTGTGTCGTCTCAATGTTGGCAAAATCTGAGTCTGAACTGTTGATAATGTCAGCAAAGCCACGCCCAGAGTCATTTCCAACTTTCCTCCCACAGCAGTCCCACTTCCACAGCCTTCTCTGTAAGGTGTCCATGAGGGAGCTGCAGAAAACAATGGCAGCATAAAGCTGCCGTCTCTGCTGATCTCTCCCCTATAATCTAGTATCCCTGCTGTGGGCCTTGGAACAACAAGTTCAAAGCGTAAACAATAAGTCTGTTTTTTTCTGAGGGTTCTTCAAATATTGGGAAAGAAAAAATGTCTTTGTCTCAAATGCACCATAAGCCTTGTGGGAATATCTTTGGGTATAACTTTATTGTATATAGACCTCAACATCCTCCCAATGCTGTATTCTTCATATACTGTATATTTACAATAATATCACTTACTGTACAATGTTTATAATTTTGCCATCCTGCTTTTCCATGTATACAGTATATCATCTATTCCATGTCTGCAAAAGTGCCTGCTTAGACCCATTGTTATTTGATTGTTGTTGTTCTTAGTATAGAATTAGCAAATACGCCCCCAAAATGTCTTTTGTGTCAGAAGGGGTGGCATTTCTATGAATTTGATTGGACTGAAATTAAACAGGTTTACAAAGTGACTTTGTGTTAGCACAATTATATTCTTTGAAACTTTAGCCAGCTGTCCAGAAACAAGCTGAGAGCAAATTAGTTACCTGTTAGAGAAAATGTTTTAATGGAAATACCAGGTTACTTCACACTAAATCAAATTCATTGCATTCATAAATAAATTTAAATAATGTTTTAAAGTACAGTTTTAGAAATATTACTTGGTGTGTCTTATTGACTGTTTCTTTCGTGTTCGTAGATGGAGCCTCCCGCGTGGACGTGCTCGGACTAACGTGGATGGCACTTGTCCTCACAGTGATAGTGGAACTGACGTGAAATCTCTCATCCAAGACACTCTGGCACATACACACACATAGTTATCCTTCATACGCACACACACACACACACAATCACACACATTTTTCACAAACCCTGCAAGCCTTCTCCAGTCATCCACAGGCTCTCCATGCGTCAGTCGATCAGGAAACAGTGCCATCACGGGATGGCGCTTCACTGTTTTTTTCTAATAAAATAATAAGCAAGGTAATGATATTAAAAGAACAACATGATGAACATGACAATAACCACCTCCTATAGAGCCCTGCCCAATTACACCTTTTTTGTTTCTTGTCCCACATCTGCCTGTTGATCAATAAAATCAGTTGATTTGAAACGGAAAAAGAAAATAAGCATTTGGATTTATTTTGATGAGTGAAAATGTCATTGGTGTTGACTGAAATGTGAAAAGTGGAACTGACTAAGGATGTGCCACCACATCAACCACACCCATCTGTTAAATGTGCTGGGATGCAACTGATTAGCAACACGCTAATATACCATGGGGAAACAAACAGATGCTCCAAGAGAACATTATTTTTTATTAATATACAAGTATTCCTTTTTTCCTGATGGTGCGGAATGTACAAGAGGATTTAAAAATGCATTAAGAAACTAGAAAAAAAAAATCTCCTTTTTGAGTGTATTTTGTGTACATCAGTGTAAATATTGAAAATAATTAAAGATTATATGGGTTATGGTGAGGGATGGTTGTTGATGTAGCTAGAGTTTACACTTCACTTTTGTTTGTACTCCATTGAACACTGTTCTTAGAGACAATTCTTGGCTGAAAGGACAAAAACATAAACAGCCTTTGTGTTTCTCATTTGGGCTTTTTATATCTATATGGCAGGTCTCCATGGACAGAATTAAAAAAAATCTAACATATGTCTGTTTTGGGGATGTGGTGCATGTAACGTTTGAAGATTATTTCTCCTTTTGGTGTGTTGCAGTTGACAACACTGCAACTCATTGTCACTGGCCTGTAATCCAGTTATTCACTTGTGACATACTATCTTAAGTGACCTACATTGTGTACAATACGTAACTCTTACCCGGACATCTGCAGTACTAGTAGGATCATTTTAGCCGCCATCCCGAGGGAGATGCTCACTTGAGGCAGTGTGTGTAAACAGGGTTGTTGCATTTGTTTCATTTCACGTGTATTAAAATGGAGAGATGATAAATCTTCTAAGCCTTGACTTTACTTATAACACTGACATGTTTTGTTGTAGATGTGCGACCTGCAGTCTTCTTCGATGCTTGGTAAGGCAGAATTCAGCATATCATTGCTCAATCTGTCATATCTAGATTGTGATAGGAACTGTTTACAATCGTATTTGATGATAATCTCATCATATGATGGAAATTTGAAGGACAGTCTGCTTTGAGACAGAGACACTTAGAGGCGTTGATTCCTGCTCAATTAACAGGCAAAGCTCCAAAAAAGACTTTCAGATCTCGGACTGTACTGACCCCAACATGACTTTCAAAGGAGATTTCATATTGCTGTTAACCCTTTCTAGGGTTTGTACTCTCTCACACAAGGGTGTCTTAATGCAGAATAATCCTGATTTTTTTGGACATCAGTGAGAAGAATTGCATTTTAAGCTATTCTGAGGACACAATGTGTATTAAGGGATTAAGGTTTAAACCAGGTGGGAGGTAAGAGGGGAGATTTCTAAAGCTTAGTGAAATAGCAAGGATGGACCTATCCGTTTTGGATATCGACTCACCTTGCCAAGTACAATCCATATTTCTGTATTCTGGAGATGAGAGCTGCATAGCACAAACATTATTAACAAACGGTCATATTCACTTTGAATTCTTTTTTTCCAGTGAGGGTGAATCCTTATCCACCCACTGTACAGCATTATAACCCAGATCTCACTTAAATTTTAATTCAAGAGACACTATAGTGTTTTTTTTTAATGTTGCCTCTCATTTCACATGGAAGAGAGATAAATAGATTGTTGTCTATCTCTTAATGAATTATAGAATGTGAAAATTGTCTTTATGTACAGTAATTATCACGCTAGAACATATATCATAACTTTTTGTGTATGTGTCTGCAACTGAAACAGGCCATATGTATGTATTATTTCCAGGTTCTTGCTTATATTTTGCAACACGTTTTCATTTTGTAATGTTAAAAACACATTATTTTCCCATACTGTCTGTCTAAATACATCTGTATTTATGCTCTGTCTGAAACTCCATTTTAGTGTCTGTTCCCCTCCAGTAAAAAGTCCACTCTGCTCTGATTGGCTTGTGAGAAAAAAATATGGTGCACCTTTAAAGCTGAGCCTGCACATGACATGATATGTCCCATTTAATAGTATGTATGAACACCTCATGTCGCTTAGAATTCATAAAATGTGTTCAAATTGTTCTGGACCAAAATGATCTAAGAGGCAGTAGATATATCCCATTTAAATATATGTCATTATTACCTGATTACCTTATTGTAATTTTCTGTTACCCAGAAAGACTTTACGCTGTATGCGAGCATTTAACTGGTCTCTTCAATAGTAATAGCTCTTAATTATAGGAACATCAATGAAAAATAGAGCAAGCTTTTATGTGCACCTTTTGTTAGAAGGTTTGATGATCCTGGCAAGTTTGAGCCACCTTATCTTTATCAAATTGGTGTATTTCTTCAACAACATTGTGCATTCTTTCTCTGCCTATCATGACTCACTAATCCTCATAGTTATACAGGGAGAAAACAGAAACACCTGTTAAAAGGGTCCTTTATTCCCACTGTTCTTGTTCAGTAGCATGTTGCACACCTATCATGGATGGCATAAGCAAGAACAGGTGAAAGTGTCATGCAAAGATGCACTTGAATGACTGTCATTGTCTTTTTTTTTAAATAGCTCATCTGAGCTGGGAGCAATAGTGAGGATAAGAAGAAGCCTCTTTTTGCTCGTTTTTTAATAATTCAGTGGTCAACCATACCTGCAGAATCCAGTTTCCTTTATACAGTCTGCAGACTTGGCTATCGGGTGACCAAACAGAGGCTATGACAGCCAGGACACCTGACACACCCTCTGTTTGCCTTTCCATGTGATGCTGCTTTAAATGCTCCACAGAGTGTGGTTAAAATAAACACTGTGCTGTTGTTGACTGCAGGCTCTCCCAAGTGTGTTATCAGCAACACAAATGACGGCCTGACAGCTGCAACTGAGAGACATGGCTGCTATATGACAGAGATGTATGTTTGCATCTCAGTATAGTGTATGGAAATGAATGACACTGTCAGGTTTCTCTGTAGACACCATTTCTGTCTGGCTCAGATGGTTATCTGTATTATTTACAGTTCTACGTGTTTATTCATTGTCCGACAGCATCCTTCAACTTATCTTTAGAGAGAGGCATTTTAGCATCTGCACTGTCACAGAAAAGGACCTGTGGTCTGTGGCATGGCTGTGCAAACAGATGTATCCTGGTTATTAAGTATTTGATAAATATCACCTATCATAACTCCCCACCCCTTATTCAAACAATGTTTTCCTCCCGCAGCTCCAGTTGTGTGTTTCAGAAAGTTAGGGAGCATTATCTGTCATGTTTTTTTCACACATTTTCCCTTTTTTTCACTGACATAATAACGCAGAACCTGAACCACCTCTCCTGTTCGCTTAAACACAGAGCAAAAGATGCAGCCACAACAACATACTTCAAACAAATTTAGGATTCGAAGGTTATTTGACATTTGTGTGAGTCATCAAGCTACATAACCAAATATTGATCTATGAGATTTTTACGTATTCTGTGTATGGCTACTGAATCTGCATCTGACATGCCACAGGTGGTGCATGACCAGTGCCCCGCCTCTGCGGAGCCAGGGATGCAAATAGTACCTCTCATGGTATCATTTTACACTTGATCCTTTGGGCAAAGAGGCGCAGACATCAGGTCACAACAGCTCATTTACAATGAAAACCAGTCAGCGTGCTCCTGTCAACTGAGACATATTGACAATATTCAATAGAATCAGTCAACCAGTCACTGCTGCCATCACTGCTACAGCTATGCCCATTGCAGAGCTTGTGGGAGTCCAGTTTGACATGCAGCTGCTGTTGAAACTGAGTGTCTCTGTGGCTGCGGTGCTTCTAGTTTCATGGGCTTACCGGTTCTACAGCTCCAGGGATGGAAGGCAAATCCAGCTCTGCATCAAAGACAACAAAGAACCAGAAAATGCAACCTGCCAAAACTGCAAGACGACACTACGAGCTCAAAGCTCACCAAAACATGACGCGGATGCTGGGGCCAATCAGCCCAGACCCTCGGACGCAGACTCAGCCATTGATGACCTGACATCTGACGGCACCAAGGAAGCTTGTCCACGCCAGGCTGAAAAGAGTGAGGATGCATTAAGTATGTCATATATTGACCAAAATATCAGCATGAAAGGAGAGATACTCATTCCTGAGAAGCAGGCAGAGGTTGCCACCAGTAATATTTCATTTGGAGCTGCTTTGAACCTTCCTCATCCAAATGAGAGTGGGTTGACCAGTACAACGGGGCGCCGCTCCCCTTGCTTTCTGCAGAAGCTGGAGGGCAGTGTGGGTGTGGGCAGAGAGTTACGGCAGGACTTTGAGCACCAGGGGGCCTACTCCAGCTTCCTCTCCAAGGCAGAGATCAAAGTGGAGGATGCCAGTGTGGTGCTGGAGGGAACAGGAGACCAGATTGTGCACGGAAAGATATATGATTACTATGTTGAATCTTCCTCTCACTCTATTACAGAAACAAACACTGTGTTGGGTCAATATGAAAGGAACGCTGAGTCACACTCTGTAGAGCCTGGAAGTCGTGGCAGAAGCTTCAAAGAACCTCCATCCTCTCTGAGCCCCATCATCATGTGTGACTTGTTTTTAACACAAAGCACTGTTGAGGATTCCTGCTCGCTGGGAAGCCTCAAACTGAGGCACCCTGCAAGGCCTGTACGGCTCCTACGCAATGGGAGCTATCTGTCTGCAGCAGAGCAGTCTGAGCTTCCCATCCCCTTTTTAAATACAACAGCCTCAACTCCAATGACCCACTCTCTGGCCCCAACCAGCAGTGAGTCCATTTCTGTTCGCCCTATGATCTGTCACTCTACAGACAACAAAGGCCTTAATGTGAGGGAGGGGGCTGATCTAGAGTCTGGAGCAGCATTTTTACACCTTCCAGGGAAAAATCTTGATAGCACAGATTTGGAAAGCTTGAAGAGTAAACTCGATTTGGGTAACTGCTTGGAGTCTCTGTATCTGGCCAAGAAACATAGACAGACCTCTGTGCAGCAAGCAGCCCTGGGAGTCATGTCAGACAACTACCTCCAGGTGCTCAGGGACCCCAGTCTTTACGGGCGGCTGATGGCGGATGAGCGGGAGCTAATCCGGAAGCAGAGAATGAAAGGGAGAAGATTTGTCATGGTAGCAGATATGGACCCTCAAGACTGGGCGAGGAACACAGGAGGACAGACAGCAGAGATGGAGCGGAGGAGGACGTCCAGCGCAGTGTATTATTATGATGACTATGAAGATGCCTGGCATGTACTCTGCCTGATCCCACAGGAGGTCATCTCTAAAGCTTGCGCCATGTGCACAATGGATAACTACTTATTCATAGCAGTGGGCTGCCAAGGCACGGACAGAGAGATGATACCCTCAAAGAGAGTGTTTTGCTACAATCCTTTGACATCAATTTGGAAAGAGATCAGTCCTATGAATGAAGCCAGGCCCCGCTGCAAACTGGCAGCATTGGAGGGATATATCTATGCCATCGGTGGGGAGTGCCTCTCCTCAGTGGAGCGCTACGACCCACGATTGGACAGATGGACATTTGTGGCTCCACTGCCTAATGATACATTTGCTGTCGCGCATCACGTCACAGTGTGCAGCGGAGAGCTGTTTGTTTCTGGGGGAACTCTTAGATATATGCTACTGCGCTACAACCCCAAAACCAACAGCTGGAGGCCAAGTCTGTTGGTGAGCAGCAAAGACAGAACTGCAGATATGGTAGCTGTGGGGAGATTTTTGTATCGGTTTGATGTTAATCCTCTGCTGGGGGTCAGCGTGTACCGCTATCACACAGTGGCTCGACTATGGTACGAGTGCAGCTCTAAAAGGCTTCAGCACTGCCCTGCCTTCCAGTGCGTCACGATGGATGGAACTATCCATTGTGTCAGTCGTCAATACACCATGAGGTTCGAGGCTGATGAGATCTCTCCGCATTTCAGAGATGAGAATTTGAGTGTCCTCTCTGCAGCAAAGGGCATACTTTTCCCCTTTGTCCTCTCACTCCCTGATAAGAAGCCTCGGCAGACCAGCGTGTAAGGAGGATCCAGTTTTCCATTAATGATAAGGTGGTGATGGAGTATCCCTATAAGTGCATGCTTTACATCAAGTGTCTTGTTGACTGAGTGGGCTTTACTTTCTGCTTGACCCAAGCCCAGATATTACTGCAACATTGTAATCACTGTGTTGTCACTTATTTGATGTGCTAGTCAGATCACCTTTCCACCTTTTCAGTTTCTGAAACTGCTAATACTATAAATGTGTGTTTCTTATGTCTCAGCCTCTGGCAGTGGATGCAAAGTATTAAACTAAGTCTATAATTCTTGTCAAAGTACTGTTTTCCTAGATTTACGGATGTGCTGCCATGTAAATTGTTTTCTTCTTTGATTCGCCACTCCTCCCTGCCATTAAGTTAGTTTATATCATCCCAGATGCTTAGCCTCTTTAGATAATTCATAAATAAGTCTCAGAGTAAATGAGCTCATTCAACTCTAACACATTACAGAGACTGTGCAGTATAGTAATAATCTGTCACTGTTGCTCCACTGGGGAGGGCACAAGTATAATTTACACAGTGGCCTGGATACAACGCAATTATCTACAGTTGCTCTTTAAACATGACAGGGTGTAAATGGGTTTGTCATATAATATGAATAGGCGAGTTTCTAAAGCATTTGTCACTACTTTTTAAACTCTTGCAACACTAAGACTTGCTTGTATTTTTTGTAATTTTACTCACTCTCCTGTGGTGGCCAGAAAGATATGTATTTGTTCTGTCTTTAAGACTGAATCTCTCTATGGTTTTATAAACATTGAATAAATACATGAATATCATTTATTGCATATTAATACATAATTATTGACTATGAGTATCAAATCAAACGTCTACTCCAGTATTTGTGTGACCTATAATCAATGATAGCATAACACAAGGTGTTAAGTGTTGAGCAATTGCATTAAGAGTGGAAATATGCATAAGGATGTCACAAATAAATCCATCATTGTTTCCTCTTTTACTGTATCACTGATCAGGACTTCAAAGACATGCTCCAGACAGGTTCATGAGGGTGACGTGCTGCTACAGCACCATCATGTGGCTCGCAGGGAAAACACAACCATACTGGGGGTGAGATGTGGTTAGCTCAAGACCACAACACAGAGACGCCATGTGACATGCAGGCATCAGCAACATGGCAGAGAGACTAATAAGCTAAGCAGTAGGCGAGACAGAGGGCTGATCAGCTGCACTAGAAGGCAGCAGGCAGGCAGGGAAAAGGGGAGACAGACGCAGATGGTTGACCATCAAACATAGGCATCTTTGATTCTTCCTAATTAAACACTTTGATCCCCTGTAACAAAACACCTATTGGAATGGGAGCCAGACATGTCCCTTCAGATGTTGCCTGGGATAACCCAATGCCTCGAGTTTGCCCCAATACTCGGGTCACTTCTGGCATCAACAGTTGTTTTATTTATTTATTTTCCACAGCGTATCGAGGGTAACAGCCCATGCTGAATTTCAGACATCAAGTGTGCAGAGAGAGGGAAAATTTGCATGTAATTATTCAGTGTCTTGTAAACAGACACATACTCACATGTATAATCACTGTAACTATTCACCACACAGCAACACACAGTAAACCCACAGTAGTCCTTACAGTGACATAATGAGAACCGTATTGATATTTTTTTTATTTCTTTTAATTTCCCAACTGGTTTTTCATGCTGCTAAAACAAAAGAGGAAGCACACAGCAGCAACACTTTGAGCAGAGTATCTACATTACCGAACAGAATATGACCCAATTCAAGAGACACATCGTTTGTCTCTAAGTCTGTTGTGATCGCGGAAGTTGACTCAAACAGGGATCTGGGATTTGTTGTAGTGGGAGCTGCCTCAGATCCAGGTCCTTGTTGTTGTGATTGGCTACATGGAGGTGGCTGGAGAGCATGCGAGAAGCCCTGGCAAAGCGCTTCTGGCAGAAGGCACTAAGTGGGTGCGCCTGGTATGCTGACCGGTACACACTCAGTGACGGGAGGTGTGACTGCTGCTTTCCCAAATAGTGCTGTGTGGACTGCAGTGGGCCAGATTGAGTTGGAAGGGCTGTAAAGGAACACAGGAGAGAAAGTTAACCACCATGTCACTGCAGCCATTAATTATGCTGGTGACTGATTTGGAACAATAAAAGGCATCTGGGGCCACCCACATTTAATTGTTCATGAGCACAACTGCTGATGTGTTTTGCCCATACAAAATTAAATGTGCTGTTTGCTCTGCAGCAGTGCCAGGTTGGTTTCATATGTAATTTACCATGTGTAATAATATAATATAGTAAGTACCAGATTTTGGCCAACCAGACCTCTCATGCTGCCATGTCAAACTGTGTGGATGCCAGCGTCGCAGAGTGGGCAAAGTATTGGCATGCTCATGCTGGTAGCTCTCTCCGTAGTGCGTGACCAAGTAATGAGATGATGGTGGACTGTTGTGGGCAAATAGCAGCTTGGATGGAAGCCCCTGGAAGACAATACAGATTAGTCTTCACATAGCCCGCAAGAATTGGTCTTCTCTGGATTAAGATATAGGGGGCATGACCTATTCTTTTATAATTATCTTCAAGAGGCTCACCATGTGACAGCTGCAAATTGCTCTAACTAGCCTTTAAGTGCCCAGCAGGACTGATGATTTTACACATTTTTCATGACTGCTGCTGAGTCTGAGCAGAAACTTGCTTTCATAAAGAGTTTTATCACAGCCCTTTATCTTTGCCATCAATATTATGCAGAAGTGGCCACGATTTAGAGAAGAAAGCCCTGACTTGCAGGGTTGTGACAGGCATTCAATTGGCGTTAATGCCGCGAATGAGCAGTTAAAGGCTGACCTCAGCTCTCAGCAGGGCAGATCTTCTCTCAAAGACGTCTGGCTTGAAGTCCCAGTGGGGCCGGTAGTCCACACGATTGGTGCTGTTGGCTGTCTGTGGCTCCCGAGTGAACTACGTCAGACAGAATAAACACACATCGCAAAGAGGAAAGAGGGTGGGTGGTGGTGGTGGTGGCGGTATGGGGGGGGTTACAGGGACTTGAGCAATGAGCCCAGCACAGCGATCAGCAAAGCTCACACTACACCATCGATCCGCACTGTTGTACGGTGTTTCTTGAGTCATTTTTCCTCCCAGCTCCTGAACCAGCAGCCCGTGGCCGAGCCTCACGTCGATGCAATTAGTCTCCAGCTCAAGGCTCTCTCGCCGGGAGGGTGTGCTGAGGTGGTTGAACTGAAGCTGCCTAATTAATAACTTTGTTGTAGATTTGACTACCAACTGAGGTGCTACGAAACCCTTGCCAGTCTTGTAGGATGGCATTATGTTTTGGATCTGCAGCTGGAAACGAATAGTCTGTGTTCACACATCTAGTTGCCCCTTCACTAATGCCCTCCCTAGAACGACTACTATCTAAGCACATGTTAACAACCACAAATAGGCACAGGACAAAATCAAAGCAATGTCAGATATGGACTGAACAACCTCATTCAAAGCTGAATCTATCAAAAATTATTAAACACTTCTTTGATTGGTCCAAAATAAGACAGCAAGAACTTAGCATGAGCAAAGTACAAAGTACAAGCAATAAGCAAACAAAATGCCTACCTGAAGTCTTTCTTCTGCCCAGTTGCCTATCAGCACTTTGTTTGAATACTTCTGCTCTATTTTCCAGCCAGTTTGGGCCCATTTATCTCGAGCCACCTCCATTCGGTTCATGCTTTACCTGCCATCAACCACACCTGACCAGGGAAACCTGAATTCCTGTAAGAACATGGTTAGCCAGTCAAACAGATAGCATGTATGGCAAAGGCAGTGGAGGGGAAATACAAGAGCTCTGTTGCTATAGATACAGCAAACACTGAAAGGGAAGGAAGGCAGAGTGTCCTGGAAGCAAATGGGAGATATCTGTGTTAAAATGAAATACATTTCTAAAGACTAAGGCATATGTACCTTTTATAACACCAGAAATTGTTTTCAGATTCCCTCAGGCTACTTTTCATTTTTGGAATAAAACAAGCCCTGTTTATTGATTTGTGTCCTCTGCATACACTATACTTTTAATGAAGAAGAACACTGTCACTCAAGGCAAGTTTTGTTTATTAAAATGTAAAACAAAGTGGAAAGTAGAATAAAGTGGTGTGATTGGGATCCTCACAGTGTTTTCATATAGTCAACAACATTATCCACAATCTGCAGTGCAGATGGAAAGGTGAGCCAGCCCTGATTAAAAAAGTTAATCATGCCATGAAATCCTTCAGTTACATGTTGCCAGGTGACTTTCATTCCCAAGTCCAGTAGTCGTTTCCTGTAAAGAATCCCATCATCTCTAAGGACATCATACTCACAGGTGAGGATGAAGGTGGGAGGTGTTTTCTGAATGACTGCGTCATCCGCTAATAAAGGTGAAACCTCATGTTCCAAGCCAGCTTTGACTGCATGATACACCTCCCCATCATATTTTGAGGTTGGGTGCTCGCTGAAACCTCGCTCAAGGAACTCGGGTGGAAGGTTGGAAGGGGAGAGCCAGTCCTCATGGCGTGGCTTGAGCTCAGGGGGGACATGGATGCCTTCCAACACATCCTGGCACAAAGACACATCCCCATTGAGATACTGCAGAAAGTAGAATGCCATACGGCCACGAAACAATATGGGCACAGCATGATTTTGCTGGTATGAGGGCAGGTTGAAATCTGCCATCTGCAGGGCCGGGTAGATGAGGACCTGAGCACAGGGGAATGGCAGATGTCCGACCTCTCTCCTCACCAGCCTTTGGCACAGTGCTGCAGCAAGGTTAGCCCCAGTGCTGTCCCCTCCAACTGCCACTCTGTGAGAGTCCACACCGAACTCTGCCTCAGCCACCGACAGGAAGTGACACAACGCTGTCTCACAGTCATCCAGCTGGACGGGGTACCTGTGCTCTGGGGCTAATCGGTACCTGAGAGAGAAGACAGAGGGACATGAGGGTGAATTCTGGCTCGTTAGAAGACAAGACTGTTTTTGGATGTTTGTGAGAATTGGAAGGTTTACGTACCCCACAGACACCACGGTTGTGTCGGACTCCTTGGCGATGTGCCGACAGACTTCATCAACAGAATCTGTTCAGGATAAGCACGTCATAGTCAGTGCAGAAAATGTTAGGATCTAATCTGGAGAGCCACCAGGCACTGCAGCTAGAACACAACTTTAGTTCTCTCGACCTACACTCATCGCTCCTGATTTCACATTTATATGATGACAGTTAATACTGATCTACACAGGGAGGAAACTAGCTATAATGTTTTCATACAGCATTTGTTCACAGTTTCAGACTGCAGCTTTAATAGATGAAACTCCAGACACAATGTGAATAAATAAAGTCATTAATCTGCAGATGCTATTGTAAGGTTGTTTGCATCATTTAAAGAGAACCTATTATGCTAATATTGAGGGTCAGTACTGTATTTTGAGTTTCTACTAGAATCTGTTTAATCTTCAAAAAAATTATTGCTTTCCTCATGCAGCTGTGCTGCAGTACCTCTTTCCACCCCCTCTGTTTGAGCTGCTGCATAATAGGTCCTCTTTAATTTCAAGAATATAAACAGGCAGTTGTGTTCACATACAAAAATTATGATTGTACATCAGACTGTTCAGTTATGGATGCAGATATACAGATCACATTTCGAACATATATGGTCAAACTACTGTAGTTTATTTTACATTATATCATTTTATATACCTATATTGCCCAACACCCATCCTCCCCCATGGAAATACACAAGGCCTCTTTTCAAGCCGCCACACACAGCAGTAGATTCGTAGACTCGCACTGGAACCTCAGAAAACTTCAGCTCCTTCACTCGCAGGCCCACAGGAACTGAATGTAAACGAGTCAGAAAACAGGCCACAAACCATCGGATGAAGCTGACCTGATGACAAATACCCAGGCGATGAAGGATCCGGCCCTTTTAGGAGAGAAACCACAGACCTATCACATTCATGGGAGACAATGTTTCAATTTAAAAATGAAAAACGTGTTCTTGATAGGTAAAGTCAAAGTTAAAGTTAAAGTCTCTCTGAAACCATATTTACAATGACAACATCAAGGAAGGGGAACACATGACCTTGCATTGTTACACCCTTGTTGATTTATTATCTAAAATGTCTCTTATCTAAACTTTATCAGTTGCAGGGGGACAAAGAAAGGACAGCTGTCTTTGAAAAGGCCCTAAAAGTTTTTTTTTTTCTGTCAGAGGCCTTATCCTTTACACTAAGGAATAAGCAAATGTAATAATTTAAAAGTTAATTTTAACACATGCAGAACATGACGGGAACATAAAATAATAAGCACTAACAATTCCATAGATGCTGTAGACACTCACCACAATTGCTATGCCAACAAACAAGCCATGGACCATGTGCAGTTTCCCCCTATTTGCAACCCCATGAGGAATGTCTGAATTCATCAGCTCAGAGTACACAAGTCCAATTACCAGGAGGAGGAAGGCTGCAGCAAGAGCAGCAAAGCCAATTATTAAAATTGCAGTGCCGATGTCCATGGTGTTGCTGGTCTGCTCCGCTGAAGCAGTCATTAGGAGTAAATGTTTTAGCTACCTGCCTTCGGCCACTTTCCACCACTCCCACATCTGTGTGAAAAGCATTTTGACCTTGGTTTCACTTAATGACGTTGGACTTCCTCTTGCCCAAGAAAAAAATAATTATATTCTTCAAATTATTTTATGGCTGTGAAGTAATTAACATGTTTCCCAAAGTAACCAAGTTATTTCATTAAATGTGTTATGTTAATAGAGCAATTTTGTAATCACCCATACATTTCCATAGTAGCCTAATCTTTAATTTACTACCAGTCCCTAGCAAAAAAATCTCAGATATCTGTTGGCTGTTTGTTGCCACGTTATTTCACAGCCCTAGCATTGAGTAAACTCAGTGAATGTCTTACAGCTGCACTCTTCACTGTCTGCTATCTTATGTAAAGGAAATACTGAGAACACCCTATCTGAACTTTCACAGCTGATCTGTAGATGGCAGTGATAGCATGAGTATAAATAAACAGTGTCTTCTAAAATGTACACTATTTACATTCTTGCATTCTGTGCAGCCTAAACCCATTTTCCACTCCCTGTAACATTGGTCTTTAAATTTCTATCCCTGTTTTTGCAAATCCACTGACTTATATTCAATTTAAAAGAGAGAATACTTCAGTTGGTCCTATGAGCTTCCTGTGCAACTTGACTTTGGCTCCATGTTTTGCAAAGCTCAGAAAATGTCCAAAATGAAGACAGCATCTGGAGTCGTGTTGCCTTCGAGTTTTTTAGCAGCACCCGAGAGGCTCTCTGCCTTCCCTAAGTAGCTGAGCCCAGCACAAAGCAACCATTGTGAGTGAGCTCTTTAAACTCATCCAGTTGCTGAAAAAGCCCTACATTCAGCGATACCAGTGAAAAATCACAGTGCCAGGGCCAAAAAATCACAGACTGGAATCTTGTCTGAGGCTCATGAATTTGTATGATTTGTTTAGGAGGTATTCAAGAAGTTTTCTGTCTGTCACTCTGCCAAGCTTCTGAGACTGGATCGACCTATTTTTGACCAAATTGCACTGTCACACACAGGATGATATAGTCTGCTGTAAAAATACAAATGGTTACCACAGCAAATTTTATTCAATCAACTGATGTGGCTTTGCACATGAGAGACCATTGCAAATGTAGGGTCACGCAAAAATTAAAACAATCATGTTCACTGACGTGCTGATGCAACACATGATTCAGTTATGTGATAAAGTGAAACACCTAGATTTCACTTTTACATTTTACATGTTTATGTTATGTGTTTGTAAGAAAGAGCAAAGTTCAGTAACTGGCTCAAGGGTACATTAGCAGACTTCTTATCACGGAAATAGAACCCAGACTGCACATTTATGTATATTTTGAAACCCATTTGCATGCTTATCATTTGTAGGCCATAGGGCTGGGTTGAAAAAAAGGCATCACGAGTTTAAAAGCTGATGTTTGGATATATAAATATGCAACAGGAAGGTAAAACACATTTTAACTGAAATATCCCTGACTGAATCGATATCTCCCGGCCCGGGGCCTTTCTGTGTGGAGTTTGCATGTTCTCCCTGTGTCTGCGTGGGTTCTCTCCAGGTACTCCAGCTTCCTCCCACCATCCAAAAACATGCACGGGGATTGGCTAATTTAAATTGTGAATGTGAGTATGAATGTGAGTGTGAGTGATTGTCTGTCTCTATGTGTCCTGTGATGAACTGGAGACTTGTCCAGGGTGTACCCTGCCTTTCACCCTAAGACAGCTGGGATAGACTCCAGCACCCCCACAACCCTATGTGAGGATAAGCAGTAGAAAATGGATGGATGGATGAATCGATATTGAATCTTGAATTTAATCGAATTGGGACCTTGTAATATCGAATCGAATCGATCTGGAAAATCTGAATCGATACCCAGCCCTAGTAGGCCAACTTCAGTTACTCATTTAGGGGTTAGTGTTGTGGTTACAATTGTGAGGTTTCTCAGTAGTGTGTTTGTTTAGTGCTTTGCTCATTGTTTGCTTATTTGTTTCACTTAATTAATAGGGGGCTGGACTAAGGATTAATTAACGAGTCATTTTTATAAAGCCCTTGACCAAATACGACCCCTATCAGGCAGCCTTACATAAGAATAGTTGGATTGTTGATTTTGCATCTGTCAGAAGAAAACCTGCCCTCGTCATGCAACGAGGTTAAGTTAATAAAGTTCCCCAAACAAGATCTGGGCACCCACCTGGGACGGCAGTGGTGCGACCACTGGGGGGCCCTGGACCACAGATTGAGAAACTACTTCTGTAGACACGCATGAGGGGGGGTGGGGAAGGTGCGAGTATGCAATTACTCGTGGTAGACGGGCTCTGGAGCAAAAAAAAATATTCATCCCCACTTAACGTCTCAATCAGGATTAATGGGCACACAAACCTCCCCTTCAGGCTCAGCCAGGTCCTTTCACTAGTGGAGAGGGAAGCCGGGCAGAGGCGGTGTATATAAGGCAGAGCAGCAACACAACACCAAAGCCCAGCGGTTTCAGTAGCGCACACCACGGAGCGTCGCCTGGACTCTCACCAGTGGCTGACAGGCGCAATGACTGATCACTCACTCATTTCCACAGCGTGATGCGTGTCGACTATCATGTCTGAGCTCCGTGAAGTCACACACTTCTGCATTTTCACTATTTTTTCGCCAGTGGATTACTCATGCAATCGTCTCTGAGGCTGCAGATGAGACTGTTTGCATGCGGATAAACTTGCGGGGAGCTCACGAGTCGCAGTTCTTCCCGCAACTGTTGGGAGGATATCAGTTGTGCGCGCAAACTTTGCAGTTTGTTTGCAGCGTAAACACTGCAGCCCAGTCCTCGAGATGGATCTGAAGAGCGCCTGTCGTATGTGTCTTTTTCCAGTTCAAATGCTCTACTACATAGTCAGGGCGAGTTTGTTTTCGTTGTTGCCAAGCAGAAGGAAGGACCTGACCAAGGAGGTGGTGTTGATCACCGGTGGGGGACGAGGCATCGGGCGTCACCTGGCTAAAGAGTTTGCCAAGCAGGGGGCCAGAAAGGTAACTTCATCCACACAGACGACTTGTTGCTCCCTACACTCTTTCAGAGAAATGCATCAGTTTGTATTTAAGTTATTGTGCATTGTCTTTTTTTTTTTTGTAAAGCATGCTTCTGCTGTAGCTTGTGTCAAAACAAGTGGTATGGCAGCCTGACTTCACCCCCCTCCCCTCCTGCCTCAGGTAGCCCGGTCAGTCCTGCACACCCTGCAGCCCCAGGTGTATTGTTGTTCCACTGTTATATGAAAGCACGGATCATAACCTCTAAGTAGTCTAGTTGGTCCAGTGAGACCGGAGACACATGCCCTCAATTTTGGTTGGGGCTTGCACAACAGCTTGGGTCAACCAGAGGCCAGGTCTGGACCGCCTTTATGGCTGATTGATGTGATTAAGCGCAGTGCTGGTTTGACATTCATCCTGCTGAAGGTCTGTGTGATTCTGCTATGACTGATATGTCTAGAAAGTGTATTATCCAAAGATCTGGGTTTGTGGGCACAATCTGCCTCTAAGTCATACACATAATGACAGCCCTGCTACTGCACTAATATACTGTAGTTTATTGCCATTTTTTTGGTCTCCCCATTGTCATAAAGTCTGGCAGATGAAAAAGCACCATATTGCTTTTAATAAAAGCCAGATTGGGTTTTGTTTTCTAACATATCATGGTGTGTATGTAACAAGGTTGAACACAACATAGACAGTATAGTTATATTTATGCAAAACTAAATGAGCAACACAAGAAAAGGAAAAGGGCCAGTCACATTATATTGTATTAGACTCGCACAAAGGTGACAGTAATTGAAATGCATTGTAAAGTACAGTTGTAATGGGTCAGAAACATGATTATAATGAAATGTTTACTATGATTGATCATTATGTTTCCCAGCTGGATGGGAAGGTGAAATGTGTCCATATATTGAATGAGCTTTAGGAGAGAATCAACAGTCCTTTCTATAGATTGTAAAGTACTAAGACTGCAAACTTTATTACTTCTTTCAACCTTGACAAAAGCAGCACAAGCCAGGTCCACTCCTTCCATGTTTGCTTTTCACAATAAAAGTGCTAGACATGTTCAGTGCATACTTGTTTAGCAGAGGCAAATCCTTTCACATATTTTCACTAAAAGGAAACTTAAAAAGCTGCTCTGGGTCAATAGCATCCCAGCAGTTGGATCTCTGCCAGCACAAATCTTTTTCAACCTAAAAAGTGTTCACTGTCAGGATGAAAAGTTTTGATGCCAAATATTAGTGGGAAAATATTTTATGTTTTTGGTTTGTGTATTGGTGACACTGCTGTGTAAAGGCCTTCTTCTTCTTCACCCAGTCCTACCAAGTCAAAGAATCCCTAGTCATCAAAACCACGCACCCTCCCACCTCACCCCACCATCCCCATCCCTCATCCCCCTAACAAGGAGCCGTCACTTGGGCCTGAAATGCTCCAGTGGCTACATAGTTCCACGTCATTGCAGGCCAGGCTTTGTTCCCACATCATCATTTCCAGCTCTGTTTTGTCTCCATATCCAGTGGGTGAACATTACACAGCTGAGTGCATGATGAGCCGCTGGTGTCCTTTTTAGCAGTAATGTGTTAATACAGAATAGTATTATTTTTGATCACCTCAGATGGGAGCCATCAAAGTGGCAGTAATTCCCTTTGTAGAAAGCATTGAGCTGCCCAGCTAAAAGCCATGGGTCGTAATTATCTCTACATATGTGTCACAAGCTCCGCATCTCAGATGATCTCTTAAGGCACAATTTTAGCAGCTTGAAAACATTGCTGAAAGCTCAATGAAACACTAACTGCCTCCCTCCGTCTTTCAATGCTATCTCCTTGGGGATAGAGCAAGAAGAAACCAGTGGGTTTTAAAAGCTTTACTTTGCAGCTGCACAACAAAGGACGTCACCATGCTTTTCAGCACCCTATTGTTGGGTATTATCTAGGTGTGAAGGCTTTGAAAACAACACCTGTGGTAATGTGTATGACAATTACTCCCTGCCTAAAGAGATGCTAAAAGGAAATAGGACGGTAATTATGACTAGGCCTAACCTCCACAAACTTGCGCTCACCCCGGTTTGAGCCCCTTTGTGATTGGCAGTTGGAATTTCCTTTTCACTTTGCTCGCTCTTTGGTGTTTTCACGGTGTGAGGAAGAATAACTACAGCATTGAGGAAAGGATCCAGCAAGATGGGGACTGGGGGCACTCATGAGGGGAGCCAGGTCTTCTTGCATACTATTAGCATGGACCTGTATTTTTAAAATACGCCATGCAGGTTAAGAGTGCTGCGAGAACACCAGTCAGTAGTTGACATCTAAACAGCCTATTTTTTCAAAGCTTCTTTTTTTTGGTACCATAACAACTCCAGAAGAAAGGCCTTTGCAGAAAACACTTTTTTATGCGGTTGTAAATATTTCGTAAAGAGATCACGACAAGGAAGGTGAACTAAGCTGTAGTACTGGCAACAGGTTTGTGTGGGTGGGTGTGCATGCATGTGTGTGTTGTGCTGGAGGCGGGAAGCACACTGCTCCCAGCTGGGTATTGCCCTGCAACTGACCTTGCTGTCTCCGCAGTAATTAGACAGCGGCAGGCGACTGCCTCCTGAACTCCTGCTGCCCCCTCTGTGTGCTGCCTCTCTGCTGGCCCATACAATGGGTGTGAAAAGAAGGGTTCATACCCACCCATACATTCAGACCTGAGAGATAGAGTATCACTGTAATCCAGCTGGAGCTACTGAGGACACAGAGACGTCACACCACAGCTACTGACTGGCATCTGTACTATCTCTCTCTCTCTCGCTCTCTCTCTCTCAAGGTCTTGTTTCAGTCATTGATTATAGAGCCTTTAATACCAGCATGTGAAGCCCTGTTAGGGCCCTCACTGGTTTATCACTAATAGTGAAGGGGGCTTGTGTAACGTCAATAAAGAAAACTTGTTTTCTTACTGTTTCTATCCAGATCACAGTTTGGCCAATTCTTGTTTGTTCTGAGAGTCCTGTGTGTTGTGATGAGTGATAAACCTAATTAATTTAATAACATTTAGCAGTAGAGCACAGTCTGAGTGCTGACTTTTAATGGAAGCTGTCATCTTTGTTTGTTAGGCTCAAATCCTATTAAAAGCTTTCAGTTATTTATCAAGACCTGTCTGCCTTCACTGATTACTCCAATGGGCTTGCAAATGAAGCAAACAAAAAAAACCCAATCAAAAGTAACTCAAACAAGGGAAGCTCACAGAGGGAGCCAAACCCTTATTGCCTCAGATCTGATAACAAAATACAGAACATATTCCAGACTGCAATCTTTGACGTCCCCTAGAACTTAACACTGTCGGTATTTCTTTGTGTAGTTTGCTTCAGTCATGATTACCATTGATTACAATGATGGCAACACGGGTTGTGTTTGTGCAAATTAACACACTGCCATTGCCACTGTGTTATGTTTGGCTCAAGGTAAATGCCGAATGAATTTGAAAAGTGTTGAAAGTGTCCTATTGGCAGGATGACAGGTTCAGTATGTCCGGAAGAAGACGTGTGATCAAACTAAACCCTTGCAAGCAGCAGGAGACACACTGTCTTGTTTTTTGCCTGTGTACTGTATGCATATACACACACACGTAGTCATTCTGTCTCACATGCACCAGATCACTTTCCAGAAGACTTTTTGCTTAAATATTAACCTTGGTCATGGGCGACCAGCCAAATCCCACACTGGCGTCCTCAGCACTTCACACATGCACTGTTTTCAGACTCCCTGACCAGAAAATGACGGGGCTCATCTGCTCACCAGGCCGTGTAATCTCTTTGAGAATTTGTGTTTGAGAGATGAGGAGGGCTCACCCCCTGATTTCATTACCTTTCCCTGACCCCAAAGACTGACAGATCTAATTGCCCAATCACTAGTCCCCCCCCACACCACCACCACCTCCATCCAACCCCGTGTTCCCTGCTCAAATGACCAGCCTTCATTTAGTTTCTGGGTGGATGAAGAGACAGTTCATTCACATAGCAACCCCCAAGCCTTTAATCTTGCTCTAACACTATTTGTTGGAGTGAAAATGACCTCTCTGTTCTCTGAATGAAAAGAGCCGCTCAAAGATCTCCATCAGGACTCGTTGCCAGCAAAATTGCGCAAAAGATCCGTAATGTTTTGTTGATGACTGACTGTAAAAACATCCCTTTCTATTCCACTTATAAGCAACGGGTCACTTAATTTGCTTCTGATCTTGGCACAGTTTCAATGCAAAACATTTCCATTTGTTTCCGACCTTTGAAAACTGTATTTCTTTTCACAAGGTGATCCTGTGGGGCCGGACAGAAAAGTGCCTCAAAGAAACAGCAGAAGAGATCTCTTTCTCAGGAACAGAGTGCCATTACTTCCTGTGTGATGTGGCCAATCGGGAAGAGGTTTACAAGCAAGCCAAGGTGGTTAGAGAAAAGGTACGACAGGTTACTATTTAAGAAAATGTATTTGCACTTATAGAAAAACGCAGTGAAATGCATCATAAAATATTTCTCTGTAATGCCTCTCTGTCTGCTCTGTATGTATATTGGCTCTGAGCTGCTCTGCATCCCATCTGGTATATAGATTACACCTCAACTGAAATATCTGAATAAGAGTGGGGAATATTGCTGACAGCTCTGTTGAAGCACAACTGTATCATCTCATAAAAGCAGGCAGAAAATGCATATGATCTTTGACAGTGTTCTTTTTTTCTGTGTTCTTTCTAATCTCAGGTGGGAGATGTTACGATATTAGTGAACAACGCAGCTGTAGTCCACGGCAAAAGTCTGATGGACAGCGATGACGACGCCCTTCTGAAATCCCAACACATCAACACCATGGGACAGTTCTGGGTAAGACTTGCAGAGGCAGTTTGCAGGCAGAAGTTGGGGAATTCCACATAGCAGATTATCCTTATCATTTTCATATTTTGATTATAGCATGGCATTGTATACAGAAGGCACCCCTAGACTTGTCAATCATGACGGCTATTATGGCAGGTTAAGTGGGGTATTTCCAAATTGCCTCTCAGCCCCTGAAACATCAGAAGGATTTTGCATTTTTTATTTTGAATGGAGATCAAAAGATTATGTCATACACCAAGAGAAATGCAATTATCAACTAAATGGAAATGGAAATTTAATCTGTGGTTACACAGTGGGCCTGTTTCTCTTGTCTGTTCTTCTTTATACTCCACTGAATATATTTCACCTTCTATTTCCACTCTTCCTTACACCTTGTCTTCATTTCCCCTTCTTTCTTTTCTCATTCCAGACTACAAAAGCCTTTCTTCCTCGGATGCTGGAGCTGCAGCATGGCCACGTGGTGTGCATAAACTCCATCCTGTCCCAGTCTCCCATCCCCGGGGCCATAGACTACTGCACCTCAAAGGCCTCATCGCTGGCCTTCATGGAGAGTCTGACGCTGGGCCTGCTGGACTGTCCCGGTGTTGGCTGCACCACAGTGCTTCCCTTCCACACCAATACAGAGATGTTCCAGGGCATGAGAGTCAGGTATTCAAAGATCATGTGATATGTGAGAGCATATGACTGATATTGTTTTCACCTTGTAAATCTATGTGTGTCATCTTGGCAAAATGTGGTCCTGGAGACACCTACTGCAGCCAGAACTACCGCAACGAGATACACAACCAAGAAAGATGCAGTCACAAGTTGAGATCAAAATTGAGGCAGAGTTCGAAGTTCCTTTGTAATGAGATACTCTCCAGTGTATGATAATAAAAGACAGTCAGTTCTTGGAACCTCCAAGTAATTTGCATAGTCATTAATTAAGCAATTCATTTGTTTATTAATTTATCGTCAGTCTGTCTGCCCCCTAGTGGTTGTATTCAGGTTTCTCTCTGTGACGCTTTGAAGTTTCGAATTGTGCTGAATTGTTTAAGGTGCTTTGCATCTATAACACAGGATGTTCTTGTTCGTGTGTACGAGTAAAACCTCTCACATTGTTGTGTCACAGCTTTTGGAAACATCAAACATTTTATGTACAGTTTGGCAGCTTACACCAACAGTTCATCTGAACTGTGTCGCTATGTCGTCATGTATGTTCGGCTAGCTAAAGCAGACTTTATTTGCACTTTAAAATACATTGCTGAGTTAATCAGAGATCAAGACATTGTCTCAAACCTATTATATGTTCTTTTGTAGATTTCCTCAGCTCTTCCCCCCTCTCAAACCTGAGATAGTGGCCCAGAGGACTGTGGATGCAGTCAGAGCTGACAAGGCCTTTCTCTACCTGCCCTGGACTATGCATGCCCTTGTCATTTTAAAAAGGTAAAGAATATGTCCAATTTGACAATTTTTCTTTTGTTTTCATTGCCATCATCGCCATAATTGTTTCATATTTAACACTCTCTCTGGTTTGTATGAACTTTTTAGCTTCATGCCACAAGTTGCACTTGAAGAAATCCACAAGTTTTCTGGGAGTTACACTTGTATGAACACGTTCAAAGGGAGGACATGAACCAGGATTGCACACAATGTGAGAGAGACCTCAACAGTTGTGAGCTGTAATGAAGGGAATATGGACCTTAAGACGTGGAAGTGGAGGAGGCCCACTGAGAGTGTGAAGACAACTACTTAAGGGACATGCAAGGCGGTTGCTTCTGCAGGTAGCATTAATTGATAAATTGCAGGATACACTCTGGTCCCATCTGTATGTGTGTGTGTGTGTGCGCCTATGTGTACAGTATGAAGGACTGAATGCCATCCTCACTTTGAACAGAAGCCATGCATAGGTCTGTACCAGTAGTTATTCTGGGAGTGATTTTTGTGACACTTGTTTTAGCCTGTTTTACACTCCTTTTATATTCTCCTTTTGATTTGTTTTAATCCAAACAAAACAATAAAACAGAGTTTTAGAGACACACAGTGTTTCTTTGTGAATGATGAAAATAAAAAAAAAAAGTTTTGTTTTGTGTCTGGGTTTTGACTCCCATGGCAGTGTGTTAACACCTTTGATTTATTCCAAGCATGAGATCAGTGACGGTGACAGACAATGCTGTCAGAACATAAAACATACACTGGGAGTGGGTGGTGGGGTTCTTGTCTGTTCTCTGCTGACAGCAAATGGTGAAGGGGGATGATGGTGAAGCCTTATTCTTCATAAACATAATGAATTCAAAAGAAGTCGGTCAGGACCTCATCGTCAATGACTGTGTGCATACAGATAGACACTGTGGAATTTATTGAGCACTGAAAGAACAGCAGTTATTAAAATTTAAAGTAAACCTGTCAAAAAAAACATTTCATTGAATGTTGTGAAGATGACAACATATCCAGTTTGGTTTTGTTGGCTTGGCTCACTCGCGTAATCTCTGCAGTCTGCTACGCGTTTGTGGTAGTAGATCATATAAATGTGATTCGTATTAGTGAGACCCCAGAGGCTAATATATCAGAAAAGGGACAATATGGAACCTCTTTTGCTTAATTGCATGTGAATTTGAGCATGTTCCAAGGTTTTAGTTCAAAACAGAGGTAGGGAGCTGTGTAAATTTACAATGAAGGAGATGTATCAATGCCAGAGTCTCACAGTCGTCTTTTGATTGAGGATATTATTGAAGAACTAGACCAAACATCCTGAAATTGGGAAGAACCAAGCTTAAAGCTGAATAGCTCAGAACTGTCATAACAAACCTGGACAGCATGTAACTAAAATTTTAAAAATTGTCTCCATGGGAAGGGTGCAAGGAGCTTGTAACACTGAAGTAGCTGATGAACACCTCAAGGTTCAAAGTTCATCTTCTTTATCAGTGAGACACACAATCAATTATTGACACAGTTGTTGGAAATGAAATTTTTATATCTCTGCAATAATGTTTATTATTTATACATGTCCAGCAGTCCCTAAGCAAGAAAATCACCAAGTTGGTAACATTGACAGCCCATCACTTCCCAGTTGTGACAGAGCATGATGAGAATATCGATACGACATACAGTATGGAGGTGCAGCCAATTAGCTTGGCTTTGCATAATGACTTGAAAGCAGAAGAAAACAGCTTGCCTCGCTTTGCAAAAACAATTTCCAACTTCGAGGGGCACAAAAAGGATGCTGCTGACTAAATATGATTAAAAAAAATAACATGGACAACTGACTAAGTCCAAATAAAAAATAGCTGCTAAAATATCTGGGATACAACACCTTGCACATTTAACTGTGTCCATAGCAGGTATATCAGATGGAAGCTTTAAGCTAAATGTCTCTTTCCATTTCTTTCATATTACAGTATAGACTTTATATTTTAGACATGTTTGCTGGGATTATATTGATTGAGAAAACATAAAGACACTAAACTTTAACAGGTATAACAGTGCTTGGACATGATTTTAGTGCCCTGTTTGTGTGGTGTGTTTCAAGTTTATGCAGTGTCTGACAGACCACAAAGCTATATTTGTTTTCCCACAATGGAAACATAGTTACACAACAGGACTCATTAGTCATTAACTCTTTGAGTGCCATTGACGTATTCCAACATCATTTAAACTTGCCATTCATGTAACAATGTGTCAAAGTGTTTTTTTGGCAGCAGGTCGCCAATTGTGGTCTCTTGCAGCCTGAGAGTAATGTTGGGGCTTCTGGGAGATGTAGTCGAAACATAGAGAGACGACATACGCCACGGGCATCAAAACAGGAATTGGAAACGATGGCGATTAGAGAGCAAAACTGAGACATTCTGGACAAAAAGTGGCATTTTTGGTGAAAATGGCCTCTACCTCTGATAAAACAAGAATGGATCAAGGTAAAAACATTTTTTTAAATTATGAAATAGAGAGTCTCTTCTTTCATTTGAGCTATTCTGCGTTTTCAGAGACATAAATACAAAGTACAAAATATTCTGTAGGTCTGACTCTAAATGGGCAACAACGCTGGCACAAGGCACTTTCTGTTTTTATCGAATGACTGGCACTCAAAGAGTTAAGAAACTGCGTAGTTTTCAAAGCAATACCCATAATAAGCTGTTATCCTTGTTGTTATGTGTGACACCTACAATTCAAAGAATAGTTAGTTGTTAATTAAAGATACCAAAGAGAGCAAACTGAACCTAAATAGAAGCAAAACAAAAAGTTCAGGTTATACAGCTCCACGAAAGCATGATACCATTCAGCTGCCATAAAAAACTAATAAGGCTGAGAGGAGTTGTGCTTTTTTTTACTCCACAGATGGCAGAGAGTGAATTGGAGCTCCTTAATGTTTAATGAGATGAGACTAAAATCTGACCACATTGAGGTTTATCACGCTAAAAGAAGGGGCTGTAGTAAAAATGAAAGTACCACACTCAGCTGCACTTTCCTCAACCTCATGGGGAGTCTGTGTTGGACTTTTATTTTTAACAGGCTGAACCTCTTTTTGATGTGGAGAAATAACTTTTTCACAGCAGACATTTTGACATGTAGGAAAAGCAAAGGTGTTACTGAAACCACTAACGGGAGCTCCATAAAGTGCTCCATTGAGAGAGATAGTGAGTCAGCATGCACAATGCTCAACAAAAAAAACATTTGCTTTCACACATCTTATAGATGAACATGTTGACCTCACCATTTCATTCTTTCTGTTTGCTCACTGAGATGCCTGAATTATTCCTCCTGAGACTGCAACTAGTATATTTAGATCAGAGCAAAGAGCAATGTTCAGTGAAAATGTGCAACGGAGCAGAAATTTGTGCTTATCTGTCGGCTGTGCTGTTTTCTTCCTCACTGTGAGGTTAATCATTAATCCAATATGTGCAGCATGACAATAAATGCAGATTCCCTGCTAAACATTGAAGATCATGAAACCAGCCAACACTGAAGGGCCACAAGTGAAATGTGACTTGAAAGTCAAGTGGACTCCATGTGGTCTCTGTAAAACAAACACACACAGAGTGCAAACACAAAGAGCTTTTCCCTCGCTCGCCTTGACAGTAACTTCAACCCCTAGTAATAAACACAAGAGGGGATATGGAGATCACAGATCCAGATGCACAGAGAGACACCCCACATCTGAGTAGCAAGCCAAAGTAAGAGCACACAGCTAAAGGCAAACCCAAGAGAGTGTCTGTAAAAACTGGGATAGTGCCTGCTTTGGCTGCCAGACAAGGCTCATAAACATCCATTTGAATCCCAGTGAACCATAAATGCCCTCCTGTGCACTCACGATAGGGCCGCACATTGTGATCAGTAGGTGACCCGCATTGGGAGGGGAGGGGGACAGACTCGGCCGAGGGTGAACCCGAGCCTCCCTTCAAGAGCCTGTTTCTCATTCTCTTGAGTGAGCTGTTGCGAAAGCAGAGGGAGAGGAAGCATGTTGGGATGGATCTAGGTCGAGGAGGCATGTAGTGCATGTATGCTAGAAGAGGAGGGCTGAAACGGTTGAAAATCTCATGGGGAAGGTTCAGAGCAGGGTTAGCCAAATACTGAATAAATCAAAGGGGGCTTGGAAAGCTCTTTCCCCACTGAAGGCACTCAGCTCCAGGGTGACTGACCAGGCGCAGGTGGAGACAGAGGACATGAGGTTCGGTCACACGGGGAGAAATCGGAGAGAGTGTAGCTGTCTCAGCTGTGACTACATTCCCAGGTGTCTCAGCTGGACATTTCAGTTTGGCATTTTTTAGGGTTGTACTGCAGTCTTAAAATGTGATTAGAATCAACAAGCATTTTCTTCCAGTGTGACGCAAGTTTATCTTGAAGAACTTGCATAAACAAATATTGTACATCATGCTAATTTCCAGGCTCATACATGTATTTTGAGTTTCATGATTACATGTTTTAGTGTTCAAAAATCATGTTAATTTTCTCAAGCTGTCTGAATTTACCAGTATTCACCCTGTCTGAAACACACAGTTTTAGTGCCTGTCTTTTTAAGACCCCCTCCTAAAAAAGCCCAGTCTGCTCTAATTGGCTTGAGTGAATAATATGGTGCACCTTTGCTAAGGTAGCGCTCAAGCCGTGGGCGATGGAGTCTAACAAGCCTTTAGGTGACATAAGATGAAAAACCAAATCTGAATGACTCGTTTTGTAGGAGAGTATCACACCTGAGAGTATTTTTTCCTGCAGTATATGCTGCCCAAGTATACACTGATTTGTAATCCAAACACAGGGGCTTGGAAAGTCCGTCTCCAATGATCCATTAAATATATTATAGGCGCCCGGATCTGGAGTTCATTTGGCTTGTTGTGCAGCGATGCTGAACGCATGTGAAACCTCAGCCAGTGCAGAATCCTGTCCTTATTCACATCACATATACTTACACATTCTGTGACTTCCAGTTCCCTGGAAAATAGTGCACTGTGACACTGAAGCTTAATTTGTCTCTGTTGCATATGACAAAACATTTGATACACACAAACACACATTCATTTGGTAGCTATAAAATATAGAATGTTTGCTAATATCTTTTATAAATTCCTACCTAAGGCATATTCATTTGTGGAGCCAGAGTTCATCAGTAAAGCTCCGAATGGATTACTCTTGAACACACTGAAGACAAGTGCCATCAGAAACTGTCTGTGAGCAGTGGACTGTTAAACCCCATAAGTTTGTGTGTTTTGTGGACCAAGAAAAGCAGCTCTAAACAAATAGCAGAATGAACCTGGAGCCAGGGACATCGAGAAGGTAGTGGAGTGCAGTTCAGCGAGGTGTTATTTGTTACAACGCCTTATCCACTTTCTCTGATCAATGCTGTTAGCCCTCTCGCCAGTTTGTTGCCGGGTTCATCCATCACTGGTGGGTAGTATGATAAAAAGGCTCAGCCCTAACCCACAGCAGGGGGCCAGCCGTGACGCCTCAGTTGACCTGTCAGACTGTAAGAGTTATTATACACTGTGGTGTTAAAGGTCAAAGGGAGCAGAGAGCTCAGAGGGTGTCAGTCCTCACACACACACACACACACACACACACACAGTGGATACATGAAGGACATAAGCTGCAATCCATTAACGAGTGATTAGCTTGTATTGGACATTACAGTCAAAAGGGCACGTTTAAGGGGACTCGTTTTCAGGTTCGGTTTTTGACTAGAACATGTTATCATGCTGCTATGCAATGTTTTTGTTTGTTTATTCAATTCCTTTCTAATGTCACTTCATGGTGGTTTAATTTTTGCACACATGTTCAAAACAAGTTGACCCCCAATGGCCTCTATGGGTTTGTTTTGAAAATCTCTACACAGGATTTATTGTTGAAAAACTTGGCTTGCAGTTCTCAAGCTATGAGTGATATATTCTTCATGAGTGGGTAGGCACTCCAGATACCCGGATGTATGTGGACAAGCGCAAAAAATTGTTTGTTTTTTTTATGTCATGTTGTGTCCCTTTTTGCTGGAACTATTTGATACTTTGATCACATCACATTACAGCACATAGCAGGAAAGAAACAAGATGACAAAATAAACAACAAACGAACAGTTTGTTTAATTCTAATGTGAAATATTCAATCATTTCAGCCACAGTTGGCTGTTTGAAGATAGCAGCCTTTACAGGTAGATGCACCATAAATATGCATGAGCTGGATGGAGCTAGCTTTAACAACACAAGGTCAAACACTTGGTAGCTGGGGCATAACTTTCCATAAATTCTATTCATCACTGGCTGCCAGCCATATCTACATAGTCCTTTCTCCATAGTGTCTGGAAAAGCACAGAATATCTATACAATGATCTTTGTGGGGAAAAGGTTTTGGGAGCTACACAGGAATTTTGTCTCTGCTATCGGCTGTTTTTCATTTAGATTTGTTTCTGGGACATCCTATCATGTCGAGAGATATGATTAGGAACAACTCCAGATTAGAGCAGCTTGGTGCATGGCACCACTGGGGAGTGGGAAATGCCACTCGCAGTTCGTTTCCAAGATAATGGTCTGTTTTTGGTAAGGTTATTTGCAATTTTAAAATGAAAAGTGCAACACATACAGAAATCACAGCTTCAATTCTGATTTTCCTGAACTCCCATATGGCATAAAAAAAAATCCCTCTGAGTCATTCACCTACATTGTGAAGCTGAGAGAATTCTGTTTCACATGTGGTTTCCAGTGTTCTGCTTTTGAACACTGACAGTTAACAGGGAGAAAGTGGGAGGCAAGCACTGAGGGAAAAAACAAAGCAAAGTAAAGCCTTCTTTTCACTTTGAGCAGAAGGCAAACACTCAGAGGGGAAGGGTGTGGGAGGGTGAAACACAGTTCACATTGCACGGATGGGCTCAGGATATTTATAAAGCCCACTAGGCATCACGTCAGGAGAGCTCTGATGAAAAAATGTTGTTCCCAGATGGACCGCCTCATCCAGATTTATTTATTATGGAGCAGCTTCCTCACAGGTTGCGCAACAGTGTCGCAGCGCGAGTGAACTCTGTGGCTTGGTGTCCCGTTGCCAGCAGCCTGCCTTGCTCAAGGTGAATCAGATGTGGGTCAAATGGAGGGCACCGTCCTCACAGAGCCCTTGTCTACAGGGTACAGAACAGATTTCAGAGGGTTACACAATCTTTTTAACATGCCATCACTCTCAACATGACAAGGGGAGACATCAGATCTCTCACTAAAACCACAGACACACTGATAAGACTGACAGGAATAAAAATAGATGAAATATCAAGCATATTTTCTTGGCTTATGTAAAATAGCTACTCTAGAGGTCTCTTGGCACAGAAGCTCTCAATCTATTATAGACAGAAAAAAGGCCTCCCAGGCCCACAGCCTGCATGCTAGTCACATGACCAGAGTTGGCGGCCTCTGTGAACTACACCTGAACTTAGCTAAATGGAAACAGACCAAACACATAGTGTGCGTCAGGATGAAAGCATCCCTCTGGAGAGCAGTTACTGAGGGTTTTGAGGAGAGGATGTGGGTTATCAAGCAGCGCAGGAGAGCTTAAAAGCACTTTTCTAAACAATTGAGTCAGCACAGGGCTTAGTTGTATGTCTGAGCAAAAATCACATTCAGAGCCCTCTCATGACAAGTATACAATGTTACCCTCCATTCTTAACTTTATTAAAATGCACTTTTGCCAAAATGGACTAAGACATATGGGTCTCCCATTGCACTGTTTTAAAATGTTTTTGCTTTTTCATGCATCAGTATCAACACTTTTGACTTGAGGAGATTTCTGCAAGAATTGCTTTTTTTTGGTGATAGGATGGCTACCACTTCTTTTCAGGAACTGCTTAGAAACCCCCACCAATCAGGCATACCATTATGACTACCTGCCTAATATTGCAATGGTCCACCTTTTTCTACCAAAACAGCCCCATTGCCACAAACTGCTCTGCTCTGTACTGACTGATTCCTTTCTATCAGAAGGTCAGGTTTATCAGAAGATAAGACAACCAGGACCAGCCTTCATGCCCCACCTGTATCAAAGATCTTTGTCCTTTCATGACCCTGTCTCTGGTTCATCACTGGTCCTTCCTTGGACCACTTTTGATAGATCCTCACCACTGTAGATCACGAACATCCCACCAGAGCTGCAGTCCTGGAGATGATCTGACCCAGTCCTCTAGACATCACTGTTTGCTTCTTGTTGTTAAACTCATTCAAACCCTGACACTTTGTCATTTTTCCTGCTTCAACAGTGAGGACAAAATGTCCATCTGTTGCCTTATACTGTATATTCCAGGTGCCACAATGAAGAGATGCCAGTGTTATTCACTTCACCTCTCAGTGGTTATGATGTCATGTTTGATAAGTGTACATCCTCTGAATGTCTCTCCAGTTTATAGTGGTAACGTTGCATGAGGCTGTTATTAACCTAGAGTTCACAACAGGTCAGTTTCATAGAGTGAGATCAAGTTTCAAACATTGTATAAGTGACTGCTATGAGGACGAACACATGAATGGTCTCACAGTACAATTGGAATCCTCTCAGCTTACTAGTCAGATCTATTTGATGTAATTAGAAGACTGTTTAGGGACACTAGCATGCAGAAATATTCAAATACGATAATAGAATAGGCAAAAATAACACATTTATACTGCAAGCAAAATATACATTTGTGCACCAGACTGATTGGGATTGTCATAAAAAAGGTCTGCAAAGTTGAGACTCATGGAAACTTATATAACCCATTTTTTTCCATTTTGAAAATCACCATACCGTTCTTTGGAGTCTCCTTCTGGATAAGCTAACATAACATGATTGGTAATGATCTATTCAATGGAAAACTGAGCCTGCTACAGCCTCAGAGAGACAGTTACATTGGTCAGGACTGGCTGTGATCCCGCCATCTCAGAAAAACATACACCAGGTTGAGGTGAAAGCGAGCACAGAGGGTGTGGGAGGCCAAAGCATCAAAGCCCTCCTCCTACATGTGATACGCCACTGAACATAAAGACGGGTGCGTGTGTTTACATTGCACTTGTATGTTGTCCAAATGCGATGAACACTGGGTTAAAGAGAGAGAGGCATGAAGAGGGAGAGGAATAGTTTGTGTTTATACACTTCACACAGAAGCCAAGAAGAGTAATTGCCCGCTCAACACCTCAGAGGTGAAAGGTTGGCTGGGAATGCGGGGGGTGGTCTCACAGACTGCAGTAATTAGCCTGCAAAAAGGACAAATGAGTCTCCCAACAGATCACTGTTAGCATTTTAGATTTGTACCGCAGAAGACCTTCCAAGATATTATCATGGCCTCTTGGAAGTCCTGATTATACAACAGATTATGTGATAGGCTGCCCATGAAATGAGGATGGAAATACCTTGGGAAAAGAAACGCTACACAGAGTGCTTATTTTGCATGAGAGGTTAACTCACACAGACTGGCAGCTATATATTCATCAGTTTCAACACAATTTAAGTAGGTTTAGTGCTCTTTCAACCCATTCCATAAAATCTAACTAATGTAGATGGGGGCATCTGGGAGTGATTTGGTTGAAAGGAGGAATCATACGTGGACTAATATGCAACACAGCTGCCCTGTCATGAGACATAACTGGGTTTGGTGCATTGTAAAGTGTTTCATCAAAATGATGAAAACTGTATAGCGACCTGTTTTCAATTGTCACAAAGCCCCAGATAAAGGAGCTGCATATGGGAAACGAACCGACTGAAATCCACGTCTCCCGTTCGATCAGACTGGGTTTCTTATAACGGAGAGTTCAGAACTACCCGCCCTCTTTCTCTGCCACTGCTCCGCTGCCGGGCTTGGATGAGCTAGACTGGACTGAAATTGAACTGAGCCGAGGAATTCCAACATCTGGCTTGTATCTGCAGCTTACGGTCATTTGGATGCAGTTGATGGTTTCCAGTAGATCCACAAAGACTGAATTGTTCTGGGTTTGGGCCTTGTCTGCCTTGGCCTGGAGGGCGTGGTACTCTGGCGCCTGACTGCCACAGCTGGGCCTGTCTGTCAAATCCTCATGTGACACACAAGACTGAGTTATCCCCAGCGTGGGAATTGGGAGAGATATTGGGGTGGTCACCACATGATTGGAAGGGCTTCGGTGTAACGTGAGAACACACTGTGTTTAAGGCCTAAATCACCACATTAAAAACACAGAAAAACTATTTAATGGGAAATTTCACTTTCACAGCTTTTTTACTACATTAGCTGTGACATATGAAATCATTATGAACTCTTTTAAGGGACCCAGAGATGACAAACACTTGCCTCACAGTCAGCAAAACCACTCTGGTGCCTCTCCTCCCCCCACCAAGGTTCCACACTACACTGCAAGTTTGACAATTGAGTTCAACACCAGGTCAAGCTCTGGGTTTGACAATGGGCCAACTAGTCTTCAATGGAAGTAAAGCAGACAGCTTGCCCACAAAGAGCTCAGTCACACAGAGGGGATTCTGGCTTAGTGGCCTCTCCTATTTAAACCACACTGACTGGAATTAAAGAAAATCTTTCTCACTGTGTTCCGACCTTACCAGTGCTGTTGCTGCTGTTGTTGCTGGCTATGGACACCATCGGTTACCATCTCAGCGGTTCACTAAAACTGATTGCACAAAGACGCGGGTCTTTTGACTTTTTCTTCTGTATGTTTATTGTGCACGTCTCCCCTTGATAAACTTGCTCACATTGATATGAAAACAATATGTCACCATGCACGAAGAGATGGGGCCAAATTCCCATTTAGCCCCAGCTACGTAGATTGATTGTATTTGAAACATCCCAAACGTTTCGTGTGTGCATCTGTGTTTGCTTGTTGTTGCTTTTGCTCTTGTCCTTGTGCATGCGTGTGCAACGATACGCGTGAGGTTTTTTTTTTTCCATGTGTATGCTGGTGTACGGCTGGCGAGCGCTGACTGAGGGACATGGATCTTGCACACTGAGTGTGTGAACTCTGGCTGAACCCCTGGGTGTACTGTTTCAGGCACGCTCTGACAACCTCGCCCCAATGACCCGGCTCGCGACTGCACAGTTCACGGGGAGGTCCTCTACTCACGCACAGCCACCCCCTCCTCCCACTCCCACCTCTTTCGCCCTCCCCTCATCTCCTCATCCTCTCTGTTCCCCCTGCACCCTCCTTCACCTCGCTCCTCTGCCCTCCCTCCTCCTCTCAACTTCTCTCAGTCTCTCCCTTCATGCTGTGCTTTTTCACAACCCCTCCTGCTTTCCCTTCTCTCTCTATTTCTATCACACTGTTGTCAACAAGACAGAAACTGTCTGCTGGCATCTTGGAGAGACGGGTCCTGCAGACCTGCCAATTGAGACAAAGTGCCTTTAAATACCAGACATCCTTATCAGGCCTGTGGAAAGAGTTCCTTTTGTGGATAACAAAGCCTTCCTTTACACAGAGGCTTTCAGAACAACAAGAGTAATTAATTGAGATGTGATTTTAGGAATTTAAAGTGAATACAACAAAACTTGTACTTTATTAAAGTGTTTCCATTTTACGCAACCTCCAAAGGCTACTAAATATTGTACTTTTTACTCCACTACATTTACTCCCACATTCAATCTCTTTAACACCTATATGTACTTGATACTTTTTAGGTGAATACTATACAAACAAAATGTGATAATAAAATATTCATAACGCTAGATTGTAAGTACAGCTTACATGTCGATATGTTGATAATAATAACCCAATAATATATTAATATAACAAGGATCAAGCACTTTTACTTTCAACATGTTTCGTTGCAAATACTTCTGGACTTTTACTTCAAGTTTTGAATGCAGGATTTTACTTTTGTTTACTTGTTGTGGGGTATTTTTATTTTGCAATATCACTATTTAAGTAAATGATAGGAATAAAAAATATAAAAATGCCTGCATGATGCATTATTGATCAGGTGAGGATTGAACAATGCATTGCAACCAGACCAGGATGTTTGCATTACAGATGGTCTATGCCATATCCAGAGCACTAATATGGTAATTTGCTGCAAAGATATACAGAACTAATACCTACCTGAGCAGAGAATGAAGTCACTCTCCTTCTGTGTGTGTGTGTGTGTGCGTGCTGAAATCAAAGCTTCTCCTTGCTTTGTTGAAATAGTCAAACATGCTTTTGCTTTTGTGTCCAACCATCAAATCTGATCTGCTCTCACATGTTGGATACAGCTGATAACGCCACGCTGATGATGCTGGTTCCTCCCCAGGTTACCTCTGTGAACACTGTTAAGCCATGCGGAGGCAATAGAAATGCTTCCATTTGCATTTAGCACCTTTAATCTCATCAACATAAATCTAACAGCCACAGTCGTAACATTAGTCATTGGGAGTAAATCACAGTTTTTATTCATCTCGAAGCAAAGAACAGAAGTCCTGATGTTGACTTGATCTGCTCTGGATAACATTACAGTGTTTTTTCCTCTGTCAATGAGTCATGGGTAATTTCTACATATCCCTCATTGATTTTGTTCATGCAGGCCAGGAAATATGATGATTCACTGTGTATTTCAGTGCACACACTGGCCTATGACTTACTGTTCCAGGCTTAGGTAGTCTGTTGCACAGTGAGAAGAGTAAAACATGGAGACAATCTGTCATTACAATTACTTACAATAAAATACAAGTGCACACAGAGAAAGGACGCTGTCTGTTTCTGTCAGAGTTTGGTCTGACTTCATCCTCGTCCACCTGATGTACTCGACAATAAACAAACACTACAGAAATCTAAAAAGTATTCCGTCTCTATCAATGTGTGTTCTGTGCCGTGCCATAGTCTTCAAACCTCACATTGCTGATCACCCCACCAGTCATGTCATTAACTCCCTTCCAACCCCTCTCTAACCCCTGGTCCAGGCTTCACTCTTGACATTATGGGAGGGACCACTTATCCACTCAAAGGACCCATGCTGTGCTGCCTGTGCAAACTGCCTGATTAGTTGGCCACCCTTGACTTGCTGTTTGGTCTGCGAGTGTCGAATGATAGATTATCTCTCATTTGTCTTTTTCAAAAGCCTTTATAAGCCTCTACTCCATCTGTACGGGTTAGTACATCCACCTGGTACTTATGTTATTTGAAGTTCGCTTATGAACAGTCACTTCTGAGGTCTGAAGGGCTGAAGAGCTCTAAAATGATTTTTTACGGTGCATTTATGGAACTGGAAAAATAAACCACTTTTAATTTGTTATTGATTTCACTTTCACTGACAAAAGTGTTTTCTCTGTGTGATCACTGCAGTCTTGTGTTTTCACATCGCAGAGCTGTTTCTGTGTCCAGTGAGAATAGTAACATGAGCCTTTACATAGACACTCAGGGATGAGAGCTTTAAAAACAAACCTTCATCTGACTGTCAGGGAAAATATTTATTGGTGAAGGTGGCTCTCCTCACCCTCCCACCCCCAGAATGACCTCCGTTTACCCAGGGCATGCCCTCATTCCCTGCACACACCACAGAACTCCTGCTGGAAATGGGTTTGTGTTACAGGGCCCCTGGGGGGCTCGCAGCAGGGGCTGGAGGCCGTCAAGAGCAGGCCCCTTCAGCCATGGACAGCTCCTCCACTCTCGCAGAGTCAGCGAGGGAAAGACCTGAACTTGGAATGACCCCACCAAGTCCCCCGATGGGTTCATCCACAGGCCAAAGCTCCGGTTCCCCTCACCCCTAAATTTTCCTGCTCTTCTCTTTTTTTGGACCTGTTTTTCCAACTAGACCAATACATTTTCCAGAGAGGTATCACTCCCCCCAACCCCCCCATCCCTTCCTGTTTCCCATCCCCCTTTCCTTCCTCGTCAACACCATCAAATCCCCACCCCCTCCCTCATACAGATTCACCTAGTTAACTGTTCTAACTCTTCTTTCATGTTTATAGTCCCTTCACATACTTTCTCCTCTTTACACCTGACATCCTAATGTGTGTTGGGAGTGTGGAGACTTTATTGTGTCTTTATCATATATGTGCTGTGTTCCTGTGAGCTACAGAGGCAAGAAGTCTATCACGTTTTTTTCCTTTTAATATACAAAAGATGGCATCATTTTGAACATCATACCCAATATGATGCATTTATAGACCAACATAGCTGCAAGTTGTTACAACATCAAAATGCAATGCATCAGTAATACTGATCAATTAATATAACAAATTGTATAACTCTACCAAAACTGCGATATTCATCATGAGAACTTTTACTTTAGATACTGAAGTGCAATTTATGGTTAAGACCTATTACAATGCAACCAGTTGCCAAATTACGCAACCAGCCAACACAAAGCAACATTAGCACTGAGTTGTGTTTCTGTTCCTATAATCACTCTTGCTTTAGTTCTGTTTTGGTTTCCAGTAACTGCTGCTGGAAAGTACTGCTCTCTTTAGCTGCTAAATGCTCCACTATTACCACATTTCCACCACACAGTACGACAATACCAGGTAGACTACTTGGTAGGTTTTTCCATGGTACCTGGTATGTTTTGGTACCAGCTCAGTCAAGGAAACTTGAAGGTGGAATTAAGTCACTGCATATCTTGATAGAAGAATCACTTCTTTTGTGACATGGGACATCCTTTACAAATCTACTGTTTTTAAATAGCCAAACTATAGGACTACTGTTGTGGAAATATTCTGTCAGGATGGTCTAATCTCCACAGGGTTCTTTAATTACACAAGGAATGAGTAACTTCACTGATTCAGTTGCCCAAAAGAGTTGCTTTAATATCTGTCTGCAGAACAGAGATGAGAATTCAGACACACAGCACAGAACTCTGCGAGTGAATACCCATCCTGAATGTAAGGAAAAAAACAATATTTATGCACTACTGATACATACATGCTTACGTGAGTTCCTGCTGACAAGCAATACCGTCATAGTGATAAACGAACATGCTGTATGTTTTACTGTAGACAGAGTCCACAAGTCTATCAGGCCTGATGGCGAGGAAAAGACACACACTGTTCTCTGTGAAAACTAAAACAAGATAACTTCCAGCGACATCATCATGAGTTCAGACATAACAGCTTATACAATCAGCTAAATTTCCATCACACTACATTTTTTTGTTCACTCAACCCAGACTCAGAAAAATGTCAGCCTGCAAAATTATGCCATGGGCCACATAATGATGAAGTGCAGACGTTCCTCTGTTTAGTTTATAATGAAAGGACTCAGCAAATGCCATGGCACTCAGCTGTGAATCCCGAATCCCCTTGGGTCAAGTCGAGCCAAACGACAACAGATCTCTTCAGGCAAGAAAACCAAAATAATGAGCTAAAAGATGCCAATGCACTCAGAAGACCTTCGGGAAAATGTAGCACAGTACAATCCTTCGTAGATTTATCGCTAAAGATGAACACACTCATTTAATCCACTGATAATATAAAACGTATTGTTGAGTGTAGCTATAAGCATCATCTTGATTGATGTATGACTTATAATGAAGTATTTTACAAGGTGGTATGAACACTGTCACTGGGGTAAAGTATCTGAATACTTCACAATGGTCATAGTATGTGTGGTCTAAGGTAAAACACGTTAACCCTGTCATGATGTAACAGAACAAAAAACACAGATTGTGAATGTTTCATCATCAGCAGAGACTAGTAATGAAAATATACAATAGGTATTATAGGCTATATGGCTTTGCCATATTAAATGTACCTCACCACTGCCTGTACTTTAGAAGTACTGGGATGAAAAATAGACAAGCTGTGTGATTACTTTTCTTTTTTACCATTTACTGCAGAGTTCTGTGAGACACTGTCTATGTGTCAGTTTGAGTCAATGTCGCCAAGATGAATTCTTTTTGCTTCTGACTCTGAACTCTTCATTGCTGCTCAGGTACTCAAAGCAGTGGACTTTTCCACTTCGCCTGAGCCTCTGTGAGCTCTGAGCTGAGCGACTGGCAGAGAACCAGCCATCAGCACGGGTACTATAAAGGCTTAAAGACAGACAGGGCTCCAGAGGCATTGGCAAGCCTTCCCCCATGAATTTTGCATAATAAAGTCCATAACACTCAATATCCTCACCTTAGTTGTCCACCATTTATGATACCTGTGAGGGGGCAGAATGGGTTTATAGGTATTAAAATGTCCCCTGAAAATATTGGATTTCTATTAGAAGCTATGGTAAGGAATTTTAACAAGGAAAGCTCATTTGTTTGCATGGTCTTTTCTTTCTTCCACTTCAAAATGTAGGGAAACGTGGGTGTGAACCTGACGGTGTGTGTGTGCCTGTCCTGTATTCAGTATTTTATGAGCTACATTTTAATGCAAATCAGCCAGAAGTAAACAATCTGAATAAGAAAACCACTGGACTGCTGTGATTACACGCTCTCTGCTTTGAAAGAAATGATGCCTTTGCACCCCCAAGTGGTCTAGTCATACTGTTACATATTTGTTTCAGACTGCTGTCTTCTAGATGATTTAATATTACAGATTTAAATGTATTATTTGACAGTATTGTATCGTGAATTCCTGTACGAATATCTACACTAACTTTTCTGGACTCTCTGCAGCTACTGAGGGGGTTATCAAAGGGAAACATCATTCAGTTTGAAGAGCCATCTGACATCATTCTTTGCTTTCAAACACAACATTTGAGAAGAAAGGTGACTCTTATTCAAAGACAGAAACCAAAGAAGTGTAAGAAATGGGCCTGTGATAGAGCTGTCACCGAGATGTAAAATATAGCAGCGCTCCATTAACAATATCTGGCAGACAGTTTTAATAGACGGCCAGCATATTTGAGCTTTTATATCGAAATGAATTTGACTCTATAATTGTTCGCACCAGTGAACAGGAAAATGTATCCTTATAGGCTGTCTTAAAAACCTTTTACTACAGTTGCGTGCTCTCGAAGATAGTTTTATAATCTTCTGTCCAATTTATTCTTCATGGAAGTCCTCAGTCGTATCGCTCTGCATAATTACTTTAAGACCAGGTTTGTTCATAATAATGGATATTTACAGAAATGTTTTTTTTAACCAATATATAGGAGAATAATTAACCTTTATGCACAGAAAGAAACTGTTATTTTCTGACCTGACCTGCCAGATGGTTTGTTAAACAGAACCATGGTGATGAAAACAGAGACACTTGGCTGGTGATTGAATGACTTTGTCAATCAAACTCTTGCCGAAGTCATTTGGGAAAAGAGCAAAAACATCTTTTCTACTAAAAAAAGAGTACGAAAATTCAATTATGAAAAATTACAAAATATTCCAGAGTTCTGACAAAATTTGCACTCACCTCTTCAAAGCCACCACTGTTGTCCGTTGTGGTGAACATACAGTTTCCTCTCTGTGTCCTTTCACACACTAAAGCCACGTCCACGGCTTGTCTGACACATTTGATGGATGGATGAATATCCGTGTGATGTGATCTGGTGACAATATCAGTGTAACTAATTTTCTCCACTCCAATATATAATGCCCTTGAGTCAATATCAGTGTGTTTGCTGAGAGAGAGGTGTGCATTCCTCTCATCTGTTCAACATTCACATGAGCTGTGAACTGTTTGAGAAATGCTTGTTGACTTGTGTTTAGTTTTTCAGCTCACATAGGGGAATTTATCTCTAATCTAGCCGACAACGTAAGAATAAGTAGTCCACTTCCTTTTTAACGTTTTTGTGGGTTATTTTTCCCGCTTTAATGTCAGTCAGTTCCAAAGAAGATTTACTTGTTTTCCTACTTTATTAACAACAGAAAAGGTACATTTGATTTTTCTTCTTTGTTAAAGTGCATTTGACTACCAATTGGTTCCAGCTGAAGAGCGATTGATACCACCTGGGTGCCAGTAACAGCCTTCCTAATTGGTCACAGATAGCAGGTGACTGGGTGTAAAAGACCATGCAAGACAGCAAACTGTTTTTTTTTCTGTTAAAAGCAGGGGCGCCACCATCTTTTAAGGACAGGGTGGCTCCAGGTGAGGCTAATTTGGCCGTGTATATATAGCCAAAGTCGTGTCATATATGTATATACAGTGGCAGGCAAAGACTTTTTGAAGGGCAGGAGCACAAAAAAAAAAAGGCATGTTTTTTTTCAACTCCAAACGGGGCATTGGGGGTGTGAGACCATACATAAGTCATTTATGAATAATAGAAGGTTATATGTTTATTTAAACTCACATTCTGGCCACTTTATATTGAATTTGTTGATGCTATTTTGTAAAAAAAAAAAAAAAAATTTAAACCAACACCGAATTATTTAGGCAAGCTCAACAATATTTTAAGGGGCTTCAGCCCCCTTAAAATAGGCCCAGTGACACCACTGACCTTAAGCAACAAACCAAATGAAATGTTTTTGTTCACATTTTTGTGGATAGTCTAAATAAAGTTGTTGACTCTTACGCAGGTACATTCTTCCCACTACCAACCGTCCTCAGGATTAACAGAGTTTAAGACAGTGAAGAAACAAAAGTAGTTGATCAAAACATGTTGGTCATGGAGAAATGTGGTAATTAGCAGTGAAATCTTGATCAAAATTGCCATTATCCTGACAATAAATGCTCATATTATTACAGCAATTATGCATAAGAGAAACCAAATTAATTTCACTAAGTCAAAGTGTTCTTTGTGAACTTTGAGAGTAGCCTCTCCCAACCTGCAACCACAAGGCTGTCCTGCACAAGGAAGGGTAAACCACAGATCTAAAGGGAGATGATAGAAAGTGATAATACTTTAATCTCAGCTGAATCTCAGCAAAGTTAAAGGGCACACTGAAGAAAGAAAAGGATTGTGCTCTTCTCCGACAGCTCACACCTTGACTTTGAAACTGATGGTATAAACAGATCGAAGCAAGCTAAATAGAAACCTAGGGATAATTTAAATTATTTTATGCCACTTTTCACATTTGGTGTTTCCATTTTGTAACCTTTTCCCAAAAAAGCAGGTCAAAAAATGAACAAAATAATGTAAATATATTGGGAAAGAGTAAGCTTCCCAAGCTAACATTTCCCAAGACAATGTCACAAACACAGGCCTTGGAATAGTGGAGATTCTTTACCATTGCTTTCTAAAGGAAACATGTTAGCAGGTGATTTTTTTTTTTTTAAATACCATCTGAATGCAATAAAGCCTATTTAAATTGACTTTGGTGCTTGTCAGATGGATATGTGATAAGGAATTTGGATCCCAAATGTAACATTTCATTCATATGCTTTTATTTTGAAAAATACTGCTTTGGAATAAACTGTTTTAATGTAGCACGTGGCCCTGAATGTGAGTTTCCACACAGTAATAATGTAGCGCCCATTCTGAGTTTATAGAATTGCTGACCTCTGCTGGTGACCTGCAAGACTAGCAATATCTTCTCTTGCACAATTATCCCATCTCCAGTACAACACTCCCCTTTTCTTCCATCTGCTTGAACAACAGTGACCTCTTACTTACATAAACATCAAAATAACCTTTCCTGAACAAAGCAGAGCAGAGGTCCAGCATAAATATCTATTTAAAGAGTGTCACAATGACATTGCTATTGGACTTGCCTTTTTCTTTCACTCTTTTTATGAAAAGAGTTGCAGAAACAAATTTTATGTTATTTAATTTTCCACTTGACAATATTTTCCAGTAAAGACATGTAATGTACAATTAACAAAATATTGAAAATTGTGAAAAAAAAGTTACCTCTCACAACAAACAGCATTTTGCAACAAACAAAATGTTCATTAGTGAAGCACATCATCAGATTTACTTTAATCCTCATTGACAATTTGCAGTATATTTCCAAATGTACATAAGAGCAATGTACATTTGTATATACTTTTATTATTATTATTATTATTAATATTATTATTATTGTCACTTTATATTTATTCCTTTGCCTTTCCACTCTGAGATTATTAAAGGTTTTTTCATCTTAAAAGCACAGACCTTGAGTTTTGAGGAATCTAAATGTATAAATGCAGATACAAGCTACATGCATGTAGATACTGATAAACTTTAATTTTATATTGACTAACAAGTGGATTACCTCACCTCTTCTATAAGTTTAAACAGATTTAATCTGTTAAAATTTATAGAAAAGAACAAGAACAATACACAGAAGAGGAACAAAATGCTCTTGCAGGCCAGATGCAGTTACAAAGAGCTTTCACTAGATGGCAACCTTTGACTGACTCACCCCATCAATAATGATGGAACAATGTTAACTAAGAACCCTACTTAACACCTGAGACCATAAACACTGGGTGTGCTCAGTGTGGCAGCTATATTTATTTGTATTTAGCTGTATTTTGCTGTAATAATATATTGAAATTGATCACATTTCATATTATGTACATTATTTGAAACATTATTTGTAAAAGACAAAGGTTCTTTTCCAAGTCGAGCAGCACTAGTGCTATAAGTTAGTCTTTGTGTTTATTTACTTATATGATGAACTAAATGATACATAACCGGACGTATGATGTTTACATTCTATCCCATTAAACTGAATTATTTTTATTGAGGTCATTTATATATATATATATATATATATATATATATATATATATATATATTTTTTATAACTCTGTTTGTGGCTTCCTGACACTAGTTGTAATGAACTCAACCAGTAAGACTGAATGATAGAAGTAAAGTGTAACCTCTCCCCTCTGATATAACCATGGTTCAAGTGTTTCCATTGTCTGCTGTCAGGTAATAATGCTGAAAAACACAGTACAACTTCCATTAGATGCCTGCTTGCTTGATTCTAAACCATATCTTTATATGGTTAACAGTGTGATCCATTCCTGTAGTGTGATATTTGCAGGCCATGTTACATAGCCCAAACTGTTTACCTATTAATGTAAAACATTATTCACCATGAAAACTTAATTTACCAATGAGATATTCATGGCTCAGTCACAAAGGAGATGAAGAAACAATCATTGCAATTTCACCCTCGGTCACGTAGAATGTCTCTTGTGAAGCATGCTGTGTGATTATGGCACTTAACTGTGTAATGACGCTACAGGTGATGGTTAATTCAGGTTTGTTATCACCTCACTGTTGTGAACATGCTTTGGCAACCTGTCACAAAATACGGTATGAGTTACAGTTTTTTGGAGCTGATGAATCCAACAGTTTTCCAGTTTGGTGTTTGCAAAGGTCGGGTGAACTCTTATTGTGTGCATACGTGTAATAAACACTGAACCAGTAGTTTTTTAGCAAGATAATTTCCCAGTGAGAAGCCATGTTAGTCTGTGCATTTTCCATTTTCAACACATCATTGTGTTTAGTTGAAGATGACAACATGTCAATACATACACCAACCAATTTTGAGATTTAGGGCTTGTCATCTTTAAAACTAGTGGATAGAAAATATCCAAAAATTCACATGTAGTTGTTTATTTTTCTATGTTTTGTCTATTATTGTGTTAATGAAAACTGTGATGTTTAATGAATGTGTAATAAAGCTTTATATATATATATATATATATATATATATATATATATATATATATATATATATATGAATATGCCGTAAATAATGAGTACAAATAATTAGTTCATACAATTGTACTTGATGTATGAAAATAAACCGCTGTTGTGAAAAAAACAGCCTTTGCTCAGCTGGGTGTGAATGCAGTTTTGCAGTTTGTCAGGTCATAATTATGATGTGTTTAGACAATCACTTCAGTTGAGTCAGTCAGTGGCTGGCTTCAGCACAGCCTCACACTGGCTTTACATCTAACAACTTTTGACAGAGAGTCCTCCCCCTTGATCGAGCTCCACAGAAGTCACTGCTCCTAAAAATGTCTCAGCCGAAGCTCTCAGACGCAACAATTATTGCCACGCTGCTACACTGGGATCCATTGTTTGATTTGTTGTTGTTTGTCAAGGTCAAGCATATGTGTTTCATCAGTCAAGTGAATCTGTGTAACACTGCAGTCACTTAGCATCACACTGGCAGGGTTCTCTGTCACAGCATGCATGCATATCAGTTTCTCTGCAAGATTAAATCATTACCATCCTCTCAGGTGACTACTGCTTTATGAACATTGCTTCATTATTTAAGTCTTATTTTAGCATATCCACAGCAGTGACTGTTTGGTGACACTGGACCTCATTCACAAAGCCAAATGAGAACAATTCATTTTTATTTTGTCAGGTCCCACTGACTTGGAGATTCACCAGTGTTTTTATATTATTGCTTTTGTCTTAAGTGAAAGTAATTTACAGTTGGCCAAGAGTTACTTTCTCCTGACCCTGAGTGGTTTTGTTGCCTAAATCAAACATTGGTGTTGCAAGATCAGCTTTGTATGGTTAAAGAACCTTTGGTGCATCAAGAGTTGACTTTTGTTTTTTCTCCTAACAAAATATTGAGAAACTATCAGAGCAATCGAAGTGAATGTTGCTGCATGAGGCCCATCGTCTCTTTTCTTTACTTCTTTCAGCACATCAGAGTATTCAGTGAAACTCAGGTCAGTCTGTGAATGTTAGCAGATTCTTATAAGATGTCCACGTATATGGCATTCAGATTTATTCTTTAATTAGTAAAGATGAGTTGGGATTAAAGGCATGCAAGGCCGAGGGCTGGGGCTCTGCTGCGCTCTTATGCATGTGCAACACACGAAATGAATAATAGAATAAGCATGTACTACATCATCATCAGAGTGGTGGATAATGAAATGTTGGTTGGGGAAGATACCTGGGGGCAACAGTGCAGAGAGGGTTTGAAATAGCTGGTACATATGAAGATATGCATTGTTTGTGATTATACACTTCATTCCATAATCACACTGTGGCTTTCACAAGCTTTGACAGGGAAGTGCATGAAATATTTTATGTTTACAACAGCAGGAATTGTGCACAACGTCGATTCCACTCTCATTACCAGTCGTAAACGAAAGCCTTTGTTCGTAGTGACAACCTGTCCACTCCTGGAGGACATCATGTCCTCTCCTCTTTAGCATAACTGGCAGTGATTGCTGAACAAACATCCTCTGTCTCATGTTAACTGATCACAATTAGCAGAGCAATTGCCCCAATCTGGAATCATTCCTTAAAGAAAAGTGGTGAAGGGAATAGGGTATGAACCTGGAGGACATTTTGGGCAAATGAGTCAGCATGAGTCAGAAAGGTTTTGCTATCTTTGGTTTTGTTTGCAGCCTTATTCCCAAGGCTCCATTGTTTTTTTTGTTTTTGTTTTTTTTTTTGTTTTTTTTTAACAAGTCTACATCTGCAGGCTTAAAATTTAACAGTGGCTGCAGTGCAAGATTACAAACATGCAGTCTCACAGCTGAAGTCTCTTTAACCTCTCCTTTAGTTGTGGCTGCATTTCATTTGTACCTGTGTGTAAATAATGTTTTATTATTTGTGCGTGGCCTCCCATGGGGTCCTCTCAGCTTCCTGCCTGCTTGGATAATCCAAACAGATGTGGATGTCCCTCTATGTCCACCCCCCGTCAGGCCTGTGCCCCTTCTCACATAAACTAATCTCAGCCATGCCGGTGATAGCAGAGAGGACCATCTGCTCTGCTCCAGCCCTCTTTGAGATGGGCAGGCCTCCACATCTGGACCCCTGGTTGCCCCTCCTCCCATTCCTCCTGTTTATCCCCTCTGTATATGGTCTTTATCATTGATACAGAGCGTAGACAGGATTTAACAGCCCATTAAGCTTTTTGGTCTTTATAAGTCAGCATGGGAGGGAGGTTAAACTAATCTAAAATCAAGTGTTTTGATAGGAGAAACACAGTAAATCCTAATGACTGAAGTCTCATTAAAATTGATCAAATTAATGACCACAACTTACATCAAACTATTTTTAGAAAGGAACACCAAATAATATGAATTTTTAGACTTATGTTTATTTTCTATGGTGTCTGTCAACGGATTTTTTTGAGTGATTCTTCATAATTAATTGATGAAGTGATGCATTCGAGCACAGTCACCAGGTAACAAAATGCAGGCAGTTTCTGACAACCATGAAAAAAAACATTAAATGTGAATGTTTTAGCATCTAATTATGCATCTGTGTCTCGTGCTTCATGTTAGCATCAACTGTTTTTTTGATGTCACATTCACAACTGGACGGCACGATGGTGTAGTGGTTATCACTGTTGCCTCACAGCAACAGGGTACCGGGTTCGATTCCCGGCCCGGGGCCTTTCTGTGTCGAGATTGCATGTTCTCCCCATGTCTGCGTGGGTTCTCTCCGGGTACTCCAGACAACCACCACCATCCAAAAACATGCATGGGCTAATGGGCATTAATTGGCTAATGTAAATTGCCTGTAGGCGTGAATGGTTGTCTGTCTCTGTGTCCTGTGATGAACTGGAGACTTGTCCAGGGTGTACCCTGCCTTTCACCCTAAGATGGATGGATGTTCACAAATTTCAGTGTCTTGACAATTGGTGAGAACTAGTAGTTCATTACCAATGCTGGAATTGAAATGAAAAAGTCCCATAAGTCCTCTCTTTCATACTCTTCGTACTGTTCTTGCACCTACACAGAAGTAACAGGAACCCTGACTGGCCAGCTGTTCTTTCTCTGGTGTGAGGAAGACTGACACTGTCAGAAATTTATTGCCAGATTCTGTTGAGACAGTTACTGATGAAGCCATTCACCTGCATCATCGCCTCCTTTTATCACCATGACTCAGATAAATGCAACAGAACCATTTGAACAACCTCGTGTCCATGTTAATTGTTCTGGACAGGAGGACATAGAGGAGGAGAACATACAAAGCTGACCTTTTTAAGGTGATTCTATCTATCTGTTTTTCTTCCACCCTTTATCCGCACTGTGAGCTCTTCAGCCTGCAGGAAACTTTGAAGGATGAGAGCAGGCTGTATCTTTTTTATCCATCAGCAACTATTCATCCCCATGATTTAAAATGGCCAATGGCTCTGTCATGAGTCACAGTATGGAAAATGCTATTGCCTTTGTGTTTGAACATTGTCACAGCTGCTTTGCCTCGATATTCATGGTGTTGTTAAAGGAAAGTAAACAGTGAGGATGTTCGTGAAGTGCAGAGTAGAACAAATGTGACCTGTATCCAATCTTCTTTTTTATAATTTACTTTACAGCACATTGTTGTTGCCTTATTCTATTCCATCCTCAAACACTAAGAGGGCCAAATGGAAACCTATTTATATATGGAATATCACTAAAATAAGCTGTTCTCTCTTTTTCTCTCTCCAGTTGTCACACAATGTATTAAATCAACATGAATTAAGAGAGCAGAAGAGAGGTCAAAATTTCTCTGAAAGTTTGTGAGCCATGGCGAGTAACATTTTTTTATCTGTGATTTAAAACTACTTAAGGTTTATCGTATGACTCCTCTTCCGTGCCTCCTTGCCTCCTCGGTCCTCCTGTCTGTGACCTGGAAATGAAAGCCAGTGTTCCATTTTGAGGAACGTTTCAGTTCTTAAAAAAACGTGCCTAGGTGAAAAAAAAATATGGATGGTAATAAAAACTTTTCTATTTACAAGCACTTGTTAGTGCACTGCATCTCATTTTCCCTACTGGAAAGCCATCCAAGAGGGTACTTGGTTTGTGTTGTGATATTAAAATAGAGCATGCAGTAATGTAGCTCTAATTACAAGATTGCATATAGATTTGTGTATCAGTGTCTGCATGGTTTTTCACACAGGCTGATTATTGTAAAAAGAGCATGACAAATGAGAAGGCCAAGATGCATCCAGATGTTTCTAAACAATTATTGAATTTCACTGGTTCCCCCACTGTTTCCTGATGCCACAGTTTGACTGCAGGTGATAGCTGTGTCTGCCATCGCTGAGTTAACAGCAGTGCTGCACAGATATGTGGGATGGCTGCTCTGCATTTGATGAATGCAGTACATTTTGACCTCAAGAGGCCTGGAGTGAGTCAGCATGAGCAATGCTTAGATCCATCCCCTCGTGCCATTTAGTGTTAGCACCTTGCTCTTCCCTCATTCATATTTAACAGGTTTGCTGTGCGGATTAATTTCTGTAGTTCAACACACATCAATCACAGTGTGATACTACTCCCCACTGGGTGATTACAGTAAATACTTTTTTCCTCTCACTTTACACATGAATTAATTATCTTGATATCCCAAGGGTAAATAAGACAAATATAAACAGTGACACTTTTATGTGCTAGTTTATTAAATGCTATGTGTGTGTAAAGGATGGGCTGTACGATAAACTACGGCATCTAATTGTGTTGACATCGGTATCGATCGTGACGTCTGACATCTACTGTATTTCTGCAGACTAAAGCGACTCTAAACGCTTGTTACTCCACAGTAATAAAGCATAAATCATTGTAAATAACAAATCAGATCAGGATACAGATCCTGTGGACACAAAATAACTCAAGCGCAACCTGATCAATGGTATATGGAAGAGCATTTTGTTACTTCATCATTCATTTCATAATGCTTAAAATATCCATCTTCAGATATGCTGTTTTTCCTCCTGTGTATGAGAAGTAAAATTTGAGGGTAACTGAGTCCGCCAGCCTGCCAGCCTGTGTTTTGGTGCAGTGGATGAGCAGTTTGCCAGTAGCATGCATTGATGCTCATGGCTGCCCACGGCTGCTGTGTCCCTGATCCACCTCTCACCCTCTCTACTTTGAATGATATTTCAGTGCTGCTGCCAAAAACTGTGACCAGGTGGTGACAAATGCTCCTCCTCACTCCTCTCTGGAATTTTCTGGAATTATCTCAGGAACAAGGAGAAATTAAAGAACAGTTGAAAATTGTCAGCGTGCATTCAATCATTTAGTTATTCAATCACTGATTTATTTTCTTCACTTTGGTTAGTGAGAATTATGGCATGTCTGGACAAAGAAAACAAAATGGTTAAATTTAGTGGTGATATTACAGTCTTTTTTCATACTACTAGCACACACATAAAATATGCATATTGTACTTATACCTATAGTGGCTTTAAAGGGGAAGTTTTGTTTTTTACAAATTGGACCTTAATTCTGGGATAAATTACTGCCATTTACTCACCCACATTGTGAGCCCATCTTATTAAACGTCTGTTATTTGAGAAATGGTCAAGTTTATGTCATTTTCTGGCTGCATTTCTGTGCCCCATTCATTCCTGTTAAATGGATATCATCAAATTCAAATATCGTCAGACATACTGCAAATGTCTTCAAAGTGATATGGGTGAGTAAATGACAGTATTTTATCCCAGATATAAGATCCAATTTGTAAAAAAAAAAAAAAAAAAAAACAAAAAAAAAAACAGAACTTCCCCTTTAATAGAGTTGGATGTTAAAGGGGCACTTTACTGCTTTTACACATGAAGTTTACTCATCAAGAGGAGTTTGACGACTAACTAAAACAGTTGTATAATGTTTTCTATTGCTCTGGAAGGTGATTTGAAAACCTTGATGTAATCAAAGGATTAACATCAGGACATCTCACCTTCTGTTGCTTCGATTTTTAGCATTATGAGTCCCACGGTTTGTACAAGAGTAGCTGTTGGAGTGGTGTGTTTTTTCCTAAAACACAAGGTGAATGCACCAGCCTACACATGCAGTTCTGACACTGAACACAAGGTGGGGCTTCAGGTTTTTCTGACTGTCATCGTGATCCGGACTGGTTTTACTGCATGAGAACATACAATATGAATGATGCTTCTCATGCTATGATGATGTCAAACTGCCAATAAATGCATTTCTAAATGCTAAGTCTATACAGCACACTGGACACACCCTTTAATATCAGACAATTATTATTTACTGTGAAATACAATAACCAATTAGGATCCATTGATATTTTCATGCAACAAAAATATCACAAGACAGAATGAAAGGTCACAATGCTGGGAGGATAGGTGTTCAAACGTAAAGAAGGAAAGTGCTGTGAGAGAAGACACCCTAATTCAATGTCACGTCAATGAGAACCAAATCCCACTTCCCTGACCTCAGAACCATTCTGCTTGTCAGACACCCAGACGATAGAGAAGCATCAGGTGTGGCTCTGTTTTGAACTTCGCAACCTGAACCGCTCTGCTGCCCACTCCTCCCTGAACCCTAATCCCACTGTAAGCCACCAGGCCATTATTCATTCAAAGCTTCCTCCCTAAGGGTTGGCTTACTTTCCTCTCTGTCCTGCTCGCTTCCTGTCTTTGTAGCTCAGGCACAGATGGTAACAAGAGACTGTTGGTAAATAAATATTTTTTTTTTCCAAAACAACAATTTCCCTATTTTATTCATCAAATTATTTAACCAAGATGTGAGGGAATACACTAAAATATAGACTGGTCTTACCAAACCCTCGTACTATTGTACAGAAGGTCTGGCATGCCTCCATTGAGAACCAATTTCAGACAGGAGGTGTGAACTCTGTTGAAGTTTGAAACAATTAGATCTGATTTTACCCAATCGCTAACGTTTGGTCGTGATGTGTAATGCTCCACTAGCATTCAGGCTAGCCAACTCCTCGCTACTAATGGAGCTAACTGGAAAAATAAGACTTTTCCTGAACCCCGTGGGGAGTAAAGCCACAACATCTTTGCCAACAATAAAACTGGTTAAACATTCCTCTTGCTCCGACTTCAATTGCTAAATATTTGGGAGCCTAGCCAAAACTGATTGAATGGCTTCCTTCACTTCCCTCTCTGCTGCCATTGTTGCCAAACTACAACCAGCCAGACTACAAAGCAAATGCTGTGCATTAGATGTCATCGTTAACACCCGCCTCCCGCCGTCCCCCACCATTTGCTTATTGGCGCGGTTGGAATTCAACCAGAGAAATCAAGTCCAAGGGGAGCAAACCCAGACCTAGTCTGCAGGGAATGATTATGGAGGGCTACGGCCAGGCTAACTAAAATGTATCTAATTTCACTTTTTTTTTTTTTTTTTTTTTGATTAAACAAATTAAGTGACTTGGCGTATTGTATAGTATTTAATCTCTTGTGTGTTTTGGTAAGGGCTAATAGGTAGCTGCAATAAACCAAGTGTATTTGTGACTTAATAGTCACACTGTTGAGTCACAGAAGCTCAGCAGTAACTCATGACCCCATTAACTGTCATTACCTGGGCTACATAGAAAATACTCGAACAATAATGTGGCTGTTATGATGGATATCCTAATCTGACCTGTCACAAAGCCTCAGACAAATCAAAGTGAGTGGATGGATGTGAAAGTCACAGCTTGGTTCACAGGGTTACAGTGCTGCGGACATTTTTTTTTCTTTTTAAATGCCAGGTCCAGTTAGTTGATGCATGGAAAGTGAGGCGAGGCAGCCACACTCAGGGCCATGCTTCCCAGCATCCCTCCCTCTCCCTGTTCCCGCCTCGGCGTCCAAGAGCTCAGGCCTCCGGCTGTGTAGCCATGACAACCAAATGAGGTAAATGGTTGCAGGAGAATCCTCATCATGACCACCACCTTCACAGGCCTCCTTTCAGTGGTGCACTTGCGCAGCATGTGCTGTCTTTCCTGCTTGCTATTCGCCATCCAGTTAATTCCTGTTTGGGATCTCCATAAATAATTCTTTGGAGGGTGCCACGACTCCAGACTCCTGAAGAAAAGCATGCCATCATGTTAGACTGCTTTGTGTGAACAAATGAATGATTAGTGGGAGGAATGAATTCAGAAACTGAAACCTCTGTCAGCCGAATAAGTAACTCATCTCATTTGACACTGCAAAAAAAGATAACCAGAGCAAAAATATTCATGTGCTGAGGGAATAGGATTGCATGCCAATTTATTTTTGTATGACTTTTTGCCGATTGTCCAAATGCACACGGCTCATAATGAAAGAACTTGCCCATGAGGCAGGATACTTGTTATGCAAGCGGATGGTATTTGATTTTTTTTTTTTTCAAAGTCTAATTCCTCTAACACCCCTTCCCAAAATAGTTCACCCATTTGCATACCTGCAGTGTGATAACAGTGTTGTGTGAAATAACACACTGAGCCATGTTTACAGATGAGCCTCTCTCATTTGCGGCTGTGACAAGACAAAATCTGTCACCTCTAGGAAATGAGGGGAAGAGATTCACAATTATTAGTCATTATTAACACTCAGCAGTAGATATCGCTCACCTAAGTATCATATTTCTCTACATGCAGGGAAGCCCTTGATTAAAGGAAAGTATATTCTAGACATGCTGTACACTGTATTCATAATAAATGATCACCTTTTTTATCTGTGTTTCCATGCTGATATAGAAATTCAGACCAAAGGACAGAAAAAAGGATTTTATTGTATTTCTTTTTTTCTTTTCTTTTTTTAACCAAACATCTATATACAGCTACACATCCAGTCTGTTTGACATTTGGAAAAGCATTCAGCTGCAGCACTCTTGTCATTCCATTTAGGTCTGAGCTATTCTGACATTTATCTGACAAAACATACTGTAACATGGGTTTTGGTATTTTAAGCAAAATCAAGACAAACTGTTCGAAAGCCGCCACCTCTGCTTTCAAGGGACGTAACGCCAGAAAAAATACTTTGGGGATTCCCAGTGTAAATAAATGCTTTATTGTGAAAGGTTTAATAGAAAAATAGACAAATCTGAAATTTATACTGGAGGTAACTCAACAGTGCATGCTCTAATGGGCTGATATTTATGAGTTAATAAAATGATTGAGAGAAAGAAAATTGTTATGCTAACATGCTTTAAGTTAACAACTAAGCTAACATAAGAATCTGTTAATATACAGTAACTACATAGTAGTTAAAATAATAATGATATGTATTTAAACTATCCATCTTGATTAAACCTTCAGATATTAGCAATGTGTATATGAGGTGTTTAAACATTCTTGTTTTCTGAACATGTGAACCTCTGAACATAATCAAAATGTCCCCTCCAGACTCCACTTCACTCCAGGTGCACTTTGGGTTAATGGTTGTTTATAATACTTTCAAAAGTAACACTGAATGGCAGACTTGAAAAATGAAATGAATAACATGACTCTTCAGGACAGCTGATTTAACTATTAACTCATTCAATGTGTTAACAGCAGGTGTTGTGTGCCTGACAGATGTGGGTCAGTAATCTCCCATCTTAATCCCTGATAAAAACCTGCTAGTGGGTGTAGCTTGAATCTCTTGACCCACATCTACCCACTTGCCCAAAATTAACAAATAGCAAGACTGAAATGGTATTTTTCTAATGTAACTGTACAAAATAAGCTGTGAAATGCCTTATTTGTATTTTAACGTAATGCTTGATTACTACTGTGGGCAGGAGCCTAAGTGTTTGCTCTTGTGTTTTGAGGTTAAAGAAGACAAAGACCATCCTCTAAATTCTTGAGACATGGAGTATCACTCTTTTTCGACTTAAAATCAAAATTGAAAGTTGAACAGACCTGCTGACATGCTACAGTAACTAAGCCCTGATTGGACAACTGCTGTTCGGAGGAGTGGTTTAGCTAAAGTTCAAAATAAAAAAATGAATAAGTAATTAATAAATTCCAATTGGCAGGTGCCACAATACACTCAAATCTTACTGTGTTTATAGTATGTGGCATTTTGAAGACGGCATGTGACAATACACATCGATGAAAACATACTGTGACGATACAGGATGGTACAACATGTGATGCATGTGTCTTTAAAAGAGTGTACTAGAATCATATTTTTCAGTCAGTTTTCCTGTGAAATTGTTGTGCTTTTATTGATGCTGATATGAATGAAAAATAACAAAAAAAAAAAAGGCAATTTCATCTCTGCAAAATGTGCTTCAAAATTGCTGCACAACCGGAGAAATTATTTGATCTGCAGGGAGACAGGCATTTGGAATTCTTTTTTTTTTTTATCATTTTGGTTATCGCAAAGAAATTATAACTCTTATTTGCTCATGGCTCATTTGCTATCTGCTTGTTTGCTTTTAGAGTCTTGACATTTTTATGGTTCATATCTCAATTTCGCTGAATTATTCATGCCTTTCAGGAATGTGAGAAGCAATGCAACAACATACCTCAGCTTGGGGACAAAAATTCTCCAGTTTTGTGCTTTCAAAACACCAACTGAGGAAGATTTAAACATAGAGGATGCAAATAACGAACCAGAACCCATAATATTCAGGGCTTTATTTCATTAGATTGCAGCCTATTGTGAATGCAGATGTTGTTGATACAGTGACAGTTTAGATATGGGACCAATACCCGATCAGCAGCTGTAGTGTTTAGTTAAAGGAGAATAAACTGACTCAGAGTCCATATTGTATCAACTCTGGATATCCTAAACCAAACAGAAAGTGTGTCTATTCCTAAAGAGACAAATATCTTGTCCATCACTCTTGGACAGTGAATAACTACTGTATTTGTTGTATTGTTTCACAATAAAAACTGTCATGAAGAAAAGCAAGACAGCTGGTTCTAGAAGAAATGCCATTCTTTGGAGACCATAAATGTTTGAGTATAATGTGTGTATACAAAGCTTAATTTGGCTATAGTACTGCCCTCCCTCAGTAAATAACACATCATCCACAACAAATCCCTTATAAGCCTTCCTGTCCTACACCTAAAACCTCGTCTTTGGCAGATGAAGACAAAACCAGTCTACATAGTGTAATTAGGGGCTCGCCAAAATTAGGTTCACCATTATAAAGTGCGTTATTTGACACAATAGTTCTACATGTAGATTCCATTTTAATACCATGTTTGCCATCATCAAGATTATACTGTTATTTTATCTTTCTACACAGGTCACGGTTATCAGTCTAAAGAACATACAGTACATCCTCTTGATTTATATGTTTGATTGACTGTACATTGTTTTTTGTACATAAATGTGTGATTATATCATGAATATGCTGCTGAAACAATGTATAAACCCACTGGAAATTCTTCCTGCCTACAGCACATCAGCTACCTATAATAATATCTTGCGATTATCCAAATCCTCCTCTCCGTTGTCTAATTTAACAAGCAGAGGGAACAACAGTTTTTACCAACAGTATAGTGGCTTGTAAACTACTACTGAGTGTGAGTCAGGCTGCCCAAAAAAGAAGACGTGGCAGGGTATGCCAGCATATCTTGTTATAGGCAGTTAATTACTGAGGTCAGTGGTCAGTATGACATCAGAGATAAAGCCCAATGAAAATCACCTAAACGTTTAAGTAATGTCACTTTGCAGGTTTTCAGTCTAATGTGATATTTTCTCCTCGCCTAATACTAAAGTGACAGCACTCCAGCAACACTTCTTCATTTAATCTCTTACTCTTCCATTATAAATGTGTTAGCTTCACTATATTCATGAAGGCCTACGACATTAAGCCAAGAGTCAGTAGCCATAAACGATGACCACAGGCTGTCACAGCCAAAAATATGATCTCTATGATATCTTTTTGTAAGTGGAGCAGGGCACTAACTATTTTTATTGGGATTTGGGCTCATTCCTTGGGAATGTCCATTGTTGCCGTATCTCCTGTGCAAATAAAACAACTGCAACCGAACTGGGGCAAGACCCTGCCATTAAGCAGTCCTGGATTTTCACCAGGGAGGAGGCAGCATGAAACTTGTCACATGTGGCACACACTGTATGTGGTGTCCTCTCATTGTTTGAAGAACCAGTACCACACAGGCCCTTAAAAACCCAAACCCGTCTCACTCCTCACTCTCCTCCTCATCGCCCTTGGTGCCTTTACTCCAGCGCTGGAAGCAATGAACAGTTGAAGCCAGGAAGAAGCTTGTCATGATGGCTACCACAGACACTGAGATGCCAGAGAAAATGATGATGAGCAGGTCTGTTAGAGTCAGTGTGGCCTGGCACTCACGGAAGCTGTCCTTGGAGAGCTGGGCCAGGGATACACGTCTGCCATCCATAGGGAGGGAGCACTCCATGCCTTCCACCCCTGCATTGAAACAGGAAATACACACAATTTAGACACACACAGACATGCTGAATATATTCACATAGCAGATATTCAGAAATTGCATCATATAGAATAATAAGCTTAATAAGTTTGTGCTGTAAAGGAAATCACAAACTCAATTATTTTCTGAGTGCTTATGTTATGAGGTGTTATTTGTACCCAAGTATTTAACTCCGAAAGTTTTTAGCCTTAAAAGAACTCAACAAAATACAATGCAATATTTTCCTATGAGTGGGAGCTGATTTAATAACTTTAAGGTCAATCAGAAGTCTTCACTTATACAGATAAAGTTCTACTGTGTATACAGTTCACCCACCCACAGCATGACTGCTGGTTCTGTGGAAAAAGAGCAAAATTACTAAGAAATTGTGAAACACAGTGATACTGTAGAAGTATAGTCTACTGTTAACTGTATATCTGCCATGCAAGTAATTTATCATTTTGTGATGTTATTGAGGCTGTATTTGCTGCTTTGGATATCTCTGTGCCTTTGATGAGACATTCTTTTATATACATTGGTTGAGGAATAAAAGCATTTTAATTCAGCTGCCAGCTACACAAAGGATATCTAAGACGACGTGTTCTCATTAAATATGACTCTCTGTTGCATCGGTAAAAGACTGAGACAAGGGCACCTTGACCAAACTCATCTCATGATGAAAGCATGATAAATCAGCGGATGCAGCTCCCGGTCACTTTCATGTGGTTTATTGTCCAGACGTGGAAGAGTACAGTTACTGTGGCCCTATTTCAAGGGTACACGTCCTCCACTGAGTGTTCTTTCATAGTCATGAGTACAAATGAGATTCAGACTGGATTGTTAGGGTTTGAGCTTTTGTCACAGACTGATACACTGATACCACCACTGAAACTACATTAAACTAGTTCACTTGAGTATGCTTACTTTGATACAGCTTGTTTTGCAGATAACTTTGTTAACCATTGTGTTTAATTAGAAGTGCTAATCAGATACGCTCAGTGTTGTTCTGCAGCAATGGATGTGACATGCAGCATCTCTCAACAAGCCTTCATATTGGCAATGTACTGTATGGAAGAAAACTAGACATATTGATGTGAATGCTAGCTTATAGGTGGGTAGAGATGAAGCCTTGCAATGTGGGTGGCTACTTACACTGATACTGCACATGCAAATGCACACACTTGGCAGTACATCACTTCGCTCACTTCGCTCAGCAGTCGGCACAATTTGCAGCAAGCTTTGGTATAATATAGATGTTATAGCATTTCTCCTGGTTTTCTACAAAACTGTCCAAATTAAATCTACATTCAAATGTGTGATTATGAGTCTGTAATTGAAATTGAAATAAAATTCAATTAGAAATAACAGCAATGAAATATTGTGCTTGTATGATATGTAATATCGTAATATACAACTGTGCGCACAGAAGGTAACTTTAGAACCTCTCCGAAAGTGTTAAGTGACCATGGAAAAAGAAATAATGGAAATTAGTGATGGTGTAGAATTGGTTTCCATGCTCCTCCAATTGACTCTCTACAGTATTAATTAGGTTTGTAGCTGAACTCTTTCAGAGCTTGATAAAACTTAGTGACACTAATCCCTTAATACAAGATACAGATTCTCACATTTCCCCCTAACATTCAATTAGTAGATACATGATATACACACCTATATGCACACATCAATATAAGCAATTAATTTGATGAAAACAGATGACCGCTGCCTCCTTTTATACTAAAAACTAGTAAACTACATTACTTCACATCATGCACACGTGAGGAAAGTAAAACCATATAACAACTATAATTAGCGATACATGTTGTGTTCAATTGCCATCTTAACTTATGAGTTAAGCATTAAAAACAGAAACAGCATGGACAAGCTCAACAGAAAACTGAAGTAGCCTGGACCAAGATGACATCAAGTACCTCAGTATCAAGAACAGAGCTCCAGACTGATTAAGAGCCAATACCAACAATTCTGATGAAGCCAAAGAAGAGCACGCTGGTTCCTGGGATGACTAAAGTCAATCATGACTGCTGTATGTTGTAAGAATCAGATATCAAAACAAATTCATTGAATGCTGTGAGAAAACATTTCAGTCAAAGTTAGTAAGATGAAGTCTGCTGAAATTGTTTTGTTTTGTTCTAAAGGGGACCCATCATGCTCATTTGTAGATTCATATGTGTATTTTGGGTTTATACAAGAGCATGTTTACATGCTTTAATGTTCAAAAACACATTATTTTTTCATGCTGTCTATCTGAGTAAACCTGCGTTCACTGCTCGAACTGGCTTGAGAGAAAAAAACGATTCTCAAACTGTGGGCGATATATTCTGATGAGACTGCATGTGATAGAGGAGGGGAAAGACAAATCTGAATGACTTGAATCACTGAAAATGTGAGTTTTTCATGACATGTCCCATTTAAATCTAATATTCTAAATTTTGCCTAACTCACCATATGGCAAGCATCAGTTCAGTATATGAATCACATTGTGACTCAGCAGGAAAGTTATCTTTTTTACTGCGTCACCTCCAGCTTTTCTCATAGGATTTTTTGAATGGTGGTGATCGGACATTGGACTTATAAACAGTGTGTGATTAAGTAAAAGATAAATAAAAAAAATCTCACAGTAGAAGCTTCATTAATAACATCTGAGACTGAAATTGTCCTGTTGAACATATGGCCCCTGCAGCAGTTACAGGATGATTACATGGATGATCAATACAGAGTTAGTGAACAGGACAGACACACAAAGATTGATTGTTTATCTTGAAACTAATACAACTGTTCACATTAGTCTTGAAACACTGTATGAGAACACCATAACATACACTATGTGTCTGAAATGTCTATGTATGTGGTATGTGTATTTGAATATGAATGTTTTGTATGTATCCTAGTGGATTTCCATTGTTACAGTTAAGAAATAAAATTACACATCAGGCACACAGGTTTATTACACTGCCTGACAAAAAGGGGTGGAGAAGATTAATGAACAGCTGGCCAAAAGTGGAATCTTCTGGAACAAACATAATTATAGTTTCTCATCCAACTTGTCGTTGAAAACACATACACATCTCTCACTGAATAAGGGTGAATGTGACCTCAGATTTGAAATGTACAAAACAGAAAGTCAGGGAAATTCTTGAATTTGTTTACTCTACTTCATCCCAAATAAAAATCTGTTAACGAACATAAAGTTACCTACTACAGCTTTGAGTCTACGTGACATTTTCTTACTCTTGGCTTCCATTAAGCAAAGGTGATTATCAGAACTCTGAGGAAAAGACTGCAATAAATACAGCTGATAAAACATGGACTATTGTGTTAATAAACCAAAACAAATATATCACATATTTTGGCATAGTTTCCTTTTTCTCTTATGAGAATAAGGGTAACTGTATCACAGAATAATGTGTGAATGCTGCCAAATCAAAGGAAGGTTTTGTTATGTTTCTCAACCGACTGATAACTGTGAGGGTTGAGTATTACCATATGTATATATGGCATGCTAAATGGTAGTTGAGTGACAGTTACTGAAACATTTCAGCATGTCATCTTCTGCTGATTCTAGCTGTCCTTCAGATTTGTGTTGACGATGCACCAAGCTGCCAAGTAGGACTCAGAAGCAGCGAGCCAAAGTAACACAATAAATTTAACTGACTAACGGTGGTTTGCTAAGCTTCTTTCACAGTGTTCTGTTTTCTGATGACAAATTTGGAGCTCCACATTAGCAGGTATTCACATCACCTGCTATTTAATACAGTTTATGTATCGGAGTTTCCATTACGTCATTGAGCTTGACTTTGAATATTTATGCAACATGATTCAAAACTATTTTATAAAACAGCAAGAGGCAGGGCAATAGAAAGAAAGTTTAGTAGTCTACAGGGAGTGTGGGAGAGAAGCTAACTGTGTCTGGTGCTTATACCAATAACTGCATTTGGTATCTATTTTATTCAATATAATAGACTGGATTTGCTGTGAGTCCAAGGACTTGATGAATGGGTCAAATGCAGGTTGAACATGTACTTGTGAGTTTTTGACAAAGTATCGTCATCAGCCCTACAGTGGAAGCTGTTCATTTGAATTGATTGCGACCTCAACCCATTGACTATAACCATATAACAAATATTTCACTCATTGAAATAAAGATATCAATAAGATAAAATGTAATACAAAGAATCCATAACATGGGATAAATATATATGAAATAAACCCACTTAATAATAACATTAACATCAGTCTGTATGCATCAATATCAATGCTACAGCAAAAAGAACTTCATAGTTTAATATACCAAAAGTATCTCAGTGGATGGCTTTATAATAAATGTCACGTGTGTTCAGTGAGCTTTAGAAATGGGTAAACTGTTGAAGCACAATGTGGCCAGATCAGTCTACCATATCATAATGTAACATAAATCATGGCCTAACACTATCAGGTATGTCGACCCACACAGCTATGTTACATTCCTGGCGCGGACAGTTGATGGATTGCATTTAGGATTACAGCCAGTCAAGGGGATAGGCTATCTGCTGTCTCGGCAGTGATTGATCTACCTCGCCGTGACAGACTAATATTGGAAGCTTGTATCTCCTCCCTCCCTCAACACTACACTGTCTGTCCAGATTGATCTCTGCACCAATTGCAAAGACAAACTTACCACAATGTTCCACTCTGCCAGGGGATGGCTGACATGTTGAACTCCCCTCATGTGTTCCTCAAAACTGCTAGTGTCTAGACACTCCACCTAAATAATCTAGTGATAATGACTCACTGACTGTCCCATACTTTATTAAATGAGATGAATGAGTCACTGAAGTCCAACACCAAAGAACCAGGCAGACATAATCACAGAGAGAGATAGAAGAATCGTTCTTTCATCGAGTCTGAGGGAAATCTGAAGGGAAAATTATGGGAGATTAATACAAAACAAGGGCAAGAGTAGGAGTTGAACAGAATGTGTGCGATGCATGCACAAAATGACAAGCATTCATGTGACAGTGGGGCATGAGTGAGTCATTCAGGAGGGAAATCCTTCTGCGTGGAGACTCACTGACATCACTGGACCATATTCAAAATGTCTCATAACTAAGGCACAAATTCACATATAGAAAGTAACTACATCCCAAACAAATGAGAATAGCAAAAAGTAAATAAATACCAGTAGATGTTCCAGTAAAAAGCACTTTATCTGTGTCACAATTCATTGTGATGGAACAGCTAAATATGCAGGTCTTTGCACTTCACGCCTCACACTTGACCACACACATATCCATCATCCAGAATGGTGCACACTGCCAGTGAAATAAACCTTCTGACTTTCCACCTTTTATTTCTGACACTGGCAGATTATCCCTTTCTGCTTCTGTACACGCAGCAGCTGATGCTATCAAACTGTGTAATTCTGTCCACCTATCCACACTCTGCTCTCTCTTGCCAGCTCTCTCTCTCTCTCTTCCTCTCTCCCTCTTTCCCTCATCCCAACTTTAAATAAACATTAAATTAGGCCAAGATAAAAGAAGCTGTCAGCCTGTGTTAATGGAGGAGATATTTTATCATCTCACATCTATAAAGATAGCAAGGAATGTCGCGTGGGGTCGTGTGGCACCATGTGACATCATGTGTGTGTCATGTCGTGCTGTGTGGTAACAGGAAGTCTCTGGGGAGCAACTCGATAGGCCGTGAAGGAAAATTCAGACTTTGACCCCTGTCACATGAACTGCTACTTTGTAGTGAAACTGTTCAGGTCCTGACGAGTGTTGATAGCAATGCCACGATGGTGCTTCAGCCTCAATCACTCATGGGAGTTGGCCTGCCCTGCCCTGTAGGCAGCTCTGGCTCCAATTACCCTGGCCAATGTGCCGTAGAACTGTGTCACTCTGAATTATACATGGCCTTTGTTCATCCTTAACCCAAGAGCACTGGAGACAGCAGTGGATCATGTTTACACTCATCCCTCCATTAAAGCATTTATGAACCTGATTAGTGCTTTAAAAACGCACAAATGCAGACAGATGTGTGTGGTAAAAATGAATAACTGAGTGTGTGCTGTGCAGAGACAAAACACTGACGTATGGAGGAAGAAGGGTTTTTTTCTATCAAAAAAGTTCTGTTTTTTAAAGCATTTTCCACCCACTCATCATGCTGACCTGCAGTAATCAAACTTATACAAACTGAAGAGTGCACTGCTTTGTGAACTTGAAATCACAGGGGAAATCAGGACGTGAAAAATGGAATGGGAATTGGGTTTACAGCATGAGCTCAGCAGCTGCTTCATTATGCAGGCCATCTCAGAGAGAACCAAAGATGTATCTCAGGATGACTTCTGAAATAGCAGCACAGTTTTGTTATGTTTTATTGACATTTTTCGAAATTAGTTTAAGATTATGTTTGATTACTCTGTTGGACATTTGTGACGTCATCAGACAGTTTGATGCTAGGGAGAAATCGATTGGCACACTTTGTCTTCATTCTACATGTTGATGCTGTATGGTAAGTACTAAATCTTTGCTGCAGACAACAGAAAACATTAATGTACTGTACGAACATGTTGGAGGCCATCAATTAAATGGTGCTTTGGAATACTAGTGCTATTTAGTCAGGACAGTCTCATCAAATGGTGTCACTTTGTGTACAAGAACAACGCCTTTGTTGCTTGTGATGCGTCATGTATTTGCCATGTTTGTACTGACTGCAATGACAACGTATCTATATATGCCAAATATACTATGCTCTGAGCTAGTAACATACAATAGAATTGACCAGAATTCAAGACCAGTGTTTATGTCCCAAAGTGTTATATTACGTTGTCTACATGCTTAGGCCCAACCATGATGTCTTTCTTACAAAGTATTTTTGTTGCCTAAACCTATCTACAGCTGTTATCATGATAGTTTAATGGTAACAATGTGGTGTTAAATGTCAAAATCTGCATAAATGATAATGGTTTTGAAAATGTTAAAATCACACAAGGAAATATTATTTTCTATATTCCTTCTCATGAAATCGAGTCTATTTAGGACACAATGAAACATTTCCTAAATATATATCTAAATGCTTTTGTTTTCTAAATTGCTTTTGGGGTAGCATTTTTTTTATTTTGTACATTCAGCAGACCTCATGCTGCTTAAAGGTAGAGTTGGCGATGTCGAAGAGCTAGCAAGATTTGAAAGATGCATGCTACGCATCCCCCTCTAAGCTCCTCCTCCTCCAGTCAGCGCTATGACCAATGCAGTCTTTTCTCCCTCCGTCTTTCTCTTCTTTGACTGTGTAGCCGGCCGAGCCGCCACGGGTAACGCTGGAATCGGTATTTTAGGCTGCTTTTTCTCTGCCATTGTAAACTGGTCTGGTATTCTCCAGCTACCGAAGTATTTCGAGAGAAGAGTGTGCTTGATACCTGCGGCTACGGTGAAGTGATGCGTGTGCCCGCGCGGAGTTGAGGGTACAGTGGGGGCACGCGGGGGGCGAGCGCAGGACGAGACGAGAACGCATCTGATTCGTACTTCACACTCGGACCGAGGCTATTAAGTGGTTTTATAGTCCTGTGGCTGCCACAGAGCTCGGATTCTATTCACTTCTCTTTCTGAATACATATTAAATTGACGACTATCAGGGTGGAAGGACCATTTTATCCAACATAACAAAATGTGTCTCTAAAAATCATCACCTGCTATACCTTTAAGACCAGTTCGAACAAACTGCAAACAGAACAACGTCATAATTTGTGTGTTGAACTGGGTTGCAGGGGTGAGTGGAGCTCTTGGTTTTAAGTCACTTACTCATAACATTTAAACAGTAATATTCTGGCCCGGTAACTGATCTGTTGTATAATGAATCAGACATGAGGATGCACTACCCACACAGATGGAAAAGCACACTGATGTACAATTTAAAGAGTAATTCCTGTCTCTGTAATTGATTTTCTCTGTGATGAATGACATATTAAGATGAAACATCCGCACTCATGATGGTTGCTAGAGTTGATACATATTGAAAAGATTATCAAGTCAACCTCATTCACTAATGACTGTCCATCTGTTATTTTGTAACCACTTCCAACACAGCGTTCCAGGGAATAGGTCATCGCATTTTCTCCGTGATAGAGAGCGCAGTCATTATGTTAATTAGGTTTGGCAGTATGATGCCTGCACATGTGAATGTGTTGGGAAGTTTGCATTTAGGGGTCCAAAGGCAACGACTCACTCGTTATATGCCTGCCCTTGTATGATAAACAAATAATAGTAACTCATATGAGCATAAAGATTGGCGCCATATTCCACTGTAAACAGCGTTTGCTAGTTTGCTGCATTTTTGAATTTCACTTCCGGTGAAACATATTTTTGTCCTCCTTGACCTGTTGGAACTGTTTTTAGATGAAAAAAAATGATTTATATTGCTAAAAAGTTATTTTTGTTCCAATCCCTAAGCATAATTAGCATTACAAAGTATATTCTAGAAATCTTTTATTGGCCAACAGAAGTCATAAAATAATACAAAAGACCATAGATCAGTTTAGATGTCCCATTCAACTGTGTGCGAGCTCTGTTAACACCGGTGGACTTGTGTCTGGGGCCATGAAGCAAATGTTTACTGATGGGGATGTAAGGGCTGCATATGAAGTGAGATACACTTTACTAACTCAATTTGAGCGTGCGTATACACCAGGGCCAGTTGGCAGCCATGCTGGCAGCTTGGCCAAGCCTTTGGCTTCTTCTTTGTTGTTGATGTCTGCCTGGCCAGCACTACTAATGCAATTCATTATGCCTTGCACATGACAACGCTTTGAACCTGTGATTAATGTGTTTGCAGCCTGTTACTAGGGGGATTTATGTATTCAACTTCCTCACAAGTCCAAACTTGTCTGTTTTTTGGGGCAAAAAGCCCTCCGAGGAAAGGTACACCATGGCCTAAATGTATATAAGGAGTTCACTTTTGTGAGTTGTCAGCAGTTTACAACAGCCAAACAGTTTTCAAGGGAGGTAAATCTTTTGTAAGCCAGAACAAGATTTTAATTTTAATTTGCGATTTGAAAAACTACAATTTATTGTATGTTATGAAATATTTTACATAATGGCAATATGACGTCTAACCAGTTAAATGAGGTTCAAGGTGTTCGATATAGGGGTAACAGCTGATGACCCCTCTGGTTCCCCCATGCAGGGCCAATGAAATTCTTTTGATTCTCATTGAGCTTCAACCACGTCTTGAGTGCAGTGCACAAAAAAAAATATTATACAGAACCTATATACATACACCTTGAATGTCCATTTGTCACAACACTGAACCACATTTATATTAATTTCTCAGATTAAGCCAAAATCATGTCATGCTTCAAATCTGCACTCTGATCTGAATACCAGCACAACGTAAGCTACTCGTAATATGTGGCTGAACTGTCAGATCTGTTTATTTTTTACCTCCTCTGCTCCCACATGCTGGCTTGCATTTATGAGATAACTGCTCTCTGTGTCCTTTGTAAGGGCATGAATAGTAATTTATATATGGATGACCTTCACTAAAAATATTATGGCTCCCTCTGAACAAAGAATAATTATGATTCGTTTGGGAATAACTCTCTTCTGACGGGTCATTTAGACATTCAACACAATCTACTTCGACATGACTAATAGTAACACAGATCTGACCAAATATCATGGTTTGGTGTTTTATCCAGGACATAGCTTTTTGGATGTTGTGTAAGCAGATCTTAGTACAATAGCCTACTTCTAAAAGGGACATGCTGATCCCCTTTGTCTTGTGTTGTTCCTCAGATATACATGCACACACACATTCAGATTGCCTTGCACACTCGTGCACACCAAAACTTCAACCCTGTTATCTAACCCTACCCTCAAGGCTGAATCACAACTGTGTTTATAGTACGGGCCTAAAAATTCACATGGATGGAGCAGTGAAAGAGACAGGGTCTGAGTTCTACTACAGGGAGCACATAATTGATTATATTGCTGAATTACAGAGTCCACCAAATTGCAGGTTTATATAAATAAGTATTATATAAAGATAAGCTGCAAATCATGTGACAACCACGCAGGACAGAGGTTAGTGGGAATGTGCATGGTGAAATGTGGAACAGAAACAAGGTAAAATTCTAAATATGTTGTTTCATTTTTTTAAATATTGGAAAAAGTTGCATTTTGGATTGGAGTCTTGTTTCTATGTTTTCTAATTCAACAAATTCAAAAATAAAGCATTGTTGTAGCTTTCAAGCAAGTGGCATTGTCTCCTGTTACTCACACATTATATGCAATGGGACTGAATGAAGAAAGAGACTAAATTAGAACAAAGGGAGAGAGGAGGGGGTTCCCTCTCCTACAGGGAAAACAGAAATAGACCAGAGCATTGTTATAGCAACAGATTTGTCATAATGCTGTTGTATATTGTGCTTGGATACTCTTTATTTGGGTCAAGCACATGGGAAGCAAATGCTTCTTAGATGTTGTTGCTTACCGTTTGGAAGCTTGTGACTGTTCTCCATCAGCCATGCAAACAAGTTGGCAAAGTTGCAGTTGCACACCCAGGGGTTGCCTTCCAGCCTCACCGCCCTCAGGGAGGGCAACTGACTCAGTGCCCCCACCTGTAGCGTGGACAGTGCGTTTCGCTCCAGCTCCAGTTCTCTCAGAGAAGTGAGGCCAAGGAAAGCATCCTCATTTACCATGCTCAGGTATGGGTTGTTGCCCAGCCGTAGCTTGATCAGGCTCCGAGACTCCCCAAAAGTCCCCTTTGGGATTTCAGTTAGATTGTTGCTACCCAGGTCCAGGAAGACCAGCCTGGAGGAGGTGCTGAGGGTCCCCGGTTCTATGTGGGAGAGGGAGTTGTTCCGGAGGTCCAGGTAGACCAAGTCACTGTACAAAACCAGGAAGTCCGAGGGGATACGGGGTATCCAGTTGTCAGACAGCAATAGCCTGCGCACATCCAAGGGGATCTCGCTGGGAAGACGGGTCAGCCCACGGCCACTGCAGTCCACTGTGTGAGGATCTGGGCACAGGCAGGTTGCTGGGCAGTTTTCCCCCCGGGTCCATAAGACAGAGGACAGCAAGATGAGGATAGGTTGGAGCCAGTAAACACATGGCAACATGGTCAAGGGGGTGAAATGAATTATGGGAGAAAGAGGCTCTGGGTGAGGGCGAAGAGAAGAGGGGGCAATGGGGTCAAAGAAAGAGACGGTGAGGGTCAGAGGACAGGAGATCAGGACAAGGGAGGGGAAGGGGGAAGTGAAAATAGGATGACGAGTATCAATCTTCGCAAAGGAACATCCTGCCGTTGTAGAGAAGGAAATCTGGAGGGGCTCAGAAATTGTTAGGAAGCAGAGCAGCAGTAAAAACTGTTTTCCAGGAGATCATGTAGCAATCTGCTAGGATGAAACAGCAGACTGCCTGCTTTGAAGGAGTAAAGAGAGGGGCAAGAAAGACGGAGCTTAGCAGAGAGGGGAGGGTAGCTTAAGAGAGGTAAATAGACGCTAGCGAGCTGGGAGTCATGAGAAGCCAGGGGCACGGACAAGGGAGAGGGGGGTTGAGGAGGGGGATGTGTCTGCCACGCTACCCCACAGTTGATCTGGCGGCGGTGACAGACGAAGACAATAAGGTCTCCAACACAAAGGGATATATGAAGCCGTGATTCAAGCATGACAAGCAGAGAGTAACATCACTGCATCCCTCCATTAGTCCCAGGTCTCTGTGCAGAAAAGCCAGCTGACGGTCTGAAACGAGAGAGAGAGAAGCTCACGGTACATCGCTCAAGTGTGCAGAAAGGTTGTCCCCCCTTTTCATTCCTTTTCTATCTCCAAGTGCCGTGCAACATGCTGTCCAGCACCGTATCAAGGCTGTGCTGCTGTGCAGAGAGAATCCAAATGTCCCTGCACGATCCTCATGGATGTAGATCGCAGCGCTGAGCTGCACGCAGCCATGTCAATCCAACGACTGCCTCTGAGTCTACCACGGTTTATCTCATGCCCTCTCCCCTCTCCTTGTTTCTAGGGAGGTGTGTCTAAGCCACGCTGTCAACATGTGATGTCACTTCCCATAGTGTGAAGAAATGACGATCAGCTGTATTTGGAAAAATCTTTATAATGCTGTTGCTTTGTTTTAAAGCATATTCAGCTGCTTGTCCTTAAACAAAACATCCATAAATATTGAGGCAAACAAGAATGCTACGTCCCCCTTTCCTTCCATACATTCATAATTAATCTGTTCACCTGCTTTGTTATCCACTAACAATAGAAAACCATTGCTTAGACAATAAGCCTCACTGATTGAACATCAATCAAAACAACACAACAAATCAATCAAAATCAAAATCAAAAGCCTGTATTGTCATGATATGACATTGCATCCAGTGAAATTAGGACCACTGCTCTTGTGCAATACATATATATATATATATATATATATATATATATATATATATATATATATATATATATACACATATACATACATACATGAATATATATATATATATACATACAGGATGGATGTATCTATATATATATATATATATATATATATATATATATATATACACACACACATACATACAGGATGTGTGTGTATATATATATATATATATATATATATATATATATATATATATATATACTGGATGTAGGATACAGATGCCACCAAAGAAGACAATTCAAAATGTGTACTGAATTCCCAGATGGGTTATGTTTCAACAGGTAAATGCAGTCAGAATGAGGCTGTTGCGGACAGCAAATGAGACTCGAGGGCAGCGTGAAATTTCTTAGAAAGTAGTGTTGCCATGGATGGTAATTGTGGATTTGTGGAAATGATCACAGTGCAGATGTAATACACTGACAAGTTTAAACACGTTATATTAACATGAACTGGACTGCACCTCATAACGACCAGGCAGGTGGCAATAATATCTACCTCACTTCATCATAGGTGATCCAATAATCCCAGTCCTTCCCCTGAGGCGTCCACTCGAGTCAGATGAGTCTGCAGCTTCTCTGATGTTTACTTTGTGCCACAGAGATGAGACTCTTTCATCAGAATCAGCATATATCCACTGAACAGCGCTGAACGCTGAGGTGGCTTTGATTGTTTCCTGCAAAAACATTTCAATCTTACTATGATAATGCAATTTAGTAGTACTACTGTTTTAATCATCCCTTGATGATTTTTATGATTTTCTGGAGAAAAATAACATCCTTATCAGGCAATTTTTTACAAAGAACAATGTAACATTTGTTTGGAATACTTATACTTACATGAAATCTGATAATTATTCTGTAATTATTCTTAATTGTGTTTGGTTGTGTTAACACTCTGTTTTACGTTTTTAAACAGTATGTAAATATTTCATAAATGTGGTTTAGGACAGGTTGTAGTTATAGACAAATACTGTATATTAATAAAGAACTGACATCTGCATCTGGACTCTAAATAGAAGGGTTTTCATGAAACATGATCTTTTTTTAAATTTTCTGTATGTGATGACAGTAAGTATGGATTGATAAGAATAAATATTATAAGATATTATTGGATTTGTGGATTTCTGCTACAACTCTCTGCTGTCTGTCACTTTGTTTTATTACCAGGGTTCTGCTGGCTTTTGGTGATGAGACGTCCATTGTACTGTGACTAAAGCTTGCTTGCATTGTGAGAATCTGATGTTACAAATGTAGATCTGGCTAAGTGACTAATTATTGAGCTAATACTTGTCATTCGGCTGTACAGATTTTTTTTTTTTTTTGCATTGCTTTATTTTTATCTCACAGCTGCAAGGACAGAACATCAGAAAAACCTTTCCTCGGAGAAAGGTACACATTCAACAAGATAGCACATTTCCTCTGCCCTGTTTCTGTCAGCTGATTAACTGCTAAGCAGCTCAGATGAAAAGGATTTAGAGATACTTAAAATGGAGATGCCTCACATTGAAATGTAACTAGAGCACAGCCACTGGCGGATATAATGGCCACTCTGTTGCTGAGGAGAGTCATGCAGATGTCCAATCCCCAAATGTGATCCTGAAAGTCTCTTGACAGCAGTTTGTCAGTGTGAAAAGCTTGAAACTATGTTTGTGCGAGGGCGATAGACCTTTGACGCCTCTAGTTGTCATTGAGATATATCAGAACTGCATTCACAATCACTTGAAAATGAAAATCTACCCTGAAGTGAAATACTGTTTTTCCCTTGTATATTCTTAACCATGCTTTTTCTACAGCCCACATTGCAACCGGAAAATACAAAAAATATGCTGCCATGATTTTTGATCATTTCTGATAGTCACATCATTATTTTATTGTTACTTACACACTGATTTGTCAATTTGGTTGTGTTTTTATTCCAATTAAAAACTTTCACAAGTTTTGTTCATCCTCCACAGGCCTCAGTTAGCAACATAGTTAGCATAAAGTTTCCTCCAGACATGAAACCTCTGATAATACTGATAATAACCATCCATTCTATATTTTCATTTTTGTCATTATTTATTAAGAAAATGATTATGGTTACTTTGGGCCATGGTGAGATGACTGTCATAAATATATAATATAATAAATATAATAATGGTTATAAAAATAACCAATGTAAACTGTTGTATAAAAAGATACTTTAATCAGCTCTATAAATATGTCAGACTTTAGCGTTCAAAAACAAAAACTTCTTCAAAACTTAACATAAATTTATTTCATTTTTTGGCCGTCCAAACAACCAACAGTGTCATCTTTCTTGAGAGGTCATTAATAGCTGAAGTCAAATCTATTTAACCTGATTTTTATAATTTTTATAATTATCCTTTTTCAAAACAAGATTTTTGTTGGCGGAGTTTGAATATTAATTTGTATTTTTTCTTTTTTTTTGGGTCAGTGCCCAAACTGCGTTGACTTCACTTGTCTTTTGGTAGCTTATGTTCAGAGTCAAGCCATTGTGCTTCCATCCATGGTCGATGGTGGGGACTAAAGCTATATACGTCTCATTAATATTGATTTCCATTGACTTTCACCTGGGACACAGCTGACAAAGCAGCAGGAATGTGACTATGCTGCAGTAAACTTTATGAATCTAGTGTGTGTTTCAAATTCACAGGAGTTTTATGGCCCAACATGTTGTGGTACCACTGTGTAAAGCATTGAATTATTCTGGATATTTGATTGTTTCAAAACTTAAAACTGTTTAATGGAACACTTAAATACCTATCAAGAAGAATAAGGTGAAATGTACACTTGATTTACTCTCATTGAAGAACAGGGTGGACTGTGCAGCTGAGGGAAAAGTAAACAGGATGTCCTAATATAAACCTGTTTGGCTTAAACAAATATATGTAGCCTACTGTTTGTCCCACAGCTCCCACAGCTCAGTTTCAGGGCAAAGAAAAACTACTCTGAACTCAATGCCATGAGGGGAGAGCAAACCAGTGCAGACCTGTTCATCCATCAGTTTTCATCTGGATTAATTCACATTCAAGGAGCTTCAGCCTCAGACTTTGCTGCATGAGATATTACTGTTTGATGGTTTTAGAATCAGATAAAACTGTAATTTTTGCCAACAAAAACAGTTCTAAAAAGGGCATGGATGCCCAAAACAGTCTTTAAAGGGGAACACTGTCGTGATTATGATGCTAAGTATTTTTTAAAGATTTTTTAAAGAATAACATTGGTGGTGGCTGACTGTTTGTAGGTACAAATGGTTGTGACGGATAAAGATGGTTATGTTACATATTTAACAATGAAGATGTATCTGAATTACTAATTTTGTAAATTTTGCAGAGAACCCACACAGACACGGGGATAATATGCAAACTCCACACAGAAAGGCCCCGGGCCCGGGATTCCAACCCGGTACCTTCTAGCTTGTGAGGCGACAGTGCTAACCACTACACCACCGTGCCGCCCCTAAATCATGTAATATCAGTTAAAAATATTACTGTGGTGTGTGATCATTCAGAATTGGTTACATTTATCATTAAAATTGTTTTAATTCCCAATAATACTTTTTGATGTGCATATGTATTTCCTTGAAGATTAGTAATGTATTTCATGCGCAGAATTGAGAAAATGTTGAGATCTCATGAAGAACTGATGCAGAATCAGATGAAGAATGTTACAATTCTGCACTCTGTGTAGGCTGTTTTTTGTTTTTTTTCATAGAGAGGATGGAGTAAGATGGCGGGCTCATCCCAGCAATTCTGAGACAGAGGAGAAAGAGCTGGAGATGCGATGTGGCCAGCCATAGAACCTACTTTGAAGACTACATTTGACTGAATCACTCATTAAAGATAAGATATACACATACAAAATAGTAACGGTAGAGACTGAGTGGAAAGAATTCATACACACACATTGAGGACTTCTTCTTTCCCTTTTTTTAAACTGAACTTCATTGAGTTAGAGAGCTTGACTTCAATGGAATCTTTTTTGTTTTGTCTTATTTTGTGTGCTGACATATTTTATTAATTGTACATTGATATTAAAGTGTCTCCAGTTCAAATTATACAAACACCCACTCCTCTCAGACCTAGAATGATGCATCTCTTTAACCTAAAAGTTAAGATTTAAGGTGCTACACTCAAAAACAAATAACATCCCTTTATATTCAGCATTCTTTAGATGAGATGCCATTATTAGTGAGATGCCATTACAATAATGGTGATCACACTTCCAAGCATTAGTGTATAAAATACGTTGTATACATGGATATGCAGTATGGATATTTGTGACATTTACTTGTCATGTATCACTGTAAATTCCTTTTATTTACACTGCAGTAAAATGTTCATAAGGAATAGTGACCATCACAGCTCAATCACTGGCCTCATAGACAGCTAAAATTAACCCACTGTGGCTTAGGCAAATTAATTCCAGGCTAGATACAGCTTAGATGTGAAAGGTGATTGTCCTGTGTGAGTGGTTGGAAAGAGCACCGTCGCTGCAGGAAGAAACTCTTGGGTGAATTAGCGTAATCTACAAGCAGATAATCTTTACTGGGCATTTGATAAGTGAAAAGTTAATTGCATACGTATGGATGAATAGACTGTGGATTTTTTATGAAGTTGGCACCTCGTCAGTATAATTAGGATTTCCGTTCTACTACACATTTCTGTAGATTTGTTACAGTTAGCTATATATTGAGGTTAGGAGGCCCTTGATGAGTGTCACATGAGTCTCAAAACCCTCTTTAACTTCACTTCCATTCAGTGGTTAATTATTTTATTTCTACCCCCTGGTGTCAGCTAGAGTAAGAATGAAAGAAACGTAAGCAGATATGCTAACAAAATGAAAAGATGAGAGAAAAAAAACTACCCTGCAGGTTATTTTTTGTGTGTCAGAACCATTATAAGTCAACAGTGGTGCTCCCAGCATGCTGAGTAAATGTGGGCCCTCAGTAGGAGGGCCTTCCCCATAGATCAGCCAGTATGAGAGCAGAGAAGCCAAGCACTCTCCTGCTGCAATTAAAGAACAGCCCGTCAATAAATCATGAATGTCAAACACAGCATGATGTTTGGCCTGGTAAGCAGACTAGTATCCTATGTAGATTCATGGTCACAGCAGGGCAGGAAACAGGGGTGGCATGGTGGAAACACAGAAAGAGGAGACAAGAGGATGTTAAGAGAACCCTGCTGCAAATGTCACTTTGTCCTTTTCAACACTTCTCTGAATGTGGCGGCAGACATTCAAGATGCAGCGGCAGCTGTCATTTCTTAAGCCAGCGCTGACATTTGGGATTCTGGGCAGCCGGTACAGGAAGCCGGACGGAGGACGGGGCGTGTTTTTTATGAGCCAAGGGCACAGTAGAGGGGATGGCTCAGGAGGATCGCTATGACCACATCATCACAGCGCTACTACTGTAACTTATACAGTGTTTTGCACTTCAGAATAGGATTTGAACCTTCGTAGCCTTCTCATGACGCAATCTCACCAAGGTTAAAGTAACACGCAGAACTCCTGACAACATTTTGACAAAGCAACACCTTTCATGACCAGCCACATAATTGTGTTCTGTTTACAATTGTGCAACACTGCTTAACTAAGCACTATAGAGCTCCGGACCTCAGCTGACCGACAAACTTATTCCCATAACAACAAGCGAAGCGAGAAATGGAGACGCGTTTACGCAGGCTGGTTTCACACCAAATGCGCAAGATGCAGGTGTGCCTAGAGAAACCCATTGTCTATGTAGTTGTGTCGCGCAAAGGCGCAGCACGGGGGTGGAGTTTGTGATCTTGCGCGCTGCACCCAAGTTGAAGGCCATACCCCGTGCAGCGTCCCTCGCTTGCTGCATTCGGTGTGAAAGGACCAGGGCACTTGTCATCACGTTTTATGTCACGTGGTGCGTTACGTCATGGTAGTAGGTCGGTGCGAGGTCAGTCTCCTTCACACCACACCCACACTGCTCGTGAGTGCAACCTTAGTGTGAGAAGAGCTGCTCTGAGACCACCTGTTTCGGCCGCTCCCGGTGCAGTTGTTTAGTTCGGCCCAAAGAGCTGCGGTTGGATTCACACTGACCTACAAGCGCCGCTCTCTGCTCTTTAGGTCGACCTAACCGTTGACAAAAAAAACATTCTATCCACTTACATTACACAGTCAGTGGGTAAAACACTGCTGACATGCAGTCTTTAATCTCAGCTTTTCAAGGTTACATGAGCTTCCATGGAGAGGATGCGGAGTACCTTAGACCATTATGGATACATTTTCCATTAACCTTTGTAACATTAGTTTAAGCTGGTCCCCTGGCTTGAAAAGCTGAAATGAGAATCCAAAATGCTAAACTATAAAAATCAGATATCAAGGCAGTTCTTAATTCCTGTTAATGTTTTAAAGACATATATTTTGTCTGGCAGGTCCCAAAAACTGTCCTTTCAGTCAGGGAATCATTCAGGAAACATTTTAATACAACATGAGAGGATTTGTCATTACAAACACACCAGAACATACAATTTGATTCACATTACCGCCACAACAATTAGGAATCATTATGTCAATGTCACAGCATGACAAATCTGAAATAAAGTGATTGCCATCTGCTATGTGTCAACAGCTGATAAATGGCAGATAGCACTTTCATGTTAGTTAATTCTGAATCTGAGGTGTCTAAGGTGTTTTCCTGCATATGACTTCAACATAGGGAGACAACAATAGAGTTGCATGCTATACCTTTGTTTTACAGACATTTGGCCAAAGATGAGGTCGCCATATTGCCCTTTTTCCAATTATAATATGGAGTGGACTTTGTACTGGTATATCAAGAACAATACCAAATACTTCCTCATTTTGCTGTGCCTTTAAATAACAGTTGTTTTGATATGTGCCTGTAGATCTGCCTGTAGACACTAGAATTGCACATTATACCTTTGTTTTACATACATTTGGCGACAGATCTGATCGATGTGTTTCCCTTTTTCCAATTACAATATGCAGCAAAATTTTGGAAATGTCCAAACATCCCTGGTGGGTGGAGTGTATGTATGTCAATATAAAACATATAAGTATGTCCGTATACCTGGATATTCTTTGCTCTAAAAACAATAGAAAAATGTAGTAAACAATCTAACATAAGTATGGAAAACAGTGTTAAAAACATTTTGGGACACAAAACCCCCCTGTCTCCTAAGGCCTGTACCAATTTATTGGCCTTTCTCTGGGTTTTCAGTCTAACAACATGGCAGCTCTGGACACCTAACATGGTCCACAGCAGGACAAGAGATAATTCTTATAAAAGCACCATCTACTGACCAATCAAAATTTGTGGCACAGATTGTAAAACAGTATTAGACAAATACAAAGAAGTTAAACTCACAATCCTAGATAAAAGCATCACAAAGCATTCATATGTAGAATGGGAATGGGTTGATTTACCATTCATTCTGTGTTGTTGGAATGGGTTAAGATTATGTTCCGACACCACAAAACCATTTTAACATTTGGGGTAGCCAACAATACTGCTTGGTTCAGTTTAGGATCAAAAAGATCATGGTTTGGGTTGAAAGAAATACTTTTGTTGATGAACTTCTTACGTAGCCTTCATCTGAAATAACTCAACGTTCATTTTTGCTTTCACTTGTAATTTTAATTTTAATTTTTAATTTTTTTTCACATAATGTGAATTCTACTCCATTGTGAATGCAGCAACAGTGAACTGTCTACCTTAAAGTGCTATACCTAAATGAAGAATATAAAAAAATATCTAAAATGTATATCTTGTTGCTTTGTGCTTGTAAGTTGAAGCACTGTTGAGGGTTTGCTGTAAACAATCTTCACATCAACTTTCATATTTTTGCTTTCTGATGTTGCTGTAATATTTTAGACTTAAGAGTGACATGATCTCATTCCCTCTCAAGGAGGGCCACATGTTAAGTGATTCTTATCCAGTTAGAAATAATCATCAGTGAAAACACCATGAAGTGGCCATACTGTCCCAGTGGGTAGGTTTTGAAAAATAAAGCCCTTTGAGCAGCCATTCACAAACAGCTGCAGCTGAGGGGCCACAGGTACAAAAACAGACCATGTTCTCCTCACTTGACAGCTTGTCTGATGTCATTCTGTTTGTCACAAAGTCCAAAGCACACGACGTCCACATCCAGTGTTATAGGTCCAGCATATTTTAAGTCACTGCCAGCTGCAAACATCTGAACCATGAAGTAGAATAAAACAAATCAATGTAGTCTACATCCCAGAGCATTATGTTTGTGTTCAATTACAGTCAGTATATTTATCCTTAAAGGTACAATATGTAAGAAATGTATTTAAATTATTCATAAAATGGCCCTGATATGTCACCAGACATTAAGAAATCATGTTAATTTAAAATACTTATTTCACTGAGAACAGTAGTCCAGCCAGGATATTCTCATTTAAAAAGCCAAGTTGCAGCCCTCAACTGATGTTTATGTTGTCATGTTGTGTTTTGGTTTGATGCGCCACCCTCCACCTATCTCCCAATCACCAAGTCAGTAGTGTGTCAGCATCCGGATTGCTAGCTCTGCTCTAGTTAAGTAGCTACAAACGTGTCAGCTAAATAATGTCTAAAGTTATGAAACCTGAAAGACCTCGTTTTTCACATTTGACTCCTTCAAAGTGTCCATGATGACGCCCAAGGTGGCTGCTTTTCATTCACTGTAACACTTTGAAATTTTGGACCTCCAGGTGGACACCACCCGGTGCTATCACCACCCCGCCCCGGAGTTCCACTCACTTTACCCCAGCCCTCCACAGCTCTCCCCCACCCCATTTTACTCCTCCTAAGTGCCCATGGTGATGCCCAAGGTGGCTGCTTTTCATTCACTGTAACACTTTCTGTTCCTGTTGGATCCTGCATCCAAGCTGGCAACCTCTAGTCAGGGGTGAGAGAGAGGGGAGACACCGATCTACAATAATTTGAAAGTGATTGCAGTACCAGTTTTGGCCACCATCCTACATACCATTCCTTTAATATTCCTGGCACTTAATTTTCCACACTTTAAAGTTAGCTTGCCAATTGTTTTTATTTTTTAAATGCTTTTGCCATTATCGTGATGATATTGTACCATCAGATTTTGACATTGTTGCATCCCTTCTGGTCATTGTTACTGCAGCCACTGTGTCCCTGTCAGCTCGCAGCGTGTCAGACAGAACTGTGACTGAAGCCTTGGCAAACAGATTCAAAGCTGTATGTGCACTGGATTGACAGACGGCTGTTAACACCCTCAAGCAACATCACTGGGGTCTGAACTGCAAACAAGCACAGAAATGGACAAAATGACACAGAGACTCCCACTTAACTGTCAGCTATCAATGTGTTTATTTGGGGCACTGCAGGAGTTTTTAGATTTCACATCTCAAAATATGACATCCTGTCAATGTCAAATGCATATGCAATGGCCGCTTTAACTTCACTTGTGATTCACTAATGGTTCCCTAATATGCACCTTGTTATAAATCTTGAGGATTGGCAGTGCTACATAATAAATTGCAAGCTGCTTGTCATTATGGAGCCTGTGGAAAGTTAATTGAACCCAACCCTGGCACATGGGCTGTCTTATAACTCTTCATCAATTCATCAAAATGTCTCGTTCCCTCATTCATGGCCAGCTGGCTATTTCAGAATGAAGGCCGGTTCTGCAGAAATGAAGATAGTGTGAGGAGAAACTATAAACCATGCAGCTACATCCATCCGCCTCGAGGATGAGCTCTGATTAACCACAGCCTTCTAAGTGTGTCATCTCACAGCATGAGAAAAAGTAGGTGAGAAAAAGAGAGAATAAGGTGAGACAGAGAGAGTAAATGTGGAAATAAAGAGGACTGAGCATGAGAAAGAGAGGAAGGAATCTTAAATATGGCTCCACACAATGGAAAATAAAACCACAGACGCACATAATGATGTGACAACTTTCCCTCGCTTTTTCCACTCAGATTGTTTGATGAGGAGTGTGCCCTGTCAACCCAGGACATCTACCCTGACTTGTCAACAGCCAACACACACACTTCACTGCTTTGCCAACTGCCAGAGCAAATGAGATGGTCGGTTGATCTCGTGGAGGGTTTGTGTTACCCTCAAGCAACCAAGAGGCCCACTGCTCTCTCAGCTGTGCTATTGAAGGAAGTGTTTATGTGGCGATCAGGGTTTAACTGTGTCCTCAGATGTCTGAATTTGAGTAACTCTCTTGCCACCAGATGTAGCTGGTATCTGTACAGTGTCAGCAGCTCAGTCAGAGCATTTTCATTGTTAACAGCCTAGCGAGTTAGTCCCTTGGGCTATCATTTGAAAATGTGTTGTAACCACAGTAAATGTGCAGAACTTTCTGATGCTGTCCTAGAGGCAAATCATCTAATGGCAATATCATGAAAGAAATGTTAAGCATCATGAATTCCACTGCGTCTGTGTGTTGCTTGGCAACCATTCTGCTAAATGCCGCAGTAGAATTATATTGCTTGGCAAAAGTAAGATTATTTTGTTGCAGTTATCCATTATTCTTTGCTGTCATTTCACTTTTCCCAATTTGCTTAAAATGAATGTCACAATTCCCCTGAGTTGATTGGAGGCTTATTCAGATCAGCTGTTGTGCAGGGAACTGAGAGCAGCTTGGTGCATTTTCTCTCTTGGCCAATCAGGGTGTGACAGAGGGTTTGATAGTGGTGGAGGTTTACGGTTCCTTCAAGGAACTACAGACAGAACAGAATTTTTTTTGTGAAATACAGCAGGACCTGGAGTCTCACTCCAATCAGGAGAAAACTTCATAATCCCCACTTTCTAACACCTTATCTGAGCTGCGACAAACCTCAAACCTTGAAGGAAATTTTCAGTTGAGGTGGAACAAAGATATAAGAGTACATGGAGCTCTCAGAGAAATGATGATCCAAGCTGTCTGATTAAGTATATACATACATGATGAGAAATATTGTGTTTTACAGTAAACTAACATGTACATGTATCAAACTGACTGCAGCCAGTCACAGAGATGTTAACAAAAGGACTCTGCATAAATCTTCATCATGTTGAAAGAAATGTTTGGTATGATGTAGTTGGTAAACCTCAGCCCACACAAATGCTTTCCCCAGACTCCTCTAATCCCATTTAATACTGGCACAATCCCTTTTTAGTATAGGACACAAAGCTGAGCGCATGCGACAGTGTTACATTATCAGCCATTTATTGTCTCTGTCTCTCAGAGATACAAAACACAAAATAGATTTTCAGAGGAACAGAAACCAAAGACACACCCAGCAGCCCTCGGGCTCTGTGGAGCAGTGATGGTGGAAATGGCAATATGACTGACTGGCTTTCTGAGTGAAGTCTCTGTCTGTGCCCTCAGTCTGGCTACTGTGAGCATGTTGGAGACAAAAAAAGAAATATAAGTGCTGTTCATGATGGCAGACAATACTGCAGGGGGCACAGATGGACCCGTGAGGCCGAGATTAAGTGAGCATCTATTTGTCATGTAACTCTCTGGCTAGAAACAACAAGACTACTGTACAGCTGTTACAGTGAGGATAAGGCCTTCCAACATTATTTTTTTCATGTTTTCATGTGTTTTCTCATTAATTTAAGTGCCTTTAAAGGATATTTTTCATTTTATGTCAGTGCACTTTCGTGTGGGTATCTCAAGTGCCTAAAAACCCACATACTGTTTTTGTGGGTTATCTACATCAGATACAGTATTAAAGAATGCAAACGTATGAATCTGGAAATGAGTGTGACGTGTCCACTTTTAAAGACCCTGCCTTTAAATCTTGAATTAAGTGTCATTTTGATCAAATTAGTCATCACCAGCTGTCACTTTCTCATACATATCCATACATCCCTCTAGTCCATTAGTTAAATGAAATCACGTTTTTATACCGCTGCATTAATGTAGGTGGTGGACGACTTCAACACCAAAGACCCAAGCCTGCATCCCATCAGTCACAATAAACAGTCACAATAAAACTGGCTTATTCTATCAAGACAACCTTTCCCTCAAAGTAGCACTCAAAGATATGAATTTTTTCAGTTGCTTTGACCAATGGCCTTATTTTTCTATTTAGATATGACGATTTATTGTTTCTTGTGCTATAGAAGCAGAACATAAGTCAGACGATGTGTGTGAATTTAATTCAACTGGAGAGGCAGCCTTGCGTGTGTTGAGAGAGCTAAATCTGAACAGGATTGCTATGCATGTTGAAAATGCTCTGCTGGTTAAATTATTTGAAAACATTCACCATTATATCTCTATTATGAATAATGCAGTAGCCTGTTTATATATCAATGCATTGAGAACATTGGTTTTTACTCCGGCTGAGGATCTGCTGGGAAAGCGGGTCTAAAATCCTCTGTGGATTGGCCAACAAGATGCCAGCAGAGAGCCTATTGTGAAGATGTCGCACATTCTGTGCGCTCAGTGACAGCAGAAGTCCCCGAGGTTCAGGCTCATGCAAAAATAGATGTGCTTTGATTGACGGGCTGAAATACAACGAGGAATTTCCATCATGTTTGAGTAAGAGATCAGCTTTGTGAATGTGTGGGAATGAAGTATATTCTACAGTATGTCCAGTTGTTTAAGACAAACAGTCAGCTGTGTCACATGTAGCTTTCAGAGTAAATGAGAACCCGTAAACATGAGTTGTAATCTGCTGATCCAGGAAGGTCACACAAAGCCTAATGACCTTGTCAGCTGCCACAGGGGCGGCTTGATTGACAGGCCTTTCTTTCTGACAGCTGCCTCCCAGACCCCAGCAGCTGAAGCAAAAATAATGGCTCTTCTGGTTTGGAACAAGAAATGACCTGCCATATTTCATCATCATGGAGGCGGTCCACGAGTTGGTGTGGACCATTCGTATCGCAGGAACCCACCACGCTTTTGTGTTGTGACAAGCCAAAGACAAATCACAGCTCTTCCATGAGTCAAAGGTCAGCACCTCCAAGCCATATCCACTACATCTGAGGCCAGGGAGTAAATAATGTTTTAACCCAGCCATTCATCATCAGCTGTGTTTTGATTTCTGTCCTAGGCAGCAGCGAATATGAAGCCTTTTCCTTTGAGCTTGAAGTAGGCCAGTCCTTCAATGTTTCAGTTTTGGCTGAAGGCCTGTGAGCACAAATGAGTAAAAGTCGATCATGAAGACCATATTGTATTTTGCAGCATCCTCAAATATCTTGGCATCAGAATGTTTTGTCATGTCCACAGCTGCACACATCATCACTAATGTGTCCCTGGCATGAGTGCAGGGTCAAGAGGTCCAGCTGAGAGATGGCTTGAAATGATGACATCATTAGCTTAGTGCCACTGGGCAGCGTGATGGCAGTCAGAGGGCGCACAGGGTGGCACTGCAGGGTGGAGGTCCAAAAATAACACAAGTGTAAATTTCTGCCTCCTGCTCTGGGGCCAACAGAAACACACCACGCTCTCCATCTAGCACTTCACCATCATGTCGTGTCTGGCAAGGGACACTCAGCCTGATCTCGCCAAATAAAATCTGGTTGTGTCCAAGAGGGATGTTGAAATCCAAGGTCAACTCTGTGTGTGAGTGTGTGTGTGTGTGTGTGTGTGTGTGTGCTGGCTGTTTCATGAAATATGTGCATCTGTCTCAAGTCCATCCAAAGAAAGATGAAATTAGATGGTGCACTCTGTGTTGGGGCACTCAGAGAGAATGCATAATTTTATTCAAAGGCACATTAACTTTGAGACAGCTAATGAAAGAGATGGAAACACAGAGACGAAGACAATTTCAATTGGTGCAAGTTGAAGCAGGCGGAGATAGTTGCCAAGGAGATAAGTCCTGTGAGCATGAGGTGTGACTTCTGCGTCACAGTTTTTTTTTTCTTCATTTAGTATTCCCTCCTCCTCTCCTCGTTGTATCCCTCTTTCCTGCAACGTCAGACATCATGTTTCAGCACCACCCCCCACCGTCACGAAGAGACGGAGGTGGGGGCCTCACCGGTTTTCCTTTTTCCAAGATCACTGTCAAAGTCATGGCTTCACATGTGATGAGTGGAGGAAAATATTTCTGACTATCACCAAAGACATCTCTGTCCTGTTCACAGCTAGTCAGCAAGCGTAAGGATGTCCTGTCAGCACATGCCACTCTCACACACACACACCCACACATACACACACACACACACATTCTAGAGGAGTGATGACATTTCAGCTTTGTGTGGCATGTCACCATTCCCTAATCAGCAATGGAAGCCGTACTTTGTGACAATGGATGTATGCAGGATGACATTTGGAGATACTACTTAAATTAGTAGATGGGTCTTGCTTGCACACACATTGGCATGCATGATCACACACTATAAGCGTGCCCTCCCCTGTTGTCCTGTGCTACACAGTTATGCAAGGAAGGACACGAAGTTGTCTGACCCAAATTCAATGACAGTATCTATTAATTAAGTTTTAAATTAATGAGCAAATGCTGGCAAAAAAAACAACCTGAAAATAAATGACAGATTCAGATTTAGACAGGCTGCCTTATTATAAAATCCTTGCTCCATGTAGGCTGCGCTTAAAATGTATTTCCTTTGTGCAAATCTCTGTATTTATCATGAGAAGATTTATATAGAAATGAAGGCAGCTAAAGTGGTAGGGATGCCCCCATCTAAAGGTGATGTAATGGACTGATTTGATTAAATTTTTTAACACAGACTGATGAATGAATGACTCAAAACCTGTTTTTGTTCCCTCAGGAGTGTGGCACAAATTGTCGTCATACAGTGAGTTTTGTCGGCTCAGGAATTTTTGCAAAGCCCTGTTTTGACTTTGCACCACACAAGCTTTGCAGAGTGAAAGCAAAAATGCAGTGACGTATACCGACATTTTGCAATGACGTAATGACGTGGCTCTGACTGGGCCAACTAAGCACCAACACTAGCACCAGCACTGAACTAGCACCAGGTTCCTTTAGGTGGAAAAGAGGTCACTGACAGGTAGAGGGTCCAGATACTTAAGCCCCGAATATACTTCTCCAACTGCGTAATTCGTTATCCAACTCCGTAATGACAGAGCCCCCTTGAGCCCTCACATTTCTCCATCGTCATGCAGTGTTGTGCCACAGTTTGCAGCCCTGCCATGAAAAGCACCTCCTTGCAATTTGCCTGAATATCGCAGACAAATGCAGGGGAATTACTATTTTAAAATGTAATTATTTGTGAGGGAGATAGAAGATAAGAACATTGGTTGCTCACAGTCTTTAAAGCTCCTCTAAAGAGTGCAAATAACAGAGGCTCTCCGTCAGGTTCTCCAGCAATGCAGAGGGCTCTCCATGTCCACATACAGCAATTTATGGAGTACTGAAATTGGCCTTTATCCTCCTGTTGGAGCAGAAAACAAACAAACGACCGAAACCACCAAAACAATAGGTCTCGTTATGAGTCCTTACCATTCACGTGGGAGTGAGCTGCAATCCGGAGTGAGTGGATACTGTGGTTTCTGGGGATGGAGGTCAGCACTGAGTTGTTAGTGGCTGATAGATGGTGTCGTAGTCCTCTTCCTCTGTTCAAAGATGGTTTCTCCAGTTTGACACAAATGGCTTCTTTAACTTCTCTCTCAAACCATACGTCTTCCCTGGCTAAAACCTGGACATAGCTATCCTCAAAGGAGTGCCTTTCAGGTGCAGATGAACTGCTGAGTCTTGTCCAAAATGCAGATCAGGCTGATTTTACACACAAACAGAAAATTCCCAATGCTGCATTTTTCCATTTTTATAATAATTTGACCATCCACAAACATGTACTGATTGAATGCACAAACAAAAAATGCTCAGTGACAGGAAATGTCAAGCTGCTATACATTACAAGAGAAGGACACGAAACAAAGGACACAGCACAGGAAGGGAAGCAGCAGAGCGCCTCATTAAGAGATAAGTCAGAAATACACTCACACAGGACAGGAAGTGTCTAACCCCTGCTGCTACCTCCTCCTAGACGTCTCCATGATTTGAACTCTGATGAAGAAAAAACTCAGTTCAGAGAGACAAATGTCCCCATCAATTCTCCTCCAATCTAATGGATGTCTCCGAGGGAGCCACAGCACAGAGTTTCGCAATCACTCATTCCTCTCTTCCTTATCATTCACAGCACCTTCCTGCCTGGCAAATGTCAGCATGTCATAGCCTAACCACACTCTGCTGTGTGTGTGTGTGTGTGTGTGTGTGTGTGCGTGTGTGTGTGTGTGTGTTATGTGTTGAGTGAGTAGGGGGCATTGAGACATCTGAGTGTGAGATGGATTGAAGCAGCGATGTGGAGGCAGAGCAGGATGGCGAGGGTAGAGAGGACAGCTACCGTGAAACGTCTCCCTCCGCCAGTATTAGTCAAAGCAATTCAATCTGTCATCCTCCTCTTTGCTCCTCAGTTGTCATTCTGCCCTGAAGAGTGTGATGGATCGACTCCACTTGCTGTTTATTCCAACTCCATAAAAGAAGCAATCCTGAGGAGAATAATTTTGGACAAATTGTTTGTTTTAACGTACGTGGATTGCCAGAAGGGCGGGGTTGAGCACAGCTGCACAGTTCAGAAACCCACATTTAAAAAGTTTTTTTTGTGGTTTTTACGAATTCAAGTGGCTAGAAAAAATGTTTTTACCAACCAGTTACAAAAAACATTTTTTTTGCAAATACATAATAATTTGCCATGAAAACATACATAAGTAGGGCATGATTTGTTTCCATACCTGCCAGCCATATTGAATTTAACACCTTTTTAAATTTGCTCAAAATACATTTTAATTTGCAGATATAGGTGGATTTGGCAATAGATTTCTGACCGGGTGTTGTAAAGGAGCATGGATGTTGCTATGTAACCTACTCTGTACAAATAAAGGTCAACATGGCTACAATCAATATTAACTTAAATAATGGAGCACATCGCTGCTGCAGCCTACGTGGAAATTATCACCTGACGCTGCAGTTCCTCTCATCTCCCCTGAGCTTTAGAGCTCATTGTTTCTCATAGTGTCATTTTCTGTTGCAGTAGAAGAGCAAACAAGTGACCAGCTGGTGAAGCATTGAGCAAAGTCAGTCAGTTTTGCACAAAAGTGGAACTAAAATGAGAGTGAATATTGAAATTATATTCATCAGGTGACACAAACTGCTCACATCACTCTGTACTTGGTGGATGAGATTTAAATATCAATATTTCTTCATAATGTCGGCCCATTCTCCTGAAACAAAGGCCACCTCTGCCATCATCATCAAGCATACAAACATTTCTGTAGGAAACGGTAACCTTTAGAGGAAATCTTTTGAAATGCCATACATTTATGACACACTTACTTCCATACTTACATACCCCTTTTGATAGTTAAGTTTTCCTTTAAGTACTTTGTCAGTCTAATTTGCTTTCCTATAATGCTATCCTATTCAAGTTAAGATACCTTTTCCTCATTCAAAAAACATATTGCCTTCCAGGCAGGTAGTCAGTAAATAATCTGACATCTTCACATGATATCTCTGTAGTCAATCCTGAACACATGGGACTGTGTGACTGCCATGTTAATAATGTCCTCCAATCAATCATTTGAGGAAGTGTAGTGATAATGGCTTGTGTAATGTCACATGGGAGGAGATTAAAATTGAGCTATGACCTTTCCTGGATTACAAACAGACCTAGTAATCTGCTGAGACTGGAGGACACACCTCAGTGCATCTTAAAATATTCCCTCAGTGTCTCCACCTGACCAGAGAGAGAATGCAGAGGAGAAGGCGCCTCACTGCCGCCATTTATCAGCCCGCGTTGACTGATGTCCCGTATGCCTCTTGTTTCTCCTTGAAGCCCAATTTCAGTTTCATTTTGTTTGTTGACAAATTTCATCAGCTCAGACAAGACGCCAGCGGATAAGCTGTGAAGTTGTCTGTTTAGACCATTCAGGTAGAAATGCTCGCACTCTCTTGGCTGGCTCTCATAAAAAAAGGGGAAAATTGCACGTTGTCTAGACAGGAGGAGACCTTGGAGGAGAATTTGTCCTCTGGAGCGTGACATTGGGTGACCAGCTGGCAAACACTGCCCCCCTGTGCTCAAACATTTCATGTCTCCAGCAGAATGTCCTTTTGGTAAAGTTAGTTTTAATCCCTTTAACACACACTCTTCCCCTGTTTGTTTCATCTTAAGTAACTTAAAATTGTCTTAATTCAAATGTTCTGACTGTATCTTTATATAGACTGTATCACTGCACTCCTCAGAAGCTGTACAGTTTTACCAACTATTCAATCAAACAGAAATAGCCCTGATATTTTACATTATTTTACATTATGCATTACTCCACAGTCAAACTGAAATTTTTGGCTGTTTTTGGTTTTCATTCAGTTTTCAATTTTGGCTGCACTGCATTCTGAAACTTTGCTTACCTGTCCTGTGATTTCCACCATCTAGTTGTGTCTAAACCAGTGGTGTAGTCTGGTTTGTTCCAGTCAGTGGGTATACTCTGACCCAATGTGTGACTGCATGAAGTATGCAGGGATTTTAGCCCCATGAAAATAAATGTTACTGGTCGCCCTCAGTGCAAGATTTTGACAGTTTTACATAAAACTATGCATTTTGGTGATATTTTTGACTATAATTCCCATATTTGTGAAAAGAACAACATGTCAGTTACTTGGTAGGGGAAGTACTTAATGAATAAATCCATAGTTTTCTTAAGAAACATGAGCTAATGTGGAGAGACAGGTGAGTTAGCTTATAAATTCTGGACAAAGCTAGGAACTAGCTAACAGGCTAATGCTCCAGAACTTTCCATCACATGAACCACTAACAGACCCACCTTGCCTATGAAGAAGAGAGAACTGGGTGACAAACTGTCGACCCTTCACTTCTTTCTTCTGTCTGAACTTTTTTCTTTTCTTGTTTTTAACTCTCTGACTTTCAAGGCATCCTGCCGTCTCCTCCTCCATTAGCTAAGTCACTGTCTGTTAGCTGTCTGAGGAGCAGGTGGATTGAACCATTTTATGTAAACAGAGGGGGGGAGGACGTTGAGAAATAAACTTAGTGTTACCAGTAGATTATAAATAAAATATTTGAGTTACGATGACTTAATTACTGATTGTCATATTATTTTGTCAGTATTATAATTGTATTAGGGGCCTCTCTGGGCTCCTGTCAATCACTGACCCCGAGAATCCATGCTGATACATATCTTTGTGCATTTGTTCTGGTTATACAGTAATTTAGGAAGTTTTCTTGTGTGTATAGGGCATATACCTGCGTATCACGTAGACTACTGGTCTAAACACTGGTTTCATATTTGGGTATGTTTACTGGTCAACAATCCTCCCTGAAGCAGGTGTTTTCACCTGATTGGGGACTCAAGTGTGTCATGCAGCAGCAGCTGGCATGCAAACAATCATATCTGGACTGATAGAGATTGTGTTTATAGGTGTAAAAAGGTGCCGTTTAGTGTTGGATTTCCAACTACTCTCTAGATCTTTGCGGGAATCAAGCCATTTTCTCAATCGCAAGGATGATGTGGTCTTCATCATGGTCTCAGCAAGAAAGGCAAACCAAGCTCCAGAGGCCTGAAGGACAGATTTATATTTGTTTGAAACTGGCAAGTGTCCAGTGAAGAAATATTACCAAGTGGATTTCCAACTCGCATATGTATTTCCAGAAAAGGAACCAAGAGAACCAGTTAAGAGAAAAGACTCACTAATGTAAATCATCCACCCTGCTGGATTTCCTTTAACTGCATTAGGGGATCCCCAGAAATGCTTGGATGGACGATGGCTGCCACATAAAGTGAAATTTGCTTCCAGTTTATGCGAATCAAGGGAGGAAATATCCCCTTTTGTTATTTCTTCTTTAAAACAACTGTACAAACGTATTTCCTGCATGCGGTGTGCTCCAAAATTCAGTGGTACATGTGTCTTATTTCATTTATATGGGATGGTGGTAGTAAGCAAACAGCTCTTGTGTGTGAGCATTGTGAAATATGAATGTTGTGTTGTTGTATGTGTGCTGCTATATTTTTGAAATTGCTTCAGGAGTTGCTAAAATGAAATCACAAAAAGGCAGCGTGTTTTTTGTCAGTGTAAATCCATCAAAGGCAACCTGTGCCAGAGTCTTTGCCCTATAACCACATCTTCTGCCATCAGCTGTCAGGGCTGCAGTTCTTCATTCAGGCAGCTGATCACACATTCAGCTACTGAGGGATATGTAATCACTGAAAATTGCAGTCACTGTGATCAGATGGAATGAAAATGTGTCAGCTTTCAGGTCTCAGTGATGCATGGTGATGAACAGCTGCAGTACGTTCATATCCAGAGGAGAAAAAGATCCCTCCGCATTTCTATTTTACAGTGCACAGAAATGATAGAATATGGATAAATGTCATTGACTATGAGCTGAATGTGGGAGCTTGTAGATACGGTAATGATAACTTGACATCTTCCCAAATTCATATTGTTTATATGTCTGATATATATCCACCTAAAATTGTCCCCCTGTTTATCCATGTTTTAATTTTGATACTGTTATTTATGGGAGTTATTCCTTATCTGAACTGAGGGTGTCAGTACAGTTACACACGTACTGTGCTGGAGTACAATTTTGGCATACTTGTAGTTTAGTTGCTGCTATTTCATCACTACACATCAGAGGGACATATTGTACTTTTTGTCATTCTACATACCTTCATATATTTATTTGAGTTACATTAACCTTTTAAGTCCTGAGCCTATTTTGGCCGTTTTTAATACTTTTGATTTTATGTTATTTTATTAACCCATGCTTGATATTTTTTTTCAGCACAACTTCATCTATATGAAGAGATAGTTATTATTTCACTGTAATCTACTTCATTAACATATTTGGCCAAAAAATAATCAAATTCGAATTGAATAAAAAAATGTATTTATTACAATAAAAACCACAAACATGCTCAATCAAACTGTTTTGGAACTTGAAAATCTAAATATAGGTTGCTAATATGAATATGTAAATGTAAAATTGAAATAAAGTAATACTATATACAAATATTTGCAATAAAAAATCTGATCACGCCGGCGTGATCATAGAACCTACAGGGTTAAATACTTTTTACACTATACAAAAAAATTAAAACAAAACATCATGTGTATGTATGGTATCAAGCAGTAATATACTACTAATACACCCAGTAGTAGATAAAGTTTCTAAAATGTCTTAAACTACTACATTAAAGTGCTCTTACATATATTCTGTCACCATGAAAACAGAATTGTGGTATTTATTTTCTCTGATATTACTGCTGTATGTTTACTTGAGTAACATGAACTAATGGTGACAGTCTGTGAAGTGTGAACAGTAAAGCTGCATCTCTGACACTAGATGGCGATCAAGACCTATTCTAAAAGCACACTTTCACATGCATACTCCAATATTGTCTGTAAAAACATTGATCATGAAGATTATTATTATTTTAGATTAAATTTAGATTTTAGATTATTTTTGATGTTTTCAAATTAAAAAATAATACTATGTTAAAATGTAGTCAACTATACTGTTATTCCACTGCACTTTGAAGCCAAATCTGATTTTGTTACGAGTTACTTTTTACATAATAATAATAATGATAATAATAATAACAATGATAATAAAAATAACAAAAATAATAATAACAACTTAAATATATATAGCGCCTTTCATGAAACCCAAGGTCGCTTTACAAAGGTAGAGTAAAAAAAAAAAAAAATAGTACATACCATCAAAATTGCCCCATATCTACAAGCTGCAACATTGAAGTGATGAATTAATCAATGATTGGAATCCAATACTGTAACATAAGGTACATTATTGTGAAATGGTACATTCTGTGTAATACCTTGTGTACTTACATTGTTAATGCAAAGCTTTTCATGTAAGAGAGCATTCCTTCATTGCAATACTGTTGGTTTTACCAGCAGTAAGTAAAAGATGCCTTCTTCCATCACTGTACAGATGAGACAGATGCCTCCCTTTCCATTCCGCTGCTTCTCGTCAAGTCTTGCCTCCATGCTTTGTGCCCTCCTGCTGCTGGAGGCAAAGATGGAGCTCAGCCTAAAACCCAGTGAGTGTTTCACTGTGAGAGGGGAAAGATATCCCCTTTGGTTCTGCCCGACACGATGTGGCATCTGTGGGTTGTGTAACTCAAGTGGAAGAGAATTAAGAAGAAAAGAGCTTCAGGAACAAAAACGGTCACAGAGAGTTCACATGTCTCTCTCTCTGTATGGCTGTGAATATGTTCAATGATGGTTTGGCTCTGCAGCCACGTTAGTTTGATGGCAATACAGTAGTTATTGTCTTCACATTGCATGAACATCATTTGTTTTTACAGATGGGTAAATTATGACAGTGTCTTTTTACAAATGATTATTCATATTGTTCAGGTAATTAAAATCAGTTTCTTGGCAATTAACTCCACATATAGCAGCAAACACTTGTCACCTGCAGTGCAACATCAAGGAATCAGGATACATGTTTTTTCATAGGATTTTTTAAGGAACTTGGCAATTATTTATCATTAACACCGATAACAAAGCTGCTGTCTGGCCTTGAATAATGGCTTCCGTTTTAAAAGTGTCTTTGAGTCGGCGGCCAAGCCAGAACAGTGTGGATCAAACATGGGTATTATTTACAGCCAAGGTTCCTGCAAGGCCCACATTAACCTCTCAGTCTTATTTACTGTAGCTGCTGGGCTGTATTAACCACAGCCTGAGACCAGTTAGAGCTGGATGTAGTCCTGCCTACCCCGAGCCCAGATGTCCACATTTCTCGGACGCATTAATTCATCAATCCAGGCAAAGGGTCTTTTAGCAGTCTGTGGCGCATTAGCCACTGTCTCGTAACTCTCTCAGAATCTGGCTCCTGGGGTCCAACTTTTGAGCTTCTTGCCAATTAAGGGCAGTTGTATGGTAAGCAGATCCATTCCTCCTGTGCCCGGAGGAATCGCTATGTCTTATTTCATTCTAAGACCACTTTCCATCATGTTTCAGGAGCAGGGACATGATGGGAATGGTTTGTGACTGTTCTGACCCATTTGGAGGTCTTTCCGTGCAGTATAAGCCGGTGAGCTCCTCACACACTTTTTCACAGTGGCCTTAATGTCCTTGTTGGCCACATCCAGTTTCTCATCTCTCAGCCACCATTTTGGAAACTTTGCAGTGCCCTCCTGCCTCCCAGACGAGGACGGGCAGTAACCAAACCTGGGAAACACTTTGTGCTTAGATTGTCTGGACAGAAATCCATCTATTAACAACTTATTAACATTTCCAACTGCTGATTAGATGTTTTACTGGAAGGGGAGAAACCCGTAACTCTTCGTTATTGTTGAATTACTCATTTAGGCTTTGTTTTGTTCTGAATGCTCTGCAGCTGCTTTTCAGAAGTAGTAAAACTGATGGTAGGAAGGGAGTAATTGGTTTACCACTAATTACTGCTTATTTCACTTCAAACAGAATTTTAACAGTGTTGCCAAAGCATTTCCTAATAGTCACTCTGACTTAATGTTTTGATGATTTTTTTATGTTTAATTTGCTTTGAAGGATTAAATATATATGATGAGAGGAAAATCTTAAGAGTCTTAATTTAATAAAGATATTTAGCAAATCGAGGGCTGCATAAAGTGTTTTCTAAGTGGAGAACAGAAACTCGGATGACAATTTTTGAAGTGAAATGACGGCACTTTTTTAATACCATATATACATCTGTGTGTGTGACCCAGCAGTTACATACTCTGATACATACAACGTTTTTCTCTTATGCTAAAATTCTGTTCTGAATTACAAAAAAATAAACAAATTGGTTCATGGTTGAATAACTCAACAGAACTGAATTACTCTGAATTGTTTTATTATTTATACTCTTCAGGCTTAAAGGAGGGCAAAATGAGACGGACGCTGCTATATGTCACAGGCTATATGCAGAAGAGACGACTGCAGGCACCTCAACACCTCCTTCTAACGGACCAGTCTTTGTCTGCTGGTCTATTCAAACACGTATTTCATCAGACATGAAACTGTGACTTGTGGTTCCTTCCTGTGAATGCTGCCTTTGTTTGACATTTAATCAGTCACATAACACTGTGTGATCTCGCCCACACGCTATTTTCCTCCCTTAAATCTGCATTATGACCCTCAGAGCTCTGATGACAAGCCTTTTTTTTAGTTGGTTCCCATGCTCGCCTCCCCTAAGGTGTGAAAGCAGGTGGGGGGGGGTCTTATGGGTGGTCGAGACTAGAAGTAGAAAGGGTTTGAAGTGCCAGCAGGGGTCTGCCCTCCTCCACCTTTCCTACTTCATGGGGTAGACCTTTAAACACGTGTCGTTCTCCGTCAGGTCAGGTTGAGGTTTCCAGCGTTTCACACGCTAACGGCTAATGAGGTTCCACAATCTCAGACCAAGGTGGAGGGAGTCTGACCTCCACTTTAAGACGTGAGCTGCAGTACTGTTGGTCAAATCACTTCTGACATAAAACCGCAGAACAATGTGCAGTCGACTGTGGATGAAGTGATGCTCTGGCTTAGTTTGGCCTAAAAATATCTATGCTTATCTTTTAAATAAATACAATATGATGTGAAATGTGTGACATCTATGGATTTAAAATATATATATAATACAGCTTTCAATATTCTCATATGGTGTTTACTTACAAGAACAACTGTGTGGAGTCATTTTTGGAAGACCAAGTTTAATGTAACCTGGTGACAAATGTCCTTCTTGGAGCTTATAGGCTACTTCAGAAATCAATAAATATATAAACATTGAAATCAATGAAAAAGAGGGGTTTAAAGTTTTCAGGTTGGCTGTCAAACTCTGTAATTTATATAGAACTGTGACTTTAGGCCTGGATTATTTTACCCCTAAAATCACGACCATCGAAAAGGGCACAAAATGTTGCACTCTCACTGGTATAAATTAAACAGTCTGGGAATTCATGTAATGTTTGTATCTCAATTTACTATATTATATTTTATACACCCCGCAACCCTATGAGGATAAGCGGTAAAAAATGGATGGATGAATAGTTCATACATTCATGTCATTTAATGCACTGAAAAATGTGAGATTAAGATTTAACCACATCAAACAGCATGAATCTCTGGATTAGCAGCATGTTAGCTTCATAAAATAGGGGATGTTGAATGTAGTTTCAACTGCACAGCAAAGTTCATGTTTACAATGGTAGTAAAGAAAATAAAATCTATTAATTTTATTTAGTATTTGAACAAAACAATGTGTGAACTAATTCAACTGTTGATTTTGGAACAGCTTTTGTTTCAGATGGCTTGTCATTTGTATTGTCACTGTAGAATTTTTTCTTTAAATTAACAAATAATGAAAAAAAAAAACTATGTATCACAGTTTTATAACAGATTTTATTTTTTATTGAGGAGAGTCAAGTGGGCTTTCCATTTTTAGAAAATAAACCAATGACAATATTACAAATAATGAAATTGTTACATCATTCACAGGGTTACAGTCAATATACATTTATACAGAAATACAGGATCTCCCACATCAGTCACAGTGGTCTGAACCGGCACTGGTCGACAATGTGGGCTTGAGAGGACCGGGGAACACGTGGCGATCCCCTGTCTGTACTAGCCTGCAGCCAGAGTGGTAGTGGGAGGGGGCGTTCAGGGGCAGGGAGGGGGCAACAGAGGGGGACACTGGGCCATGTAGAGGAACGCAGTTGGCAGGGTGGTGTAGTGACATGAAAGTTTGTCCATCAGAGGGAAAGACACAGGCTTGTTCTGAGCAGCAGCCAGCGTTTGTCCATCATCAGTGGGCTGAAGTGTCCTGAACTCTGGACCTCTGCCTGCTGCACCATTCACACACTATCTGCAATCCAACTAGCTACATTTGACCACCACAGTGGTAGAGGGCGCTCTGGAGCTTTGTGCTGCCAATCCGTTGAGCAGGAGCCATTTTCTGTCTGCCACAACAGACAGACAGCAGCAAGCCCCTTGCTCTGAGCACGCTGTAGTTGGGTGGTGTTCAAACGCAGCCCACTGGGTACGACCTGGCACAGTTTGCGTTTACGCACGTTATCATGTAACAGTAACGGTTTTCCTCCGTCCTTCAAAAATTGGCACACGGTGAGGGAAGGACTGAGTTTTTTTTTTTGTTTTTTTTACTTTTGCTTCACAGATGTAGAGGAGAGAGTGCAGTATGTTTTGCTGAGAGTTGTGTGAAACCGTCACAGGCCTGACGACCACACTGCATCTCCTTCAATTTCCAGAGGAAAAATGTAAATAGTTTCATTTTTGATGGCAGATTTTTGGTGCTGCAAAATCTTACAATAAAACTACATCTGAAAAGTCAATTAATACATTTTTTTTGAAAAGTGAACAATAGAAAATAATTGCTTTGAAGGGCGATTAAGCAAGGAACATAAAGGGCACAAATGCAAATGCTTTCTGTATATACAAATATTGCATTGACATACAGTGGATTTAAATTTCCCCATAATCCATCCATATTCAGTTCTGTAATGGACAATAATTTCACTTGAGTTAAATTATTTCACAGAGACACTAAATGAATGATCACCATATTGAGTCAAATTTCTTTTAGAAATATTCCCTCCATAAAAACTGAACATGATGAATTATTAACTGGGATTCTATGATTTTTTTTAAGTCTAGAATTAGGACATCATGTTTTTTTTTCACAGGTTGGGCTGGTGTAAAGAAAGCAGCCAGCCTGCTGTTGAAGTCAGAACCACTTGAAACACTTGACATGAGTGCATCAGTTTCAGCTTTAACTGCAACAATACATCTCTTCTTGTGCCATTAAAATCATAAGATACATAAATACTCAATGCAGTGCTTTAAAACACTCCACATTCAACCAAAATGTGTTCTCAAAACTCCTTCAGATAAAATAGAAAAAAACTAACCCTTCAGGAGTTCAAAAAATACAGTATCCTCTTATCGATAACAGGACACTGACAGTATGCAGGGTAGCGGCAGCCTCAGCACTATTTTATGTCTGGCAATACGCATGCCTGCACACCCTGTTTAAGGTAGTTCCTGGAAGCAAAGTTCAAGGATAATTGCCTGATTAATGACTCAAAGTGTTGGCTGCATCCATGGACAAGCATTTGAATGAGCTTTAATGGGGCAGCAGCAGGAACTCACCAGCCTTGTGTATATTTTACTTTCCTGACAACATTAAGTGTTTTTCCTGATGGTGAAGAATAAGTGCACTCTCCCAAAATAATAAAAAAAAACAACTGATGAGCTGTTAAATACTGAGAAATGTTGGCATCAGTTGCATTTAGGCCACAGCGTCACCTCTCACTCGCTTCTCAGCTATGACTTAACAGCTTGTTTAATATGTTAAAAAAAGCTTCCGAGGAATATTCTCATGTGTTGCTCTGCACATGAAAATAGCCAAGGAGAGGATCAGGGAGCAGAGAGAGAATGAAAATCCCCTCTTCTCATGCCCTTGAATTCACTGGAGAGCCGGGGATAATGAAAGGTAACACTGCAGGGCTGCAGTGTAACTCAGGGTTTCTCGCTTTCTTCGAGCAGGGCTTTGGTGCTAAAGCTGTCTGTAGAGACACCACAAACACTCAGGTCATGTCTGAGGATTCATTTCACACAAACATGGAAGCACTGTCCAGTCTATTATTCCCCCCCACACACACACTCAGTGACGTGAAGCATTAGTACAAGAGGAGACACAACTGTCTGTGAGTGTCAGTTCGCCTGCTGCTGTTGACGCTTATAAAGTCAAAGAGACAAAACCAAACAACTGCTGAAAGTCTACTGCATGGAGATCAGTGAGAGCGGCAGACAGGTGGCCGACAGGCATTACTGTGATCAAGGAAAGAGAGGGAGAATCAGTGCCGGGCAGAGCGGCTGTGATCAGGGGTGCGGCCGCCCCGCTGTGACCGGACACATCTGACCGATAGTTCACAGCTGGACATCCATGTCTGCCTGTCAGGAACTGCTGCACTGCTGACATCATTTACTGGCTGTATACATAAACCCCTGCCTGCTTCACTGTCTCCAGGGAATCACTGCATCGCTACGAACTCCATCTTTTCTCCTTTTGACCAGGTTACAGATGATGTTGTAAACAACAACTGACAACTCTGCTGCTCTCACTCTCCTACAATAAAATGCATATACTGTCTTTAAAATGAAACCGAAACCAGCCACAGGGAAATGCTGTTTATCTACATGGTTTTGTGCATGAAAATAATTCATGTGTAATTGATGGAAGATCCAGAGTGTTTGGAGTCAAACAATGGACTCAGTGCAGAAAAAAAATCTAAAAATAATAATAACAATTCAATAATATCCATACAGAAATTGCAAAAATATGACACATGGCATTCTTGTTTTTAATTGAACAAATGCCTGATTGTAAAATCTAGTCATGACCTTGTATGTAAAATAACCATGTGTGGTATCAAAACTTTAATACTTAAAACACAAAAAAATGTCTTTTCAAAAGGAAAACTGGAAGAAGGAACACTGAATATAATGCAGCCACAGTATAACACTCTGTAAAGTGAGTCAAATCCATGCTCCTCTTACCAAACAGAGTTTGGGTAATTGCAGCAAATCAAAGCACTGTGAAGTTAACCACTCACTCAGCATGCTATCAAACATCCCAGTCCCAGCACGTCTTTGTGCACGTGGTATGTGTGTGACGTGCACGTACTGTACACACAAATGGCATTGAAGATGAAGCAGGTTGCTATACCTGGACACACATATGTGTGTGGACTCCGATGTAAACAGTAGAAACTGTTTCTTTTTGTGTGAATCTATGTAGGACGCTGGTTATTTTTCTTTCCACAAGCTATTTTTTTGTCACAAAATAAGGAATGAAAGTGATGGTGACGACTTCATTATTCCTCCCTGTGGTCAGTTCTTCAGCTCCTGAACTGACGCTCCGCTGTTTCTGAGTCATCACGTTATGGCAGGTCAGGTGTGTCTGATATGTACAGTATAGGATTGACGACCGGGGTGCAAAAAAGGAAGAGATCTATTTGGCAGGCTGTGAATGCTTCACAGTGAAAGAAGAAAAAAAAACTTATCATTTTGTCTACAGTGAGAGGAAGCATGGTGAGACTGAATTCTTCATCACAAATTTTCACACAAAATAGAAAATTACTTGCAATGAGAAAAAAAAATCTTGTATTGATTTCACTGTGTGAAGTGTCAGTCTGAATGAATGTGTCTTTGACATCAGTCCATGTCAAAAGCTGTCCATTTCATGGTTTTAAAATGCATTTTTTCTCCTGGTTGGGAGTGCACGTCGGGTCCCTCAGTGTCCTCTGTGAGAATTCTGTTTCCTCACAATGTCCACAAATAAGAAGATGCAAAGAAAATATCCACACCTTGTTGAGGAGGGCCTCATCTCCTCAACCCTTCCTTGTTTCTGTTGTTATTTTTTTGCCCTTTTAAAGGGTAGCCTTCCTACTCAGTCCGTCTAGTGTACAAGCTTATATCATCTATAAATTTAGATAAACTCCTTGCCTTTTCTCAGTTTTTCTTTTTTTCTTTAAAAAATTCTTTACAAAAATTATCAGAACAAACAAACCAAAAAAAAGTTCAACATCAAATGAAAATTGGTGGAAGATTGAAAAAAAACATGTGTTGCTGGTCACTTCTAACCTCCCATGTTTTCTGGCTCCATGGATGGGTTGGCTGTGGGCCCTCTGGTGCCTCATTACTTGGACTTTAGTTTCCATAACTCTCCACAGCTGATCCCAAAGGATGGAGGCAGAGTCACGGTGAGGGGATAAGAGGACGACAGAGGGAAGTGGAGAGGGGAACGGGGGATGAATGGTAGTCTGGTGAGAAGACCAGACGCACTGTAACGCGAAAACAAAAAACCATCCACTCCATCCTCCGCACCCAGAGCCCCTCTGCTCTGCTCCGCTGGGGAGGGTCAAACCTCCACTGACTGGATCTGGTTCATCTGTGCCCGCATCATCTGGACACTGTTGAGGATCTTCTTTTGATGGCCTGCTAACGTCACACCAACCCTCAGGATGTCACTGTGAGGAGAGACAGATGTCCGCATCATGTTACCACAGACTATAAGAATCTATCTACTGTACAGTATCTATGTGTCTATCAACAACATTACAACGTAACATATGGAGGCATGACAAGAAGGCTTAGAGAGCAGCTGAATATTGAGATGACAGTAAAGTAACAGGCATGAAACAGCTGTGTGTGCATCCATCTTTGAGGTCAGGACGCTTATATAATCACAGAAAAATGTTTGGATGCCAGTTTAGTGTCTTTTTCTTTCTACTGAGTCATGTGGTAAACACCACCCATCTCAAACCCACCCAGAACAAATGCTAAGACACACACATTCAAAACATCTCAGTGTCTATCATAGATGCAGGAGGACACAATGTATAAAAATACCAAATCTAACAGCAGGTGCCACTCTGTACACTTCCTTTTCCATGACACAATGAAATTTCCATTTATAATTCTGAATCTCAACAGTAATCATGCTTATTGGATTAGACATGTTTTATTCAAAGAATTGAAGCTCAACATGTCTGGCACATGAAGCTGTTATCCACAGACAGGAAATGATTTTATTTGTTACTCTGCAGGTGGCATTCTTAGCATGGTTATATCGAGAGTGTTATATGGTGCCTTTTGCCGAAACAACCCCATATTATGTTTCCTCTCAATCCTAAAACTGAGGTCAAAGCCCGGCCTGCTGAACACATGGCAGAGAATAAAGGCTGTTGTTATGGCTCTGAGCTGCTCTGAGCTGTTGTGCCCACTGTCCAGCCTCACAACTGCAGTATTACGATCTGCTAATTACATGCAGTGCAGCTAATGTCTTTTATAACAGGCCAGAGGCAAAGCCTGGTGCTTATTCAAGTTTTAGGGACATACGAGACGCTACAAAACCACCTCGTGTGATCCTTTTCCTCGTGCTTATCAGACCCAGAGCGACGAGAATCATAAACACTTACTCCATGGTCATCTGGGACACCAAATCAAATGTGGAAAAGTCAGCATTGGCAAAATTGTCTTTGTACTGGCCCATCTTGATGGCGTCCAGCCACTCATCTACAGTGCTGAAGCTGGAGAAGTCTGGGATGCTGCGGTCCAGGAGAGGGAGGTGAACACTGAGGAGGACACAATCAGGAGACTTTAGGAATAATGCTGACGCCAAGTGGCAGCTTTAAACTCATACTGTAGACAGCACAGTCCACCTGCATCTGATTCAAACATGAATTATTACATTAGATGTTCAAAAGGCCAGACAGAACTTAGAGAATCCCACTGGCCTTACCCATGAACCAATATTTTCCAAACTGATTCTTCATAAAGTGTATTTTCCAAATGAAGTGATAGGCTTCAAGGAGCCAATATATCCCCTCAGTGTCTGTGGAAAATCTGGCTCTCGGTCCTGAGCGCCACCACAAATGAAAGTACAGACAGGGATAATGGAAATCAGTAAACCCTCACTCTCAAAGGAAACTAACACCCAGAGCAGAAATGCTTCAAAATGTTTTGTTTTGAAAAATTGCACAACTGCTTCAATCCAGGTTTCGCCTGAAGCATTCGTGGGAAGGATTTGATCTATCAAAACGTAAGGCTTTAATTTTCATAACCACTCGGCGCCAGGAGAAACAAGAGACACTGTGCTTGGAAAAAAAAAAAAATTCAACTGTGCCCCGGATGGCACTTTGGCAGGAGCATGAATTTCCTGTTAGGAAGAAGACAGCCTTTACATTTAGAGAAGATCAGATGCATTATATTGTTCAAGATGTTATCCACATCAATGTGAAATGATGCTAAAACCAGAGGCTTGCCCTGTGGGATATCTCCAGAGACAAGATAAAACAGACATCCCACACAGAGAGTGAAGGGGAATAATGAAGAACACACGTTAACACACTAGTCTGCATTGAATGTTATGACTACGAGTATGACTGAAAGACAATGCAAAAGTAAATCACATGAAACAAACTCAATCACTAGCTTTCCTCACCCTGAAGATAACGGGGTCATGGCCTTTAGTGTGTTGGGGTTGCGGATCATTTTGTCGAGGTTGTTGACAATCTGACTGAACTTGGGTCGGTTGTTGCGGTCCTTTTGCCAGCAGTCCAGCATGAGCTGGTGCAGCGCGCTGGGACAGTCCATGGGTGGAGGCAGCCGGTAGTCCTGCTCTATGGCATTGATGACCTGCAGGGGGAGACAGAGGTCTCTAAGGGTTGCTAGGAGGCTCTACAGATGGAGAGGACATAATGTACGATCCAGAGGTGGAATTCATATTCTTTATTTCAATAAAAGTACCTATTACAACAGTAATGCTTCACAAATAAAAGCCCTGCACTTCAAGGCCTATTTAAAGGAGACTTATCATGCTCCTTTCAAGGTTCATACCTGTATTTTGGGTTTTCATTAGAATATCTACATGTTTTCATGTCCAAAAAACATAATTCTTCTCATTCTGTCTGTCTGAATATACCTGTATTCACAATGTGTTTGTTTTAGCACCTTTAAGGTCCTCTCCCTGAAAAAGGCTACTCTGCTCTGATTGGCTTGCATACAGACATTGGAAATGAGACAGGAGGTCTCAAGTAGATATTCACTGACTGGTTTAATCTCTAATAAAATGGTGTCTGAATGAGAATGACTAACCACTGGCTGAAGCTGTTAGATAAACATTGTGGAGAAAACAGTGGCACATTACTCTCTGAAACGTAATGGAGGAGAGGTAACAAGCAGCATTTAATGGAAATATTACCTGAATAGTAGCGAGTTAATTTCTACCACTGAAAGGAAACTGATTAACATCCTCACTTGTTGTAAAGACGTAATGAGTATCAAATGAACATGTTATGTTACAGGTTTAATGTAAGTGTAGTTCACAACAGTCAGTGTTGGCACTGATCGTCTACCTTATAATGAATATATATAAAACAAGAGCATGTGGTGAAAACAACTGCTCTCGTCATTACTGTGTGTTACTGCCAAAGAGTGCAAACCATAACATTATAGTCATTACTTAAATGTACACGTGTATTTGTGCACAAATCACCACATTAGTTCTCCATGTGTGGAGTTGTTAAACACCAATTAGGTCATTAAAAACATAAACCTTATTCCACCAACTTCTCGTCTCTGCCAGATGTGACCTCATCTCTGGCCTTTACAAAGTATTTAATGCACTCGTTTTCTCTCCCTCTCTGCAGAGCCACATTAAAATGTGTCTGGCTTGGGCCGGTGGTCGAGGGGCATGCAGAGGTGGTGCACCCTTAACAGAGTGAAACAACCCGGAGGACACTTGTGACGAGAACATACAATCCCCTGCTCATTACCAGGGCCATTAAAGGAGCGCTTTTCAGAATCAGATTAATCTCATTCATGAGACCTCCAAACGAGGACCCCGATGGAGCAGAAACACTATCTGGAGCCGCTAATAAGATAACCGTTGAGGTCCTCAGTCCCTCTCAGCACATTAGTGTTCTCACTTTCAATTTGAAACTATTTTCATTATCTCTCCCCCCCATAATTTGCTCTCTCCTCCACTACCCAGAGGGAGATAGGATATGGTGGCTCCAGTCAAGAGCAGAAATTGTCCACTGAGCACTACCGTGCATTTCAAATGATCTGATTATGACTCTGTGGTAAGTGTGGGGGAATTTTCATATAAAACCCATGAGTGAAAGCTGCTGTTTAGCTGCGGGGAAGCAGATGCAATGACAAAATGTATGTCTGAGGAGTCTCTGAGGCTGTAATGAAACTCAAGAAGCAATGTGTGCAGGGAGGCCTTGTTTCAAAAAAAACATTTAATGGGGAAATCTGAATCAACAGCAGTTCTCTAAATGACTATAGGCAAGTTATACATACATCTTGATTGGTCATGTCCCAGTAAGGCCTCTCTCCGTAGGACATGACTTCCCACATGACAATCCCGTAGCTCCACACATCGCTGGCAGAGGTGAACTTCCTGTACTGGATAGCTTCAGGCGCAGTCCATCGGATAGGAATCTTCCCTCCCTGAAAATACAAAGAACACAAGCTCAATCGAGGGAAATCTGACCGTCACAGTGTCCTGGCTGTGGAGAGAGACACTGTTCACGACAACAATGCTGACAGTAATCCAAAACTGGGAGGTGGATATAACAGAACCCCTGGGAGTAAAGTGTGGTATATGAAATACTGGAGGAGGAGGAGGAGGAGGAGGAGGGGAAGAACAGGTGAAGCGATGATGTTTGTATCGATAGGGAGAGCAGTGTGGGAGTGTTAGACCTGTGTTAAATAAAACCAAATGGTAGCACCGGGTGGGGGAGATCACTTTCTACATCTTCTATTTTACAACATTATTTAGAAAAAAAACTATTTGAGAAGGCGGTTTGATTCTGGATTAGTGTGAATGTTTCTTACCAGAGCACTAGTGTAGGTGGGGTCTGATGTATCATCCTCCAGGAAGCGCGAGAGGCCGAAGTCCGACACCTTGCACACAAGGTTGCTGTTGACCAGGATGTTTCGGGCAGCAAGGTCGCGGTGCACATAGTTCATATCGGCCAGGTATTTCATGCCAGAGGCGATGCCACGTAGCATACCGACGAGCTGGATCACAGTGAACTGCCCGTCGTTTTGCTGTAAAACAGTCAATGTACTGTGTCACGATATCTCAATGTTGAGTTGCTACTAGACGTTCTGGATCACTTGATAATCTATGCACACCATTAAATATTCTGATTTCAGTCAAGACAAAAAAATAATCATAGTGGACTTGTTTGCTGCATTAATTTTTAGGCTGAAGAGCTAAAAGCGACACTTATTTTTGAATGAATTTAGCGATGCTATAAACTCTGCACACAATGGTGTTAACAAAGAATAAAATTTAATGATTTTCTGTCTTGTAACTACTCTTTTGGGACTCATCTATGCACCACCTGAACAAAATGTGCCATTATTAAAGCAAGAATGACCCCCACTTTGCTCCTTTTAGTCAACTGATAATAATTTAATCTTGACACGTCTACTTGTAACCAAGCCCATATGTGGTGAATGTGGAAAAGTCACTTTACAGCATTGGTTCCTGTGAAGCCAGGTTTGGGTAGGGCTGGGCAGGGCTAAGCTGGGTCTGCTGGCTGGCTCTCTACAGCTGTTCCCCCTCCACCGTTTGGTGAGTGCTTTACCCTGTGTATAGGGAGCGTCTGGAGCGGTGGTGCAGCTGTGCTTCCAACTGTGCACACCTGCACCCTCCACACCACCCACCACGACACTCTGGGATTCCAGAGAATGGAGCATGGGAGCTCGGGGACGGGCGTGGACAGACGGAAACGCCATAAGAGGGAAGTGGAAGGGCAGGCGAGCAGAGCCACTTTAGCGGTCTGCATGACCGCCCCACTAGCCTATTTCTCTTTCAAACGCTCTGCTGCTTATTAGGCGAGTGGATGCTTCTCCTCACGTCAAGCTGTTCTTCCTCCTCTAGTGCAGCAATTAAGCAGAATGCATTATTCATGAAACTTCCTCAAATACACATTGCTACTTCAAGTAATCTGCTTGCTGTGTTTGCATATACTTTAATTGGAAAGATGCCCCCAAAGTCTTTTGGGTAGAGTTAGATGGAAGAAATAACTAGGAACTCTGTGACTTAAGGCTGAGCATGGTTTATTTGTGTAAAAATAATGTTTTGTATCAAAGAGAGACTTTTATTCTCTTTTGCTGCTCATAATTTCCAGATAAAGTCCATCTCTGAGATTATTCACTCTGTACCCTGCAGGAGGCAGGAGGGAAATAATCCTCAGCACAGATTCCAGCAAACCCACCAATCATGTCAGAGAAGACACAAACCATGTTCAGAGGCTTTGACACTGTCAGCCATTGTTGGCATAAACTGTCACCGCGAGGTGCAGCAGAGGTTCCCTGTTGTTTTTTAATACAATGTGCTGTCAAATATGTTTAGCAAGCATCTACATATACACAAACACCCTTCAACGCAAGATCAAATTCCAAAAAAAGAGCTGATGCTTTGTGTCTCTGAGGCTGCACAGAATGCATATACAAAGGCTGAGCAGCACTCTGACAGGAGCTTGCATGTCTTGTTCTGGAGAATGGTTGTGATGTAGGCCTGTAGCAGAGGGCTGAAAATGACCATCACGGTGGGTATTAAACTGGGGGAAATCATTTCAGGCAATTTAATAATATGGTGCAATTCTTCTGTTACGGTAATTCACATGGGATTTAATGGTTCCTATTAATTACAGAGGTAATTTACTGGATACACATTTGTATCCACAAAGCCATATCTTTCTGTGGAACAATGCTGTTGTACTGTAATGCATACTGTGTTTTACTTTAGGAAAGGCAAGTTAATTTATAAGGTGGCATTTTCACTGCACTCAAGCTGGCATACTCTCTGTGTCACATTAAACTGAGAGTTCCCATCCCCTCACTTGAAGTTAAACTGAAGATAAACCTTTTCTGGCACAGATCATGTTCCAAAATTCCATAAATCAGTAGCCTTTTTCTGGTCTTTCCAAAAAATTTAAGGAGAGCAATAAGCAAGGTCAAAAAGTCAAACTGGAAAAAAAGTTGTTTTTATTTCACTAACATCCTAAGACTGATGGCAAAGGGTCATGTGACATCTCATCTCGTAGCAGCTTCATTTTAAACATCTGACATCTCATTTTAAGTCTTGCAAAGTATGTTTTATTATTTATGTGGGTTGTAAATGGGGAGCATGGCCTGGTCTCTGCAATATCCTTCTCCGCTTTGGTTATGAAAATTAACATCCCATGAACTTGGGAGCTTTGTATAGTTCCTGTTCAGGATTCAGGGAGACATTAGCATGTGTTTTCTTTATGGATCCATGGACAGTTCTGCATTATGAGCAGTGGATTAAGTATATGAATGCAAAGCAAAAATATCAGAAATATCAAACAAAAGTCCTGGATTATAATTAGCACGACCATGTTTTTCTGTGATTTGATAAAGATTAACAGAGAAAATATGAACTATGTATAAAAAGTAGGTGTAAGTAGACACTCACTGAGTGTTAATAGTGAAGCATGATTGCATAGAGCTAATGAAACCTCAAAGCAACTCATCATGATTGATGATAGAGTCTGTGAATCATGTTTTCCCGAAGCTGGATTACAGTGCATAAATATAGAAATCAAGTCAAATTAAATGCAAAAATGCATGAGTGGTAAAACATTTGTCTGTGTGGGGAAAATATAATACATATTTAATATATTAAATAATATAATATTTATAACTATGTTTCATAGTTCATGGACAAACCAAACACTGGCACTCTAGCAGGAGCCACAGTCAAGCTAATACAAATTCATTGTCCAAGGCTGTGGTCAAATCGTCTTCTTTGAGAGGTTCCTAACTGAGTGAAATGACCCTGAATTATGAAGTGGCAGCCACGAAAAGAGCTGTTTGAATTCTCTAAATGCTCAGGAGAGGTGCTTCAACACTTCCTTTCTTATACCACTGATGTACTGACAGTGAGTTAAATTGGCCAGTTTTCCTGCAGAATATGGGTTTATGTACCAGTGGACAAAACGTCTTGTGAGGACAGGAACTTCATTAATTTAAAGCATAAATTTCTGTTGAAGAAACCAAATAAGTTTGAGGTCCTGCTCAATCGTATCTTGTTTAATGTAGACCACAGGCCTGTAATCTAATTTACAGAAAATGATTGCAAATTAAATCATAATATTGGTAAAAAGAAAATGTGGTTGCTCACTCTGAGGAAGGAATCCAGAGACCCATTCTCCATGAACTCAGTGATGATCATGACAGGACTGCTCTTGGTGACCACTCCCTCCAGGTGGATGACGTTAGGATGGTCAAACTGGCCCATGATGCTGGCCTCACTGAGGAAGTCCCGCCTTTGCTTTTCAGTGTAGCCAGACTTCAGAGTTTTTATAGCTACAAACATTTCCCTTTTACCTGGAAGCTTCAGGTTACCACTGCACACCTCTCCAAACTCTCCTGTGAAGAGGTAACATGACAAACAAAAAGCAACGTTCTATTAAACTCAGAGCGATATGAGCAACAGAAAGCAGTTCTTATGTATCCATTTTTGTTTAGAAATCAACTATGAGCCAGGCTGTTTTACAGCGTTATATTCTTTACACGTCTCAGTCAGATTTTTCCATTACCTGCACCAATGACCTGTTCAATCTTCACACAGGATATATCAATCTCCTTGGCAAACTCCCTCACCGCCTCGTTGGGGTCTTCATATGTGAACGGATCAATATAAATCTTCATTCCTGGAGTCACTTGGAAAAAGGAAAGGGCTTCTATAATATTTGATTCTTGTGGTCATGCTTACATTCCTACGGACTCGACAATCCAGTTCATCTACGCACATTAACAATCAATTCACTTTGCATTCACACATTACAGTACAATTACTGGGTGACATTCATGATGGTGATGAAGGTTGAAAGATGGAGGAGGAGGTGCATTTACAAATGGTGGTTATTACTAGCGCCCATGGCTACTGTGTGTACTGCAACTATTCCTCCAGCAAGGACATGGTACCTCCAGTCTTCTTAGCTGTGATAAGGCAGGTTAATATATATATCATCTCCAGTGAGTCATGGTGCCATTAACACTCGGGAGAGAAGCCTGGGCCCTATATCAGCATCGCTCAGCCCCACTCCAAGAAATAAATTGGCTCTCCTAAGCCCCGATGCCAGGTAAATTGGCTTAAGGTGGCCTTTAAGTGTTCAGGGACTTAAGTGTCCTGAGTTTTAAATCCGATTATTTGGCTCTCACCTCCACATCAGGCCTAAAGCTATTTGAATGAATACTAAACTCATGGCTGGGCTGCTGCGAAGCTAGAGGAGCAAGCACACCACCTCAAAACCTGGCAAACTGGGTTGAAGAAACGTGCTGCAGAGATGAACAGATGGAGAGGAACTGGACCAGGCAAAACCCCCCATGAATAAAACCTGACAATCTCTTCCCAAGCTGGAGCGCTGTTGAACAGACCACCCTCCTATGATGGCAAAGACCACCAAAAACAGGGGCAGAAGCCTGAACTGTGACTGGTGTGAGGACAGGATGCACACACACAGGACACATTGGCTTCTGCTAATAGCTGTGAAATACCAGAGAGTCTGACTGGCACACTTTTTACAGGATCACATACTGCACTTCTTTGCACAGTGTGATCGGATTAAACTGGGAAAGCTATTACCTTTTTGAGAGTGTAGTTAACATAAAAAGCATGGAGCAGGGAGGTAATTACACAATCAAATAAACAAATTAAAATGGGGTCATAAACTTGAGCTGGGAAAAGATCTGCATTTTCCAATCATGCAGAGCATGGAGAGCGATGGATTAGCTTTAATATCTTAGGCAGAACCATGGTGAAATTACTTCTCAGCTCTTTCTCCCAGATTCATTTCTGCATTATTGTCATTTAAGCTCTTTGAAGACAGGAAAATCATTGAGAAATCCCATTCATTCACCAGGTCTTTTGATTTTTTTTCCTTTTTTTACAATGGCAAGTGACTCATGTGGCATTAGCATGCTGACGGCGTTAAATGAAGACTGACCTATTTCCACCACAATGGATTGAGTTAACTGTGAAATGTGATGATGCATAGAACACATTGGTTTTCAGAGTGGTTGAATCCAGAAATTCAAACAGGCAGGATTATTCGCAAGTGGGGTGGGGGTGATGGGGAATGATGCTGTGCTGGGCCGTAGCCAAGGACACCAGCATGCAAGGTGGTAGCCATGGAGACAGGTGTGTGAGGCAGCAGAGGGCTGAGTGACAGCCACGGAGATGACGGTGTGAGATGGTAGTTATGGAGACAGGTGTGCGCAGTGTTGAAGGAGGTGCCACGCATGCAGAGGCGAGCTCTGGTTACTCACTGTGGCCACTGGTGTAGTGCTGCAGTTTGTCCGTGTACTCTGAATCAGCCCTGTCGAAGCCACGCCTCCTGGAGGAAAGACAAAGAACTCTAGCTTCGGTTCAGAAAAAGAGAGCAGGGAGGGGCGGAAACCCAAATCAAACACCCCAAGGTCTACCTACAATAAAGATGCACTAAGACCACAAGGAAAAGCATTTGTGTTTTGCTGCACTGGAAAAGGTAGCCAGCCACACTACACACAGCCAGTTAGGAAGCTACATGAACTGCTTCAAAATGTACATCTCACTGTGGGGAAGCTCACCATGTCGACTGGTTAGTAAACAATGAATCCCATCAGTTTTCATTTCTACAGGTTAATGACTGTGTGATACATTGTGTGATAGGTTGGTGACTTTACTGCTGAAAAGAACATATCATTGCCTCCATGAAGGCAATGATATGTTCACTAGAACTTAATGGCGTAGAAGCATACATATGATCAAGCAACAAGCAGATCCGATGGATATAAGCATTAGGGCTGAAGTTGACTTTTTTAAGCATATGTCAATGTTGTTATCAAATTATGTATTTTCATTTCACATCTACTCACAGAATACCTATTCAGAACTGAATCTGTACACTGTTTTCTGTGAATCAGACCACTGTGGAGGAGCTGTGCTACAGTTTCAGTGGGAAGTGAAATTCTAACCTTGGCAGAGTGACAAACATTTGATACCCATTGAGCAGGAGCGCCTACCGGACATTAATGTTAGCAATGTTGACTTTTATACAGTATATTATTTCTGCAGCCGAAAGACTGGAATTTATTAAGAATCAATATCCTCGAATCCAGATGTTTTTTTATCTCTACAACTCACATTTACAGTTTTAATCAGAGTCAGCTTTATTAGCCAAGTATGTGTACATATGAGAAATTTGACTCTATTCATTGCTCTCTATGTAATTACAGCTCCAAGAGCAGTTTTCAGATTATAGATATAAATAGACTTACAGCACAAAACAAAACAGATACTATGTACGGACAAGTAGGTCAACAATGTCTGTAAGTTGTAAACAAGAATAGTGCAAGCCAATATGCCTTATAAACCTTACAGAATGAAATCAACTAAAATGGAGAAGAGTCCACTTTACCAGCTTGTGTAGCTATTTTATTCACTTGCTTGCACAGACTGGGACATGACTGACTCACCGGTTACAGACGATGATGATGACGACCACAGCAATGAGGAAGACCAAGCCAGCAGCCGCTGAGCCGATGATGAGGGGTAGCTTCTCCTGAATACTGGTGTTGTATTCCTCTACAGAAAGAAGAAACACATTCATAAACATGGCGCCATATGCGCACACACAGCGTCACAAGCTGAAACATATGGGCAAGCATCTGAGCCACTGCATATGGAGGGAGCAGTGGGTGACAGACTGACATACGGCTGGCTGAACCAATGAGCATCTTGGCATCTTGACTGGCTGCACGGACCATTTTCCAAAGCACACTGACTGAATGTGCTCGGGTGCCGTGGATATGGACAAATCATCTGGCAGAAAGCGTGTGAAGTGAGGAGAAGAGAGCATGTCTGGGTGAGACCCAGACTGATCAGGCAGCCAAGAGCAGGAATCCAGCTACTGAATGGGCACACAGAGGCAGAGCCAGGCTCTTCTCTTGAGCACCGCAAATGACACACAACTGAATGATTTCAGCCAGATGAACGGGTTAGTCTGATCCCTGTGGTTTTATATGCTTCTGGATAGCATAAATATGAGCATTCAGTGTTTCATAATACTCTCATATAATGTTGAGGGTATATGTAAGTAGATTTAAGTACAGTGTTTACCAATGTACAGTATTTATCGACAAAAAACTATATTATCATGCATTATTTATCTATACAACAGTTTTCACTTACGGGTGCCCACAGAAAGAGTTACTGCATTTGACAAATGCATAAATAAACACATAGCTTCTTATAACAGGATCACCCACATATTTAACCAGTGTGGTGGAACTCTGGTGAGGACTTTTGGCTTATTAAATGCCATCCATTTGTATTGTTTATAAGCCTGAAATACAACAGGAATTTCATGTATCGTTGTTGAAGTATTTAAAGAACTAAATAAATAAAAGGGAATGAATGACAAGGTCTGAAACACCAAAACCCAGTGGGTGCCTTGATCCAATTTATGAGGCACACTAGTGAAATGTTTTTAATGGGACTTACTTTCAATTCCAGCTCATTTTTTCTTCACTTCAACATTCTCAGAGCTGCATTTGTCACAGATGTACATTGTTTACTTTATACTATATGATAATCAGTGTCTTCTTGCAGCAGGAAACGTTTTTTTGGCTGCATAGGAACACAAAATCCAGGTGAAAACACTTTTACTGATCTACTTTGCTGTCAAAACTAAAAACACTGAGGGTTGATATATCCTCAGTATAATGAATATTTATAGTTATGAGTCAGGTTTGATTTATCTTTAGTGCTGGGATCTGTACATGTGGCAGAATCAAGGATGTCCGGATGAAGGTTCAGGCTAATGATGGCCCTGGGCGCTGCAGGCTGAAGGAAATGAGATGTTGAGCGGGGGAAAACCCAGGCTTGGCTCTAACAGTAACCTACATGACTGATGTTTACTGAATGTTCCATTTTCTCCCAGTCGTGTCACAGTACAAAGATAAGACGACTTCAACCTCATCCTTGATTATAGGCTTATGGTGGCGAATGGCAAAAAGCTATCTTTGGCAAAAAGATAAGACGTATTTGTACCACTTTAAGAAAATAAATCTTGAATGCTGGGACATGAATAATGAAAGAATTAATGTGTGGGATGTTTCCTAATACTGAAAAAGACATGAATATAATTTCATGCCACAGTAATCTGGTTTTGGAGGGCTTGAACTGTTTACTCCACAACATGATTTCCTTTCATTCTCGCAGCTGTCTGTATCCATGCTATGCTACATGGAGGGTCGATGGGCCAAGCATGAGAGGCATTAACAGCTCTGCGTGCTTTGGGGAACATTAGCTGAATTCTCACCCTCAGTCATGGTCTGGAAGTACAGTTTGCCACTGTAGCGTCCAAAGCCCGCTACGGTGCGAGCCCGGACCTGGAACACGTAGATGCTTCCTGGCTTTAGACCGCGGATGACCACCGTGTTGGTCTGGCTCCTGATGGCGGTAGCGTTATATTCCGATTGGTCCTAAGAGAAGGGAAAAAAAGCACATTATAAATTATAGTCCAATTGCAAAGGCTGACAATTATGAAATATCATATGAATTAATTACCTTCTAATTTGAGATATAGGGACCCTCGAAGGAATGAATGATACAACAGTATCATCAAGCACAGACCAGGATTTTAGTATGTCCACTTTGTTTTTTACTGTGTAACTACTGTATGATATTATATAGGGATGGGTGATGAGGACAAAAGCTTTTATCACAATATCTTAAATTTTAAATCATGGTAACAGTTATATCAAGACAGTTCTGTTCTGTATATTCAATTAAGAAATGGATTAAAATAACCATTTTTCTTTTTTATTTATCTGCTTCTCCAAATGGTTCTTCAGAATAATTTGAAATGTTGCAGATTTTCAGACAGTGATTTCAGAGAAATAGATGTTTTTAGAGTGTACCAAAATAAAAAACAGAGCCCCCTCTGCCAGAGGAGCTCTTTCTACCGTCACAAGATACACACTGTCATAACACCCAACCCTAATATTGTAGCAAGTTATAGGCAAATTATCCAGTAAATACAAAGCACAAAATGTGCCAAAACAGCAGGTGTGGATTAAATCTTGGACCAAAATGTTTTGCACTGTAACTGATGAGAATGGCACAGAGAAACACAGTGCTACTCATCTCAACAATGATCTTCCAGACATGCACAGTAACCACAAAATAACTCATCTGAATAATTTATTACCACAATAAAAGCATCATGTTTGACAAATCAGCCGAACTGAAAGAGAATCACATCCACCAGATTTAAGAAGGTAGATTTGGTGGCAGTTTCAGGTCAGGCAGCGTTTCTGAGCTGAGCCTTCTGATGATCAGAGTGTGTTTCACTGCTGTGCTCGTCCTCTCCAGCATGCTGACAGGTCTGAGAGCGGAGACTGAGACTCTCTTTAGCTGCTCCTTTCAACCCGCTGCTCTGTGCACACTTCTGAGCCACAGCAGGGGCCGGGACAATTGTTTTGACAGCTCTCTCCAGCAGTGTCAGAAAAGAGAATTATAGTCAAAAGTGGAGCGGCTCAGCATACAGAAGAAAGCTCGACAAACGCTGTGCATGTGTGTGATTTTGTTTGTGAACGGCTGTGTGCATTTTAGTGAATCAACGCACACATTTGTGACTGCGAGTGTTCTTGTGAGAAAGTATGCAGATTCGTTGGAGCCTGCCCTTTGAATACTATTTTTACAGCAGCCAGCGTACCATTGTTTCAACCACAAGTCTCTGTGCATCAATCCCCAGTGGCCCTACTGCAGGGCTGAGAGCGGTTTCCTTTTCCAGTGACTGACCGTGATTATAATTGAAAGAGAATGAGCAGAAGTTCTAAGCAATGTTCAGAAGCTCTGACTACGTGCCTCTTAGGAAGCGCTGTTATGCAAACGGGGGTATGAGGGGACATTCTGAATTTAAATGTACAACTAAACAAAAGAGGCTATTTCTACCATTAGCACAAGATTTATTTAGTTGAGTAGGGAGAAACGGAAATTGAACTTGTGCTCTTATAGACCAGTGCTTGGAGGAAGAATGTGTTACTGCATCACTGATACCTTTTCATAGTACTGTAGCTCATAGTCCAGGATGACTCCGTTAGGCTGGTCAGGCTGGGACCAGGACAGGGTAATGCTGTCCACTGTGCGACTGACCTGGTGCATAATAGATACTGTAGATGGAGCTGTGGGGAGACAAAGAGAGTTTGTTCAGGATGAGGCGAAACAAAAAGACATCACAGTCGTGCAGAGAGTTTTACAGCATGTTTAATTTCTGGGTTCTGCAAAGACGTAATGCCATAAAATCTATGTAATGTACTGCAGTCTTCTTTTTGAGAGTCTCAAGGTGAGACATGCACTGCAAGGTTGGCAAGTTACAACACTAGCTAAAACCACATAATCAGCCTCATGGGACTTCCCACCTTCAACGGTGATTTTCATCTGACTAATTTACGCTTGTCAAACCACTGATAACAGACTGACTTCTCCGAATAAATAATTTCCAACTCACCAGACCACCATGCATTACACGCAGGAAGCCCATAAACTTAAAAAACAAATAGCCTAAATCACTCGTCACACATCTTTCCTCTGCTTTCTAATTTTTTTCTTATTTGAGAGTTGTTTATGCATGTAGATGACAGTTTAAAGCAGCATGTTTTAATTAACTGTAAATATTTACATGATTACATAGATCATCTTGTTACTTTCCATGTTTTTTTTCTGTACCTTTCAGAAGGTAATGGAAATCCAAATTTACTTATTTATACTTTTTTAATTTTTTCCAGGTGGCATTGAATTCAATTTGGATTAAAACCCTTTTATATGTTCTGGAGGTTTGTGAGACAAATAAAGTAATAAAAGACAAATAAAAAAATAAAGTTACTGTGATAATGGGCAGTAGTCATGGTCAGTAGTTGGACAGGTGTTGTGTTGAAAATTTACATAAACTACCTGCGGTTGAAAAAATAAATTAATTAGAATTATAATTTATTAGGTTGCTATGTCTGTCTATGTTTTCAAGACTGAGTCTCATTACTGAAGATTTCCAGTTCTTCCGTTCACATGTTCTAAAGCAAATACAACTGTTAGGAGTAAGTAGATGTAATGACCTCTTTACTGCAGCATGGGTGGCCTACTACAGTCTTCCATAGCCCAGGGACTTAAAACTTCATACATTCTTTTCAGCACACCGTAAGGTCAGGGGAGCGTGATCACCTCACGTCCTCCAACAACCATTAAGATTAGTTCAGGGTGCCGTGGGTCAGTGTAAAGCTAAGAGAAGCTGAAGATAAAAAGCTCTGTCTGGGGAGCCTGGCAAGGCCTGCAGGCCTCTATGTCTGAGCCTCTGTGTGTGTGAAAGGAGGGGGGTGCTGGGCAAGATTTATGGACACACCGAGCCCCACACTCATCCCCTTCAGGCCCGTGCTGCACACACATGCAGCCCTCAGCCAGCAGCACAGTGGCTCCCCTGAGTCCCAGCAATAAAGAGACAAGTCTCTCCACCAGCACGCGTTCTCTTTATGGAAAATCCACTGAGTGGCAAATTACTACCACACCTCTAATGAAAGATGCATGTGTGCATTTTTTCAATATAATATTGATATTGTTGTTGTTCATGGAAAGAAATGCTGAGTATCAACTACTGTCCTGAGACAGGGGGGAGAAAATATGGTGTGTCAGTGGCCACGAAGAGTCTGATCCAATGATTAAAAAGTCCCTTTTATATTCATTCTCATCAGCTAATCAGCTCTGCCTTACGTGCCCTCCAACCCAAACAGAAACATCCATCCGAGGCGACAAATTATGATGTCTCATATAAACTGTGATGGTCAGAGGACTGAGTGTGTCCTCATGTGCTGCTGCCAGCAGATAATAAATTGATGTTCTGTCTTCCATCTCAGCAAAGCACTTACACCATGATGGTCTGTGACTCTGCTAGTGTACATACATCATGGCTCTTTCCTGGAGCCGGAGGTAGAGTAATGTATACAGTATCCAGTCAGGACACCAATCTGAAGAATCTCTTCCATCTCACTGTACTCGCTAGTTTGTTTGCAGTCACAAGACGACAGCCTAATAAGGCAAACAGTTACTCTAAGAGGAGCTCACGAGTATCCCATTACGGATGTACATATATTCAAGACTGCCACATGGCCTTTTCCTGCATAGCATTTCCATTAAACACACAGCACAGCCATGCCTAGTAACCTGATATAGAGCCAGGGAAACAAAGGCAGCTCATGTATTCATGTACAGAAGATGGACACATGCCAACATGAAAAGCTGCTGGAGGAGAACACTGTGGTTTCCTTCTGCTGAAGAACAACTTTCAGACAGCGGGGTGGCAGTCGCCACGTCCGAGCTCGAGAAACCGATAAGCCTTGGAATGGCAAATAAACTGGGATTAAATTAAATAAAGACGTGATTTTTTTTATTGTAAAGTAAATACTGACTTCAAAAAAGCATGAAGTGATGAAACCTCAGCTTGTAAAGAAAACGGCAATCCAGCTGGGTTGCATGTTTCAAGTAAATTCAGTGCGTGCATTTTAGGCTAAGCTGACATTCGACCAATTGACTGTGGAATGCAGCGGTGCGCCAAGTCAATGTTTCAATGCAAGAATGATCCACATATGAAAACCATTTTCGTATATCTAATTTACGTTCCCCAAATCTACAAGTCTCCATTGTACTCCAAAACTTCTAGTGCACCTATCCTTTTACCCAACTTAATCTATAATTTACAGGGTTGAGTAAATACTTGGTTTCCATTGTGTCAACATCAGTCACAGAGTTATGCCATAAATACACGTTTTAGCTGTTTCAAGCCACTTTCATTGTTGATGCAATAATTATCTTTAAATCATATGGATTTCATGCCATTAAAGACAATTAGAAATAAAAAAAACAAAGATCCAAGAATGTTTCCCAGTCATTAACAATCAGGAGACCCAAGTAATCATTAACAATGTCAAGTCAGATGAATTTCTTTAAAGTGGTTTAGCTCTGCTTTTACTGGACATTTTATTTATAGGTTTTCTCAATGAATGGTCTATTCATGTTTATGAAACTAATGAAGCGGTTATAATGACAAAGGCAGGGAATGTAAGTTAACATAATAAAATTAGATGGCTGAATTGGGAAGATAAATGGCCTTGATGCATATGTCTCCAACAGGAGTTTCCCAGATGTAACCAGGATTGAGGAGAGAGGACAAATGAATTACAGCCATAAATTTGACGCATAAATTGTGATCATTAATGCTACATGCAAGGTGGTTCATTTTCCTTGTTAGACAGACACACGGTGCTTAACATCAGTTCAATTATGAAAAGATTTTGTCCTCCAGTCTGCAAAGAGACAATAAAGAGTTTAATATGCTAGGGACCAAGAGGGGCCTGAGTGTCCACTTGAAACTTTCAAGGTTGTATATTACATTGCTTAATTGTGAGAGGATGGGAGGCCCCAGCTGTTGTCAAAGAATTAGGTTTCAGACCGCACATCATCACCCAGCCTGGGATCTGATATGAATGACTGCTTTGGAGTCTATTCTAGCATGACACTCTGGCCTTGGCCCAACAACACAGAACACAAAGGCTCTGTTTTGCCCGACATCTCTAATAGATGTCTTAGTGTTATGTTTGAACACCTAGTGACTTCCCTAATCAATTAAAGATGGAGTTTACAGGGATATTTCCACTCATTTAAATCCAGGCTGATTTTAATGGGGCATGCTTCTGCTAACACACATGCAGAAGTGAGGCTTTCATCCATCCCATTAATTTATATCTCTTATCTTTTATTACACTACACTCTTTTGGTGGGCTTTCCTGCTCTCTCTTTGACCATTTCCATGTTTAGCTAGATTCTACTATTAAGCCCCATTGCTGCTAAGTACTGCAACGGACATGATGGGCATATTCATTAAGCAAGGCTGGTGAAGTGAGACCATTGTGGATGGATGGCAGCGGAGGGAACTCAGTCATGGGTGCCCATGCTCAAAGCACCCACATTGGATAGATTTCCAGGAGCACAGGGATGTTCAGGCAGCCCAGGACCTGAAGACAGCTGCAGTTACATGGAGCCATGCTTGGTGGAGCAAGGGTGGGAAAATTACAGCAATCAAAGTGTAATGGCTTTTATTTTCTGCAGCTGACTTATTTTATTGACAGCAAGAGACAACACCACCCCATGCTTTGATGATTTTTGCTCTGTTTCAGTCTGTACAAAGAAAACAGCTTGGAAAAAAAAAAGAAAAAAAAAAATGAATAACCTGTAACATTTTCTGGCATTTTTTGCATTGGAGGCCTTTTTACAACTTTCTAACATCTTAATGTGTCTACAAGTATGTGGTTCTGATATGATTAGATGTTCGGGTGGAGAGAGCAATGCTATGATTTGGGGAAGATGGGGAGGTAGCGAGAACAGGTCAGGGCTTGTAAATCTCTTTCCCTTTTCATTGTAAAAATTGGTTTGCTCACAGTCCCTCCTAAAGGGCCCAAACCAGCTGGTCCTCTACCAGGCAGCCTCCCAAACAGGCTGCCACTGCTCCACTCTCTCCGACTGCCGTTCATTTATGAGCGGCGCATTGAGCCGCCTGAAAGGGAGAGGCCTTTGCATGTACTTTCAGCATGCTGGCAGCCTGCCTTATTCCCCCAGCTGCAAAGGATTGTGGGTTTTACATCTATAAAGATTTTCCAGTGCAGTAAAGCTACAAAAGTGAGATTTCAGTTCATTAAGCTTTACACCATCTGCACTGGAAAAGACTGGGGACTATAATACACTCATATACACACCATAAGCTAATTATAAAATGGACACTTCAGGGGGTTGAAGAGTTTTGAGATGCTTGAGGAGGTTAAGGTTTAAATCCAAGCTGACCCTGCAAATCTGCAGACAGAGGAGATAAACACATTATGTATGGAGACAACGCTACAGAGGAAATGAGACTAAAGCCAACTGTACAAAAGACATGGCTCACTGGAGGTTCTGTTCATGGATGGAACTTAACACAGTCCTCTTCGAAGAACTGAATAGTATTTGTGGAGCTACAACAGTTAATGATATATCACTTCCTTACGAAAACAAATGGCTATTCTGTGGTTCACATGTCAGTGAGTGTGGTGGAGCTGGAAACCATCATCACTTACATGAAAACGATGCACACATGCCTACTGACTGTTAAGTTCATGTCATTATGTTGTGCTTTTATTTTGGAGAACTCCTCTAAATCACTGTCCTTGAGGTTTAATCTGAGGGGTGTGTTTGAAGGAGCACAGGATTTGGAGCTGATTATACAGTCTATAATACACATTTATATACATTTTAATTTGTGTAGGCAAATATTGTGGTTATACTGTACATGTTATTTAGTGTCGGGGTGTTGGTGCCCCTCACTGTGTTGGTATAGGCCACAGGTATTTCTGCCAGATGGAAAAGCAACCAGGTTGCAAAGCCACCTGCTAGTTAACAAGTTCTGATGTTTATTTTCCTTTTCCCTTTTTACTTGTGTAACTTGCATCCTGTCAAAAGTAACAATATGACCACAAATTCTTAAAAGCCATTACAAGTAAGAATTGCTTAAGTATTTCAACATTGTTTCTAAAAAAACCTTCATCTGGCCACAGGAGGTATTTCTAGTTCTATAAACGTTCTGAACAGATCGTAATAAAATCATTCTGTATGTCTGTATTTTACAAAGATGCGCAGATCTGCTGTGGTCCTTTTCGTCTCTTGAGAACAGTACTGGGATGTGGAATGAGGATTTTGACTCACACAGCTCCGGGGGAAACTGGAGGTTGTTTAATATGCAAGCTGTTTTTCTGCATTTAAACAACTTCCAATCCAGCATCTGTGGATAGAAAAGCCCCACAAACCACAGAATGCATGTCAATATCTTTAACAATGTTGGAAAGGCAAGTGTGGGCTACAGCTTTATTTTTCTCCAATTTGGTCTGTGGCACGCAGAAAATATTTTGTTTTATCGAGTCAGCGGCTTTATTGGTAGATCAAAAATAAATGCTGACATGAGCAGAACAGAGTTGAATAGCTATTTCAAAAAGTGTTACATGTTCATTATTTGACTATTGGATTAAGTGATGTCTTATCTAGGAGGCAGAGCGGCACTTGCTCGTACTGACCCTCTACGTTTTCTCTAACATAAACAAGACATGGAAGTTGCATGTAGCACATCTGCTACAGTTTGATTTTAATGCACAGAGATGGCTTCTGGCTTAAAGTCATGCTTATCTACACACAGTGCAGGGTTGCTGCAACGAGTGGCATACAATAGAAAGGATTATAAAAGATCATCTGTGCTTATAAAGTTCCTGACCCCAATTTACACATGAAGCCTTGGAGAGGATAACGGTGGATCACATGATCAGTCATGATCTATGTGAGTGAACTGAGGCCACATTAAAAAATGAGAGGCATTAGTGACATCTGAGTGGAAGCGGGGGGGGGGAAGAAGTTCAAACAGGAAACTCCACACCGATCACACCCATTTTGCATTCAATTTAAAAGAGATACTTAATCTATATGCCGCCGAAGGAATGTAAACTTCAGAGTGTATTCAGCGAGGAGAAAGGGAGAAAGAGACAAAAGAAGACAGAGAGGGTCCCGTTGGAGAAGTTAACTCCATAAAATATGTAAAAGTCAATAAAGTCAAAACCAAACTGCTTATTGGGTCATGACCCCTTTTCACTTCATCACCTTTATTTAGTATCTTTTTTCTTTAATCATCACCATCATCATGCTCTTATATATCAAGAGTAAATAAATGTGTGGTCAATTATTCAAGCCTTTCAGTCTACAGCTAATGCACTCAACAATAATTAATTGTGTATTCACATTATGGTCCCTTTTACAGCCCACTGGGCCAAAAGATCATGGCCTTTTAACCTAGATTTGTATGCAGGCAATGTGCTCTCCTCCTCTCTTCCCTGCACAGGCTTAAACCTGAGGAGGGAGGAAACGATCCATGTAATGTACCCAGAAAAATGAATGATTTATGAACAAGATCAATTAGTCAACTAATTTTGATGATCCACGACTCAAATTCTCCTCTGGAGAGTCATGATTATATTCATATTGCATGTGTTAGTTAAAGTCATCTGATGGACTGGATCCCAACAACCCCATACACTTAATCGCTATAGCTTATCTCACTCGCTCTGGTTCATAGTGCTCATCTGGGTCTGTCTTTGTGAACAGGTTGCTCTGCATCAACAGTAGCATTAATGTGATGTCTGTGTGACTGGCTGGCTAACGACCAGAGCAGCCTTATCTCAAGGTTTCGTCAGAACTGGGCTCCAGGTGCACACTGAAGCCTCCTGTCTGTCTGCCTGGCTGACCCATCCTGGCACCCACCATATGTGCCCTCCTTAACACCTTCTGTCGCTGTCACACAGCACGTCATGTACACTGGTGGTCCCTGTCTGACTCTCTGTCTCTCGGCCTTGTTGTCTTTCAGCCCACATCTCTCTCTATCGCTCTCCTGCATTTAGAACTGACTATACAGTATAGCATAGTATGAACATATAGTATGAACTGAACTGAAACTGTATATATATATATGTGTGTGTGTATGTGTGTGTGTGTGTGTGTAAAATGCATCTTATCAACATTATTATATTTTACATGCCAATGATACATATTGACAAAATGTATTTCTTTAAACATGCTAATTGAGAGAGAGCCTTTCTATTCCCTACGGCTCTCAACGTGGCGTCAGCTGTCGGCGCTAACATAACAGACCTAACAGTGTTTACCTGAGGGAGGGGCGGAGGGTGGGTGCCATCAGTCAGGACGGCGTTGTCAGCTGTATGAGTGTGGCACAGAGCATCAGCCGTGAGGCACGTTTGCAACACACAAAGATGGAGAACGACTTCATCCTCTGCTCAGGCAGACATTACACCACTACAGAGCACAAATTATTTGCTGTGATATTAATGCTCTGAATATCATACAGAAAACATCCAAGTGGGTTTCTTAGTCTATTATTTACAATGTACTGTAAAAAAAAAATCTATTGCTAGTTTTATGAAAGAACAGGGATCGCCAGTGTGCATGAGCTACTGTAGCACTATTGTAGTTCTGTAACATAGCAAGTCACATAGATTAAAAATGGCCCTGCACAGTAAATACAGAACCTTGCAAATGTGCCATTACACCACACTGGTGCCATGCTGTCTTATAGTGAACAGTGTAGTAGCCACATTTGGCTGGCTGGTGTATTCCCTCCTGGCTCTGCACCATGGCTTTTCACACCATGGCACAGTGGAGCAGGAGTCCATGGTAGCCGGGTTACAGTGGAGCTGGGCAATTTGGACAATAATTAAGTCATAAATCTTTTTAAATTCCTTGACCACATGAAAAGGCTGCGCCTGATTACACGGAGTATGCTCTGAGTAATGCGGTTCGTTCAACAATCAGCCAGTTCACCTGATAAGAAACCAATTCAGTACCGTGGCTTCTCTGCGGCATTAGCAGCAGACGCTGTGGCTCACCTTGAGTTAATGAAATGCCTAAACAAATATGTCCTCTGGAATCTAATATAACCAACCACTATAGAAGGCAATATGGCAGACACACAGAGTATACTGACATCTAATTCATCTGCCGCGGAATGCTGAATTCTCTCACTGAATACTGATAGTTTGCATTCAGGTATGAGATAATCTCTCTTTTCTGTGCACCAAAATTGATGATACAGCAGCTCCCGAATAACAAATAACTGGCAGCCACATTATAGTGAGCTATTATATGTTTGTGTTTTTATAATTTAAAGAAGCACTCTTGTCCCTATACAGTAAGTGCACATTCATTATGTTGTAATCCATAAAATAAGTTAAATTGCCATAGAGTCTGCCCCTTCATATACAAATAGCAGTTAATATTTATTTATATACAGTATTTATTTACTAGTTATGTCCATTAAAGTCCGTAAGGCCAGCCACACCATCTAGAACACACACTTAACCGTATTTACCTGAAGCTTTTTCAGTCTTGTCTTGTTCTAATACAAGTGTTAACTAGGTTTATTACATGTGACTAAGCCACACAAGCCAGTTTTACATAGAGACTGACTGTAAATATTGACACTCCGTAACAGCCAGTTGTTACTGAACACTAATGTCTACTTGCCACTATATGACACATTTCGAGAGGAATATAAAGAGCGTATACAGAATATTATTAACATATCTGACCTAAATCTGGGATCATAATCAGATATTTAAAACTTAGAAAGGACTTAACATTCAAATTTGCTCAGCTGGAGCAACACAATCCAAAGCACTTGCTGACCTGTGTGTGAAATACGTGGATTCATGAGAAATATGTACTGAGTCCTTGTGTGTGTTTGTAGCCTGTATATCTAGTGATGAGCCTCAGACTGTGTGAAGAGAAAGTGGCAGTATGTACCGGTAATTGTACAGCAGTCTGTTACAACAAAATCATATCCTGCCTATCGGCTGTCAGGATGGGGATGCCAACAGTTTTCACTTCATACAATAATAATGAATGTAGTCCAACTAAGGTAAGGGAGTGGGGAGAATGTGGGAAAGACAAGGAGGAGATTGGTCTGAAATAGAACAGTGTTTTTTTTTTTCTTTCAGTGACGTACTTTGGTTTATTCTTCAAGCACAGAGAGGACTATTTCACTGAACAGACTGGACCAGGAGGTCCTGGTAAGTAAGATGTCATATAAAGGGCAGAGGGTAGACTCACAATACATCGCCATATAAGAGCCGGGGTTTCTTATAAATATAACCTGACTTATCAACACACAGATTAACTGAAGACTGGACTGAAATAATAATTTTAAACAGAAAAGCCTACTAATTTTTGGGAAAAAGGACCTGGGGTAAAGATTTTTCGCTACAAAATGTAAATACTGTACTTAAAAAATTCAGGTTTTTAGTCCTTAGTCCTTAGTTTAGTTTTTAGAAATCTGAAGATCATTCATCTTAAATAAAACTAAAAGGGTCGTTCCAAACTGATCACCAAAATGCCAAGCTGTGCCACTGGTCTTGTGTCACCACTCTCTCACCTGTCAAAACAGTTAAGTCATTGAAATGCACCCTCAGGTTTTCACCCTCAGTCTCTGACGGAAAGCCCTGGATTTGTTCAGCTCTCTTTCTCACTCCTCCCCTCATTAAATGTCATTCAAAAGAGTAACATTTTAAAGACAGCTCAAAGCCAAAATAGATGGCTTACTTGCCACTCATTATAAAAAGCCTTGGAGGGCATTTAAAGGCTTCTGCGTATACAACACGATGCAAGTTATGGGGAATTAGTCATACGCTTATAAAACGGGCTCAAGTGCCATTCAGCACGGCATCTCCTTTTGTGTGGCATTACAGTATGTAATCAAGCGTCACACTTTCCGGGGCAATCACATCCTTTATCATAGAGGAACTGTCGCCAACCACCTACGGAGCTGGAGGATAAGCCCTGTGGGTAATGGAGTGTGATGGGTGCTTGACTGGGTATGGTGGCGAGTGAGGAGTTATGCTTACAGCTCACACCAGTCTCCTCCCCTGCACCTCATCCTTCACACCAACAAGTCATAGCTGAGGTCACTTATCCATGCAACATGTGGAACACACTTTCATGCCACTTGCTTTTACTTCACTTATGTATCGGTTGCTTTCATGGAACATTTCAGTCTCTGGCCCAATGCAAACCAAGGGACTGATTAACACGCGCAAAACATTTCAAAGACTCTGTTTTTCCTCATCTAACTTACTCTCTGTGTAAGAGGGAGGCACCAAACTGCCTGAGGTAATTAGGGGTGACATTATGTTTATGTAACCTCCAAGCCTCACAAACCAGATGCAATTAAGGGCTCCTGGTCCCCGTGACCCCAGCGCTGTAGCGTAGCCCTGCAGAACTGCAGTCCCGTGTCCCAGGGGTGAGCCTGGCTTTGGGGAAAGGTGGGAGGGTGGAGTGGGGACAAGCAAGAGTTGAGTTCTTTTCACAGCTCCCTCTGACGGGAGCTCTTGCTGCCTAATCCAAAGTGACGGGCACTTCAGTGGAGAGGTCGCAGAGCCCCCCAATTTCCGCCAGGTCCCCACGACAGGGGAAGCAAAGAAGCTAAGGGTTGGGGTGGCAGCCTTATTGTGGCCCAGTGAGAAAGAGTGGGGCAGGGGCCTCATTACAACGCTTAACTGCACTCACAGGCCCTCATTAACCCACCACACCAGTGACTCAAATCAAAACAGACAATAAAAAGAGGTCGCTGTTTGAATAAAGGCCTCCATTTTACTGTGACTCTGAGTTTCAGCGTGGTAAATGAGTGCTTTATGGCACTTTTACACAAACAGATTTCCGTAAACACTGAAGTTTGCTGCAATAGGTCAATTTAAGTGCAGGAATCTCCTCTTAAATGTGGTCATCCAACTTGTACACCCTTTCTGTTTGACTGTTTCTATGTAGGCATCTGGACATCTGGGAATTCCAGAGGAAAGTAATGAGAGAGGAAGAGTGAAGTTAAACAAAAGCCAATATGTCTGCTATAATAGTAACACAGTGCTTTGTTTAGCAGAGAAGCATAGAGGACTACCCTGCAGGGGTATAGATGATGAGAGATGACAGGCACTTATGTATGTTGCTAATGGGATGCAAAGCCAGTGCAAAGATAAAGCCCAGCCTGTATCCCCTTCCCACCACCCCACCGGCTCATCAGTGCTTGGGGGAGAAAAGCTTGGCACGTCAAATGATGCATTTCATAGAGACAATTAAAGAGCAAATCAATGCCACTGCCTCTGTGAAATAATTAGAGATACAGCCGACTTCAACCACAACGGCACAGGGAAAAGCATGGAGAGCTCTCAGAGCTGTAGAGGAAATGCTGGAGGAGATTTGAGGTACATTTCTAGAAGATCCTGCAGATTAAAAAATTGCCCAGTCACCAAGGGAACCTGTTTTTCATTAGGCCTCAGAGCATACAGGAGTACTGGCTTCTTTGAAGGAGTGTTTTACTTTACAAGGTAGCTCATATATACAGTAGTATGCATACTGTATACCTTTACAATATGCTTTCATTTTCTTTAATCTAATACTACAATTAAGTAGACAGATGAAAATAGAGATGTGTTCACTGAACAGTAGATGAAGCTCTCCACAGTCTGAACAACACAATGTTGAGGTCAGACCAGCAGGCCATCCCATATTGTCTGTCACATCATCAGCGGCACTCCTTCCTTCCTGTTTTAGAGCTTTAACCTGCATACAGCACCATACAGGAGAGGAGAAAAACTGACTAAGTGGAGGTCTGTGCACTTACGTGCTTTTATAGAACAAGCGTGATGAAGAGTTACTGTACAGGGCGTAAACGACAATGGTTCAACACAGAAATAGACATCAAAAAAAAGGAAAGAGATGGGAAGAAGAGAAGAGGAAAGGAAACCACATGGGGAATATAAAGAGTATAAAAAGACAGATGGGTCCACTTACCAGCCTGGTTAGTGGTAATGTTGACTGAGGCGTACTGAGGGGAGTAGGGGCTCTGATCTGACACCCCGTTGACAGCCTGCACCTCAAACGTGTACTGCGTGTGGGCCAGCAAGTCGCTAATGTAGACCCGGGGTTCTGTCAGGCCCAGCTGACGAGGCAGAAACTGAACGTTATCCCCGCAACGAGTGCAGCCTCCCCGACCTCCGCCACAGCTCTTGCAGATGATGTTGAAGACTACGTCCTCCCGGCCCCCCGAATCCCTTGGAGGAACCCACTCCAGCATCACAGAGGTTTCATTCACACTGGAGATCACAGTCTGTGGAGCTGAGGGTACAGCTGGAAAACAGAGACATTTCCTGTGAACTTAACATATGATTTAAACTTGGTATGGCGATAATTCTCTGTGGGTCTGTCACCTTTACATTGTCACAATTTTGTAATTAATTGTTAATATACAGTAGAAATCTTGATTACAGCAGCTTTAAGATGCTACATCTACCTGTCTCGTAAAAATGATGTATCACAAATACGTTCATAATGATAGTCTGCTGAAATCCACTTATGGAGGAGATCTGGTAGGAGTATGTGTTAACTAAAAAGACCAATGACTTAATTATCTGACGATTGGTTGGTTGGATTAGGAAATTCCATTGACAGTCCATTAATAGTAATATATAATTTTCCTTGGGATTTTTTTTGCTCTCAACATGGAAAAAAGTGTCATCTGTAAAGTCTTACAATGTACACAGTTATGGAATAAAAAGATAAAAATGTGTGTTACGAATATGAGCCACAACTTCAAGGATGTTGGGCTTTTTCACCAACTGCATTCCATAGCATTGTTCTAAATGTATGATGAATGTTTTGTTGTGTACTTGATGGCATGGAGGGCATAATTACCAACTCAAATAACACAGGAGAAGAGAAAATCCACAAGCTTGCTATAAGATACATTTGCCTCTTGTGGACGTCTGAGCTGACTGCGTTCCTGAGCCTCTTCCCTCGGGATGCCCATTTACACTCTCTCATTTTCCATGCTGGTGTCCACTTTGTCAAGTGTTTTCCTAACATCTATTCTTGACAGTTTTCTCATGGAGCATTGTATAGAGTTACTGCAGTGGAGCAGAAACCTACTGTTTCTCCTATTGGGACATTCTTAGCAGCTAGGCATTACAGGGTGGAAACTTTCCACATGGGGCTGTATGTTGAGTGACAGGCCTAACAAACAAACAATGAGAACTGTTTATCTTTTACAGCCATGTGCACCTAATTATGGAAGTCGTACCCTCCAGGACTAATGAGATAAAAAGCTCCACTCCGCCCACAACATCCTAAAATCTGAATCGATCACTTCTTATTTAACCTCCTTCTAATTGGCAGCAATTAACAGATCTCCGGCTCTGGAAGGAAGCCCATTGGAGTGCCCTTCTTGGTGTCTCTCATACATGGAAACATAACTCCTCCTTGGCATCTCCTTCCCCGAGAAGGAGGACTAATACTCCCCCATTAGCTGCCGGGCCGCTCTGATGGGCCCATTCCCTTGCTTTAATCAGGCCGGGCCCTGCTGCGCTTAATACGGGTGACGTGATGCCGCTGCTTTCTCATTCACAACAGCTGCTCGACTCCCAGAGCCAGGCTTATGCAAATCTCCTTTGTTGGAGACCATCAAATCTTTTCCCTCCTCTCCCCCTTTCAACAGGCAGAGAGGGAGAGTGAGGAAAAAACACTACCAAAAATGTTGAAAGGATCTTTTTCTCTCACTCACCCCTGTTTTGTTTTAGTTAGACCACACTCTATGCTCTGATTCTGTCTTTTATCACACACACACACACACAACCCCTCTCCGTCGCTCTCAAATTGCCTCTCCTTCATTCCTTTCCCTCGCTCACTTTTGCTTTGGTCCTTCCGTTTCTCTCTCTCTCTCTCAACCTCGATGTCAGCGTCAAATTCAAATTCAAATTCAAACAGCTTCATTGGCATGACAAGAGAGATTCTCGCCGGGGCTCATTCTCCGTGCCGGCTCCTTCACAAAGCTCCGCGCCCTGGCCCAGTAACCTCTGGTCTGGATCTGTACGGGCCGTGTGATGTTGAGGAGGGGCAGCCAAGCCTTGTGTGTTGGGTCAGACCTGTGGACAGCCACACTATGGGCATGTCAGCGGTGTGTTTGTGTGAGAGACAGCGCTGACAGGGTTTCTCTGTTTGCAGTTACATAGACTACCACTCTCCTTTGATCCAGGGGCTCTTCTGCTTGCGGGTGTGAAATGTACATGTGTCAAAAAGTTCATATTTGGAATCAAAGAGTTGTGGCTCTGTTTTCATGTCTGTGTGCAGACTGCAAAGTTACACATAACAACCTCAGTACGCTACATACTTGTGCACGGCATCTGGAGAGGATCTGAGTCGGTGCGGTAATATCCGTTGCGGCAGACACAGTTGGTGGCGCCTTCACTCGTGGTGCGACTGTTGATGGGACACTGCATGCAGGGTTCATCTTTTTGAGTCGGCTTGAAAAAGCCAGAGGAACAGGCTGAAAGAAAGAGGAGGACACGTGTGAGAATGATAGTGATAAAAGAAATTTTCTTAAAAAAAAAACAATGTAAATTTATTTGAATCACCTTTTAAGGTATATTTAAAGGTGCCCAGAAACTCAATACACTTTACAAGAAAAAAAACAGAGATTACAAAGTAATACCGCAAACAGGTTTGTGTGTCATGAGAGATTATTCCAAAGAAGTGGAGTTCAGTGGGCAACAACAGAAAGAGTTTTTATTAAACTGAGAAATGGTTGAAGTAACTGGCATCAGGGGAACATAAAGGGTGTGATGGAGTATATGGAGAAATAAAGCTGGAGATATATGAAGGAGCCAGTCCATTTAAAGCTTTTTAATACAAGAAGGAGGATTCTGAAATCAGCTCTTCCGTGAACCATTAGCCAACACAAAGACATCAGTACTGCTGTTACACTCTGTGATGCAGCTCCTTAGATCTCATGAGGATTCTGGATCAGTCAGAGGCATTTCACTGTTGTCTTAGGTAGGCCTGATAAAACAGACATGTATAGTATGACAGCAGCAGGACAATATAGCCTAAAATACAATGTCAAGTACCAATTTAGTGGAAATAAAGTCACAGTTACAACACAAATCGTTTTTGTTATTTTTTTTAGCAACAATGCACAACCCAAATATATTGTATATATTTATACAAATATTTGCAGCATCATTAGCTCAGTAGTGTCTGGAAAATAGAAAGGAAAGTTTGATTCTTTCCATTAATTCACATTTCTTTCACGTCTTAATTGCTTTACTTCAACCTTAACTGGTATTAGGATACATCTGGCATTAGAAGCTTGCAGTCAGCAAGTGACCAGAATTCAAGAGAAGCCAAACAGCATTGACGATGGCTCCAACATATAAATACAGATCAGTGCCGTTGTATAAATACACACCAGTGAAGGTTTGCACGTGAGGCAACTCTCTGCAGATATGGCAGCATGGTGACGTGTTGTAAGTTTGCTCTGAATTATTCACAACGCTCGAGTTGCCTGAGAAATCTCGGATGTGCCCTGCTTTCTGTTAAGAGCCCTTTTAAAGAGCCTCTCGGTGGAAACCCGGGAGGAAAGTTACATTCATGATCGACCATGATGAACTCGCACACTGCGGCTGCAGTGTATCCATGCATCAGCCTGTGAATCATAGGCTGTATATGAAGGAAATCTGTTTGCCATGAGCATCCATCATTGTGGTGATAAACAAACTAACTTAGCTGTCAGTGAAATCCCCGCATCCTCTTCTGAGTCACATACCGCCTAAACCTTCACCGACAAAACCTGTTTTTCAGCATTTGCACCTGCACCATGTCATGATTTTTACTCTTTTTTTGGGTTTAATCTTGGGCCAAAGCAGCTATGGTTTTGCTTGAGGTAATCCAGCTCCCTCCTGTCCCACGATAAAATAGAAAATACAGAGTTGTTGGAAGTATACGGTAACATGAAAAATTTACACATGGGACACACTGCATATCTGAAGTTAAAACCCCTTAGGTCTGTCAGTGCTGTTGTTTTTTAGGAACAGCATTAAAAGCATAGAATGTATTGAGTCAGATGAAAGTAAGCAAAGTAAAGCAGCTTTTCCATCAATTTATGCTTTTCCTACTAATACGTTTTCATATTACTATTTAGCTAAACCTGATGGATTCATAGGAATAATATTTTGTTTTTAAATCCTGATTTTCCATTTTCAGTTTCTAAAAAAATCTTACTAAAACATGACTGTTTTTCTCTACATTGTAAAGTAATAAAAACAGTATTTCACTCTGCGGCTGTACAGGCAATTACAACTCAACTGTAGCATCTGGAATATGGAAACATCTGCAGCTGCAACTCCCATGTAAAGGAAGCCAAATCACAAAGCAGAATTAATCCAGGTCCAATCCCTGTGTTTATATTAGACAGACACATCACTGCGCTCACAGACTCTACAGGCCACGGATTAATGCTCTTTTTCCCCCCTTGTAACTCAAAGTACATTACTCAGCACCATCACCTTCTAAATCTGGCCATTAGAGTGATTCAAAAACTGTACAGTCTATTTTTTAAAACTGAAAGCAATGAATAGGTTTCTGTATTTGTTTTAAAAAATCTATTCGTCTCACTGTCTCTCTGTCTCTTCTGTGGTTTAGCAGGATTGCCCAAACCTGACTGCTTGAGCTTAAGGACAGTAAAAACAGCTTCACTAATACAGTTTGCTTTAGGAAAAAGCTGTTTCATATACACATTATGTCAAGCATCTGCAGAGTGAGAAAAGGAACAGATGACATTTAAGCAAATGTGCGCTTTGACATGGGAACATGTTTTAAATCTGTTTATGGAAAATGTAAAATTCAAATGAATGTTGTATTATCACACAAATAAAAAAATAAAAAATGAAGTAATCTTAAAGATCTCGTCACTAAGAATGAGCTTTGACATGTTTTTCTTCTTCTATGATTGATGGGGGGTTTTGGGTGCAGGGCGAAACATGTGGCCTGGACATTCAAAATGCCAGTCGACGGGGTCTGTGAATGAGGCCCAGGCAACGGCGATGTGGGGAACTGGAATTGAAGCTCTGCTACGTTTATGGGAGCGTGGCACACCGAGGAGCAACACCAAAGAAAATGGCATAAAGAGGGACTGAAAGGGTGCAAAGGAGAGAGCAGAAGTGTAAAAAGATGGGAACAAAGACATATAAGAGTGGAGAGAGGTGGGGAATGGCTGCCCACGCAGTGGATGTATGCACTGCAACAGTATGCAGACTGTGCATAACAATCAGAACAGTGACTTTAGAATCTGCAGGGGGACGAACGTGAATGAATAAAATTGATTAGCGCTTATAAAGCCCCATGATGCCCTGCTACTGCAGTGTTTGTTTAAATATGCAACGGTAATTATTGGAAAGCATGCTGGTGGGTAATGCAAATTTTTCCCTCATGAACCAAACACCCAAAAACATTTTTTTATTGTCTACAGGAAGTTTTTTAAATTTGGTTCTAAAAGTTCTCAAGGAATAAAGATTTTCCAGATAACGTTACATGTATATATTCCTTTCAAAATAAACTTCAATCTTCACTGGAAATAACTTGGTCAGGTTTAGGCAGCACACCAATTCGTTAGGAATCGGAAAATATTTTGGTTAAAAGAACTACAGAAGTGGCATTTCTTAGGAAAGTATGGAAGTTACAAATAATTTGATGAAGCAAAACATCTAAATAAATAAGATTAATTTTAAACAAAAGCTAACACAAAAATAATGTCCATGCAATCTCTCCTCAAATATTGGTGGTTTGTTTTGTCCATGAGTTGAACTGACAGCACTGAGATAATTTACCAAGTAGAGATTTCATTACAGACAAATAAATAGCATTGGCATTCAAGTTTTACCAGTATAACTTTTTTTTGCCATTTGTTGCATCACACATTGTGACAAAGAATTCTCACCTACTAACTCAGGAAGCTTAAAAAAAAACCATGAAACATATATTTGTTAAACCCATCCAGTTCAAGAGGACACAGTATTCTATGTCTTGGCATGCCTCTTTGCTCTGCCACGGTCATTACTTTGGGGAGATATTTGGGGAATTTCCATTTTAAAACAAGATGACAGATTTTAAGAGTTGCAAAGTTGTCTGGTGTCAGATGTAGAGAAGCAGAGACGTGGAGAGCAGTGATTAAAAAACAGATCAGAGCTTTAATTCCCTACCTCCCTGCCTGCCCAGATTGCTGCTGTTGAGCCGTTTGATCATCATCCTGGCACTCTTGCTCAACATGCAAGAGCTAAAGGCTGTTTTTTGGATGTTTCCTCTCACTTCAGATATTCCGTCTGGCAAGAAGTGTTAATTACTGCAAGAATATTCATTGGCAACAGATCCTCTGTTGTTCCTGCTTCCTATACTTAGACAAAAAAACATGCACCGCTATTAATATAATTAATATCATCAAGCAAACAGGCCACGTTTTGCTGTCGGATCTCTGGGGACTGCAGTCATGGATTCTGGAACTGGGACAAACAATGAAATGTGGCAATAAGTCAAGAACAAAGGCCACACAGAAAAGCTTCAAGAGACTTTCTAAACACTTCAGACTCAATTGAGAGGTAGTCGAGTCAAAAGGTCCAGATCACCTCAAGATTGGTTCCAGAGACACAGAGGGTATGCATTCTTAAATGTTATATTTGCAATACAAATGAAAACATGAGGTGGGGTGAGACAGTTTTGTATCCAGTGTTGCTTGATGCTTTAAAAACCAAGTATTACATTACTTTAATCAAACACATAAACTGAATAATAGGCTACCTCCCCCATACACACATATACCGAACCCCCAGCTGCTTGTGTCTGTCTGTGTTTATGACTTTTAATAATATATAGTGACATGAAGGCTTTAATTAGAGGTTTAGCTAGAATAAAAATAGTACCGCGAGAGCTGTGAGAAGCAAGTCGCCGTGCAGGGGTGCTAGTCAGTTTTTACAGCAGGTAATTTGTTGCCCATTTCAAAGGTTTCCTGAATATTACAGCCGGAGAGATTTATAGCACATTGAAGACGAGACCTGCAGCTAAAACCATCTGAATCCTGCAAAGCATCTGTGACTGTGTGTGTGTGTGAGGGAGAAAGAAGGGAAGAGGAACAAACAAAGAGAGAGAAGAAAGACAACAACCAGGCAGAAAGACAGTGAAAGGAAGGGAGCGTTGTTTTCGGTGGCGTTGGCGGCGTGACCGGCTATGCTGGAAACACTCCCTGTGATTCTGGCCTCTGACCAAATCAGCAGTCACACACACACACACAGAGGCCAAACAGAGACAGGGCATTTGACATCATGGCCGCCTGAGCACTGTTAGACTCTGTGCGATCACAAACAGACAATCAGCTGGCTGATACCAGGTAATCCAGCCTGAGGCCACACCTATTGAGGAAAAGGCGAAAAAATAACCCAACACCCAACCAGTGTCTTTCAGCCACCATCTATCACCCACACCATCCGACAGAGGGACTCTTTGTCCAGAAAGGGTGTTGAGAGGGTGTGCAGCAAAACAGCGCACACCCTCCAGCCCCCTCTTCCCTGTTTCCCCTGTTCCCCCTTTTCAAGAGCCTGCCCTCTCTCCCTTAACCTGCTTTATTTAATGAACACACCATTAAAGCAGAGACAAGGAAGACAAAGACAGGCAAGGTTTGTGTGTGTGTTGAGTGTATGTGGTGTTCAGTGTGTGAAAGAGAAAAGGCTGGAGGATGAAAAAAAAAATCAGAGGTGCTAGGTTTTGTGAGCACAGCAGGAAAAAGTGCTGAAAGCGGTGAAAACGGACAGCGTCAGAGGGATTGTGTGCGTGTGTGCACAGAGGCTGCTGGGTATTTCCCTGTATTCCATTGTGACCAACGAGGCTGCTACAGTGCACAAGTTTGGGCCTCTATTTGCTTTGGTGCTGCTTGTAAAAAAACTATTTATACAAACCACTGCTGGGACAGATCAGAGGCGATCGTAAAGAGATGTGTTCCTTTTTACGAGATAGACCAATGTTCCACGGAGGAGAAAATTAGATTAAGACAACCTGTTCGTTTTTTGCAGTCGCTTTCAAATTACCTCTACCATCCTGCAACCACAACTACAGGCCATCAGCCTTTGAACTGGTCACGTCTAAGTAGAGCGTAACCTTGTGAAACGACAGTCATAGCCACAGATTAACCAGAGGAGAGCAGCCACGAGTTGTGTGCCTGTTCCTGGGAGCGAGGACAAGCCAGCCTGCCACCCCCTCTGCCTCAGCACTTCCATGGGGAACACAAGCTAGCAGTGTTTGCAACACAGGGCCTCCGCAATTCAATTAGGACCGCGGTCCGCTTCGCCGTCTAATTCAATCAGGCTTGTGTGAAAGCTATTAGACAACTGGCATTTGCTTCACCCCACACACACACTGGCACACAAATGAGATATTAATTTCTCCCTCTAGGTTTCCATGTCTGGTGCAATTAACAGGTCTGGGACTCGGTGTGGCTCCTCACACTGTAAGCCGGGACAGTGCCAGTGAGTGAGGGTGACCACTGATGACCTACAAGGTGTAAATCAGGCTACTCTCAAACTCAAGGCGAGCACAGGGTCATTTAAATGGGTTATTTTCTAGAAAATGTTCAACATTTATAACTAAGAGCGTGTTAAAGTTTAACCACCGCATTACCAAATCACTGTAAACAGTAACTAAAAAAGGACACAGCCACTTTCATGGTCTTACCCAAAGAGAGGAAAAACACTGCAACCAGTTATTTTAATGATTGGGTTCCATTCTTTACTCCATTAACTTGAGTGGCAAATCTCAGACTTCAAGCTGGGAGAAAAGCCCAAAATTAACTCTTAAAGACTCACAGCCACACCCAGAAGTCAGCTTTTTCAAATAACCTGATCTGTTAAAGGGCCTTGAACAATTCAACACAGTCATTTTATTACATTCATGCCAAGGTGTGTGACTGAGCGAATGTGTGTTCGTGTGCACTTGTGTGTCACTGTATGGGAGGAAACGGAGATGATTGGGAAGTGACTTTTCTCTCTGTGTCCCTTAGCATTTTCCCTCTAAACTGCATCTTCTCTGCCCCCAGCAGGCTCCTCTGAGACAGATTAGGAGCCAAAGCGAGCAGCAGATTAGCTGGAAATGTGGGACACCTGGGAAATGAGCTGTGAGGGCGCAGGGTCCTCGGGAGGGCTCGGCCTCAAAGCGCACACACAAACAAGATGTTGCATCCCGCACATCATCATACACAAACACACACACACATCCAGAGCTCACTTAATTCCATCTTCTTCCGATACACCAAAACATAAATAAGCAGAGACCATAAAGAAGAAAGCTGCTAATAAACCCCATCTGGCTAATGGCCAGAGGACAATTTCAGCGCATACAGCAGGGGCTTAAGCTCATATATGTGGCACATATAAGACTAACCATCAGAAGGTTTGGTATTTACAAGGACAAAAAGAAGTGTGGAGCACAGTTCAGAGTGTCAGTAGCAGCTAAAAATACCCAGTAAGGGAAATATTAGTCATGTAACAACTGGTGCAAATTAATTTCCCACTTACTGACCTTATTTTTCATTATCTCCTTCACATTGCCCTTAAATGACACGATTGAGCAACATGGTCTAGATATACTGTGAAATTATAGCCCATCTTCTTGCAAAATATTATACACAAATACTGTACAGTATACTTAGACATATGTAACTAAGGCTGCAAACAACATTTCTCCCTCGTCAGTTAAAGCCAATAGGAGAAATTATAATTTTGTGTAGATTTTGGTGGGTCCTGCAGACAGTGTTTCCAAGCACTAGATCCATTTTTAAAACTCCCATTTTATTGCAGCAGAGCCAGACAGTCTGCTCTGCACAGTCCTGGTTCTCCAGTGCCTCCCTTCCCTCCAGCGGGCCCACAAATATGGCCTGGGGTTCCAGTAGTGTGATGCCGTGGTTGGCTCCCAGTGGGACCGGTGGAGCAGCAAGGAGAAGCTCTGCTCCTGGTTGAAGGAGGAGCTGCTACTGCTGCTGCTGGGTGAGAAGCGCCAACCGCAAGTCAAAGGCAGCAAAGCTGTATCTTGAGAGAGGCCCCACTGGAATCTGTGCTGAAGAAGATTGTGGTGAAGTTGCATGATTTTATCAGATTTTGCACGGAATCTGACCCGGTGACCTGGTGACAAGCTCAAAGACTAACTATATAGAAATAGCCTCACTGATGTTCTCATTTAGATCATATTAAATTGTTTGATAACCAGTTACAAGTTATTCAAGGCAACTTTAATCTGACACTTATGTTTCGAGTAGGCCTGAGTCTTTAAAGGTGTTAAAAAATACACATTACAGTTTTCCAAAGCTAAACACAATGTCTTCAAACTGCTCACATTGTCTGACCAACAGCCCAAAACCCAAAGAGATTCAGTACACAATGATTTTTAAAATGATTAAAAGAAAGAAGCCATGTTTGAGAAGGTAGAAGTGGAGCATGTTAAGCATTTTTGCTGATTGTTGATCAGCTAATCAATGAATCCCTTCAGTCACACATCAGCACTTTGCTGTGATGGTATGCTGAAGTATGCGCGCACACACACACACACACAAACACACACAGCACACTGAACATTCAGGCTGTCTGGAGATAGTGCGTCATTCCCATGTGGCAAAGGTTACTTTCCATATTCAAACAACGCTGACAGAGTGGCCCTCTGTTCAATACCACAATGCTCAAATGATGATCATCAGGTCATAAATACCAAAGGAAAAAAAATCAGTGAAAACTATCTTCACCACAGAATTTCCATACTGTCTGATAACTACCATCTGTCAATAGAGGAGGAAACAGAGATGAAAGGAGAGCATCACTGGAGCCATGCATGCAGCACCGTAATAACGTCTGGAATTTTCACTGTGTTCTTCTTTTTTCCCCACTTTTTTCAGCACAGGGAAAAAAAGAGGCATAAATGTGGAATGGTGAAATTACAGGCATCTGAGCCAACACATGCACGCAAAGGGCAAGAATATGAACACGGCCGGTGGGTGGTTGTGGGGAGTAAAGCGGAAAGGGTCATTTCATGCAAGCAGATCACTTGACAGCTTGCTCTCTGGAGGACGCAGGGGTCCAATCAGGCTGCTGGTGGACCCCTTCGGTACACTGGGTTGCAGATGGCTGGGGTGTGGCAGGAGGCAGGTCTCTTTGTCGGCATTAATCTCCATTTAAGTTGGCCTGTCAGCCTTCAGGATCAGCATCACGTTGAGGCTAGCTACATTGTATTCCATTATTTGAAATGACAGATCGTGAGCAGAGCTGGGAAAATGTCACTTAATGCAGATGATGGTACACATAATTTAAAATTATAGCATCATCCTCCATAATCTGGCCAACAAATGTGCTCAGAAGGGGGAATTAATTCTGTGGCTGCTTGCGTCAGAGCTGATGCACTGTACATGTGTTCAGTGGTTACAAAATAGCCTAATTCAAATTAATTCAGTTCATAATTTAGTGTACGATTAAGAATTAATTGCCTCGTGGCCCTGATTTAAGATGGCTTGATTAGACCACAACACATTACATGTTATGTTTTTAAATGTTTACCCAATAACAGCTTCAGCTCCTCTTTAACTCCCCACCGCCAGCATAGTGATGCCCTCTTTCTATGTGGGACTTCATACTGTTGCATAGTTCTTCTCCTTCAAACAAAGGCAGTGTGGCCTTATTTAACTTTGCATACGGGCTGAAAGCAGAGACACTGCACTTTCACTGTCATGTGACACTGAGTGTCAGTTATTGTGCTTTTAGGGCTACAATGTTCCTCATGGTGGGAGGGGGGTGGAGGTGGAAATACACCTGTCTTTTCATGTACAACAGAACCTGAATGGGCTTGCACTGTTTCCAATTTGAAACAGGTAGGAAATGAGGAGACTTAGGAGCGATCAGATGTCAAGAGTGTTAAGCTGTCATTGTTGAGGCAAACAAAGAGATGTGGGCAGCCTCCACCCACCCTCACCCCCATGGGAACAGATTACCTGCAGCACCACAGGATGCAGTGAACAGCACAGCATCCGTGCAAATACCCACTATATGACAAGATTGTACAGAGGGTGCAATGATGAGTTCTTCCCTCAAAAAAAGCATCCAATTTCGCCCCCTGTGGACAGTCACTCACACATCACTCTTACTCTCTCTAAGCCTATGATTCATACGTTTATATTTTAAGCACAGAGGGCTGTGTTTACTGTATGTTCTCTCCTCGACAGTAAGATCGATGTGACTGAACTCTTTGTGAGTTTTGACTGGGGCTGTCAGCGCCTTGGCCTCCCGAACCCCCAAATGCGCCCTTCTCTCAAGGACAGCTAGTTGCTAGGGCAACAGGAGCCATTGCCATGTAAGGCAGCTTCCCTGCTCCGTTCCACAGGCTGCACCCGGACTTCACAGCCCTGATCACAACCTCAGACTGCTGATGACAGTGGGACTGGGTGGAGGACGCAAGATGAGATGAGGTGGCGGGTGGAAAAGGTAGGAGGGAAGAGAGAATCGGGATAGATGAAGAGTGAATAACCTTGGTGGCCTGCTGAAGACATATTGGTCTAGAATTCACATAATTGTCTCAGCAGAAATAAGAAGCAATACAGGATGAATTATGCTGCCCAGACCGTGAAATGAGCAACCCGTTAAAAGTTGCCTTACTGTTTTGGAGATTGCTGGAATGTAAAATATCATCAGTTTCATGCTGATTTCAATCTGCCCTATCTGGTCCGACAGCCAACAGCATTTTCCACCCGATACAACAGTTCTTGTTGATGGCAGCTTGGCCAACACAGGTGAGATGCAAGCAGGGAGAGAAGTGGTGGTGGAGGTGGTGGAGGGGTCTTTGTGCCTGGAGGCAGATGTAGGAAATAGCTGACAGAGGCAATCACTTGTATGTATGTGTGTGTGTTTCTGTGTCTGTATTTGTAAAGGACAGCACAGAGAGCAAAAGAGAGGAGAGAGGGGGAAAGAGGGGGGAGTGGACCTTCATCAGAGTCCAAACAAAGGCAGCAAGCGGCAGCTCCAAGCTCGGCGACAGAGGCTCCCTGAGGTGCAGCGTAGCTGATGGACAGGTGGCATAAAGGGGCTGCGTGTTGTCCAGTCAGTAGGGACAAGAGATGTGTCACAGGAAAGGGGTGCAGGAGGGGGAGGAAGGAAGGGAGAAGAAGTAGGGGTGGCTTTGCAAGGAGCAGCTGCTGCTGAATCCTGTCACTGTCCCTGTGTAACCCTCCAGTGCACATACACAAACACAGCTCATACAAAACACCAGAAATTACCAGCAGCATGTGTTGACAGGGTGGATTTTATGTATCTCCAGCCATTTTGTCCTGGGGTGTATTTATTAAAGATTATATCAATTATTCTGACCAAAGGCACTGAATGAGGTAGCAGGGAATGTGAGTGAATTCCAATAATTATCCACCCATATCTGCAGAGAAAGAAAAGAAATATAACATCTGTAATGATGTGTCTATTTTCTACAAGTATGCATGCTCCCAAACAACTCTTAAAACTTAAGAATAACATTACTTTTTACAAACTTTTAAGAATAACATTAAACAAGTATGAAATGCATGGTCTTCATGACCTCATCATAAGCTTTCTTGAGTAAAATATCATTAAAACAGTTTCGTTAACTGTCCCAAAGCTCTGTGGCATGTTTTGTGAGGTCTACCGAGGTGTTCAGAATGAAATTAGGTCAAAGTGTGCCACACAGGCAGTGCGATCATGTGACCTGAATCAGACTTGCTTGTCAGATGGATAATGAGCTCATTCATTCAAGCCATGACATGCCATGGGAGCTTTAAAAACACCAAAAACTGAATTTCACCTGATATCAAGACTCAAAGATGCAAACTGAAGGGATTAAATCACAGTTGTGCACACTGCACGCGCCCGCACACACACACACACACACACACACACACACACACACACACACACACACTTCTCTGCACCATTACACCTGCGTCTGAAAAGGCTGGTATTGTTGGGAGGAGATTCATTTGAAGGCTTTAATGGCTGCTATTTAGAAGTGGAATACATTAAATAGTCCAATCATGGCTGCGAAGTGAGGTGATGGCCCCAGTAAATTTATAGTGAGTGAATAGATCGACTAATTAGCCTTTAAATATGTCATTGATTCATCTAAAACAAGGGATCCCTGAGCTATTCATTCGCCTGCTCTGTGTCTTCTCCCCCTCCATGACTACATCCTTAACCCTGATAAAGGAGGGGCTTGGCTGGTCGGACTCCCTTCCATTTGTCCTAATCAATGGAGTCTGTTCAGCTCAGACCCAGGGGGTCAGTGAAATTAAGTACCCAGCTCACACAGAGAGGGGCCAGGCCAATGCTGGGGCACATGGGGGAGATAGGCAAAGCCCTTTGTTACCTTGGCAACTCCACCGCTGCTGAGTTTTGCCCAATATATTCCTTCAGTCCAACTCTTCTCCCCTTGCTAGGATGATTTGAACCAAAATGGCTTCCCCATACGGATAATTCTTTGTGTGCAGTGCAGTAATTTCTCTCCTTGAATGCTCTTTGCAAACAAATTCAAAGTATTGATTTGGACAAACAAAGCACTGACATGACTAATAATTTTCTTTCTCCTGCCGGAGACATTTCAACACCATGATAAAGTTTAACTCTTTGAGTGCCATTGACGTAATATGACGTCAATGTGTTTTTTTGCAGTGGGTCGCTGATCACGGTCTGCCGCAGCCTGTGAGTGATGGTGGGGCTTCTGTGATTTGTAGTCGGGACACAAAGGGTTAATATGCGCCACAGCGATCAAAGCAGGAAGTGGAGACGATCACATTTAGGGAGCAAAACGGATTCTGGACAAAAAGTGGTGATTTTGGTGAAAGTAGCCTCTACTATCATCCACACAAAACAAGAACTGAACAAGGTTTTTCATGATGAAATAGCACGACTCTTCTTTCATTTGAGCTTCTCTTTGTTTTCAGAGGCGAGACATGGTATAAAATATTCTGTGGGTCTAGAAATATGACTGAAAAATGGGCAAAAACGCTGGCACAAGGCACTAGAGTTAAAAGGCCCTATAGATTTCCAAAAAAATGCTTTTCATTCAGTTTCTAGTTCACGGAATAATAAAACTAGAGATTAATATATGTGTTAATTTTTTTCCCCACACAGTATATGCCCATTGTGATATTTTACCAACTCAATTTCAGACCTGGATCTTTATTTCCAATTTATTCAAGTATCTTTTCAGGTTTCTTGTTTGCATTGATTTCTAATTACATTCAGCCTGGGACTACTGCCTCATGTTCCACCAGGTGTTTGCAATCTGGACCTCACCAAATGGGATTTGAGGGACAGAGGAAGCACCAGTTTATTTTTGCTGTATATCTTGGATTTTGTTGTTTTTTTTTGTCAGCCCAACAAAAAGATGAACTTCAGCCTTCATAATATGTTGTACAGTAATTTTACAGTTGATGCTGAAGGAAAAACTTGTTTGTTTTGTCACACCCCTGCTAATGGCAGGGTGGTTTCAACCACAGTGTATTTAAACCTGTTGTTTCAGTCCGCCACTTGTTGGGAAACTGCTCCTCATTTAATGTGCTGGCTCATGGACTGCTAGATGGGGTTTTAAAGTAGAGATCCACTTGATATGTTGTGAATAGTCTCTGGTGAGGCCTACATGTCAATCATTCTCAGTTAGACAGGATTAGTATGACTAAAATTCATGAGTCATACATGTCACACACATACGCATATAACCTTAATGCAGCTCACCTTGCCTGAAGGCACAGTTTCCCCTTGGCACGCCTCGGCACATTCCAGTAGTGCATTTCTGACATATCCACACAGGCCGGCACATATTATCTTTGACATTAATGCTGAGGTGTTGAAAAGGTCATTGTAAAAATATAATGGTTGAATAGATTCCTCTACCTTCTAGAGTGGCTACTGGACAGTTATTTACTCATAAACTGAGAGCCATGTGAGTCATCACAACTATATCTGTGCAAACCCAGCATTTACAACAGAGGAGTTCATATCGAACTATTCAGCATACATTCTTCTCTGCTATAAACACACACAAACCAGAGCCAATTTTTTGGCCAAGATTGTTGCCAAATGTTTGTGAAGGTATTACAGAAGTTGAAGCAGCTTGGAATAAGTGAGGGCTTGCAAAAGGGAGACTGGCAGATTAGTCTAGGGTTCCTGGAGGCAGCAGGATTATCCCAGAGAGGCTTGTGGGGGTCATGTCAGTTGCACTCAGACTAAAATCCCCATCTGTAGCAGACCTGGATGAAATGCCATGTGCAAAAACTCTTTAAACATGTTTTAACCTGGCTGCACTGTAATACCAGACAGGTGTAGTTTTAAACAAAAAAGCCAGACATGTCTTGAATGAATTTGTGAAATGTGTGTCTTAATGGTTCGGGTTTCTTCAACCCTGATCATCTACTTCAAACACATTATAACAAATGGGGGAAAATTATGTGCAAAAAAAATATTTCAGCTGGTCTGGCATGCAGACAATGAGAATACAGGAGGGGCAGAGCCATGGTTAGTCTTGCTTCACTGCATGGCAGTTTGATGAGGAAATGGGGAAGGGCATCCATCCAAGACCTTCAATTTATGGACCTCTGCCAACTCCTTTAACCAGAGACATAAGCAATTGATTTAAGAATAAGGAAAATGTTACTTGCAGTCTTGGAGGTGATTTTAATGTGTCTCTTCCTCAGACTGTAACTCCAGCCTTTGATAAGTACATCAGAGTTTAAATGTCTGATCTATCTGTAATGAGAAAAATCTGTCCCACCCCTGCCTCACATTATTGTTAATATGATGTCTGTATGCTGGATTAATATGAAAGTGGAAATAAACTAATGTCAGGGTTCATATTTGTATTGTTGGTTTAAACTAGAACAAATACAAACATTTTTTTTCCTCATACTAGTTTGAGAGCCCGTTTACGCATACACGGGTATTTGTAAAAATGGAGACTTTTCTCTTTGTATGTGCCTTTCATTTACACACAAATGAAGATTTCTCCTCTGAATACAATTTTTTTTTAAAAACTCTGGCAAAAGTGGAGATTTAGGAAAACTCTGGTTTCATGTTTGAATGTAAACGGAGAAAAAACAGAATTTTAGGAAATCTACGCACCAAAAGTGCGATCTTTTTTGTGTTGTACGACCGTCAGAGTAGTCTATGAGCAATCAAGCATTCTGGGTATCAGTAGCATTTCTGTTGGTGCAAGCACTTTTTAAGTGTTTTGCAAATACAGCTCCTCTATTACTGTATGTACAGGAGCAGAGACATATTAGGGCTCGGAGGAACAGGAAGTCGCTTGTGTTAGTCGTTGTCAATGAAGTTTCTGATTGGCTCGCATGGCTTTCTCCTTCTTCCTACACTGTCGCTCATTGGCTTGCCGTCGTTATGATGGCTCTTGACAATGTACTTATGCGGATCAATGTAAATGGAAACTTTGTTGAAAACTATGTGTGCATGATGTTATTTTGGAAAATGGAGGAAAGGAAATATTTGTTTAACAAAATACCCTGCTATGTGTAAACGTAGCCTGAATATACCTGTATTCACACTCTGTTTTAGAGCCTGTCTCTCTAAGACCCCCTCCCGAAAAAGCTCAGTCTACTCTGACTGGTGCACCTTAGCAAAGGTAGTTCTCAAGCTGTGGGCAATAGAATCAAATGAGCCTGTATGCATCAGAGATGATGTGAATGGCTTGTTGAGTCACACCACAAGAAACTGACAGGTTGTGTCATATGTGCACAAGCAGTGAAAAAGTGAATTCATACTGTAGCCATGATATTCTGTGACTTGTCCAATTCACTGTTTCAGTGAGTCAATAAAAAAAAACAAGTACAGACAGTTTGTTTTTCAGACTCAACTCATCTGGCTGCTAGGCTTTCCTGGATGGAGGACCTATCTAGAACATGTTCCTTAGGGAACCACCAGGAGCCTCTGAAGAGGTCAAATACTTTCTTATCAGCACACTAACAGGTTCTGGGTTGACAAGCTCAATTAGCCAGCAGTTGGTGCAGTGTATGAGGAGACCACGCTCTCAGCACGAGGCCCATATCAACAGAACCAGGGAGATGACAGACAAGCCAAGCTCACAAAGGCATGATTGTGGCAGTGCCTGGAAGGTCGGTGAATGGGTAAAGAGGGAGGAAGGACTTGTGTTCTCAGGGGTTTTGTGATGTGGCTGATAAGAGTCTCTCAGCTGAATGACGATGCCACTGTAGAAAGTCTTCTGGATAAATTACTTCCATTGAGGGCAAAATCCTTAAATGAGCATAATGCATGTGATAAATGAGTTTAAAATGAAAGATTGTTCTGCTGATATTCAGGATATACTGTATCCAATATCCAAATCTCCTTTTGCATACTCCAGCATAATCTGACAAGGACAGACAGCTCGCAGCACGTCTTTGACGGAGCAGCTGTATTTTTTTTTTTTTTTTTTTTTTGTGGAGAGGGCGCATAGATAAATGGTGAGGTGTTTAGGCACATCGCCCGACTGTTTTCATAAAACATGGCACTATTCCTGAATCTCCGCTCCCTTTAATAGCACAACAATGATCTTGTTGGTGCTCATGCCTTTTGCAACACTATACTGACAGATAACGAAGCACATTAAAGCAATGATTTCAATCACAGTCAGTCATTCCATAATGGGACGCCAGCCTTCTGGCATCGTGCACACACAGATGGAATTTATGCTATGTTTTGCCAAGTTTTCATTGGCCCTTCTCCCCATCACGACACTTTAATAGCAACAAGGTACAATACCATGAATAATTTGTACTTAATCATGCTGCTTGCTGGACCAGTTGATTCCCGTATTTTTACAACTTTGCACCGGTTTGAGATTTCTTGGCCTGTGCAACACACCCAAGATATGTTGTGTCTAGCTCGGCTCAGAACATGTGGCTGCATCTTCCTCCTCCTACAGCCTAGAGACAAAGAGCGCTAAAAAAAAAAAAAAACAAACTACTTAACTACAAGCAATCTGTTGAAATGGGTCATTATGGTGGAAGCCTGCTGTGAATGCACCATGTCCTCAAATCAGTATGTGAATTGCTATATTTAGGAAGAAGTTCGCAAGGAGGAGTTGTCAAGGCTGTACAAGGAATGAAAGACATTAGGCCTGCTTATTTTAGATGCTCCAAAATGTCTTCTCTAGGGTTTCTCTCTATGGGGTGATGAGATATATCCCTTATGGTGGCTAAAAATGTCACATTCTGCTTAGTGTCAATGTCACAGCATGTCCAATTGTGTTTGGGTACTGTTATAACCTGACCTGCCAAATGGTTTGTTTACATCAAACCATTCAAAAAGTCATTCTTGGAAACAGTTTAGAAAAAGGCAGGCATTTACAAAAATACTTAGCATCTGTCAATCAAGCTAAAGCTATTCAGTCACCTATCTGTGTCGTCCTACGTCCCACCCATAGCTGCCAGTAACTCCAAACGGAAGCTGACTGGTGAGCCAATTCATCTCATACTGTAAGGGGAGAGGAACCTGTTCCTTTGCCAAGGTTGATTGAGAGAGACTTACATTGTCACATCTTTTCCTCTGAAACTCTTTATCTCCTTCCGTTTTCAGTATCTTTGTCTCCAAGGTCTTTTTGTTTCAGCTAAAACCCTCAACATCGTCTTGACTTTGCATGTTGAAAAAAAAAAAAAAGACAAGGGAGAGCAAAATCAAAACAAGCTCATTAATATCTGTGACTAATTTATTCCAGACAGCACTTTAAGCCTGTTACTTCACAGAAAAGATGGCTGTGCTGGGAGGGGAGGCAGAGGTGCCCCTGGTGTGCGTCGAGACATTGCCATACTGAGTCGGTTGGAGGGGTGAAATGAAAACATGTTGATCTCTCCCCCACCTAAACCGCCAAAATAACTCTGAGACCACACAGCCTTGAAATGACCACAATAAACCAGAACACTGGTCCCAGCACGAAGTGAGTATTTCCCAGGCATCAATACGCTGCAAGGCTTTGTAGTAAACACTGGCGGGTGGTTAATGTCCGGTCCGAAGCATGATATTTCTGTTTAGTCTGTTGCCACCATCTCACTGTTTCACTGCCTGTGTTGCTTAACTCCTATACAATCCTATACATTTCAACTATTATGCAGTTCAGTCCTGGCTGTAAGCACCTCATACTTCTCCCTTTTTCACATCAATACTTTAAGCCCATTACTTAAAGGTAATTGCAACCAGGTCTGAAACTGGTCTGAACCATAATAACCAACAAGTGTACCAACAATGGAGGCACTGATCTATTATTTAGGTGAAGTTATTATGTCTGCTAAGACTACTGTTGGAAATAATTACATAGAATTTTGCAAGAGGCCACTCCAAATGCACAAACTGCCTAAGATTACATTTTATGGTGTTAAGAATTACACAGAATTGAAAAACATACTTCAGCCTATTAAAAAGTAATTACGCAGTAATTACTGTCTAATTTTCAAACATGATGGGGACATAAAACCATTATGATATCCCAGCACTGTACTTTATCTCATGCTGTGAGGTGCACAGAAAGTGATTGTTATTTTTCCACACAGGCAAAACAGAGCAGCCTTCTTATTAGCTCGTTGTTTACAGTCTCACCTCCTCCTCCCCCTTCTCCATATAACCCTAGTATAAACAGGAGAATCCCCACAAGCCTCTACAGTATAAACTGTGGGAAAATATTGCTAATCACGACGCAAAGATCAAGAGGTGGAGGAGAAGAATACGGGAGTGAGGAGCAACGCTGTGAGATTATTTTCATCCGTAAACCACTAGCACACATGACATTATACTGGTAAGAATATTCTAACTGACTAGATAAGGATTAGCCCAGTGGATTGTGCTATGCCTTTCATCTCCCGGAGCGTGGGTTTTAAAAAAAAAAAAAAACCTGTATCCTTTAGATGAACCCCGTTCCTTACAAGAGTAAGACTGAGAAAAAGCGTGTCGAACTGTACCTTTCAGCTGAAAGCTTGGGAATTCCACAGGAGAGTAGAATAGCTCATTATATTGAGTAATGTATTTGCTTAGCAGCTGCCCAAGGGGAAGTAAAAAAGTTTTAACATCCAGAAAATTCCATAAGTAGTCCATTTACAAAGCTGAGCCCTCCCTGCAACAAATGAACACCATCCCCCTCAACCAGGCTTCAACAATTAAACCAGGCCACTGGAGCCAAGATTGTTTTCCTGCCCAGCATCGAGTACGTTCATCCGGCACAATTACTGTTTCAACTGAGTACTGTGATAAACACACAAAAAGTAGGGAGGGAGAATATTAAATACTGACGTCAAACTAGAAAAAAATCAATTGAACAACATATAGACTAGAGCACTCAGTAAAATCTTCCATATTGTCCTGTCTGTCTTCATTTTGTAATAAAGTCTCCACTATTTTTCGTCATACTAGCACGGCCCTGATAGCAATGTCAGCCCACCACTTTGTCCAGGCTGAAATATCTCAACAATTACTGGATGCAATACCTTGAAATTTGATTTAGACGTGCATGGTGCCCAGAAATTTTACCCACTTGCCACCAACAAGTCAAAGTTTGTGAAATATTTCAACATTTTAACTGGTGAAAAAATGTTCCTGGTTCCCAGATGACTCTGAATGACTTTGGTTACCCACTGACTTTTCTTTTAGCGCCACCAGCAGGTGTGATTTTGAGTGAAATGCTTTGCAGAAGCAGTACTCATATTCATAAAAGTGTGAATGCAGCCTTAGTGGTTACTTTTTCAACCTTCTGTCAACCTGATGAAGATCTGACTGAGATATGAACCTTGTATATTCAGAATCAGTGTGCAGATGTCCTGACACTGAATATAGTGACTGACATAAGCAATCTGTCCATTGAACAAAAACATATTCACATAATTATCTCAAAGGTAAGGAACTCACAGGTAGTAACCTGGCAAAGAAAACACAGATCCTGCAGCAGTGGCTCTCGACAGGGGAGGGCTTAACTTTACACTGACGGAGCTTTAGAGGCATGTGCTCAATTTCAAACTCAAACACCACTCGGAAACCTCCTGGGAAGCACGACGACAGAAACCTTTACTATGCCTGTCCAACTTTTGAGTTGACATTAGCCAGTGAATTTCTAAACATTTCAGTATTAAATCCCAAAGTAAAATAAATCTCAATATAAACTACTTGATTTGGTTGTTGATTTTGCAGAGGCCTCCGGCGGATAGATAAAGCTTGTGTGGACATGATCACCTCATAGGGATTCACTAAGGTTAACAGAGAAGTCACCCTTGAATCCAAGGATACTTTCTGTTTGTTGTTTTTTCTTATTCAGTCTCAGGAGCTGGAATTAGCTGTTAATTCAACTCAGCCTTTTAGTTTTCCTTTGAGAACAGCAGGCTGTGCTTTTTGAATCTAACTCACTTTGATTACCAAGTAATTAAATGCACGGGAATTTATCTTAATGACACTGAGAAAGAGATACTTCGACAGCTGAGAGATTTACAGTGCAAGCTGACTCATGGTCCAAAGGTAAGTGGACCTGCAGTTCCCTGCAGATAATCTAGATGTACAGAAACAGATCATTTGAATCCCCTGCACTGTATGCCATTGTTTTGCCATGCCACAGCTGTCTTAATATATAAATGTGTATAAATTCAAACACAAGCAAGTAATTGGTATATTTTTCACAAGAAAGCAGCCTTATTTTTAGTTTGACAGCCACACTTTTTTTTTTTTTAATTATATGATGTGTTTTGAAAGGAGTTGTATCAGGATATCATTTCAGTAATCCCTCTGTTGAAATCAAAATATCAGAATACTGGAGTTAGGAAGTTCATAGCACTAATATTCTGCGATGTCTTCCTTTTAGGTTGTTCAAAGGAGATGATCTCTCATGGTTTTAGTGCAGTATGTTGATGGGTAGCAAGGCATATCACACTGATAAGAAAAAGAAAAGAAAACCGAGCTCTTCGGGTGTCTTTTTTTAATACTTCTCTCTCCGTTGTTGCCTTTTCATTCTGATCTCTACTCTCCCATCTCTCTGCCTCAGCCGGGCAGCCGTTTAATCTTTAATCACCTGAAGTTTAACAGGCAAGAGATCTTTGCTGTGGGTGAAGTTACTTATTTTAGAATCCATTATACTTCTGGAATCGTCGCTGTGCAGGATGAAAAGCCTATTCTCTGTTTGTCTCCACTAGTACTAAGTCACAGTGAAGCCATTTGCAGACTGCAGCCATATACTTACATAAGTTGCTGTCGTCATTTCTTCTCAAAGGAACCAAATATCAAATAATTCAAATGAAGTGAGCAGCAACACAATGAATAACTGGCAGATTATATAACTACCAGATGCTTTTGTCATTTCCAGAGGTATGTATTCAGGTTGAGTACATGCCACACTAGTAATCACCTTTATGTGTGGGGAATCTAATGTTGCAGTAGTATGATGTATGGGATTGAATGACCATCTGATGTGAAGCAGAATATAGACTCAACCCAAGGGGTTAACTGTGTGTGAACAACTGTGCTCATCTCTTAGACGCTATGGCTGCAGGATACACGTGGCGACATCAAGTTAACGTCAGGAATGGATAAGCTTCCTCTCCGCTCTCACTTTTAGAACAGCTCTAATGTAGGTCAACGGCATACAACACGACTCCACAATTTTCTCTGTGTTGACCGAGTTCTAATACATCACGGGAAAACAAGGTCACTGATACTCCAGAGAGATTCCTGTCTTTAACAGTGAGCTCAATTGTTTCTCATCTTTTATCCAGACAGATGCTTGATCCATTAGTCTGCCTTAGCCGAGAGAGCTCTAAAAGGACACGAGTCGAGGACATCTGAGAGAGAGCACATGGGGATGTTTTGACAAAGCCCCGGCCTTGTCCCTGATGAGAAAAGAGAGGATCTCAATATGCTGCACAGCTCATATTCCCTCAGAGTGAGGACAGCCTGTCCAAGGCAAATTTATCATGAAACAAAACCATAAGCTCTCAGGGTTGTCACCCAACTTCTCTCTGGAGAAGTTGGGTGCTTGGAGAAACACCAGAAATCCGTCTGTGGCCATCACGCTCTCCGGTATCTCAGGGCTCAGGGTGAGACAGGGATAGGTGTTACAAGCAAGAACCAGACTTGCAGGAGATTTCTAAGGTAGACAAAAACACCAATAACGGAGAGAGAGAGTTGCTGGGATTATAAGAGGTCATATTGGACCGAATTTGAGATTCAAAAGATGGTGTGGGATAATCAGGAGTGTGACAGAGGGCACATATGGAGCAGAGGCCGACGTGCAAAAACATGTGGAAAACGTTTACAGGCTTAACAGGCCATGATCCCTGAGTTCAGGGAGATTCGCCGGGATCGTAGGTCACGTTATCACGTCTGCATGTGATGAATGTGCTGTGAAAATGAGGATGATAAAGTGTGTGTGTGTGTGTACAAGCTTACTGTGTGTCTGTATGAAGGGACTATACTGTAATGCGCATTATATGTGTTGTGTTTCTCTCATTGGACTTTTCCCTTCCTCTCATTAGAGGCTATCCTCTCTTTATTTTCTCTCTCTTGCTGTATGGATGTGTGCAGAGTGCAGAACAGACAGGGAAAAAGAAGGCCGGTGGATAAAAAAAAAAAAAAAAAAAAGAGCACCTGGCCATACCGAAATCCAATCACAGTGGGGAAGAAGGAATAAAGGCTCCTGAATATTCCCTGGGGCCTCTGCAGACAGAATGGCATGTCTTAGAGCCTGTTGGCCTCCTGCTGTTATAACATCCTACACTGTGTGTAGACCACAGAGGGATTCCTCTATCATACACACATCACAGACCCTTTATTGGGTCTAAATGAAAAGATCAGTAACGGAAATTAAGCGATGTTGCCTATGGTGCAGAAATTAAGTCGTGTTGTCTATGATGCCATTTAACAGGCAAACGTTGCAGCGATGAACATCTGCTCAGATGCTAATTTGCATTCCTTAAGCTTAGCTCCTAACAGCAGCCGAAAGCAGCCATCAATCTCAGAGAATAAGTGTGGCTTTTACTTTAACATAATATTATTTGAATGCCTGTTGTGTAGGCAGGCAGACTGTTGACATTTTGGTCTCCCTCTCTCTTTTCTTATTTTCTCCCACACACTCTCTCTCTCTCTCTCTCTCCCTCTGTTACCGCAGCCCAATGCAAACCTTCCTTCATCTTTGTTTGCACAATGCACAATGCAGCAAAGAAGGCCTTGAGGGGGTGCGTTTTGTTTTGTTGTGCTTTGTGTCTTGTTCCTGTGCAGAGGACAGTCATCCAGTCATCAGCGTGCCCGTTCCCCCACGTGCGCTGTTAGTCAATTAGAGCTGCCATTAAAGACAGCGGCAGCTTGGGAAATAAAGGCAGCGGTGTGGATTTGTCTGTGCTGCGCTCATTTCCCCCTTAAACCCTCTCCAGACGAAGAGACTGCAATAATTGGGATTCTGACTGAGGGTTGGGGGGGAATCACTTAATGTCTTCGCTTCCTCCCCTCCTGTTCACTCTCTCTCTTCATGTCTATCCAATCATGTCTGCCCAGCACCTACCTTTGCACTCGATCCTCCTAACTCTCTTTATCCACAACCACATTTGGCTGAGGAATTACTGATGCTTTTCCTTCTTAATCTAATTGCTCTGGGTACCACTGCAGGAGTCTTGCTTCCAAGCAGCTCTTACCCACCGCTGACGCAGACCTCACTGAGAAACTGTCATTAAAAAAGGCACTGGTGTTGTTCCTGTGACCCAAAAATGTGTATCATTCATGTGACTTGCTGTCGTGCTTGTTCAGTAGAATTGTATATTATTAATAATGTCCATTATACAGCACAGTACAGACTAGCCTCTCAGTGTGGAGGCATGTTTGCATGTGCATCCCTGTAAGAAAAAAGGTGAGGATGAGGATGTAGGTATTTCTAAACAGATACACTCTAACTATATCTCTCTCACTCTATGAAATCTGTTCAAGACAACCAGATTGGTTTCCAAGTGAGGAGAGATCATTATTTCCACTGTGCATAAGTGGAAGAACATGCAAAATATGTAACAGTTGCACTTTTTCAACCATTTTCATGCTGCTGCTGTGATGATACTGTATGACAAGTCGGGGCACAGGGTCATGCAAACTACCCTGCTTGTTTTCCGCTTGCTTTTCTTTTCTCCCCTCAAACAGTCACAAGACAACAAAAAGATTGTCTCCATCTGAATCTTCGCTGCGCTACAGCTCAAACCACGCTCCCACTGTCGAGACCCTTGAACTCACAATAGCATGGGGTTAGATGCTCAGATTACAGTGAAAAAAACACACACACATGGGCATTGTTAAGGGAGTTTGCAATTCCACCCTTGAACATGCCTCTTATTTTGTCCTACTGAGGAGAATGTGTGTCTCTGTGGTGCACCATCTCCTCAAGGCTCTGGGATCCCTCTTTTCAGGGCCGTGTCTGTTGAAAAATCCTGATTTGGTTCCTTCACTGCCAGCACCTCTTATAGAGGAAACTTAATCTCTCTTGTGAGACAATCACAGAGAATAAAAAAGGCCACACAAATTTGATGTAAGCAGCCCCTTCTACAGTCAATATTTTGACAGATTTCATGACAGTGTAATTATTTGCCGGGATCCTTGCCAAGGATTTAATTGTTACATGCGTAATTACATGTTAGGTCGCAGAGATGCTGGAACAAAGCATTGGTTGCGTCCTTAACATTACAGTACAAATAGTCTCTTTCATCTTGGCTGCTTTATGCTGTCTCTGTGGCTCCATAATCCAGCTATGAAAGGGGATATCTTACAAACTCTATGAGGCCACCTCTTGCAAATCAATTCATTACTCTATAATATCGGCAGATGAAGGCGCATCTTTCATAGATCAATTCATTATCCAGCTTCTGGCAGTTGAAAAGCGGTGATTGACCACAGTTTCAAGCAGTGATATCAGCTTTCACTGTTTGGGAAGATGGGAGCAGCCTCCCAACAAAAAAAGGGCATTCTGAACAATGGAGTAACCATAGAATAATAACCTTTTTTTAACTGTAATGGTTTTATTTTCCTTCTTGGGGAGAATACACACTTCCCCCTTATTTGCACTACAGGCTCATAACTATTGTATGAAGCCATAAAATCCATCTCCGTGCGTAGCGTTTTGCTGCATTCCATAGCTACACTCTCAGATAAAGCATTGTTTTCATAAAGCTTTAATATTCAGTTAGTGCGTCGCGTGATCAAGGACGACAAAGTGACTGAGAGGATGGTCGAAATCTGTCCGTGTACACCTACATTACATGTGCTTCTCTAAGGCTCACTACAGTTTGTCTATGAGCCCCGCAGTGCTTGAATCTATAATTGTCATTACCGCAGTGGGGGGTGATGAAGACGAGAGCATGCAGTCTGTGAAGCTTCTCTTCTAGTGGACCTTGGGTAGCAAAGCCAGCGTACAGCATGTACAAGGAAATAAACAGGTCGGTTGGTCAGAAATGAAAGGTGCAATGCTGCATTTTTCAAAGTCCTATGCCCAGCTGTGTGAGGATATACATGAATCAACATGCTCTTCCTGTTGAGCTGATGGCATTTAATTGTATCATCCTGTTAAGCACAAAGAGCACCATGACTGAGGATACTCCTGAGATGTTCCAATCCACCACATGCAGTGAGTTACATGGGTCAAAACAAGCAGATTTGTGCAATAATGTGGGGATGTTTAGTCAGAGTAGCTCACTACAGCATAGTAGCTGATCTTCATGTCCCTTTTTCTTAAGAAGGAGCTGATGCCTGTCCTCATTAGTAGTCATCGAACAGTGTTTGGGAGGCGGTACCCATCACGTCTCCCCTCCCTGCACTCAGAGACTGGGGGATGTGTTGTAATTACAGGCACACATAAAAGAGGCAGCAACACGCCGATGTGAAACGCAGGTGGGTGGTTTGTTGTGCTGGGCTGCAGCAGCACGGCTCCAGTCTGCAGGCTTCACGCTGTCGTGCTGTTTTCACTGAGCAAGATCTCTAAGCACGTTGACCAAATACCACCTGCCACTGCGGATAGGGCATGGCACAGGTAAACGTTGGGTACATTGATGTTTCTAAAAGCCAAATCGATTCGCCTGTGAGGGATTCCAATTGATAGGAAAATGCAGGCAATTTTGAAAAATGTCCTCTTTGTCCTCCTCATGGAGGAAAGAGGCACTCTGACAAAAGATCAGCACTATTCAAAATTGCTGTTCTTATTTTCTTTAGAATTTCTTTTAACTCTTTTAGACTGGATGTGACATATAGATGTAAGCATGAGTTGAGCTGAAACATTTTTTGCATAATTTTTTATGATGTAGATTTGCAACAGTTGTGGCCGCATCCAAGAAGGTAAACACACAATCTCACAAACACTTGATCTTAACAGCAAAATGAATACAACCACACACCTTTGCATTCACATTTAAAAATCAATTTTTTGTGGAACAACTTGACCAAAAGTGAACTAAGAAAAAACATTCAAATGAGGGAGGAAGGCCCTAAAAATTCCCTGTTAGCAAAATTATATTCAAAAGTGGATTCAAATAACTTTGTTACACATAATAAATACATAAATTTGTTCCCTGACATGCCTTTGTGATTTGCAACCCATGATGAGCATCTCCACCCAGCAGCTCAGAAGAACTGAACTGAAGATATTCTGCAGCTTCAAAAGGCAGCAGCACATTCCCAGATGGAATTATCATGTGAATTGCCATATTCAAAAACAAATTTCTGTTGGAAGATAAACAGAAAGGGAGTGCTGATCATTTTTATGGAAATATGATGGCTCCAGTTAAATAATGTATATGCCTTCCATCATGTTTTAATACATGGCCATTGATCACTAGCTAGTAACAGCAATTGAATGGGAATGAATAGAGCCCTGGAGCAGCCTACAGTGAGGAACAAGCACTGTGTGGATTGTATCCTTGAGTGTTTGGATTACTCTGTTATGATGGCAGAATAGACTGATTCATAAGGCGCAGCAGATGAAGCAAAACATACCTCGACAAACAGTCCCATTCTCCACGGCCTCGTTCCCGGCCTTACACATACATCGCCCGATGGGTACCATCCATTCTCCATCTCCGTTGCAGTACAGCTTGATGGGCACATCCACTTCCTCCGCGTTGGGGATGCAAACACCTCTTGCAGCCACCAGGGAGGTGCTCTCTGCTCCTGAGAGCGTCTCCTGGAACAACGCCCCATTAGTGATGATACGAGGGCATTTTCGGTAAAAGACGCGAACGGCGATCAGCGACATGCAGCCACCGTAATCCTGGAAGGCCAGGTAGAAGCCATTACGTGACACGGGGCCAAAGCTTCGGACTTCAGTGTTGATCTTCATCACTCTGCCCCCGAGGTCCACCTGAGAGAAGCTCTCGTCTGCTGCAATGGTGTCAACTTTGATCCACGGGTTCTCCATCCAGGCTGGTGAGGTTCTGGTGGCTGAGTCGGCATCAGATTCGTAGTAATAGAGGTTAAACGTCTCTTTACAGGAGCCTGGCACGTTGGGAATGCTACTGCAGTCCCTCACAGAGAACTTCATCTCCACGTGGATCCGCTGAGCACCACGACGCCTGATGTACTTTGTCCGTACCCAGTTGTTCTGATTGTTGTCAAAAACATTGCAGACCTGGTACGTTCGGATGGTGTTCATGTTTTCATCATAACCGCTCACCTCCTCCCACTGTTGGCCAAGGACAGAAACAGTGAGTTAACTTTTTACATTTCACTACCTTGAAAAGAAATCTGACTTAAATACAGAATTATATTAAAAAAAACAAAACAAATCGAAGCTAAAATGTAAATGAGGCACACACATAGCCAAGCTGATTCATTCAATTGAGTGCAATTCAGCTGTAAAGCAGTAAATGGTCTGTTTCTTATTAATAGAAACTGTCATGAAGCTCCTGCTGATGCCTATTTTGCCACAATAACAAGAATGTTTTCATGAATACTTTTAATACTTTGTTTACAGGGAATAATCAGCTTAAGCAATGTTTTGATTAAATTGATTACATGGTTCAAATACACAAAAGGTAAAAGGCATGAAAAAAAGGAAATGAGAACCAGCATTTCTGGAGATAATACTGGTGTATTAACAATGATACTCTCAGGTTACTTACTCTGACTCTCACTCCACTTAGTTTCAGTCAGGTAAAGTTGTTCTAGCAGTGCCAGGACTGGTTTATTTTAGTAACAAATAATTAAAAAAATAATGATTTAAATTACTTCCAAGCATTTATTTTTATACGCACAGCTGATCTATGACTACATAATGAGTTCCAATTTTAGGACTGAACATATCTGTTCCTTTGTACCATGGCTTACTCTGTCAGGTAAACCAAACTAAAGGAGGTTGGCAGAGTGCAGAGGGAGTGAGTAATAAAACATGGAAATGAGTTTTAGCCCCCTCAAAAAAAAAAAAAATCCCTCATCTTAAAGTAAGTGGGTTTTGGATGCCTGACTTAAGTTCTGTGGTTAACACGAACTGAAGAAATTTAAATGTTTTCACATAAAACACGTTGGTTAATACCCCATCTTTACATGTCTTTAAGAGAGCAGCTGCTAACAGTTGCTAAGTGGCTAAATGAGATGACTAACTATCATAACAGTGAACACTAGCACACCTTCAGCTTGATTACTTCAGTTGATTGCATTTACACTTCAAATGGCTCGACGTGGTATTTATCTTGCTGAACAAAATATAGAGAGCTTATTTTCTGCCATAATCCAAAATCCACTGTAAAATCATTGGGGGAACCAGTGCTATGTTAAGTTCCGCGTTGGCATGCAATTCATCCTCCCTGAATCACTCTATCTTTGCTTATAGACTCAATCAGTTAGAGTTTTTTTTTTTTTTTAAGCAGCAAATAATGGCTACATGTAGTTTTTTACTTGGGTGTTACATTTGGGATGTTAAAATAATTTATTAAAAATAATAAATGGTACTTTGAGGCAGAGAGTGTTTATGTTTACCCCCTCCTTTCCTGTCCTTTCATTGAAGCCATTCACATCTTGCAATGCTTTAAGAGAAACTGGAGACGTGACATAAAGTTACTTGAACAGAGTGGAGAGATTTATGGTTTATGCTTCATACTTGTTTTTATTGTGTCTTAATAGGACACATTCATAGCACATACTGTAATAGGTTATTGACATCCTGGTGAAAGCTACTACAGTGAAGCACTGAGGAAACATGCCATGAATTTCCCACAATCAATGTCACACTAAACTGGCAATAATCATATTACACAGGTAACCATGTAAAGAACAATCCAAGGGGCAAATTTCGCTCCAGATTTTCTGATTACGCTGTTCGTCTTCAAAGTCCACATCTTGCACACCAATCTGAGTGCTCGCTCTCACTGTACAGGCTCCAGATGCAGGCCTCTATGGTTTTCCTGCCCCTCGGCCATGGATCAAACCAGCTTTAAACACCATGCGCTCTAACCATCAAGCAGGTCATGACCTTGACCTGGGCATCTCAGCAAAAGAAAAAACCCTGTTCTCAACCCCCAAGAGCCACTCTGCATCAGCTGCACCCTGTACTCTGTCTCTAACCTCCCCCCTTCACTCTTCATGTCACAGCTGATATAATTTCTCAAATTAGTGCCCAGTTAGTGAGGATTTTGACAGATTTTGACGGGTTGGGAGAAAAAAGTCACCCTTCTTGTTAGAAACTGGCGTTCTATCAAAAACTTTCTGACTAATTAGAACAGCTTTAGCTCTTAATTCCCATGTCCTCATTAATCACTGCTTGGGCGACACTTGGCTAAACCCAAACTCAAATCCAAACCACCGCAAGAGCCAAGCAAAACAGAAAGGACTGATGTTTAGCCAAAAATAATAATAATGATGAAAGTACACAGAATGCACAAAAACATATTTAGAGAACACATTTTTTTAAACCTTACTATTAAAAGTTTTGACATTGACCACAATTGAAATTTGGAAAAAAAAATATTTTGGTAATTTAATTGTTTTTGGAATATTTGGAATTTAATTGTAAGTAATTCATGCACAAAAATTCTCTGTACCAATTATAGCACTTCACTTGTAAGTAGACTTTGAAATCAAAAAACTGTCAAGAGTGTTTTTCAGTGTGGCCTGAATTACTGTATAGGCTAGTAGTTTTAAAATCATACCAATAAATGACTACATGATGATATAAGCTGCAATTTCTTGCTGGTGTGGGTTGATGATAAATCTGTCTTTTGGCCCATGCTGGCAGACGTCATCATCACAGGTCATGAGCAGCCATTGACCTTCCTACTTGTTGAGGAGCTGTGTGTGTGTGTTTGTTGGGGGGGGCACTGTGGGCCAATTAAACAAGAGCAAGCAGTCCCTTCGACTGAGCACAGAGCGTTGGACAATCGCACTTTAATAAAATGAATGTGAAGACAGGTGGGGGTTGCTGCTAATGAGGGATGCAGACAGGGAAAACTGCAGGGAGAAGTGTTGGGAGTGATGTGGGGGAAGGGTTGACCCTGGCTAAAAAAGACCCCAAACAAAATGTGTTTTGATGGAGGGCCCCTTTTTGTCCTGTCATGGCCTCTTTGCTCCTCTTTCATCACAGCCAGTGGAGGGAAGCAAATGGGGCATAATAAGAGCCTAACGATCAAGCGCAGAGTGTGAAATTAGAAGAAACGTCTTCATTTTCACAGCTCTTTCCTCTGGCTCTTTACTGAGAGTGCTGTAAAAGGGTGGTCATGTGTTTTAAGTGTAGAAGGTGGAGGTAACCCTGGTGGTGAATGTCAAGATGGATTAGTTAGAGGGGATGAGCTTCTCTCAGATGATGACGGAAACAAAAACGCCCAAGATCCTGTTACATTTAGCAGAATGTTGTTTTTCTTGTTCTCTGTGTGGAAACCAACAGCCACAGGGCTGACTGCACCGAACTGTTGCAACATAAAATAAATACAGTACATGTTTAATAGCAGAATGATCAAAGGATTTCTCTTAATAACCAAAGGCATACCAAATATTATCAAGAGCTAATTTGCATTTGTAAAATTGAGGGGTAGGCTATTTTTCAAAGTTAATAACAATAAGAGTGTGAAGACTTTGAGGTAATTAACAAGTTGTTTTCCATGGTGCACTGAATGTCCTTTCTCCCTCTGAGAAACATGGAAACATACTTTTAGGATTAAAAAATAAAAAGAAATCAATGGTGTGAAACAGAGCATGTGATAGGCTCCAAATAAAAAGACAATTTGTGTTTAATTGCTCTCATTGGGGTCCAATAATCCTGGCTCCAATAGTGCTGGCAAACAATTTTCATTGTTTTGTTTAACTTGCAGAGTGTAACCTCTCCTATCCTTAGTAATTATCTTCTATTATGGTAACATATGACACAATATTAAAATGTCTGTCCCCAAAGCAAGTTACTGCACCTTTAATACTAATTCAACTGATTTTAACTGTTGTTAGGCCATCTCTTCTTTGTTAATTAAACCACTTCTCCACACCAGCCTTGGATCCACTAAATGGTGTGTCTGTAATTTCTATAATGCTAAGAGATAAACGCCCTGCAAAGAAAAAACCCTGTCTAAAGTGAATGTAAATTGTGGTAGTTAAGACTACAGTTACAGGGCCTAGTGGAGACAATAAGTCAGCTGCTCCTCTCTTCCTTTGGAGTTATATGAGGTGCTACAGTTCACCAACGCTCATTGAGAATGAGGTTCAGAATCGATATCTCCTCTGCCACTCCAGGAAAGGGAGGGAAAAGTTCAGCTGACCTGCAATCCATACATCTCTGTGACAGTCTGCCTCTGCTTTATCTGTAAAGCCAAGTGAAACACACTGTCACGCCTGAATTATAGACTGGAGTTACTTCTACGGCTGAGGCCATCCACCAAAGACAGCTTCTTGTCTCATTCACCAGACAATGAAATAAGTGTCGTAGTCCTCCTCGGACCTCTTTGTAGTACTCTTCTGCAAGAAACTACTGTGCACTCTCCTATTTTTTATTTACTCCATGTCCATTTAACCATCATTTTGGTCAAAACTGGTTTGTAGCGGGAACACACTCGAGAAGTGCGTTTTCATCACTCAAAGAAATTGAAATAGTTGTCGACTAATATTATATGTCTAGGACTTTTTATTGTGAAAGGTCTGAATGGAAGGAGTGGATCAGGTCCTGCTTCGGACTAAGGAGCCACTGTGTTGCTATTTTAAGAGTACAGTATATGCACAATTCACTGAAGTTTTTATTTGCAGTGCAAAAGCTCCGAAAATCACTCAGATCAACAAAAAATGTTTTGCTTTCTGAAAGCGTAATATTTTCTTAATGCGTGGATGTTTTTTTCCATAAAACAGTAGCTCAAAAAACATGACGTGAGGTAATCACACCTAAAGACCTTGAAAGTGATTAACAGTCACATTGACTCAGAATAAGGTATACTACTTCCAACTGTTTATCCTAAATAAAAACAAAGTAAAATAAATCCATATAAACAGAGGATGTCGGACAGTATCCACTTTGAAGGACAATCAGCAGATAGAGTTACAGTTCATGTATGGAGTTTGATTTGCCATCCATTATGTTGCTCTGTTGGGAAGTGTGCTGTCTTACTGGGCATTGGTACTGCAAGCAACACAATCACAAAGTTACTTTTATAAACAATGACAAAGCAGCATTAAATACACCTTGTACAAAGTGTTATAGTTAAATATATACGTAGCTTCATTCGACAACTTCATAAAGAAAGAACCTGTCCTACAGCTTTCGACTGGTAAGAGCCAAGTGAAACATCAGTCAAGCAGTGATGTGAACACACTGGGAGAGCACTCTGAGATTTCATTGTTTTGACATAATATATGAGCTGTGTATTTATCACTTCTTGTCATTACGGTGTTTGAGTTAACCTGAACTAGCGTCACGATCCAGGGCCACATTACATATCAGCGCTTCATCACTGACACAAGTAAATAAATTATTCACACGAAAGCAGGGAGCGAGAGCCAGTGGAAAATTCCCGGGGCACAGTCGCCCCATTTGCAGTTGTGGGAAATCTGTCAGAGCAAGAGTGGCTTCCCTAAAGGGACAGCAGACAAATGACACCCGCTCTCTGCATTCAATTAGTACGAGAGAGGCCATGGGAGCCAAAATCCTGCAGGAGGCTGGGCTTCATGGAGAGGAGAGGCTCTCACAAACACAGACTTAAGTAGAACTGTCTGCTGCAGTCAGCTCCAATTACCACTGTCCACTACTAATGTGCAACATGTGAAACTCCAAGAACGATTCCATCTTTTACCCACTCAATTTCACAAAGTTACATGTGGATAATGTTTCCTTAGGTCTGTCTGTTTTTTTTTTTTTTTTTTTGCATAATTCCTCAAATGTAATTTCACAGACTTTAATTGTGAATTGCAGCAACAGTCTCAAATCAGTGGTCATGTTAAATCCCATTGAGTCCAATACAATAAAAATGTTCAACAAATTATTGTGGGGAAAAAGAGAGGCCAAAGCATGCCATGTCGGTCTGCCACAGATGCCCACAATTGTATGTAAACAACCTCAATCTTATTCCAAAGGAATTGAAATGCAAAATGCACTAACGTCGATAAACTACCAGGAACTGGTTTATGTCAGCAACATTTTGCGTTCAAGTGTTGTGTCCCCAAGCTACACTAGATACATCCTGGTACAGCACATTATGCTCCATAATAATAACCTAACCTACACGCACACGCCACCTTATTATAATCTGCGCATGATGCAAGAGACCTCAGTTTTCCTTCCACAGTAGCTCTGTTTGCTCCCTGCGGCCATCGTCTATTTTTAAATGGCTGCTGTTGTCAGTGCTTCAGTGTAGGAGGCAGCGGATCAGGAGGTCTGACCTGATGTTCACACCTCTCTCAGCTCCACTTGAGAAGAAAACACTGACCACTTAACCTTGCTCTGCTTGCTGGCTATATACATTAACTCCATGTCCAGAAGCTGGTTGAGATCTCAGACTAAGTTCTGATGCTCAGAGAGCAACACATTGCAAAGTGCCAAGCAGTGTCTTTTGTTTTGTTTTGTTTTTTTTTTCCTTAACACTTATGGATCTTTAGTATGCATGTGCACATGGGGTTAAGCCTCCACAAAGTCTCCCAGAGACACACGTCTGCATGATAGTCTAACTGTACTGCCTGCACCAGTTTCCCTGTGTGGGTGGAGTGTGGCATGCAATACGTGTTTTATTGCCAGAATCTCAAAACATTCAGTTAGTGAACTTCCTGAATGGCCCCTGGGCAAAAACCTGCTTTGGTAAATAATACAGTAGTTGCTAGTGTTTTCGGCTTTTCTATCAAGAATAATTAAGACGTGTTGCTTGTGTGGCTCAGGGACAACACAGGCCTGGCTGTCATTTTCAATTATTAAAAGGGAGAACTGCCTTACTGCGCACACAGAATGAGTTGAATGAATGAACTTCATTTTACAGAAGCTTACAGCTGTGCTTGAAGGGATTTCTTATAATAATAGTTTGATGAGCAAAATAAAAAAAATGGAATAACACCAAACAACTGCAATAACATTTCTGATTTAATATCACACTGTTACTTGACTGCATTTCCATTGTGTCTCAAAGTATCACATGTCAAGTTAGGATATATTTCATAAAGCTATACAGAGTAGAGAAAGCCAACTGCTGGTGCGGCGCTCTGCTGGTTGTTACTGATCCACCGGCTAAGCCCGTGAAGCCGTGCATATATGTGTGTAAGACAATAGCTTCTGTAAAGCACCTCTCACTGTTATACTGAGAGGGAGAGCGAGCTCTGTTTCCACACCTGTTGCCCCGGGCCATAAGGGACAAGCTATCTCCATCGCTCTCACTCTTCACTTTCCAATAGACTGTGCTTTTGACGAGCTCAGTCATATCATCATAAAACTTCAGTGCCCACGCTGATAAGACCAGATCTATACCTGACTAAATCCAGGGGCTTATGGACTTGTTTGCATTTCATTGCACTGTAGGAGAGGGATACATCGTGACTACATGTGGACGCTTTCAGGAAGGAGTATGGCATTATCTGAAGCCAAAGCAGGAAATACGAAAGTCCTCATAGATAAGCCTTTCAGTCAAACTAAATGTGAAGATATTTGATTTGGAAGAGAAAAGTACCAGGCGGTACACCGCATGGAACAAAGATGACTCTTTAAGAGAGTCTTCATCTTGACGTTTGGACCTCAATTTCACCCCACTTTGACCAGAGTGGGCATTTTCACTGCAAAACAACATAGTTTTCAACAGTGACCTTTCTGGATTTCTGCATGTATTCAACTTTTTAGGCTGAAGTTTCCCCTTAGTTTTAAATCTGATTATGAAGTATGGTTTGGGTGAATGTTTTGCTGAATCTAACGTTTTGCAAAGATGAAAGGAAGACATGAAGTAAACTGTCTTTGGAGTCGGTATGTGTGCGTAAGCTCTCTCTCTCTCTCTCTGTGTAAATTAGATCCAGAGCTGGCGAGAGAAAAGGAAAGCAGGCGTCTTTCTGCTTTGGTATTGATTGTAGGAATTAGCAGGGAGGAGACAACATGCCCTCAGGTTGGGAGGGATGAAGTTATACTGAATTATTGCTGAACAACTCTGAAGTCGTATCATGGATCTGTTGGAGGCCAGCTCTATATGCTGCAAGTTTCTGCTTCTTTCTTAGTGCAAAAATACGCAGCATGATAATTCAAACCATCTTTAAAACAAACCACAGAAGCATAAATAATTGAATAAAATCGGCAGTGGTTTTTTGAAATGCACCAGCAAATAAGTCTACAACATTTTTCTCTCTCTTGGACTCACTCTAAGAAGTCTAAATCTTGTGGTGGGGAAAGAAGTGAAGGAGTCTGAGACTCTGGTTTTGGCTGACTGTAAGTGGGCCTGGCTTGCATGTGGCTAGGAGGAACCAATGCCCTGGCAAACAATGTGGAAATAGTGTGCATCAAACACCAACAGGGCCCATATAACACATAGCTGCGAGTCTGGCATATGAACACAGAGCTTCAAGTTTATGATTGTTCATTCAACTGTTTCTGTAGTGAAATGAAAAGTTCAGATCAGGTTAAAATGCACAAAACCCACCCATTAACCCAAAAGCAAATGTCAGTGAATATTCAAATGTAACAAGTAAAAGTAATAAAAATTTCAAATATTTAGTCAAGGAGTTCCCATCTAACTTTAACATTGGATCTTTTCACCTAAGTTCTTGGGGGAAATGAGTTCACTCTCTCTGGGGACCAGACTGGCTCATTAATTGAACTTTAACCTTGGAGTGAGAAAACAAAACACTGGCTACCGACAGAAATGAAGTTATCATGGTGGACTGAGCAAATTTAAAAAAAGCTAACAAAGAGGGCTGCTACACACCTCACCTTTGTCACAGTGAAAATGTCTTAAATTTAATTGCAATTATATTATGACTCAATTAATAATCCAATTAAATCATTATCAGAGGCAGATCACTGTAAAAGCAGTGCACATCACTTACGCTATTGTCACTGGACCCTGACACGGGGTAGACCGTCCAGCCGAGCTCTGCTGTGGCTGTAGTGGAGTCCATAAGTGTCTCTGTGGAGAGAAGTGAGAAGAGATGGTGGTCAGATAATCTACTAACCACATGAACATGTTGCTGCGGTTCAGTGGAAACCACTTCATGAATACAAATATGTGCTGTCTAAAATGTCAGAAAATCTGTTCACTGTTCAGTGAGCATTCCCAATTCCCAATTGACCTCTTCAAATTTTGTCTTTCAAAAGGATATAAAATAGCAATAAAACATGAAATATTATCAGCTTTTCTTGAACAGATTGTGGAGAAAATATGTTTCCACTTTGTGAAGGTTTCAGAAGATTTTAGTCATCTTTTCTTTACTTATTGACACAGAAATTTCAATGAAATGATTAGTTGATTAATAAATTAGTCAAGTTATTTTTTTAAGCAAGGCTTTCTGAGTTTTGTACTACTGTCTTGGACAGCTCTGCAGTGTGTCAATGGGCAAATTTCACAATGTTCTAATATTTTGTTGCATAATATTTATAGGAAAGAATTGGCAATTGTCCTGTGATGAACTGGAGACTTGTCCTTTCACCCTAAAACAGCTGGGATAGGCTCCAGCCCCCCCCACACACACACACACACACAACCTTATAAGAGGATAAGCAGAAACTGACAATTGACATTGTAGAATAAGAAAAAAAATCATCAGATGCACACATGCTACAGAAACCTATATGATAAAATGTGTGTATTTTGAGAGATAGCTAGTAGTTTCATAAGAGGTCAGTCACATCCTGGTCAGCAGAACTATGCCATCTTCCATATGACTGCAGAGAAAAATCTCCACAGTCCAGAAGAGGGGCCACCCTATACGCTGCGGATTAGCTGGTGGAAAGAAACACCTCTGGTAATTGGGGTCAAAGAGAATGTGCCTCCTGTCTGTCATGAGGTCCTCGGTGGCACACATTCCACCAGTCTGACCCAAATGTCTATCACACGATTACTGAACCATCCATACTGTGGCCCTCTTTCTTCCCTCTGTACCCGTGCCCTCCTGCCCTTGTTTCCATTCCTGACTTCGTCTCAGCTCTTCTGCCCTGTGCATAGCAGAGGACGAATCTAATGAATTTCTCCTGCTGATTAGGCCTCCTGTGTCAGTCTGTATGCTCCAGTGCTGAACTGCAGCAGATGGAGAGAGCATTCGTCAGGTTCGAGGCGTCAGCTGCAGCTCCCAAATTCCACGGAGGGATTTAGAAACACCCTTGACAAACACGGCTACTAAGCTAAGCATAAGTCACAGCCAGCAGGTCTGGTGAACAATTGCATACTGAGCTCTGTATTAATGTGGTATGAACTGATTCTCTTACAGATAACATGTAAGAATTATTTTTGGGGGGAAACATATAAGAGGCAATGAGCAGATTTGTTTAATGCTCGCTGCATACGCAGCTCAGGGCTTGCAGGATATTTTAGATACCTCCAGTTGTTTCACAACCCTGGGTTTCCTCTGATTTATATTCCAGCGAAAGCCACAGCATTTAATTAACAGGCTCCACACGCATCGGTTTATTTCTGGGCCTTGTACTGACTTTCCGTCTCTCACCAGTACGACTCACAAAGCATAATACTAGATTCCACATCCTTTTCAGTTATCACAAAACCCAAATCATATAATTAAGCAGATGAGACTGCAATTGAGGAGCTATTGATAACCTTGTGTGTGACTCGTAGCCGAGCAGCCTGCATGGATGTTAGGCAGTGAAATGGTAATTAGCCCCCATAATGATAACGATAATTAGTGGAGGAGCAAAGTGAGAATAATGAACCCCCTCTGCGGTGGTTTAAGGAGTGTTGTGGGGGAACAGCGAGCAAGTTTCCCCTCAAACGTTAACACATCTGCAGCCGCTCATTCCCTTCTCCCTGTTTGCTCTACCCATTCACCCCTCTCTCACTGTTTCTCATGTTTTACCTCGTGTCACCTCTTTCATTTCTCTCCTTTGCAGCTCTCTCATCCTCTCTCTCTCCTGCTATCAGTGGCCCCCATGCTGGACAAGTAGTGCCCCACCCTGAAAGAGTGATCACTGTTCTTCCTCCTGCTGTCTACACTTCAGTCCAGGCAGCCACACCGATTCATTACCTCCCATGGAGCAGAGCAGCACATATCTCACTGCTGTCAGCTACCGCCTTGTTCACAGTGTGAACCTCCAGCCGTGGCAGAGCACGGCTGCTCGGCAAGACACGCTGGCTATTAATCAACAGGAGGACAGGGCAACGACGTTCTCGCATGAATACTACCGCAGGAATCACTCGTTTCTTGTTTTGTGGGCACAATATTTGAATTTTTTTCTCTCACAGGAGTGGCGGTGATGTGATCTGAGACAGATGTTTGAGTGTATGGACACACTAACAAACTGGCAACTGTCTGCACTATATTTATCTTACACAAAGACAAGTTGATATAGAGTACCAGACAACATTAACTAATCATTTTTTTTCTTTTTGCTCTCTCTGTGTGTATAAAAGATTGGAACATTTTATTTCCTGTGTTTTGGGGGGATTTGGAGGACTTACAAAACAGTAACTTTTGACAAATTTAAGTTGTGATAAGTTTTCTTGTTTATGAAAAATTCTGACAAAAATTTAACTAATGTTTGCTGCCCCTCAGTTGTTAGTTATCATTCATATAGTTTTAACAGCATAAAGGCCTGATTTTTAGTGGTGGAATGTAACTAAGAAACTTAAAGAACATGTAGTTAGCAGTATGGTTTGTTGGTTCGTATATTTTTTAGTTTGTTCTTTCAAAAAGTTCACCAATCAAGCATATGATGAGTTTACTACATGTTTTCCAAAGCACTTTGCTCACACTCACTATATGTTTGGTTCTGTGCCACCCTTTTTGTAGTTTTGTAGTTGTGTGATGTTCAGGATGACACATCCAGTACTCCAAGTTCTGATGACAAATTGCAGCATTTTAATTTCCCATTTACAACAGTATGTCTTTTTGCATTATTTGCGTGGCAACAGAGAGTGATTCATAAAAGTGTTTCAACTGTTTGAGCTCATGGGAAAATGGCCTCCAATGCTGGCGGTCAAAGGCAGCAGCCAAACTTCACTTTCGACACAAACACGTTTTTAAATATGAAGCACTAATGTGAAACCTTTAGTATATTTTCTAAAATCACAGAGAGTTTTAACAACGTTAAAGTTACTTGATTATTTTTTAATACTTGATACCCTTGACTGTGAATGCTATGAATATGCAATGAGACCTGGGAGTCTAAGAAAAGCCTGGTAGCAGAGAGTGCTTCCTCCAACACTTCCTTAGACTGAGGGGAGAGTTTAGTGCTGATCTGAGAGAGAGCTCTCCAGCGAGAGGCTGTCTGAAGTGACAGGACGGGAGGAGGAGGAAGACGTGATACTACAACAACACTCCTCTTCTCTAAGAGGGGTCAGAGCTGCATCTCACTTTTCTAAAGAAAGCAACCGCATTTTCAGTGAGGGATACAGAGAGGAGCTGTTTACAGACATTTCAGCTCAAACAACAGCAGAAAGAAAATTGCTGAATTAATAAGTGTTATGAGAAATCATCTGCGTTTCAGATCATTCACAGTCAGTTTAATACTATTCACAGTCAAGCACAAGGCACTGTTTGCTCGTGGTTATTATTTTGGGTTTTTTTTCTGCCAGTCCAGCTGTCAACATTTAGTTGGTTAGTTGGCTTGAGATGGCAAATGACCATTCATGATTTGTACAAAGGGTATGGAAATGAAGCTCGAAGTATCGCAGTTAGTTCATGCAAACAGATTTAAGACATAAAAGATAAATTAATTCTGAGTGATCATCAGAAACGTTTCCTACTGCCATGACTAATCTCTCAACTAAACTAACCCTTCACTCTAAAAATTGCATTCACGTGACAAAGTTGTATTGGGAATTAACTTTCAAGATAAATGGATAACAATCGTCTGAATAGAAAGAAATGGAAAGAAATAGAAAGCTCTGGGTGGACGAACAAACATAAAACTTTCACTTTAGAAATCTCTTTTCTGTTATTTATTATTTGTCATTTAATGTAGTTATTTACGAACATAAGAAATGTGTTAATTATAGCCCTGATATTTTTTTCGCTCAACCTTACCACAGTTTTGTGCCTAAAACTAACCAAGAAGTTGTTTATGTTGTAATTTACTATATTCAATGTTTTTTTGTTGTTTTTTTTTTTTACTAAACCTAGGAAAGCAGTTTTGTATTTTGTTTCAATTCCCAACATTATGTGATTTTGTCGGAAACACTGTTGAAACTACATCAACTCGCACAACTACAAATACATTTTCTATCACAAGAGAATACGTGCTGGTGCCTGCATTTATGTAATCATATTGTTAAATGACTCAGTGGAGATATTTCTCTTGCTACTGGTTTTCTCGGCATAAAGAATGTGATTTGACAAATTGCTTTGCAAATTATTGTATCACTATTGAGGAAAAACCCTGCATGTAAATTACTTTGACATGGAAGTTCAAAGAAGAATCAAAGAGAATATACCATTTCTGGCCTATATTTAGGACCTACAGTTTAATGAGGCTGTTTTGAAGAAGCAATTGACCTCCAAAACAGCATGAAGCAGCTTGGAAGCATGACTTCCTTTTTATCTTTCTCACCAGTGGAACTGTAGCCTCTACTCACTACGGAACAAATCCCTTAACATTCAATTTAACATCAACATAAACCACATACGCTACTTTCCAGGGTAATGATACTGTCAGCTAACTGGGCTAAAAAGCAGCTAAACAATCTCCCTGTAAAAGCCATGCTGGGTAAAGTTTAATTTAACCACTCCTGATGGGTGGCGTATGTGCATTTAGTTGCATTTCACTAAACACCTGAAACCACAGTATTTGACAGCAAATGTGGGAAGACTGTGGTCTGTAGTGCAGTTGTAGAGTAACATGAGCAAGCTGTTCATTGTGCTAAAAACAGAACCCCATATAATAGACCCGGCACGGAAATCTGGCCAGATTAAGGGGCAAGGCAATGATATACCCCTGAGGGTGCTGGTGCAAGTGCAGAGACATGATTCATAGCTTTAATGATGGACAGGGCTACTGTATGGCCTGTTGGAAAGAATAACAGTCTGCTTCATTTAGGCAGAAGAGGTGGATGGAGCCCCTGGTCCAGAGAAACTCATCTCAACTTATCTGTCAGCCCAAGCTGTGTCCATTAAGGTACGGCAGAGCTCCCACTGTCACATAACTGCATATCCCTGTGTGTTAAATTAATTCTTAATCCCACTTTCACAATGACACTGGGGCTTTGTGTACCATGTGGCATTGGCCCAAACCCAAGACACATGGCCTTTTTTTCCTTCGTTTTCAAGAGTCAGAAGCAGGCTGGCACGCAGCCCTGGGTATCCAGAGGGGCACCCGGTGTGCAGCAGGTGAGACATCACTCTGTCTGGCAGATTCATGTGGTGTTGAGGTTATTGTTGGGTACTGTTTTGGAGTCAGGGGTTTCAGGGAGCGATGAGGTAGGGCTCAGAGTTCAGCGCCACCTCATCAGGCCTGCAGAGTGGCTTGTTTTCCAAGGCAAGGAAAGATGAGGTAGGAAGCTGGGTAGTTGATTTTGGCAGAGGATGGTGCAGTGTGAAATATGGTACCACACACACACAAACACTAACGCTCAGAAAGTAGAGCACTCTCAGAGCACTAACTGTTGACAGAATGATACAGCATGGCGTTCCCAGGGGCCCCGAGCAGGATGTACAACAGTAATCCCTACACAGCCGAGCTGTGTTATCAGTCAGTGTAACTTAACTTGTCAGCAAGGCCAAGGGGACAACAGCCAAAAAACAAATGTAAGACAACAAAAAAGTGACAACTTGACGTATGAATAAAGAGGCTTTTATATCAGGGACCTGTGCCTGGATCCGAGTATAGTTGATCCCAAAGTGAAATTACTTTGAACACTGTCTATCTTACTTGGGTGTGGTTAGTCAATCCATGAATCAATTTGAATGTAATTTTGTGAAAAAGAAATTGATGAGCAAGAAACTTTAATACAAATAGTTCAACTGTGATTTCCATAGCAACAAAAATATTTATTAGAGAGTTTAGACCAGTTTCACTTACCATTTAGCATACTAGCTCCAAGCAGCATACAATAGGCTACATCATTAAAACCGCTGATGCCAAGAGTCATTTTGAATCAAAGCATAGAAAACATATGAATAATTTAATTCCATATAAATTGCCTTTTGTTCTACATCCATACAGAACAAAAATGTTCTTTGACCACCAAATTAGGGGTTTGGTGGCGCGTGGGGCCAGTACCTCAAAATACGAGCATCTCCTTTTGTTCTGAACTGCTCAATTGCAGATTTCATCATTACTATTATTATCTTTATTATATTTCAAGACCTACATGGGCTCTGCTCCACAACCGGTGATGGTGTTTACAGATCACAACCCTCTTGTGTTCTTGTGTTCTCTGCTCTACCTCCACAAATATTCTGTGGGTCTAGAAATATGACTCAAAATGGGCAAAAATGCTGGCACGAGGCATTTTCTGTTTTTATGAAAGGGCTGGCACTCAATGAGTTAAATGGGAGGCTGCAAATCATTTTCAGGAACTGTCACTGTCTTGTCTCAGCTATGATTGCAACACCCCATTTACTATCATGTGAAAGTAAAGCTTTTCTTTTCATATGTCATGATGTGTTTTTGCTATTAGCAGCACCTGCGTGTGTGTCATTAGCATAGTTTTCACCATTAAAATGTAGTCAGTTCTGAGTGACACCATATTTCATGGCAGAGAGACAGCAATGTAAGCAATAAATTGTGAGGGGGAACAGTCACCTGGGCAATCATAAGCAGTGTGAAAGAAACCTGGCTAATAACACAGGCTGGAGGATTTATAAGCACACTTTCCATATTTCCCAAATCCCTGACAACCCACGAGACCTGTTTAACAGATCAGTACATTTTAAATTCTGCAGTGGAAAATTCAGTAAAAGGGGGTCCCACGTTTTTATAAGCAGCAGCTGAACACACGCATGATTCAAAAAGAGGCTGCAGAAGTGACATTCATCCATCCATCCAATCATTTTAAGTGCTCCATGAGCACTGTGATGTTCATCTAGAGTGCGCTGGAAATACCTGCAGCAAAGTTAGACAGCAATGTACAAATCGCTTTTCATCAAAGTGACAGCTTTTCAGATACCGCTACTAATTGACTTGATGGAATCGCAGGCCTGCCACGCCTTGCCGACAAGCCATTAGTTAAAAGTGGATGATTAAAAAATGTACACAGCCAGCCAGAACATGAAGGAATCCTTTATTTCATGGACCTGTGGTCCCCGGTTTCATGTCATGAATTTTGTTCTCTACATCTCTCTTTCTCTGCTATCTTTCTCATTTTTTTCTTTCTCACAGTAACAGAGCTACAGGCACTGTAGGAGCAGTGGGACCATGACACGCTTGTATTAGTCCAAAAGACGAAAATGTTTCCCTCAGCTTAAAATATACTCAACTGGAACTGGGAGCAAAGGGACCCATTCCCTCTCCAGATTTGTCCTACATGAGATGATGTCTGTGGTAATCAGGGGAGCAGCTATCGCCATGCCGACAGTTTTGATTGGCAGCTCAGGCAATAGTTGAGGAGGTGGGTGACCCCAACTGAAAAAATGCCAGGGAGATATGATTCAAGAAAAAGCACTTTGAAGATGAATGAAGTACAGACAGGTACTAGTTTGACTTTAGTTTGTGTATAGACTGTGTGTGTGTGTGTGTGAGTGTGTGTGTGTGTGTGTGTCCAATTGTTCAAACCTTGATTTGGGGGTCAGTGGTTAGGGTTAGAGTAAGGTTAGGGTGTGTTGGACAGACAAATATTGTGTGTGTGTGTACATGCATTAGTGTCAGATTTGTGAATCTTTTTATTGTGATGGCCTATCGTTTTCGGTCTGATAAAAAGGTTCACCCTCTATTTAATGTCTTGTTGAACTACATCTTCATACATAAAGTGTGTCAAGTCAAGTCATTAAAGTCTGACAAACAAATCTTGTTTATGACTGATTCTACATCCTTTTAAAGAACCTTTCATCCTCTGCAAGATCCTTTAAAACCTGCTGTAAATTCCTGTGCAGAGGCCCTGGAGTCTTGTCATTTGAAGTTTGGTGATAAGGACAAACTGTTGACCTGCAAGCACTACAGCTCCCCAGTCAGAGACAAAGAAACATCAACGAACAATGTGTCCATCAGTGGTTCAGTGAGGGAGTGAAGTAGGGGTTATAATTGTAAATGCCAAAACCAATACTCTAGATCTAAACTTCTAACTAGAAAAATATATGAAGCATGAAGCCTATGAAGCTTACATGGTTTAGGTTGATGAAAAACTATTAATTTTATAACTGGAAATATTCTAAACCACAGCACCTCAAACACAAAGGCATTATTTTCTTATTAAGGGTCTGGTGAACAGTGAATGTAGAACATTGACGTTGAAATGAATATTAAGAGTTGGCCAAAGAGATGCCTATGAAGCCCACAGCGTCCTGAGAAATGACTGCACCAATATACTGCACAAGCTGGAGTCTACTGGAGAAACATTCAAAAGAAAGTAAACTACATTCTGCTGCACTGCAATATTCACAAAATGGTAATGTAAGATAGCTGTTTCCACATCCTTTGTTATGTTAATTACAGGGAAATAGTCTGTCCCCATTACTAATTCAACATCTCTAAACTACAATGCAATAGGTAACCAGCAAATTTTACATATGAATCCCAAAATATTAATAAATACCAAAAAATTAATAAAAAGGTATATACATCAATTACGTCATGTTTTGTTCTTAAGCAAAGTAGCTAATAAGAGGCAATGTAGTTCAGCAGAACTGGCAGTGACAACTGTGATGTGTCAGAGTAGCACGTCTAGAAAACACCTCTTTAAGATAATAATTTGAGATATAAATTTAGCTGTAGTTAATCCCTTTAAAGCTCAACTTACTCTATTGGAACCATACTTAAAAATTAGCAGTAGTTAATTCCTTTAAAGCTCAATTTTCAGTTCTATTTGAAACACATCGAAACCGTTCAATGATTTACCAACACCCCGCTGCTGCTAATGACAAGTGAAGACCGCAGCGTCTTGGCAAATTTACTATTGCATCTCATCTCAATATCAAACAAATCTGTCTCAAAAACACCTCACATGCTATGCTTTCTTTTTTTGGCTTCAAAATGTGGTTTCTGGGTCAGGTGCGATGGGAGAGCGTGAAGAGATCCTTAGACTTCCTTGTGTTTTAATGATGTGACTCATCTGCAGCTGTAAATGTTTCATGAATTCTAAATAAATGAGTTTTTCCTTGCTTCCAAATTGTGTTTGTCTCAAGCTCAGTTATGATTACAAAGAGTCAATGATAAAAACTTACTTAAAACTTAAAAACAAAAATAATCAGCTTTTGGAAATCAAGCATGTACAGCAACTTCACTGCCGCAGTCAGGAAACGCTCTTAGCTTCAGTAATATGTCAGGTTTCTTAAGCACTCAATGTTCTTGAATGAACAAAGATGAGCTGCTTGTTGAACCTGCTTCATACACACACACAGCACACATTCACATAACCATAGTGTGCTTTGACACATCCCTAGGCCATTAGCCTAAAAAGTGCAGGTACTGTTGACTGTGTGACTCTGGCATTACAGCTAGGGAAAGATTACATGCATTAATTCACCAATTATAGGTGTCATTTATGTTGATTTTATTTGGTGTGATTGGCAAAACTAGAACTAGTGCAGTGTTTTGGCTCAAAAGTAACATTGTCTTGCTTGAAGTCTAGAAAACGGTGCTGTGTTGCATGCGGATATGGGAAATATGCCATATTTTTTTATTTCCTTAAAATTAGGGCGTATTAAGGATGGCGTAGTTCCATGTGTTCAAGCATACGTGCAGTTAGAAGTGACAGCTAATGTGTTCATTTTCATCTGTTGTTGAATTCCGAAAAATCAAACTGATCATGTATTTGATTGACATGCCTCCATTAAAAAGACACCTTCGAGTCAATAAATAAATCAAATGCACTTCGCAATTTAGAAACTGACATCCCTGAATAACTCGAATGAGTCATTCAACCGTTTGATCTGCCTATAAGTCGCTAATGACTAGTTTTCTGCTCTGTTTGCAGGTACAACACTTCCTGCCTGCCTCTGCTTCATGCAGAGGGATTTAAACAGCGTTATTGATGTGTGAGAGTATCACAGGGTCAAACTAGGAGAGTTGATCTCTTGCCAGTCCATGCTGTCTAGCTGCCAAGAAAGTCAGATCAGTTGTTTCTTTGTCTGGGCTACTTAGCCAACATATTTTCTCACTTCTTGGTCGCTTGATGTTCAGGGCAGAATAATACTTAAGACAAGAGGTTGTAAATTATGCATACGAATTAAAAAAGCTCGAAGGATGGGGCAGAAAAAAGGGAAGGTTGAGCAGCTTGCAATAAAATAGTGCCGTTACGGATGATATGGTGTTATCATGTGCAAGAGGGCGGCTAGATGTAGGGGTGTAATAATGTGTATTAATGGCTACCGTTATGTGTGTTTTACAATGCCTGCAGTCATGTCAGAAAGGTAGAAGAGGAGTGATGATTTACTTTCACTTAGCAGAACACTGTGTCTGGTCTCTTCATTTCCTAATTTATCTTTCCTCCCCCTGAGCCTGCCTCCTTTGTTCCATTTCAACCTTCCTCTTCCCTTCTTTACTCCCTACCTCTGCTCACACGCATCGTTTCCTTCCTGACATTGCTTTATTACGTTGACAAGATGCCTCATTTTCAGCCCTCGTCCCGTGTACTCCCTGACCCGAGGAAGAGGCGAGTGTACCTCCTACCAGCCGTGACTGTTTAACCATCACCACCACTGTCCGTCCTCACCATGCCTCTCGTGATGGAGACCACACATTTCACAGAGTAACATGTTCCAGCTTCATGAATTAGCTACTCTCTCTCTCTGGATTTGGAAGAGTTATTGGGGGGGGTCATGACTTCCTGGAGGTCTATAAAACAGAGAATGGAAGGCGGTGGAAGGCAGTACCTCGACCACATGCCTGCCTGCTGCACTGCTGGGACCATTACGGCATCTAATCACACGGACATGCAGCAACAAGAGGCCTGAGCATAACCCAAATATCCCTTACAGTACAGGCACCCCTAAAGCCCTGCAATCAACATCCTCTTAATCACAGACTGCACGGCACAATGGAAATTGTGTTGGCCAATCATTAAGGTTCCTTAAGGACCCTCCGTTAGTCAAACTTACATAAACTGGGAGATATTGGATACCAGTGGGGCACAAACAGAGAGCTAATGGTTTCATGGTGGTCAGCTGCGAGAGAGAACCCAAATGAGAGTGGGGAGAGGAAAGGAGGATGAGAAAGAAAAGATGGAGGACACTTGAGTGAAGCAGGACAGAATTGCCTTTTAGACTGTTTATGTGAGGAAACGAAAAAAAAAAACACTCATTTCCATGACCTGTGTCTTTCCTCACAGCATTACAGCACGTACCCCTGTGCAATTATTAAACTGTTTTAAGAGTATTAAGTATCAAAAAGAAATGCTAAATCATCAAGGACAAAATGAGGTCATCTACCATTTTATAAAAGTGACAACTTGAATTACACAACAAGAGCGCAATGATAGATTTCACGAATCATTTTAAATTATAAGCATTAACTTGCTTCCTTTAAACAAATCATAACACTTTGACAAGCAGACTCATGTTTTATATGAAAGGGCAAAATGTAACACATGTCATTGTGAAGCGGCCACTCTTTCTAACTAGAGTGTTTGTATCTTGTGTGAAACCAGAAGTCAACAGTTATTTGTCAGGTAACTTCTGTAGTTATTTTAATCCAAACCCCAATCTCTTCCTAAACCTAACCAAGTGGTTTCCTGTGAAGGAAGAACATTATTTTTGAAAAGACTGTGTGCATGCAACAAACAGGAGTTGACACACACTGCTGAACATTCATCAGAAAATGCATACAAAATTAGAAATTTTTGGTAAGTTTTTTTAATATGAGCCACTGTATGAGATGGAGGTACTATAAATTGTGAATGTATTCTATGTGATTTTACACAACAACAAATGTGCCAGGCCAGCTCTGACTAAACTGCAAATTCTTGACTTGTAAAATCACCATTTCCAGTATTAGGAGGCTGTCCTGTGCAGCGTCAGGCACAACAACCTGCCTAATGTGGCATTATGTGGGGAACAGGAAGGTGTAGACTGGCGTTAACCCATTAAACCCAGATAAATGTTTGCATTTCAACCTGCAAGGTAAACAAACAGTGTCTGGCTTAAATTAAGTCAGGAGATGGTTTGTGGTTCTCGGTGGAATGCAAAGTCCTTCTTTGCTCTGAAGCAGCCAGCCCTCCGTCTGTTTGTTTTGTAGCCATTATAGCCACTTAGGCTGACAGAGCACTTTGTTTCCCTTATCTCCTGAACAGCTAAAACACATAAGTGTTTTCAGCGTCTGTTCAACCTTGGGTTTAACTCCTATCACCATGTTTACTTGTGACACAGATCAAAGATAGATTGCTTTTGAGCGAGCTGTTGTAAAAGGTATGGCAAACAGAAGTTGACTTTGTGGTTTCATTCTAACAGAGGAAAAAACAAAAGGCATATTTCAGCACTTCTGACAGGTGAGTTCAGGAGGAAGACATCCAAACTGAGCCGGAGGAGAGTAATAGCAGGAGATAGTGCTGTGCAGATGAGAGAGGAGGGAGAGGAATATTTGTCTGTCCGACTGATTTGCCTGGTGTGGCTCAAAGTCAGGAGTCAGTAAGCAAAAGACTTGTCAGCTTAGCAGAGCAACCGCTTGTTGCTATGGTGACTGACCAGCAGGGTGCTGAGGTGTGATGGACAGCATGTCATTGACAGTAAGAGATGACTCCATTCCCCCTTGCCAAGATAGCGCTGCCTTGTAGGAACAAGAGGGGGAGTCGTAAAGGAAGCTGGTTATCAGAAGGGAGATAAACGTGTTGAGCTACACAGATGCCGTTTTCTCACCATCCAGGTATTCAAGGCTCTGCCTCACCACAGAAAAGTTTGGTTTCTTCTCCAAACAATGCTGTCTGGGTTGCACTGCAGTAAAGAGCAACAGGAAACTATTGGTTTTGTCTCATTCTGCACTTTAAAACAAAATAATTTCCAGCACTGCTGCTTTTCTTTTCTTAAAGCATGAAAGTGTATCTGAAAGTGCTTTACTTTATCTGTTTATTCTTACACATTAGGCCTCATATGAAAGGGGATTTCTCTGTTCCACAGCACTGATAGTTAGATGGGAATGTGAAGAAAATCAGACAGTGTCACGCACTTAAAACTGTTTTAGGTTGAACTATGTGGAGGGGTGTTTCTAAGTTCTTTGAAGATCTTCAGAGAGTGTCAACGCCTACATGCTATAAAATACTCTATGTACGGTAATATCTCAAACACATGATGGTGTTACAAAGCACCAGTTTAAACTTGCACATGCTCTATGAATGCGTTCATCTGAAACTCAATGGAGTTTTACTTTTGGGTCTACAGAGACAATTACTTTGTGGATCTTGAATTGAGTCTTAATTGCCATGTGTGTGTTTGTGTCCAGGAGACAGGATGTGTGTATGCCTCTGTGTCTTTTCAGTTTGAGAACTGTTATAAAGGGATCCCACAAAGGCTCTTGACAGAAAGGCATCAACAGGTGGCAAAGAGGAACACTAAAGGCGGGCACAAAAGTGAAAAATTCTTGCCTTGAAAAACCAGAACAAGCGCAGACGTGGGAACGGACAGGCACAAAATGATAGACGGATAAATAAACTGATAGATGGAGTGAAGCACTGAGCCAGCTGAAGTACAGAGGGATTGATTCACAAGCATGGTGCGCGGTTGGAATGCTAATCAAGCCTGCATGTGGTTGCAGACTGGGTGAGAAGCGGGTGTATGAGGTGGCTTCACAGGCAGTCATTTGCCAGCATTCAGTTCCCATCAATATCAGGACCGATTAATGAGGGACTAGAGGGCAGAGAGGACTGGAGGGTGGGGGGGCAACGGCCAGGTGTCGGAGGAGGCGCAGAATGGTAATAAAGAGGGCAAGAGCAGTGATCCGTGAGGAATTCCAGCCGAGCGGCAACAAGAATGGTGGGGGGGGGGCAGCTCGTCATGCACTGCAAGAAATGCCCATTAAAATGCTGCTGCTTGGTTTTCTTTTTTGAAAACTCATCAATCAAAATGAAAAAGTGAAGCTGTAACACGAAAAGCCAAACCTTAATACAGCGTTGCATGTTTTTATAAAATACTATAAACGTCCTAAAATACTATACAGTGGTGAGTGGATAGATGTTTGATAAAAGAAACTGTAAAAGTGTCATCATGTTACATGATTGATTTTGGAGGAGTATGAAGCAGTCAAATTGCAGGTTCAGCTTAAACAGATCAATCAATAAAATATTTTAGCATCTTTATGGACCACATCTCTACTTTTGTCAACAATTTTGTCAAATGTAGAGAAAAGGTAGCTTTCACTTTCCCCTTTATGGACTTCGTGACTTATTAAGGGTTTTCTTGCAGTGTGGAAGCTAAGACATGAGGAGGATAAGAGAAGGGGAAGTACGGCTTGATGTGTGCGTGTGTGAGAGTGTCTGTGTGAGGCCCTTTAATGTGTTGAGATGGAGGTTTAAAGGCTAAAATCATGTTTTGACCTTGAATAGCGCTCCTCCCCCGGAGGGAGAGGTCCTAGTGTGGATGACAAAGGCTCGTGCTCTTTTAGGCATCTGCGAGCCCTGAGGTTGTGTTTTATTGTCGGTCGTGCCTGTTGTGCATGTGGGTGGCCGTGCATGCAGTTATGGGTGGAGTGTGTATGCGTGTGTACACACATAGGTGCATGCATTGGTGTGTGTGTGTGTTGGCACAACAGAAAGGCATTAGCGCATAGTGGTTTAGCATGTGTGTGAGGGAACTGTGGGCCCAGGGGAGCAGGGATTTTCAGGGGGATCACTGGGGGGACCCAGAATCCCTCTCCCTTCATGTAAAGACTGGCCAGGTCATGTGACCACTGGTTCTCACAGCGGCACTGGGCAGTCAGAAACAAGAGGGCAGTGTGTTAGGGCCACACGTTTCATTGTTTGTGTGGGGTGCCTCACTGCTGAATGCAGACGAATCAATCCTGAAACATCAGCATCAAGCCACGAGCACAAACTGACCCAGCCGAGGTGGGACAGAGGCAGCACTGTGCCAGCTGGTTGTCTGGGAACTGACTCAACAGCAACAGAGAGTAGTCATCCTCATTTATCTGTATGTATGCCTCCTCTATCTCTTCATTTGCCTGTATCTCATGGCAGGAGGAGAAAGGAAGGAAAGTAGTCCCTCGTTCTCTGTTTCTCTCTGGGAGGTTGTAAATCTAACCACAACCAAACGGTAAAATGCAGAATATATGGGCTGTAGGAATACAAAGGGCTAATTTGATATCCTCCGATTACATCCTCTGGTCCGACGCCCAGCAGTTGCATTCCTCCTGTGACAAAGTTCAAGACAGCAAAAGAGCAATATATCAAGACAGAATTACCATATTACCCAGGGTAGCATAAAAACCGTGTGATATGTGTTATTAAAGGTAAATATTAACCAAGCAGGCTGACTGAGAAAACACTCTGATTTAAAAGCCAGCATGCAGGGTCGCAGCTGGAGGAAGGGAAACACCCACATACACTTAAGCCTCAGAGCTTGCTAGTTCACTGGAAATCATCAGTGGATTAGTGTCTTGCTCTACAGGGCAACGAGGTGATAGCTGTTAAAGATTAATGTCACTCATTTACTCTCAAAGCCACACAGCCATCAAGGATCCAAACTAGAGATATACTGATAGTGAGGCCTCTGACCAAATTGGCTTACTGACTGAAGCATGTTTTCTGTGGCTTTTCCTACATTTCAGAAGCCATAGAGTCATTTGAAACCCTTGCTCTGAGACACAGTCAACCAGCCAAACCAATGACAGCAAAGGCTTTCATATTTCCAGTCGCCACAAAGTAAAGATATCACAGATCGGTTGAGATAGCCCTATGAGTCCCCTGACACAGGCTCCTGATTTCTGTGCCTCTGTGTTGGTGGTTATCGCAAGGTCAGCTTCAACCATCAGCTAAATTAAACAAAATAAATAGGGGGGATTTTGGCACGGCGCCTTTTGGAAATAAATGCCACCGCAGCTGTGAGAAAACCACAAGACACAAAGGTCGCCTTGATTTCCAGACAGCTCCATGATTCCCAAGGGTGGGGACTGGGCCTGGTGAGGACAGTGCTGGGAGGTGGAGGGAAGGGAGGGGTCCAGCTGTGTCCTCTGTGGCGCCCGGTGCCTCCCTCTCCCCAGTGACCAGAGAGAGTGTTCGGTCCTTCACCGAATAACCAGCCCCATCCACCACATTCAGACGAGGGCTAAAAGGTTAATTGAACCTCTGTGCTGCGCCTTCCTCTGTGTAATTTACTGTGATTAATGCATGGAGGTTACTGTCAGACTCATTTACTAATTGTCCAGCAATACGTAATCAACCACATCTGCAGAAATGTGTCTGGAACTGTACAGGCTCTGCAGAGCACCGAGGCTGTGTCCGAGCAACCACTTAGTCAGAATACAACAATTTCAAAACATCTGGTTACACTGTCAGTCTGACTAAAAAAAATCACCCTCTGCTATTGTTTTTTTTTTAAATTCTTGAATTTTTTCAGAACAAATGCTCTCCTGTGTGATGAAGACCTTAAAAGTCCCTCCCCCTGAAATGACTCATTGGTCTGACAAGCAAAACACAACATCAAGAGAAAAGCTGAAGCCAAAGGGATCATAGTGTACTCTCTTATAATATGTTCCTGACTAACAGTGCAATATCCAGGGTAAACTTTTGATTTTTCTTTATTATTTTTTCCCATCAGCCCATCTGGATCTGCTCCCCATGTTTCTGGAGATCCTTTTTTGCCTGTCGACAGCTCTTGTATTCAAAGCATGCAGCTCTCTGAAGTGAGTGTGCTGTGTAGGTAGCTAAAGCACTGTTCGTGTCAGTTATTCAAAAGCTACTTTTTTTGGGGGGGTGGGGGCTTTCCTGAGATAGCTGCAAATTAATACTCAAAATTTACAAATATAATCATAGTCTATATGACTATGAAGGGCTTAAGATTTAATAGACTCATCTTCTATTTTTTTTGGATGATATGGATGGACGAATTCCCCTGATGACATGCTGCCACAGCTTATCTCTGGGGGAGTGTGTGTGTGTGTGTGTGTGTGCATGTGCATTAATTTTCCTGTGTATTCTATCTGCCGGGGTGTGTGCCTGCATGCATTGAGCACATTGAGCCAGCCCAGCACGGTGACCTTGTGCACCTCTATATGTGTGAGTGAGTGTGTACTCAGCGCTCGGGGTGCCTGGCCTATTCACTCCTGTCTTTTTGACAATGGGTGTATGTACATTTTAATCTTGGATTACTTGGATGAATCGGAGGAGGGCTTTTTGTCAGCACTGGTGCATGCAGACAGCCATTACAATACCCCGAAGCTGACTAAGAAAATCATTACTGTATGCTTTCTCCCATTTTAGCGCCAATAACTTGAGGCATCTACAAGTACAAAAACAAGACTGAACTGAGACCAATCTGAGGAATCCAAGAAATTTATTCCATCTTTTCTGTGCACTAAATATAAAGATAGAATACAGAAAATTGTAATTTAATTCAAAGCGTTGCCTTTGAATAGTGAAAGGCTGTGCAATTTTTGATGAGTGCACAAACTGACAACGACTGCATCCACATCAATTAAAAATCCTTTTCACCCTTAAGCTTTAATAAGATTTCCAATGTCACATTTAAACAACAGACTCCACGTTTTCTAAGGGCATCGTTCAGAACTAATTACAGCAAAGTCAAACATGCCTGCCATTAATTGTTATTTATGAGGGTGAATTAATTTTCAGGAAGTTGTGGGCTACTCTGAAATGTACACTGACCTTGGCAATAGGACACAGTAATGCATTCACACCTTTGGCAGATTTTATGCAAACTAAACTGAATATTTGATCATTTTTCCCTTGCCAAGGTTATATGGTTGGAGGTTTTTTTCTGTGACTCTTTGATTCTGTACGCTTTGTGGATGCCTCTATCCTATGACTTCCCCCTATGCTACAATACAGAGAAAGAGCTAAAATATACAGTATGTTCAGTAATCTGACAAAGTCCCAGTAAAAGTGAAGTTAAAGCAGTGTACAGTTACAAGAGTGATTTAAATCACATCCTCAGCACTTGATTGGACCTCTAAAAAGTGGACAGGGTTAAAAAGTAGGTAAATTTGATATATGAAATTTTCTTTTTTATAGTTTTATATTTTTAAATATGCACAATATGACTGGGGATGTTATCCGAAGGGTTTTCTATGTGTTTGGTTGTTACTGACAACACACCCGGGTGATGGAAATGCAACTGTGGTCATCTCTTCAGGGAGCGCAGAGGGTAACGAGGGATTGGGGTTGTAATTAATTTACTGCTAGATTACACTGGATAATGCCCGTATCATTACAAAGTTAGGCTGGCAGTGGTCTTAGTGTAGATAGTGTGGGACATGTGTCAATACACACAAGAAATACACATTTGTATGTTTGTGGGGGGTACTGTGGCCCTTGAGGCGTCCCTAAGTGGGAAATGGTGTTTGATTATAGACAAGCAGGTGTATGAGCAAACAGCTTGTATAAGTCAGTGAAACAAAACAGCTTGAGCATAGTGCTGGAAACTCATTGTTTGTTTCAGTGAATGTGATTCTTACACTAAAATGAGAAATGGAAAATTAAGAGGCTCCGCTCCACTAGCATCAAACTAAAGGTCATTAAGGGGAGTTTCATTAATCACAAAGGCTTACTCTACCATGCCAAAATGGTATATTTCTTGTATTATATTCAATCCTTGAATTTTTCTACAAATTTGTTGCAGTTCAATAAAAAGAATGGAGCTTCAGAAAAAGGTAGCTATTTTAGATGAAATGAAGAAGACTGAAGACCCACCCAATGTTTCCACCCAATCAAAACACATGCAGTGTTGCTGAAATATTGCTGAATCCACCACCACGATATGCACTGAGGACCTGTTCCAAGCAACACATTCCTTCAAAATCTTTTTTTTCATTTACATGAAAATTTACCAGCATGAAATAAAATGGCAATAAACTTTACCCATTTATCTTCCATAAATTTATGTTTTAACTTCTGAAAGTTTGCAGTTGGGTGGGAAAAAGTAAAAAAATCTCTATTATTATGGCAACTGTTTCTTCTTTTTTTAGGTTCAACGAAGCAGAAACATGAAGGACTCATCCGTCGTGAAAATTTGCACATTGCTCGGTCTGCGACATCCCGGCCCATCGCTGCTGCTTTAACTTGGACAAAAAGTTTTCAAGAGGAGCCTTCAGAGAACTTGAAAGCATCCCTGCATTCTGTCTGTTCTCTCCCTCTTTCCTGTCTTTTGATTTGCACTTGCACAAAGGCAGTCAAAATGCAAAAATGCTTGACCATTCAACAGGCGCTCTACCCTCTGCATAAACTTCTCGGTTGCCCCTTTGTCTGATTAATACCTTCATGTCTTTCAGGCTCTTCTCCCCACCCCAGCCCCAACCCCATCACCACCCCAGACAAGCCTTAGTCCTCATTATACACAGCTTCCACTCTAGTTCCCAAGATTAGGCAAATGAGCTCCCAAGCACAGTCTATAGACAGAAACTCGGACCCCACTCTCTTTTCAAAATCAGTCCTGACATTCACCAGAAAATAAGAAGCACTAAATAAGTACTATTTTGCTTCCTTGTATAATCTCATAGTCTCATTTGTTCCAAGCCAACATCATGGCAAGTGGCTGTTAAAATATACTTCATTTTTTCTTAAATCTACCATGATAATAAATTGAGAATGAGCATTCCTATTAATAACAATTGGACATTCTCAAGCAGAAGGGCAAATCCCTTTACAGAGCACAAAATGAAGACTCTTGAACAAAACAAATCACATGCAACGCAAACATTATTCAGCGCAATCGAATCACTTCCTGTCATTTCAAAAGCGGTAATTCATTATTGCTCATTTATTGTCCAACGATTGCCAGCACTTACTGAGAAAATTACAGAAAGAGACAAAAAAAAAAATTCACAATTGACCTACGGACAATTTCATGCTAACAAATAAAGGCTGTATTCAGTGAGTGTTAGTCATGCATTTAAATGGAACATCTATGTTTTGAATGACAGCAGCAGTCAAAAGGAAAATACCATATAAGACATGATTGGCCGTATTGTAAATTGCAAGTTTATTCGTTCTGGTGTGGGTTGTACGCATTCCATTTCCAATTTACTTCCTCAGCACAAGAAATATGTTAGCTGGGAAGTCCAATCCTTCCTTATCAGATAATGAAATCTCATATTCGGGAGTCCCATATCCCAGCTTGGACTGCATCCCAGCTACATAGCACAGTTACAGGAGGACACAGAATGATATTGAGCCTCAGACTGAGAGTTGATTATAGCTTTCCTTTCCCGCCCAGTACAGTCATAACATGAAGGATTGGTCAGCTGGAAGATGGTTAAAGGTCATGATCCAAACCAATGTGAGTCACTAGGAGTGAAAATATTTGGGAATCTTTGAGTTTAAAAATCAATTGAATAAGCTGCTGCCCATCTATTATACAAGTGTTTCCATTGGTCTCAGGGTTGTACCAGTCTTTCTGTCTGAAATGAGTACAGTTATGTTCGCTTCATAAAATGAAGAACTGCATACTCCTAGAATCAGAGCATACCCACTGGAATAAACCAGACTACACAACTGAGTATGAGTCATTTTGAGATAATCAAAAGGCAAATGCATCCCAATGTTTTCTTTTGTTGAAGATTGATCTGTCTTAATACTGTTTTTCTTTCGAGGCTTAACTTCATCCAAATTTTTCCATGTAGCAGGACACACTATATTGCCATTCACCAATTCATTTACTTGACTTGGGGGATTTTTCAATGCATTTATTATGAAGGAAAAATCTCTGATCTGAGCTGAGTTTTATGCATACAAAGAGGAACTTGTTAAATGTGGGCTGAAGTCATTGTGTCCTTGAGTTGTTTTTGTGAATTGCCACTAAAGGGGAATATATACCCTTTCACTTTGTTTAAACTTTGGGTTTTGCATGAACATACAATTGTGTCACAGCATTTCTAAAAAAGTTTGTGTCCTTCATTCAATTGTATTTTAGACACTGGCAATAAGATTACATCAGTAGTTGTTGCCGTGACTTCAACATCTTATGAACAGAATACATTATGTCACTTCGTGACAGATCATTGGAAACCGTTTGGAAAGGGGCAGGAACTCAAAAATACTTGGCAGGTGACTGGATGAACTACCTGCCATTCAAACTCTTTGCCTGTCAGGAGAAGAGTGATTTTTTTTTCTTTTTTTTATCATCAAGAAATAAAAAAAATGTCCAGAAATCCAGCTACCATGCAAAGGTAAAAAGTCAGCAGTGACTAATTCAAAAAAGCAGTCCTGACATTGATAAAACAACTTCTCCATCTTCTTGGCATTAACCTCGATCTACATTCCTTCCTTCTCTCCTACACATGAAAAGGACCAGACACTCCTTGACACTTGCTCCCAATTTATCCCGCTTGTGTGAGCTAATCTGGAAAAAAGGGGAGGAAAACTCATTGTCTAATGGCTTCATGAATGGTATTTTGCTAAAATTCAACAGGCATGCAAAACGGAGACATGGACGTGAGGTTTGGGAAAGTAAGGATGGGATATGTGTAAGCTGTCCAACAAATCTCTAGCTTTAGCTGCATTTGTTTGGTTTATATTTGTCTGGTTTCATCCTTGTAGAGTAAGACATGACATGTAGTTGGCAGGTAAAACTTAAAGCTTAAATCCACTTCACTACTGCTTAATGCAGGAAGGTGCTGCAGCCCTTTCAAACTTGAAAAGAAGTGTGAATCCTAAGCAGGCAGCCAAGATAATAACAATTCATCATACATAGCTATTGGTCCGATCCAAGCTGGAAGACAGCCAAAACAGCACTTTCAAGAGAGAAAAGACACCTTTGCCTTTTAAAGGAGCCATAAATCCCTTTGATTGGAGTTAAATGCTTTCATTCTGTGGATACTGGCTATTACACCGAGCAGCGTGTAAAAGGGGGGAGAGATCATTCAGAAACAGCAAGGTACTCAACTAATGTTCATTTTAGATGAAGTCAATATTAGACTAAATGTGTAGAGCAGTACAGCAGATCAGAGGCTTTTGGAACCTCTGGAAACATGACCATGCATATTTTCAATAGGCGGCAAGTGTCCTGGGGAAACATATTGTCAAAAGGAAGATCAGTGCCTCTCTTCACCTTGGTTCTCTCTGGATATACTTGGTAAACCCAATCTACTCACTACCTAATGTATTTGACATATTGAGGAAATTCTAATCCTTACCTTACATTGAACACTTTGCGGGGAGAGAAAACATTTTTTTTAATGTGGGTCAATGTCAGCATGAGGCAACATCAGCATCAGTGTTCTTCCTGCAACTGCTCGGGAACAAAGAGATGGCGCAGGTTGCATCCAGGGTTCTTTCACTGGAGGGAAACACTGTTTCTTGGCTGGACCATTGAGGTTATTTTTAGCATCTGCTTATTGCAGCAGAGCTCCACCAAAGCTTGGACCAGAAAGATGGCTTTTTGGGAAATTTTGACACCACAAGACTCCTGAAAGCTTAGATTGCATTGGTATTAGTGACAGAAAAATGTACTGGCAATCACTAAGCCGATAGCGAATCAGTCACTTACTACCAACATCAAACTTTCACTTTAATTGCATAGAGTATGCATCAGATACTAATAAATACATAATACACATAGAACACAAAAAAATGTAAAATGATTCTAATGTACTTCTCTATTTTTTAAATATATATTTACATACTCCAGTGTATAGGTAGCCTTGTTTCATGTGTCAGACATGTACATCAAGAATGATGTATTTACTGTATTTATTGAACAATCATATACGAGTGGGGTCAAAGCTCTGTTTTCCACCTGTCTCTTGTTACTGTCTGTGTTTATTTTGCAATAAAGACCAAAATGAAATCAAGGACCGTGACTTTTTCAGTGTCTGAAATGAGGCTGAATGAGCAATAATTCTATAAAAGCATGATTGCGTTCAATTGTTGAATGCATAACACACCAATCCACCTTCCTCTCACATCAATAGGTAGACTAAAGCTGCAGAGACTTCAGAACAGTGTTAAGGACAGGTGTTGCAGGTATCTGATTATTTATAGCATAATGTGCATAATGTGTAATTACTTTAATTTCTATTTAATGCAGTCACTATGGGAAAATGGTTCATGACATTGATCGTTTGTATTTATGGTAATATATACTTTATAAAAGGACAGAAGTAAGCAAGTAATCCTTGATTTGTCACCTTTTGACAGGTTCCCCTTAATGAAAAGCGTGGATGGTAACTTATTTTCTTAGTTAGACAGCTGAATTACTGTTATCTGGCTGAATGACTTGTTGATTAGCTGTCTGGGACAACAACAGTCTCAAGCACAGCCACTACAGATGGTCCCTCCCATTTCTAAACAGTACAGAAATCAGCAGAGCAAAGACACTCTGGTCTCACTAGGAAATATATTGAGCCCATCAACAGATCAAATCTCTGCAGTAATCTGTAGATTTTCTTTCAGAGGATCATAAACATGTCAGTCTAAGTGTGTCTATCTGTTCCAAGAAGTGCATGATGTGAGGCAATGATTAAGCAGAGCCAGCCAAATCCTCCCGCCAAGCTGCTCAAAGTTGACATGAAAGCAGCTCTGCACTGGAAAAACAAGAACAGAGTTCCTTAAGTTAACCAGACATGTCACTTACTGTATTAAAAAGGGGAAAAAAAGAAAAGCCAGAACATGCTGAGTACAGAAATTATAGGGCTATATTTCCCCTTGTTGTTTATTTGCTATTGTCGAGGGATGGTGCTCTCCTTTTAAATGCTTATCCATTTTTTAGTCTATCTCCCACTCTATCCATCCACCTCCCTATCTACTGTACATATCTATCCATTAACTGTTTCAGTGCCATTGATGTAATACGAAGTCAAAGTGTTTGGTTTTTTTTGTTTTTTGTTTGCAGCTGGTCACTAATCATGGTCTCCTGCAGCCTGTGAGTAATGTAAGGGCTTATGTGATTTTTAGTCGGGACACAAAAGAGTTAACATGCGCCACAGAGATCAAAGCAGGAAGTAGAGACAATTGCATTTAGAGACCAAAACAAACGGATTCTGTACAAAAAGTGGTGATATTGGTAAAAATGGCCTCTACTCTCATCCACACAAAACAAGAACAAGAACAAGGTAAACACAAATGGTTTTTTTGGGGGGTTTTTTCATGATGAAATAGAGAGTCTTTTCTTTCATTTGAGCTTCTCTGTGTTTTCCGAGACATGGTACAAAATATTTTGTGGGTCTTGAAATATGACTGAAAAATGGACAAAAATGCTGGCACAAGGCACTTTGGATTTTATAAAATGGTTAAACAGTAAAAATGGAGCAATTTCCTGATCCCCCTCTGGCCTAGTGGGCTCAACCATACATATCGCCTGCTAGCCATGGGCAATTAAAATGACACATGCGCACAAGAAAATCTTTGATCGCGAACTAGTGAGAATATGGCAACGACAAAGTTCATGAGCTCAAGTGCACCAAACAGGATAAAACTACAAAACTACACATTGATTTAATTAAATGAGCAGTTTCAGTCTTTGTTTTATTTGGTAACTACAAATAAATCATTTGTATAGTGGAAGTAGAAATTGACTTTGATCAAGTAGATTTATGAAAAAACGCGTTTAATCTTGCTAGCATCTCCGAAAGGCAAATAAAAGATCTCTACTTCAGTGCTTGCCATATCAGAAATTGTATGTTTATATCTCATAAATCTCCTCCAATGGCGGTGCTAAATGTTTTAACTCCCTCAGCTGTGTAATACATGTAGATTACCTGCTTACCTCTCCAGACTAATTGCAGAGAGGAGGACATGTGTTGATCATGACAAGGTGTGATGAACTGACATCTAAAATCCCCCCAACAAATGCACACCCACATCTGCCTCTCTAGCGTCTAGAAATGACCTAAACCACACCAGCTGAGCCCATCTCCTGAGCTAATAAAAGGACACACATAACGACTGAGAATGAATGCTGACCTATGCATTCTTAATGAGGAGTTTATGTACGATTTTCCTCCCCTGCAGTTCTTGCAGTAAACTTGTGTGTCGTTATAATATATTGCTGAGACTCCATCTTGCCAAGCATGGCTTCAATAATCAGCACATTAAATGCTGCTGCTGACAAGGAAAGACAGTTGTGTTGCAGTTAATTCTTGATTTTGCTCTCCAACAAAAATATGTGATTATTGTTTGCAGTGAGTCCCTCGACCTAAGTCGAGTACATGCAGTGTGTCTGAGTCCACTGATCAGGGAGCTAAAAGGAACTAATGAGTCATGCTCTACTGATGGATCTGCTCTGTGTGACGGTGTTTTAAGGAAAGGGGGGGAGTAGAATTTAAGATTTAACCCCCACCCCGGTCACATTTCCGACCAAGATGGAAGACAACAGGGAACGTGTCACGGCAGGTTAATTCACTCTGGGAAAGAGCGTGTTTACCAGCCCTGTTATCTACATGCTGAAGCAATGCTGCTTGCATGAGTGAAAGATCCTCTGTACAGATGGTCTTCATTGAAAATCACATCCAACTCCTACTCAGCCGTGTAAACTCCTGTTGGCATTGGCTGAGGGGATGTAAAGCCACATATAAGTACAGTAGCAGAGAGCAATTTGGCCCATTCCTTCATATCCTGCTTTAAAAAACGGTCCATCCAATCTTGCCCACTGCAACGTGAATAATCAACCTTGATTCTGATTGTGCTGTGATTTGGCAAACTGATCGAAAATACAGAATATGTGCTAGGAAAAAGCATGGGAACAGGGACTTCAACTGAATCAGACAATCAGTATAAAGGAGATGAAAATGTGAGGGGAGTGGAAGATGGAAAACAACATGTTGGGTACTGTTTTCTATTTGAATGATGATCACAACACGAGCCCTGCTGTATGCTGCATATACAGTATAAATGACAAGAAATCACTTCCTTTATTGCAACTCTTCCTGCCTGACAGCAGCCTGGAAAGGAAACACAAAATAATCTTGGCTGTAATGCAACAAGTTTGACTGTTTGCTGTGAGTGCTTTTTATTCCAAAAGATAAACATAAATCTAGCAAAGAAAAATCCTGTATACTGCTCTGCAAATTCAAGATAATTAGTCAAAATGAAACACACACAAGAAGAAAAGCTGGTGATTCAAACAGGGATTATCTACTGTGGTGTAGTTCTTGCTACTGAGATTGTATGGAGGAACTTCTGCTGACTATTCATCAACTTCACAAGAGGCTTTTTAGCTGAAGCAAACTGCCGCCATAAGACATCTGCCAAAGGCCTGGCTCTCATTTGAAACTGATTATAGATTGAAAAAATTACAGTAAGGGGAAAAAAAATGCCAGTTGTTTGTTAAGTAAGAGATCAAATCCTCTGCAGCAGAGAGCTGGACACCATGACATCATTGAGTTTTAAGTGCAAATGGGTGATTGGGGTTCAATGCAAATCTTGATTAATGTCATCTTTTCGTGGCTAATCATCATTTGCTTTTCCCTCCTGCTGTGCATGGTATCTGTAATATGATTATTGTGACATTTGAGACAAGTGCCTAAAGAGCAATTACAACAATTGATTAAAAAAATCTACATCGACATCAAGTTGTTCTCTCGACAGATAGGTCCACCTATACACAGTTCTAACATACAGTTGTAGTCTCAACATACAGTAGGTGATGGTTTGGGAATGTAACTATTGTATTGTGTTGAAAATGGGACACTCATTTTGTGTTACATTAAACTATGCTGCAGTAGTTTAGTGCCGATCTTGTCATGTAAATTAACTTTATTATTCCCTTTTCTTACCCGACCAAGCTGACATAAATGTATTCCACAGCAGGTCAGGTACCTCCACTTATTATACTGTACATCCAGCCATGATTTGCACACAGCCGATTCCCCAGTTGACCTCCATGAAAGCGCTAGCCACGGTTGCTGAGAAATATGTGATGCAGCTGCAAAGCTTGGATATAATGAATGTCTGTTCTCTAAACCCAACCACACTTTGCTTCTGACACAACCTTGCACCTTCTCCAAAGTATATCCCAGAGGACCAATTCACTGTGTCAACGACGCAGAATAACCCCCCCACCCCGCCATCCATTTCTACAGCCTCTGCTACCTTCGCGCTCCTACGCTCAAAACAAGTCAGAGGTTAGCCACATTGCTAGAAAATGGGTGTGAATGCACAAGCAGTGCTTTCTATCTCTGCTGAGATGTCCTTGAGCAAGACACTGATTCTCATCTGCTGCAGCAGGACCTGTTCAATGGTCGTCAGCTTGTACTGAGATGTTAAAGTGGACGCACAGCACATAAAACCTTCCCACAGAGCATGTTTTTTGGTTGGAAATGAGAGTTGAGCATTGATCTGGGCTGTGGCTGCAGTGGGAGGACCAGAGATAGAGCTTGGGAGGAAGGTCGGGACTAACCCAGGAGAGAGCCAGGCAGGGAGGAATGAGGCTTGGACTCTGAAGGGAGGGATGTGGTTAAGACAGCGCTGACTGAGGCCAACTGAGGCTGGGAAAACAGCAAAAAAATGTAAGTTATTTATCCACGTACTTAGCAGGTTTTAGTGAAAACACATGAAGACATGTCCCAATGTGACAGAGATAATTACTTCTTCAGTGCAGTTTCACTTCTTTTTTGAATTCAACTGGAAAACAGACCAAGAAAAAAAGAGCTGTCCATTTCTTTTGCCAAGATAATACCACTCCATTTCAAAATCTATAAACAAGGCTTCGGTGGATGGTAATTAAATTATGTCATGGATGATTATTTTAAGGGAAACATTTAAGTTTTAAGAGAAAACGAGTAGTTTAATTGGACTGTTTTTGCCTGGAAATAAAGTTGCTTGAATAGAGATGAAAAGCACCAAAGAGGTTTTGAGCCAAGTAAGATTTTGAGAAGGAAATCAAAACAAAGACGGACTGTTGCAGCCTAAACCAAGAGCTCCGTAAACACTCAACATCTGCTGTAAAATACTTGAGCATGACATTATTAATCAAGCACTGTTTGCATCTTAAAAGTCCTCAGTCTTGGCCAGTGGCTTGTCTTTGAATAAAACCTGATGAAGAGCCTCTCTGCGTGCTACGTCGGGTAGAATGATGGTTTCAGACAGCCCATTAACCGCCTCAATTAGACCTGCTGGTTCTCACCTCCTCTTCACTCCCTGTGAAACGGACTTAACTCTTCCTCTGTGCAGCTGTGCACGGTGTCTGACACACGCTTGAGTGAGAAAAAAAACCCTAACACCATTCACCGCACACATCTGGTACTGCCTGACTGACGCCTTAGAAAAAAACAGCACATATGTTTCTTTATGGCCACAGGCACAATCATGTCTCTACTGACAACCCAGCAAAAGGCCCTTAAATCATTTGGCACCGGTAAAGTCCTAATCCCAGAGACAGGGCGACAGGTAATGTGTTTCCACGAAGTGGTGCATTTCTATTCAGGCTCTCAGGCTGTTAATGGTTCACATTAGCGATGGGGATGACAGGTGGCGGATGGTCAGAGAAAGAAAAGCGGGTGAAGCTGTTTTCACGGGACAAACCCGTAGGCAGGACAAAGACGGTAAAGGCGGCAGCAAATGTGCCATTTTGAAATTGGGCATGTGAAGCTATAGAGATTGAGCTGTTGAGAAATGCCCTCCAGCTACCTAACATGAGTGTAAGCAACAATGAAGGAGAGTTCAGCACACTTCTTTTGTCAGATGAAGGATTATGAACTGCTGTGAATTGGTGGTCCAACCATTTTTGCAGCCACTGAAAGGCAAAAAAACTTGAGAATTACTGTTTCCTTTTGGCCTGTTAGTGCTGAAGTAATCACTTTCTGAAATCTATGACCTGACTCTCCCTTCATGCTTAAATGACCATTTATTTAAGAATAATGACTAGACTGCTTCCTCAGAAGTAGTGGGGCAGTAAATGCATCAGGGCACATGGTGTAGTATCTGTTTGCATCTGCTAGGTCAGTATGGGCGTCCTACAGAGGACTATAAATGGTTGATCTGGCGCAGTAAGCCATCAGGTGTCCATCAGTACATAAATGGCCTGACTGCTTCCTCAGTGTCACTCTGGGTGTCATTTTAAGCAGGAATCCAACTTTTCTGCAGCAAATCATCTGTATGGCGTTTGAAAATTATTCATTGGGTTTGTCAATGTCATCTAAATTTAGCACTTCAGTAAACACTATTTTAAATTCATGTTGCGTGGTCCATCGTTGACATTCCAACTTCAAGTTATAAGTGATTTTTACAGACTTTTCAAAATGAATGTCTTTCTTCAGACATTAAGTTGGTTAGGTTTGTACAATAAACTACAGAGGTGTTGTGAATGAGTGTTTGAACACCAGTGTCCTTGGTGAAAGTCCAAGGTTCTTTGAGTTACCAATCTTCCCTACATGATTTGTCATTGATTATACTACCAGGTTCATGCTTGAGTGGATTACTTACAAATAGATATTGTGGAAATAAATTACAGTGCATTACGTTTCATTGGTATTGCTATGAAAGGTTCATGACAGTCTGGTTTGGAGTTCTGACGATACAGCTCACTACCCACAGAAATTATCTTCATAGCTATTTTCAACCTTATTTCCAGCAAGACACTGCCAGTTGCCATAATCTTTACTCAACAAAATGACACTGAAGGCTGCTTGTAACCTGCCTTAGGCTGTACAAGAATGAGAAGGAACACCACTTATTTCCTTCAGTATGTGCGAAGTACTGTGATAAGACATAGAGGAGTAAAGTATGACGGCAAAATATTAGCTGAAAGGCCATCTTTACCCTGACCTTGTGTTCACACCTCCTCTCGACTAATCCAGCTTCAGGCCTCTGGTTTCCATGTTAATGCCTTAACTCCAAAAAAGCCTGACGGCCCAAACCTGCAGGTGTTGGGTTTGAAATAGTGTCGACAGAAGTGTTCATGCGTGTGTGTGTGTGTGTGTGTGTGTGATACCCAGACAGAAAATGAGCATGTTAGTATCTGTGAAATAGAGATTAGCATGTGTTCATGCCAAAAATCTGTCTGTGAAGAGGAAAACCACTAAACACTTATTACAGGTTTCAATTTCTATTTCTGAAAAATAGGACGTATTACTGCAGGCAGTAAGATCAGAGGAAAATCCTTTCTTTGCCTAATACTGTTTTTACTGGTTCTCATGGTGGGGAGAAAAGTTAAAGCACATATTAAAATGACCCAAAGCCTTTACATTTTGCTCAGTAAGCTAAGTCAAAACAACAATTGCCTCTCTCTTTGTGTTAAAACTGTTGAATTCAGCATGCATGGATTTAAATGATCTCTCTCCGTGTATTCCTCTTGTTTAGCCACCAAGCAGACGCACATGTGTGTTCACTAGCATGAAGCAAAAATCTGTTTATGAGCGTGTGTGTGTGTGTGTTTGGCAAGGTGAGAGTCTATGTCAGCAGAGAGCTGATGTCCAGCTCTACCTATTCCATCTCTCAGCACTGTGGCAGGTTCAGAGCACTGCACAACCCCCCAGAAACGCACCGCTGCCAGCCGGGGCGTCACACTGCTGAGGACAGACGGCTAATCCCAAACATGCTTTTTCAATCTCTCCAACAGGCAGGCTTCTTGACAGCAGCCCCATCACACTACAGTGTGCCTGTCTGACCACTACAGAGTGTCAAACCATTTCTAAAGGAAAGCAGCTTGAAAAGTGCTCAGAGGAGGCGAAAATCAGGCTGAGGCGCTGCAGCAGCTGTCTGGTTTTGGGGTTCATTCCCTGCTGAGGCCACCCGTGCTACAAACATATTTGTTCCCTGATGTTACTCTAAGGCTCTTTGGATAAAAGCATCCACAGCCTGGCATATGTTTGCAATATACTTTAACTTACAAAAGTTGTGTTTTTGTACACAGCTCAGTGGCTCAAATAGCTATAAGGCTGTAGAAACCAACAGTAGAGTGGTGAAGAATAAATAGCTTTCCATGCAGATAAAGTTAAAAAGCAGCAGCAAAGCAACAGAAGAGATTAATGAGGCATTAATGAAGCCAAACATTAGCTGGTTTCAGCTTTTCAAATGTCTGTCTCATGACAGTGAACTGGATATCTTTAGGTTTTGGCCATTTAAAACTAAAATTGTCACATTTGAGAGTTTTTTTTTTGTAGACACAGTAATTAATCAAATAAGAAAAGAGTGGCAGATTAATCAATAATGAAAATGGGTACATTTTAACTAGAATAGATGTCTTTCTGTTGTTTTAGTTTCGTTAAAAAAAAAAAAATAAAATAAAAAACACTGTCCAAATTAGTGAGGATTTGATGTGAGCTTGAAGAAAAAATGTCCACTAATACCAATGTTATGACTGTTGGCTTGCTTGTATCTGAGCGTGCTCAGTGCTGCAGTTTTCTCTGTTGCTACAGTGCTTCTTCTGAAGTAATAAACAGCAACAAAATACAGACCAAATATAGCAACGCTTCATTTTATCTATCTTATTTCTAGCTTTTTGTACCTTTATCTCTCATATTTGCTCTCTTCTTTAAGACTCACATAAAAGACATGATGGATTGTATGCATGTATAGTCGGTGAAATATGAGACAATCTGTGGTTCCTTTATTGACGTCCATGCCTGTTTGTATTATCTGCAGAAGAAATACCTATTTGGTTTGTATGAATAATAACATTCTACATGTTTAACCCTATCATATGGCATTAGTTTCATTTAAGGGCCTCAGCTGGATCTCTGTATTGATTTCACAGGCACAACACGCCTCCTGAGATTCTCCATGGATTTTCCAGCTGCCCTCCCAATTGATCCATTGTGATTTCTATCCGAAAGGCCCTCCAGAGTCAGGCATGGAAACAGTCATCATTTCACCATCTCCTTATATAAGCTACCTGGCTCCTGTTTTGTAAGCCACGTTACCTCATGGATGTATTGTGATTCCAGACATTGTTTTATTGACCCTCGAGGACGTGTATGGGCCTCTTTGGCAGCTCCATAGTCGTGGTCTAGTCTAACGTTTCCTGCTGCAAATCTTGAACAGGTTTGAAATTAGAATAAAATAACAATGAACTGTTAGTTGAAAAAGAGGGGAACAAGATGTTATTGCATTAACAAGAGCTCTTGTAAGTGTAAGAGTGGCGGATGCTGCTGATTGCTCCCCACACTAGATCCACTTTCAGACACTTTCAAGTGATTATGTAAATTCAGGTAAGCTTTCTCTGCCCAAATGGTGCCTTTATCACCAGTTTTGCTGAATATGAAACAGATGAATTGTCAATTGATGGGATCCATAAACACAATCATAAGGGTATAATCTTTGTTGAGTCTAGGTTATTGATTTTGGACCAGTAAGCCGAGGTAGACTGATTACAGAGGTATGAAGCCAGATAAAAAATACATTTAATCAACCTAAATAATGCTTCAGCAACATGGTAAAACCATGGTGTGTGTGCTCCATCTGCTACGATTCTGTTGATATCTATTGGCAACTTTAGAAAGAGACATATCACTCATAATAATTGATAATAATGCCAATGATTTGTCAAAACAAGTACAAAACCATGGCAATTGTCAGCTAGCTGATATTTTCTAGCAAAGGTTGTGTGAACCACTTTTACTTAAAGATGTAAACAGCTATCATGTACTGTAAATTATCAACTCACTTAGTAAATTCTTAAATTAGCATTCATCTGAAGTCATCAGTTCTAGGTTAAAATGTAATCACCATGCTACAACTCAGTCTGAGAGCTGTGTGGGGAAAAAACAACAATAAATTTTACTCAGTGACACAGTAAAACTAGAAGTAGCTCCTGTGTGGATTTTAGTTTCAATTCATATGCTTTTCTTATTTCTAATGTACCCTCTGGGAATTAATCTTATTGATCTTATCTTATATTAGGCCATGTCTTTAAAACACAATTTCCATCATGGTTTTAAATTTAAATTCAGGATGCTTATTTCAACCTGAGCCTAAAGGAAAAAAAAGAGTATTTCCACTTGTTTGCCTCCACTTACATGATTTAGCAGTCAAAAGTCTTTTTGCTTATGACTGCATAAATATATACAGTAACTGCGTAGATCAGCTAACATGCCCCTTTCTCAAAACACTGCTCAGTTCAGGGTGTAAAGTGAAGTGTCAGAGTGTTGTACATGCAGCGTATGACAAACAAGGAGAGAATGTCATTAAGGACACACTGCTCTCTGGTGAAGAGTGTAATTGTGGTGTCTCAGGCAGTTCCCAGTAGATCAGTACCTCAAAGTTAAAATGAAAATTGCACCCTTGTTGACAATTAGCAATTGTGGCCTAGCAGTCTTTGGTAATTGGACAACAGTCAATTAAGCACTCAGTTGTGATGACCCTCACCTTTTCACAATCCTCCACTTTCTGTATTTTTAGAAAGAAAGTGAATTTCTGTGTTCCAGCAACATCTGTTTTCTGCTATGTTAAATTTAGTCACTTATTTCAGACATATATCCAGTTCAGTTTTACAAGCTTCAGCTTCTGAATGTAATGTCTAAATGAATGTATAAAAACACAGAGTGAGCTGCAGCTCCGTAAAACCAAAGTCACAGCCAGAGGCCAAATCAGTTAATTGCCTTGTGTTAATTCCCTATTCTCCAAGCTAATACAATTATGAGTGAATAGAAACCAACTATCACACTTTAGGATACAAAAAGTAATTCTCTCTCTTTCCTTCCCTCATTCTGCTTTTTAAATGTCACACCCTGTTTAATCTATTGAATTTATTCATGAAGTGTCTTACAGTAACTGGGAGATGGAAAATGTACCTTTCTGCTTCAGTTATCATGCTTGAAATAGTTATTCTGCCTTTGTTTCTCCGCAACAGAAAATATTTTTTTATTTAACAGCATAAGATAATCCTTTAGTCATCCCACAGATGGGGAAATATGCATTGTTACATCAGCAAAGTGAATAGTGCAATATTACAAGGAGGGCCTATAAAAACTGAGAATAATCATCAGTAGAAGAAAACCAAGTGGAAAAAGCTAAGGCACCATATATGTATAAGTGTAAAGAATAGTGCATGTCTAGGTCATAAAATATGAAAGAAACTTTACAAAGTAGCTGGTTTGACGATGATGAAGTACTAAAAGCTTACAAAAGCCAAATCATATGGTAAAGAGTATATATGTACATGAGCATAAGAAGATAATCTGAATAGGGAAGCTCGATCTATCTCTATTATGGCTGCTGGACCTGTGTCACCAACACAAGACAACAGTCATCAGTCAGAGGACAGCAGCAGCAGCAGTGCTTTACTAATCAGACAAAACATGTCTGCTCACTGGCAGCACCTCAGCAGTGGTTCTCTCTGTCCGAGTGAGACCGATAGACATTTTCAGGTCTGATGGCAGGAGACTGGGCTTTTTGTCAGCTGTGTCTGCTACATGTTGGAGCTTAGCCAGAGGGGGAAAAGAAGAAAGACAACAAATCTGTTACCAGCTTTTTTCAGCCAGAGACGATGATGCACACATAACTACCCGCAAAAACGGTCAATGCCAGCGCAGACTAAGACGATACTGCCGAGGGGTGCGGGGGTGTGTGGGGGGGAGGGGGTCCTGCTGTTGATATGGGCCATGGTGGACAGACGGTGTGGGTCAGAGAGAAAGAATGGAAGAGGGGGAGAGAGATGGACAAAAAAAAAAAACAAAAAGGCAGATGTCACGTGTGGTCCAGAGTCGCTGATAGATGTGATGTGCAGCGCAGAACGCAGGCAGCGGTTCAGGTAGAAAAGACTTCCCTTTGTGATGCAGATGCCAACGCAATCAGCTCCGCTTTGTCTCGGCCGATGGGCTCCGCTCCCGGGGACATTGTGAGCCAGACACTAATCCGGTGGGTTTGTGTTCTCCGGGCGCGCTCATAAAGGCAGTGTCACAGTACCTGGGGTGTTTGTGGATGGGGGTCTCTGAAACGAGGTCTGACCTCTCTCAGGGTACACTCTCCCTCCTCCTCCTTCGTCTCTCCCTCTCCCTGCGTCCTAGCTCAGTCACTGGCCTTGCTGGGTGGAATATTATAAGCGCCATATTGTTAATGTGCATGACTCAACAGTCACATGAAGGATGTGACAGGAATAAGGGGTCACATTAATCAGTTCATCTCTGTCTTTTGAGTCACTTATTGTTTTCAGACTTGATGAACAACAGTTTTTTCTGCCGGGATAAAAAGAGGACACATAAAGTGGCAAAGACATAAAACACACTGATTCCACATAATAGAGGAGTCTTCTGTCAAATTAAAGAGGCTGCACAAACAATTCAGATGGCAAATTAGGCCTCGATGTTGCAGGGCTATTTTGATTGTGAGTTTCCTGTTATGAATAAAAATACATTTGTCCCCTAATGATATTTATTCCCAACGGGTTGGGATGAATCAGGCTCTTCATAATAAATATGACTTACCAAGAGACTGCACATTACCAATTAATGTGCTAATTAAGAGAGCAGGATACAAGAACATCCTTGATCTAGATTCCTGTGTGAAGTAGCAGAGACGTTACATGGAGGTAATGAAAACGTCACATTCAAACTTTATTCCACAGGATTGACTACCTGAATCCATTAATAACATGTAACATAATAACTGGTACATAAAAATATTCCTTCTCTTAGAATAACAAAGACAACCTGAGCTACGCTGTTAAGCTCAAGCTTATATTATGCCATATTATGCACTATAACACTGTGATAATAGTCTTAGTCACACCACGCTGTTTTCCAGCAACATACTGAAACAATTACAGTCCTCCAATCAAACGACACACCTATCCTTAAAGCACCGCAAGAAAAACAAATCCCAAGACCCCTGATTCACTTGATCCTCACTAAATAATACATTTCTACATAATACATCTTTTCACCATTCATAGCACACAGTACCTCCAGTGTTATATAACAACTCAGCAGTGTGATGTGGGAAGAGATTGGGTTGTGCATGACAAAGCCTCGCACAAAATTCCTTCAATGTATGCAGGTACAACATTTTGATTACATATTTTACTAATATCAGAAAAGTTTAGACAATCAAAGAAAACATTTCAAAGTCAGTTTGTGTATTATTTTACAATTAACTTCAAAAGGAAAGCAACATTTTATGCACTTTGAGGACACATCAAATGCAAAAAAAACATTTGAACAACTACCATTTACCCACCATGCTTTTGTAGGATATGACCAACCCTAATATTAAATGAAAGCTTTTTATCTTTGCGTTGTGACCATGGATACATATACACAGTATTTGGAGGCGCTAAACAAATGGAAAAATCATCTTCTTCCCATGGGTCTTCTGTTTTTATCTATCATATTTCCACTTGTTATAAAAAAAAATTACAATTTACAAAAAATGCACAATAATTCATAACAAAATTACATTTTTACTGTTAAGAGATATTGCATTTTAATTCAATTCAATTTTAATTCAGTCTTTAAAATGCACCCAAAGAGTCTAAAGTACTTCATATGCTTTTAAATGAACCCGCTGTTGATGTCATGGGTTACGACGACGAGGAAGCCAAAGAAAGACTTGAAACACCTGTTGACTCTGAAAATATTTTCATTTTCTGATAGCATCAAGTAGCGGCCATATCTAACCAGCTGGTCTCTGCAAACTAAACAGGCCTGATTACAGACCAAAGAGACAGAAGATTAAACACCTGTTCTTTTTCCAAGAAGCTATAAATACCAAATGTCACTCTAAAAGCAGTTCACCTCCACTAGATGCAAATTAGTGATACGGGGCATGTGAAAACAAAGTACCACAAGCACACAGTACACCTCCATATATTAATAGTTAGAGCACTCAGTGCAGTGTCTGTGGAGGTTGTGTTGTGTGGTGCAGCTCCATTTTGCCTTCTTTTGTCATTTAGTAGGTTTTACTGTGTTTTTTTAAGTATAGAAGTATTTCCCAGTGTGGCTCTTAAACTCAGAGCTTGAGTAAACTGATCCTTCCACTCTTAACTCCATAGTGCAGTCATGGCAGTGAATGTAAGCAAACGTAACTCAAATGTCATACACAATCCAAGCTAGTGGATCTGTGGGACCATGCTATTAAACAGTCGTGGTGTGTATACATTAAAATAATTGTAACAACAGCCCACATCAACCTGTTGTACAAACCTGTCTGTGATAAACAAATGAGTTGTGTTGTCTTACTCATATTTTCTCATAAGCCAGTGACATGCTGGTGCTATTAATTGCACCACGCTTTGTTTTAGTGAAGTGTAATGCTGTCAAGAATGAGGGCTTAAAAGTACCAATGTGGCTTGTTAAAAGCCTTTGCAGAGCCGTACAAGTGACATCCTGAGGCTGTGTTAGTACTGCTTTAATATCGTTTTGAATCCACTCCATTATTGGATTTATTACAGGATATATATATATACCATTTCCAGATTCATAGTTATATTTTGGGTTCACATGTTTGCATGCTTTAATGTTCAAAACCCCTTTTCTTTGTAACCGTCTATGCCTACATGCCTGTATTCACCCTGTCTGAGACACATTTTTAGCGCCTGTCTCTTTAAGACGGGGTCTCTGATTTGGCTTTCAAGAAAAATATGGTGCACCTTTGCAAATGTAGTTCTCAAGCTGTGGGTGATTTCTGATGAGTCTGGATGTGACAATGAAAGAGGAGCCATATCTGAATGGCTTGTCAAATCTGATGTTTTCAGCCCAAAAATACTGACTGGGTTGTCTTATTTCAGTCTTTGGGTTGGTAATGTGCTCCAGATAGTCAAATGTATTTGGACAAAGACTGAAAAACTGAAAAAAATGTGTTTTTTGATATGTTCCAAAGCTAACATGTTAGCATCACCTCCAGAGGGCAAATATGTGTAGATTGGAACAAATGAAGAGTTGGCTCATGACAACAGACCACAGGAGTGAAACAGCTGAAAGCATGGAAACAGTGTTGAACACTCCATCATGTCTCGAACTGAATCCTCAGTTAAATTGGTTGAACAAAGTTAGAGCCAGGAGCAACATACGCAACTGTTTTGCTTGCAGAGCCAGCTGGGAAACAAACCTATAACACTGAAATCCCACATGTGGAGCTTTTAACAAAGCCAATTTAAAGAAATCACATTTTTTTTCATTCTTAACTTTCAGATTATAAACACTGCATCTTTGGTATATACTTGAACCTCTAGTAATTTCACCAGCCACTGGGTGTAATACAAAGCAGCTCAGTACCAGCGTCGGTAACCTTATGCAATGCAAAATTTTCATAAGCAAACCAGTGACACTGCTGCCTTAATCTCACCCTAAAGGTAGCCATAGATGTCTCCGAAATGTGACACCCCCCTTCAAGTGAAACAACTAGTACCAGCACTAATTGAAATTTTGCATGCAAAGTGACAATGCCTGGGCCCTCGGCAGCATGGATTAAGGCTTGAATAGAGACAGATTCTTTGTGAAAGCCTACTGTGGCGGTTGGCGTGCCGGCCAGCTCCCTGCATCTGCTCATTGGTGGAGTGAGAAAACACTGGATTGTATATGGTCGCTCATTTTACCTATATCTAATCCCATTTTGGAGCCCACCTCCGTCTGTCTTTTGTTACTCTTCCACAAAACATAATGCTTCCATGTTACACTTGTACGTCTATTCCTCACAATGCCGGTCAAAAACGGCGGCTGGATTTACACATGAAAACATCTTTACCAAAGTTGGCAGAATTAAAAAACATTAACAATCACGCTGTGCCTTCAACTGGCTTCTATTTTGAGAGAAAATGGTATGGATAGGGATATGCAAAATACAAACGTAATATATGTGATTTGCTAAATTAAATCACATCACAAAAAAAATGTTGTTGCAAACTTTAATCTCCAGCGCTCAACAGAAATCTGAAGGAATGCAGCACATGCTGAAATACAATCAAATCTGCTCGACATTTTTTAAAGAGTGCATGCTGTGATCTCAGTCTGCTCCACCATCCTCTACTGTGGTTTATGTCCCATTATGTTTCCTTCACAGACAAAGACAAAAGAATGTTGCATCAAAGCCATCTATCATCCTGCTGACTCCAACAACAACTAGCATACAAGTGTGGAGGAGGTTGTTATTGCGTCATAGCAACAATCCTCCCAGAAAATGTTTGCACAGTACACACTGTAAAACCACAACAGAGGGGGCGGTGTGGGGTCGCAAAAACCAAATGATCCGTCTAGTAAATTTCATCTCCTCCCAACAATACAGGCTAGTACAATTTTATGGCTGTGTCTGAATCTGAGAATATCCACTCAACAGAATTAGATGAGCGCTGCTCTTAGCGTGGCTGTCAACTGAGCACTGATGACAATGAATGGGTAAACTAATGAAGGGATAAATCCACAGTGTGTTTTCATAGACATGTTTGACATAGCTGGGCTAATTTTCCTCGGCAGTACTACCTCTATTAATTTTCGAAAAGAGCTTGTCTGTTCCTGTTAACCAAACCAATAAGAAACTCTCATTAATGGCACACTGCATTAACACTAGTCAACCATTCAGAGTTGTTTCACATTCCACAGGGTAAACGAAATGCCTTTGTTGAATGGATAGCATTTATAGTTATCCAATATAGAGATGTTACTGACGAAAGCTGTCTGAACAGAGATAAGAAGAGGACAAAGGTCACAGGCTAAATTCAAACATTTCAGACTTCACATGGTGTGCCGTGTTGACACTATACGCAAAATGGACAATTAAGACGCAGCTAGGATTTAATGCTCTAATCCTCTCCAGCATGGCTCCTGCCTGATTTATTGATTATTTGTCATCACCCTTCCATGTAAGTACCAAGGGAATCAGTTATATTTCAAGAAATGTGTTAGTTTGGATTTTATTCGTACACTAATCAATTCATATAGTAAATATACTATAATACAGTTAAGTTTTTTTTTACCAAACCTCTCACAGTGCTATATATAGCTCGTGCTTTGTGATCAATGAATAATGCAATTGTACGATTTAATTTAGCAGGTAACTTCTGTGAGTAAAAAGCAAAACTATGCAGGGATGTCACTCTCTATTAAACAAAAACAACAATGGAGAAAACATCCCGGCACTAAATGTGTCAAAACGATCCACTCGAGGCTTCTTTTCCGTTGCATGCTGGGATGCTGTTTTTTTTCGGATTATAGCTGCAGTGACCTCTTTTTCAACCCTTTATTTCTCATACGTAAGCCGTCCTCGCAACTCCATTGGACAGTCGCTGAGGGTGACTCACAGGGTAAAATGGAGGGGGTCTGAAATGAGTTGGCGACGGGACTAGCTGGTTTACGAATCAGAGAGTGAAACACCACGGGCCCGAAATGTACGGCAGCATGCACACTGTATATTTAGTATACACCAAATATCAACAGCTTCTCAAACGAGCAAGCACACTTCAAACCGTTAAAATGACTACTGGAGGACCTGTGCCGTTTGGTATTTGAGGCACTCGCTGTGTGCTCTCAGCTGACACAAACACTTCACAGTAGATTTTACATGGGGACAAACAGTAACTATGGCCATGTTCGTGTTTTAGAAAGAAATAACAAACGACAAAAAAAGTGAAATACTGTCTAGTGTGAATCTGTTGTTATTTTTGGGCATTTTTCACTTCCTGTGGTTCCCCTGCATGGACACAATATGATACAAATTAATAAGCAATATAATAGCAATAATTATATGAGTAATTAAAATAAAACAAATCATATTGAACACAATATGATGTATAATATGGGATGACGATAAGCAGTTACTCGTGACATTTGTAGCACAAAAGTTTTTTATTGAGTATTTGTATTAATATTCAATATATATTATTAAAATAACTAAGACATGGCAGGATGCAGTTTTAATATTAACATATAACCTAACATTACAGAACAATATATGATTCATGAATTGTATTAAATGGATGCTGTACATTGTCCCCCATGTTCAGATGATGTACTTTTAATGTTAAAATTGGATTGTACATACAGTATCCGGAAATAATGAGGCTGTCTTAAAAAAAAAACACCATTTTAAATTTTAAAGCTGTTTATGTGAACTGCAATGTGAGCCTCGAAGCTTTGTTAGGTCTCGGACGTGTAGCTGAAACCACAAACAGCAGCAGTCAGTAGAAATCTACTTAAGTACGTATGATGTTTGTCAAAGTCTGAGCCAGTCCTCCATTGGAACCGACAAGCCCTTCGACCTTTACTACACAAATTTTGGATGTTATTATACATGCACAAATTATTTTACAGTAAACAAGCAGCTACATTTTTTCCATTTTTTGGGTGACATTTGGTTGAGATTCTACATAGTTTCTTAACTCCACCTGTAATTATGAGGTTTAGATGAACAGACCGGAGAAAGAAAGCATGTTTGTTTTCTGACAGCATCATAAAAATAGCCTGATGAAAACAATGTCACAGGGGAAACTAAGTTCAGCCACATGAAATCACCTGCAAATTATAATTCAAAAACAAGCCCGGCACCCCTTCAATTAAAAGAAACATATCATATTTTCTACGTTTTAAAAGGTTAAAGGACAAATGTCAGGCTTATAGTCTCTATGAATAGATAGAGGAGACCTACTACTTTTAATCAACATTGACATACTGCTGTAACCTGCAGATTATTGTCACCATTCAACCTGTTTCTTTGTGCTTTGAGCCACGTTGCCTGCTGCAATTTAGCCAAGCCGTGCTAATAAATGACTGCATGAGGACCAGGCGGAGTGTTTTAATGGGGCTTAATGAATATAAAAATGCACATTGAGACTCAGAGATAGCCAACAACATTGAAGGAGAACTGTCTTTCATCTATTTTGTATGACACGAAACCGGTGACACACCTCCACGGACACACGGGGTGACACCTGACTGACAGTGAGTGAACGTTTCCTAACCCGTCTTTATCATTTCTGTTCCCTAATTAAAGCTGCTAACGCTCAGCGGCATCCTGCGGCTACCTGCGGGGATGCGGGACCATGTTTTGTGTCCCACCATCATCCCTGTTTTGTCTCTATCTCGAAGCACCGTTAACGCCATGTTATAACACATTTATAAATATTTATGGAGATGAAAAATAGTTAATTTCCGTTCCGCCTTCACGCGCTTTGTCTCAAACTCAAAGCCGGTAAGAGGATGTGGCTTTAACCGGTTAAAACACGAGCTTACCTTCAACAGCTATTACGGCCGGTATGGTCCATAATATCCATAGAATATCCATTATTGATCACTTATATCGCCCAGACATTCAAATGAAATGTGTCCCGAAAGCCATTGACAGCACAGGCAGAGCGGGGACAGGCGATCCTTCGCCTCCAGCAGAGCGATCCCAGATAGCAGAGAAAACCAACTCAAATCTGAACCAAGTTTGGGCGAAACCAAAAATAGGACAGACGGAGGGGAGCAACGAGCAACGCAGAAAGGCAGTTACTGATTTTAGCGCTGTATTCACCGTGTATGTGTATGTCCACAGACTAGAAATAATAACATGTATTGATGTAATTAATGACGGAGGTTTATAATATTTAAATTACACGATGCAGCCGCTCGTCAGGTACATCATTAACCCCTTCAAAGCCACTTCAGTTCACCCCGCTGTCAATCAACCAGAGGAGGACAGTCCACACTGCCTTACCTAGCGATAATTAAGTGTTTTGGGACCATGTGGAGCATTTATAAAAGATGGAGCGACTTATTCTCACTGCCACCCCGCTCGAAATGGAAATACGGGTTATTCTTTTGTCAGACTGAGCCTAAACGTGTCTGCAGGGTTCACTGTGTGCTTCCAGTGGGCCATTTTGGCGCTGTAACAGGTGACAAACGCGACAGAGCAATTAAAGTAAGTTTAACATTTTCTTTAGCCTCCATTTTCGCATCTAATATTTGTAGCTAGATTAATTGGTTACCTCTTTATAGTTTTCTGCTAAGCCCTCTGTTAAGCCGTTATTTGTTTATGGGGAAAATGATGTATCTTCTAACTGTAATTTAAAAAATAAATAAATAAATAAATAAATAAATAAAATAAAAATGACAACATGTATTTACTCATATTTGACATTGCATTTGTAAACTCTGCTAAAACATAATTATTGTTAGTTTCCTACATATTAATTTTTCAATCATTTACGTTTAAATATTTGATTGCTTGATGCACTTATCCGTATTATTTCTATATATGGTCTACATGTTAGCCCATATCCTAAATTATATGATTTAGGAAGTTGTGTATTTAGTTGTTCAGCATGCAAAAAGATTTAACCCATTACTCTCACTATTTGCCTTCTGTATAGGTCTTCTGTTAGAGAACTGAAAGTACTTCAAGATTGTTATTTTTGATTTATGCGTTATATAATCAGGATAATTATTTTTTCCTTATTTGTCAGCTGATTGTATTTAAACAGATACAGTGGATTAAAAGTCATGATAGATAATGTATTTGATTGTTTTTATAATCAATTATTATTAATACCCACAAATTACTACTTCTTTCTTTCTTCTCAACATTTATGAGTCTGAGCTTAAGTGTCTGCAAATAAAGAAAATATGAGACTGCAGCTACTAAAGTGAAGGCCATTAAAACATAGAATAGTTAGAATTATTCCTGCTGTAAAACAGCTAAGTCTGGTTTTAAAGTGAATATGGAGTGACAATTGAATATAATTGTCTCCATTCAGTACAGTAAAACAAGTATGCATGCCAATACTTAAGTGGTCCATTAAGGGTTTATATCTGAGGGGAGTGTCTATTCATAACACGACAATGAATTATAATCTAACAGTGAATTCATAATCAATATTTCCTTCTGCAGTGAACAATGCTGCCATTTGCATATAAGACTGCTACATGATGAATTTCGTCTCAATGTGATCAGTTGGGCCAGAGCCTTGGAAATATATTCAGTTGTTTGATTTATTCAGCTTCTTGCAGCTAAATGCAGACCAGATAACCAGCATTCATTCATCACAAAGAAAGGCATCGTGTGACTGAGCAGGCCTGTCAACCTGAACAGCAGTTAATTTTCAATAACAGGGGCCCAAAAAAATCAAAGTGGAAATGAAATGTAACTTCCTCTAGAATGCAAAACTTTCCTTCCTGTTCATGAATCATCATAAAACTGAAATCATTTGATGTGATGTTGCTCAAAGTGCTTTGAGACATGTCACAATTAATCTTCAGAAATTGTTTAAATTGAGCTGTGTTTGCACTAAGTTGATTTAGGCTAAGTTGTCAAAATGGAGTCTGGCAGCAACATTACTGGCAATCATTTTCCAGCAGTCAATAAAAATGCTATACGTTAAATAAATATGTGTATTAGCAATCATAACACATTAAATTTTTATGAGTTCTCTGCTGTTTTAATAGGATTACACTTTTATAAAAAAAAGCATCCCAAGTTGTCAGGTGGTTGGCATAAAACAACATCTGAATTTATTGTGCATCCACAGCTATATTTAAAAAAAAATCCCACCCCAGATGCTGGTAGTAAAATTCCAGTTACTTTCCAGTAATGTAGTATAAAGTATAAAACACAATCTGGTTTTTACACGACAGGCATGGAGACAGATGTCGTAGGGAAGCAGCTGCAGAAATTACAGATATGCTTTGTTCGAAATCGAAAGATACCCAGAGAGAGAGCATGACAAAAATTTCCAGTGTACACAATAAATGTCAAATTGACTTCTGTACAAAGAGAGTGATGGACACCAAGAGGCAGAACCCCCAAAAAAAGCTGGCTCTCAGATGTGCTCATGAGGATTTACAGTTACACAAGAAAAGGGTAAACTTGCCTGGACACATGTGGCAAATGGATATAAAGCATGGAGTCTCTAAAGCTGGATGAGAAACAAGAAGCTTGAATAAATTATTTGTCATCAAACATGCCTTTCCTGTTACGTGCAGCACTGCTGTAGCTAAGCAGCAGGACTCTCATGGGTTAAACGAGCCAGGCTGATTTATTTGCCTCCACCGAGTTCAGCTGTATTGATTCCAGGTCACTTGACTGGCTGACTTCAGATCATGTTCAGGTGACTACAACACAGACAGAACAAAACGGTGAGGCACTGAGAAAGCAGCGTTTCCCTTCTCTGTAATGAGTTCCATACAGGCTCAATATTGACTTGAGCCAGAAGAGAAGTGAAAGATGTTGAAGAAAAGATGTTAATACTGCCCACAGAGATCTGTCTGCCACGCTATGTTGTAATGGCTGCGTAGTAATAAAATATGTGTCCTGCAAAGTAGAGATCTGGTCTGAATGTGGCATAAATCCTCTCATGCTCCTCTGTGACTGTAATTCAACGTTCAGCACTGTACCTTTAATGTTCCCTCACAGCAGAGCCGCTGGCCTCAGCAGTCTACAGTAAACACGATAAAATACATACAACAAATTACCTGCTAAATGACCTCCTAATAATGCACACTCAATGTGCACAGAGGATTAATTGATTTAAGCATGCAGTCCACTTTTGTTATCGCTGAATAATGATTATTTGACCAGCTGAAAGCCACATAACTGCAGTGTCACAGAGCAGCATGTTTGTGTGAAATTATGCTAGCATCTTTAAAAGTGCCACATCAACACTTTTATTTTTCTATGCATGCTTTTTTACCAATTATAATAATGATTAAATTAACCAGAATAACTATAACTATTACAATTATTTTTCTGGAACATGTTTTGTTGCATGTGAATCATTAATTCAATACCATTTCCATGATTTATTTATCTTTTTCTGACCATTTATGTTGTTATTCACACAAAATCACATTAACTATTATGTTATCTAAACACAAGTGCATTTTACTTCAACATATTCAGGCACATAAACTCATTATTAACATTTAATGACCATAATAAAACAAACCATGCAATGCAATTTAATTAATGCTACAATTGAAAATGGCTACAGTGTAGCTTTCTATGACATTAATATAATTATTGTTTTTAGGCTATATATAAATAATTAACATTTTTTTCTTTTATAAATGTCTAAAACTTGTGACAAGGAATTTCTATTAATTTAGCTTTATGTTTAAATTATTGTATTATGAATGTATTAATTATTGTATTAATAATGTTTAAATTTATCTCATTCATCAAAAATAAAATTCAGTGCTAAAATCACTTAATTTAATACAAACCATATATTGCTATTGAATACAAAAATATGTATATGAATGAGAATATGGAAAATTATGATATGAAGCATTTCATACTTCAACAACATCATACGGTGATTTATAATTTAATGATTATTATTTCACTCAAAACATTGTCAAATTTTCAATGCAGTTGTTTAATTACAAGATGGATTAGAATATGATTGTAGATATTTTATATTAAAGAAAATATCAACCAGCAGAACAGAAAAACAACAAAAATATCCAAATGTTTTGGTCAGTATGAGAAGTAGTGGATTTCCTCACTCAAGCCGTGTGACGTGTCATTGCTTCAACACTGCCACCCAGAGTTAAAAAGATGAACACTCATAATTTTCTTATTCATGTTTCCAGATCATCTGCAGTTAGTTAGTTAACACTCAGGTGCAGCTTTTGTTGACAAATGTCAGCAAATATTAGTTTATTCTATCCACAGTAATTAAATTTTGGACATAAATCACCGGATTATATTTAAATTTGAGAATAATCATGTAGTAACTTTTATTTTCAGATGCTTGGAGAGCTGATTTTTTTCTAAGGTAACCTTTACTTTGATTTATATAAAATAACTTCAAAATACAGTAATATGTAACAGCTCTTTAAACTCACAATAAACAAACATTTTTGATTAAACTGGGCTGTCTTATGAGAATTATTGACCATTATTCACCAAGTATTAATTAATTATAGTAAAAAATCATCACTGATCCCCATTAAATCAAGTCAAACATTATTTGTCAGTGAGGATGAAATGATGAGACCATGTTTTTACAGGCAGGCAGAGCAGAGTCAGCTGGGATGAACTCTGACAAGCTGAGGAAGGAACCAAACCTCCCTTGGAAAATGAAGATGAGTCTTAGCAGTTGCTATGTATTTTGATAAATTAAATGGCACTGTCACAGAGGATAAAAAGACAGGCTTAGTTGCTTTTGAAAACAAAATATTTCTCTAATAAAGCTGAAAAAAACTGCTTATCTTTCTGTTGCACCCCTCTCCAAACAGCCACCACCTTCCTAGCATATTGGTTTACTCCTGCCAAAAATTTAATTCAATCCCACTAAGTTGCTCCAGCTTTAATTAAATAGACTAGAAGCCTTGGCAGGATTTAATTTACTTCCTTGTTAAGCGAACTTTACAGACACTGTAGAACTTTCACTAGTAGCTGAAGCTACCACTGGAGTCCTTCCCTTTGACTGGTTTATAATTAAATCACACACATTTTCAAGCTCTAACTCGTGTTTTCCCTGACAAATGAGGTCTGAAACCAGTGTCTTCTTGTGGTTTATGGTAGGCCACCAGCCACTTAAAAAGAAATGTGTTTGAATGGCATACGCCTGATGGGGGGCAGACGACACTTTTTTTATCATCATAATAAATCTAAGCACTATTGCCATAAAAGAGAGGCCCAGTAAAAAGTGATCCAGCTGACAGTCATGATGAAATGAATGCTTTGATAAAATGGCAGTCATCAATCATGACTTTGGTTTTTAATGCCAACATCCCCTCTAAGCTTCTCTACTAATTGATGTGAACCGTTTACATAAATCAGTCCCTATGTGTTGATGCTGCATGCTGTTGTCGCTATGGTTCGCATTTCACAACCCACACGCACTGAGCAGTAGTCTGCATGTCGTTCCCGTGTGATGTGGACGGTTTTGTTGTTAGAATAGAAACAGACTTGAATCTGGTTATGAAATGTTAAAAGACCTTTTCATGTGTGGGTTCACTTATGTCTTTACTGCTGGGGAATGAAATGGCTTCCGGGGCGTTCAGCATCGATGAGTTATTCTTGTAGATAAGTACAGAGTTTAAACACACTGTCTGAAATGATCCTCAGCAGTTTTTACGCTGCTGGATAAAATGCTTCCTGTTGGGGAGAAAATGTGAAGTATTATATTGGACACAAGAGCATGGAGAGTTTTCTTCTGATGATAAGGCTCAGAGTAAAAATTAAAGGCGATGCCTCATGGTTGAATGGCAGCCACTCCAACCCTCTATCCACTCATATACTCAGCCAGCATGCACTGACAAAACCCCACCGATTCATAAAGGCCAGAGCCAGAATGCTGCGTGATAACTAAACAGTACTAAAACATAAAGTTAAACCGAAATCAGTAAATCCAATGTGATTTTCCACATATCAAACTCTCAGAATGTCATTGTCTATAACCAAATTATAATAAATAAATCAATAGCGAAGATATTTATAAAACTGAAAAAAGATTAGGCAAATATATTTAATAATTAATGTCCATTCCACCTTCTTTTTTTCGGGCTTTTCAGGAAAAAAAGCATTAAAATATTTCAATATTCAAATGTTTGGATTTTATAATAGTTGAATAGGGGTGGGTCAAGGTGGTGTCGTTATCGTCACAAAGCTCACATAATCTGTTTTCTTCCCGAATATGTTTTAATCAACCAAAGGTAATAACCAGAGCAAGACCAGCTCTCAACTGTGACACGTTAAAAGATATTCGGCTTCTGCACATTTGTGTTTGATATGCTTTTAGCATGAGTACACGTTGTGAGAAGAAATTTGTTGGCAAAAATATTTCTATTTCTATTAATTATTCTTGCTTTTATTTTATGTCCAGAGATTTTTTTAAGTGTCATTGACATAATTTGATGAAATATTTAGCTCTTAAAATATTTTTAAATAATTTATTTCATGTTTTATCCCAACTCATAATAATGAAATTACAAAGTAGAACAATAACATGCTTTGGGCGGTGTAAAGAGCCAAATCCCTACAAATGAAACTCGAACACTGGATGGAGTCTTTTGAATATTGTAAATAAATTAGTCCGTCATATGAAGCCAGAATACAGTATGTGGTGCTTCCTTCTAGACTATCAGCCATCACAGAACAACAGATGGAGGTACACAACAGGATATTAGCACTAAGAGGATTCCTCTTTCTTTCCAGTCACTCTAGACTTCTTTTTTCTTGCGGCGACAGACTCTTTCATCGTGACCCAACTCGGCTGGCTTACTGGAACTAGTGTAGAGTTGTTGGTTAAGCCCTTTGAATCCCGTCGCTACCCATGTTGACCTGCCTGGCAAACAAAATGCCCGCTGTGAATAATGTTAAAATAAAATAACCAGGTGGGATTAGAAAGTCCTCATAGTGTCTTGGGTCTCTGAACTCTGACCTTTTACTCAGAAGTCGGTGGTAGGTTCTGGCTATCTGTCAAATGGCCCAATATCAAGTTTACACTGCTGTCCAGCACTACAGTAATACTCTTACTAGAGATACTGTGTGTGTGTGTGTGTGTGTAACTGGAATTCATTTGGATTACATTACATTCTATGATATTTATGTGTTAGCAAACTAGACATTCTTTAAACACGTATTCAGTTACTTCCAAATAAATTGGTGAAATAATCTGGAATATAGATTAATCTGTGAGCATTGTAAACTAAAATGATTAGCTTTTCTTTGTCTTATTCGAAGGTGGGAGCTGTGAACAAGTCCATCTCACATCTATTCACAACAGTACTCATTTAGATTTACAGCCTTGGTGACATCATAACGAGTGGATGATGAGATGAATCAGTTTCGCAGAAATAAACCTGATCATATTGGGTGGAGCTAAGATTTGATGCAGTGAGACTTGCTTTGATTATCGGCCCACTGAGGGAGTCTCTGATATTTTCTGTTCCTGGAAATTCAAGACGGCATAGAGAGCAAAAAAATATTAATAAGATTAGGACAGCAACTTGATTCCTTCTATGAAATGTATTGTGCCATCACTTTGCACAGAACTGCCTCCTTCCTTGAGCCACTCTGTGAGCATGCTGACCCTCCACCTGCACACTTCCTGAAAGAGGAGCAGTTTTTCTCCCTTTTGACACACACAGGTGAAACGCTTTGCATGACTGAGGTTAGGTCACAGCATACATAACAGTTGTAAGTTTGGTTTGTTCATGATTTCTGGCAAGGCATTATACTCATTTTCGAGAGCGGCTCAAATTGCCGTCCTTTGTGTTTTTAACTTTCTGTGCAACTTTTAAAATGGTGTTTGCACACCACGACTGCAGTGTTGTGATAGTCTATTAAGCAGCACGTTTCCAAGGAAATAAAAGACCATTGACCAGATTATCACAGGAGTTGTAGTTATTTCCTATTTAGTTTGTGAATTGTGTGAGATACAATAAAATTGAGTTACAGTAGATATACTGCAGCATTTCAGTTTTGCATATACTGTATGTCTTTATATCAGTACTTATCCAGCCATGGTATGTCAGTGATTTTATGCAAGCACTGGCCTGTAGAGATATAAACTACTACACAGGTATTTCACACGTGCACTTCAATAGATCTCTAATAAAAATCCTGCAACCATTTAATGACTTCATGGGCTCTGGATGCTTTCGCTGTTGGAAAGCATAAAAATGGTTAATTTAACTTGCTAGCTGCTCTGAGGGACCTTACCTCTTTATTGTATTTCTTTTGTATTTGACCTCAACCCCGAGAGGAAGGAGATAAATTGGGGAGTCCTCAGGGGATTCAGTTATACAATATTTTCTCTCATGTTCACTGCACTATAATGATTTCTCAACAAGATCTTGTTTATGATTTTGTCTCAGTGGATCTTTCTTAGGGACCCTTTCTGTGACCTTTTCCCTAGTTTTAACCAAATTAATATTATAACAAACCAAGAAGTACCTTCCTGTAATCTGTGGTAGCAGTTTGCAGTAAATCCTAAATTGTTTTATTCTCTCCACATAAAAAACAAACAGTTGTTGTATTCATATTGTACAAATGAAAAAAAAAATAGAGGTTATGATTTTCCTTGTTGATCATGTCAAGTTCAGCCATTAACTTTCAGCATGAACAGACATGGAAACTTCCCAATCCTAATAGCTTGTGGCAAAAGTCTCTCTTTGCAGGCTAGCACACATTTGTCACCACCGATCAGAAATTGTCTAGCCGCTAAAAGAATGTTAAATGACATTCAGCTGAGCTGACTTGCCAAACAAAACAAAAAATGTTTTGAAATCAAAGTATAATACAATAATAATCATATAATACATAATTAAAGACTGAACACTCAGTATACAGATATGCCCTTAGGGTGAACATCAAGGATGCAAAATGCCATGAATGTGTTTGTGTGTCCTGTTGTGTTTTTCCTGTGTGTGTATGTGACTACACATGTACATCTATGTTTCAGCAGGCATGCAAGTGTCCAAATGCCACTGCCTGTAAACGTCTGTGTGTGTGGAGAGGAAACAGAGGGAGCTGAATCTGCAGAGCAGAGTGAGGAAATAGAGCAGAAGAATACGGACCTGACATAAAGAAATCCCGGATAATTCTGCCCTGAGATGTGCGAGGGCTGGAAAGAGCAGAGCGGAGCATCCAGAGGTCGTTCCCATGGCAACCTTTGCCCAGGGAGATCGCTGACCCTCCCGCCCTACAGTGCAAGCGGAGCACAGATTGTAGGTCACATATGGCACCAGCGATCCAATCAGGTCTAATCTGGATTGAGGCGGGTCATAAATTATACTAGAAAGCTGGTTTACACCGTGGCTTATCTCATCAGGAGTCCCAACTGCATGATAATGGCCATGTTTATGGCAACTTGATGAACTGACCCATTAAATGTATACATCAACAAATGGATGTTGTGTCTATCAGCAAAGAGTGAAAATAGCTCAGGATCATATAATACAGCACCCTGCGACACATAAAGCTATCATCATAAAATGCAAACAGACATTATTTGACTTATCATCTCATTTATTTCAGTTATTTTATCAAAATGTTCTCCTTTTTTCCCATTCTTAAATATATGAAACATTATATAATAAAATGCATGTACTGTATATAATTCCACCATTTTTTACTGTGAATGGCCACTATTGTGACCCACATATTCCAAAATATAAAAAAAAATATGTTAATTGTTGAACAAAAAATACCCTGAATTATTTTTTTCACCCTGTATCTAGATGAAGTTTACAAAAAATAGTGTACAAAAATTAAAACTTAAAAGATTAAATAGAAATGTAGAAAAATGCAATTATTTTGCATGTTGTTTTAATAGTTACAAATTTCTGACATGATGATTTTTCAAATATTTTTTAATTATATTTAACTTCTGTATTTTTATTGACATTTTATATGTTGTCCCGTTGATGTTGCTTGGTTTGAAAGCATTTTATTCTAATTATATTTATTCATTTATATTGCAAACGTCATGCATGGCAAACTCATAAACGTGTCATTAGTTCAAAAGTTAATAGTTAAAGTTAAAAGTTTATAGCAATTCTAAAAAGGATCTGAAAAGTTATGACCCAATTAGGTGGACAATTTGGTGCAAAGAAATTATATTTTAAAAAACACTGTCACATAAATGACAAGGGGAATTTTAGTGAGGAAGTTTTTCTTTTTTCATCTCCCGACATATTGTAGATGTAAGTTATAATTCCAGCCTAATACAGAGAAGTACTTTACCCTGAATGTGAGACTCAGAAGCCGACGACCATGCAGCAGAAACACAGATATGATTTGAATGATTTATATGCCACCATGTTTCTGGAGTATTGGGACAGTGCAGATAGCCTCTAAGGGGCCTTAGAGTTTTATGTGCCTCTTTTAAAGCGTTTCCAGATACACACATATAGAAATGTGGGAGCTTAACACAAGCTCCCATTTTCTGAGGTTCAGAAAGCTGTAAAATCCTATTTTAGGTCAAGTCGGCTTCGTGGTCTGGGTTGTCTAAATTCTTAACACTCAGTTATGCATTAATAAAACCTTGATTTGTACATGAATTCTCTGCATGCGTGGCATAGAGAAAAGACGTTTTTGCTTTGTTGTAATTCTCACAAACCCTTATGGTTCAGCTTGGTGTGCAGTATAAACTCCTGATAAAAACACACAATCTAATCTGGATGTAATAAACACAATGCTGAAGGAGCCAGACAAGCTTCTCAGTGGAATATAAATATTTCATGGACACCAAAAGTATGAGCTTTGGAAGACCGGGGTGATTTTGGTGTCCAATATTTGCATGCATGCTTTCTTTTCCCTTTGTAGACACTAAAATATATTTTTTATTGGTATTTGTCAGGTGGTGAAGCCAAAAAAGGCAGCGCTCTGTGTACGAGGTCAGCCTCAATCACACAGAAAACAGCTCCTGGTCTCTGACCGTTCCTCCTTGCTCCATCGCTGCCCCGTGGTTGCCAATTTCATGAGTGAGCTGGTAATAATCACGGGTGACTGGATCATCACCTTTTCGCTGAGATCTATAAGTGAAGGCACAGCCACACTTGTGAGGCCTTTGGTGGCCATGTGGGAATGCTTGAGGTTCTGAAGTCAGAGGAATCTTTACATCTGCTTCTCATTGCTTTATCTGCTTCTTCTTATATGCCTCCAAGTTGAAGGAAAAACAGAGTACATTTGGCAGAAATTACTGCAATTATTTAAAATTAAAAAAGTAAACATGACTCATTATTGCAGCAGAAATTCACACATTTGCACATGTTTTAGTGATGTTTGTGGGAGATCTTGGAAACATGTTGGTGGAGGATAAGCATTTAAAATGACAAGACGAGAGATGCAAATATAATTTTTCACATCTTGAAATATTTCAGTAAAGTACTCACATGTGTTAATAAAAGGATTTAATGTCTGCAGTCTGGGCTGAAATATTACTTCACTTGCATGTTTGTTTTCTCTCTTGGAGGCAAAGTATTTCATAGTGTATATGCTAAAAGAAGTTAATGTGTGTAGGGATTTTTTTTTTTCCAGTGTCAATGTCCTCATAACCAACAGTACACACTGCAGTAAGCTAGGCCTCGTCCTCTGTAGACTGAGCCCAGATCTTTGTTCCCGTTGAAGGTACTCTGCACTCCAGTGTAACTCATACAGAACGCCGTCCAGTCTGACAAACACTCACACACACACACACACACACACACACACACACACACACATAAAGGAAACAACTGAACTGTCTCACTTCTTTTCCCTCAGAGTCTTCCAGTGTGCGTTTAGCTTCAGTCATCTTTGGTTGGGTGTTATACTTTTGCCAATTAAAATATATTTTAATAAAAGATGACATCACTCTGTCAGGATAATTTGACACACACACACACGCACACCAAGTGGCTTTATGATTTCCTTCAAAATGACAACAGAAGGACAGATTATAATGTTGACAGCTGTCTGAAATGATAAACAGAACAAGTCCAGAATGTTACAGCTATTTTCTCAAATACAGTGTGTTGAAGAAAATTTTACTATTTTATTATCCCTCTGCTTTTTTGACAATGAGCTCTTCAAATGTTTTCAATTATTGCAAAAAATATGTCATGAAAAATATGTTAGTGGTTACAGATATACTTATTGATAAAAAATACTTATTAATATTTTTTATAAGTTTATGTTTTTCTTTTTGTTTAGAACATTATTGTTTATGTATCTTTTATATAAGTGTCTACAATTTGCTTTAACTTATAAAAATGGAATATGATTGTAATTTGAATTGCCATGTTAGTATGATAAATTATTAGTTTATTTTCACTGTGAAATAAATTTAATAAATAATTAAAAAAAAAAAACTGAATAATGTGGCATGGCTAAGCTTCTAACCAGCCATCGGGTTTAGTCATAACATGTCAGTCTAGATCGTTTCTAACTCTCACATTGGCCTTCTGAACTCTGCGGCTGTATCTTTAAAATGTCTTCAAGGTTCACCGAGCTTGATGGAACTTTCTGGTACAGTCAAGTGCACACAGCGTGAGTGATCAGACCTTTCCTTGTTACTGAATCATGCAATGTTCAACCTCTCAGACTGCTTGTCTTAGGAAAGCAGCCACAGAAGAGAGGTGCACCCGAAAAAGGTGACAAGAGCGGAACTCTGAGGTTAATGCAATCTGAAATGGTCTGTAATGCCCCATTTCTAAATTGGAAAAATTGGCCTTCATTCATAGAGGTGACACAAGCCTCCAGTCTGAGACGTTTCAGGGGCTAAGTGGAGGTTTCGGAGCAAGCTGCAGCAGACCCTGGAGGCCAAGCAAATATTTCATGAGTAATTTAATATCTGGAACATGAGAGCGCACTGCACTCAGGATGCTGGCCCGGATATCCACAGTGATATGGGAGAGGCAAAAGGCCAGACCGATGAGTAGTAATGCTGTTCATCAACTTTACTCCAAGGGGGCTCAAGGGCTACAGGAGTATACCTTTACCAGCGCCGTCTTTCCATAGGACTCACCTCTGCAAACCCCAATAGTTTAAATTGACACTTGATGAAAGTTACCCTTAAAGAAATATTCAAAAATGGGTCCCAGAATTATTAGGATATATAAATATAATAAACTGTGTAATACTAGTCTTACATTTACTGTGCTGCAACAAGGAAAATCATTAGATTTTAGAAGACCGTGAAGGCATGCTAAAACAGTTATTTATGACTTTGTTTGTTGTGTGCATGAATCACCAATGAATGAGCTCCAGATTTTATGGTTTTATGAACCGGTATCCAGTTCATAAAAAATCATATAATCTGATTGCTAATGGAACACCAGAATCCATTTAATAAGCATTTTTGCAGGATTTTTCTGTGTTTTATTATGGCAGCAGTTTTCCTGTTTTTTTCCTGAATTTGGAAGATTTTATTTTTTTAAATCAAATCAGACAAGAAAAGGCAGCATGTGAAAAAACACAGGTGTAGCAAATCAAATTAAAACATTCATTATGTGGTACCTCTGTTTCATTTCTGGAATTGGACTCATCTTGGAGTGACATGACATGAGGCCAACAGTCGGCTCTGGTGGATGTGATGTGGTTGTGTGTTTGATATTTTGAATGTGTTTACTGTCACGTGAAACAAAATTCTGTGTAACTGTTACTGCTGGCATACACACACAAACACACACAGTCAAACACAATGTACAGTATAATTGACAATGAGGAGGTCCCAGGATACCGTGGAGAAACATGGTGATGACTTGTAGAGCACAAACAGTTAGTCAGTTATGTGTGATAATGTGAAGCTGTGTCACATGTGTCACTGGGATACAACAAAATATGGAGTAGAGTGTGCTGTCAGCTTTATGGAAACACAGTATGCATGTATGGCATGGATTAGAAATATTTAGAATATTTCCAGTTGCAGTAATGGTTATTTAAATACAGTGAAAACTCACTGATAATCTACACAGACTCTAGTGAACTAGTGTTTCCCAGATTGGAGCTCTCCTCTCCTCACTAAGTGGCTGCTCAGTCGGCGATTCGCAACAAATGATGTCTTTTTCTTCCATGGGAGGATGCTGTGAAGCTGCTGACATTGAAATCGATCGCTGTCAACACGCTGCCAGTCCTGATACCACAAGGGACGTTGACAACTGGCTGGTGTGAAGACCTGCACACGAAGACACAAGTCTCTGGTATTCTGCAGGAGACGAGAGGTGAGGAGAGTGTAGGCGAATTTGCAGGTCTTCATGCACTTAACTGTCACTTCTCAGTCTCAGGTGCTTCCCGATGTGACTGCATGGACACAGCTGTTTATGGGTTCATACTCAACACTGTGGTGAGAGAAGAGATTACAGTGTACACAGTAGGATCCTTTTCCTTAAAGCTGCTGTAGAAGTTGTAAGATTAAGAGTAACAAAATCATCAATCATTAATTTCATTAAAGTGGGTGATCTTACAATCAGAGCACAAATAATTTTTCCTTTTTGTTATTTAATAGTGTACAGAATTACACATGATTTCATAACTTCCATTTGTATTTCTAGAAGATTAATTGTCATATTTTTATTTTTATATCTGAAGCATAGTGGCGTCGGGGGATGGGTCAAATTAAACAATCTAAAATCTAAAAAGCACAAACTAAAATGGCCTCGACAAGGGATTACAATGAACGTGGGTCTGCCTTATGTCCACATTGGGGGGTCACACACTTGACAGTTGATTGGGGAAGGCATGTGCAATTGGGGGCAAAGTCAAGTCCCCAGTTGTTCAAACCTTGATTCTGGGTCAGTGGTTAGGGTTAGGGTTAGGCTGAGGTTAGGGCTAGATTTAGTCTTAGGCAATTAGTTGTTGTAGTGCGGCTTAGGGTACGTTTTCAGGAAATCAATATTTGTCCCCAAGGGGAGGGTAAAATGCCTAAACACCCCAAAGGTGACTTAAACAAACGCGCGTGTGTGTTTGAGGCTTTGGGGTGGTGTAGATGTGCCAACACAGGACGTTGGAGTCCTTGTGCTTCACCAGCTTCGAGCCCTACCATAAGCCATGGCTGGCTGGATCAGGAGTGTCACGCGGGGGTCATGTAGAGTTTGGTCCCCTGAACTCTCCGATGTTAGCTGAAGCATGGAAGCATCGATGCTCCTGCCCCTCGAGGCACAGCTGCCTGCTAAATCTGTGTCAAACTACATGAACTCAATACATCTCCTCTGCACTGCAAAATAATGAGAAACGTCCGCTGTTCGCCTCTCTTGGCAGAGGCTGATCAATGGGCCACTCACAGCTGGTAGATGACAATCGACAGAATCTGGTAAGTGTGAAATCGCAGGTTGGCATTGTGATGGGACAGATGCAAAGATATTTATTGAATGACCTTTAAGCTCCAGTGAGCCTTATATGTGTACAGCATTAGACTGTTGTGAAATCTGATGAAGATTTTTAAATTATGTATCCTCACTTTAACTCTGAATGAAATCTGAAGAATTGAATAAATCATTTCCTGTGATCTATATTCATATTCACCCAATCCTACCGTTTGGAGGGTTTCTGGATATTTTTTTATTTTTGGTTGATAGACAAAAGCCATATAAGAAAGCTTTATTGGTCCCAAGCCCAAATATTTGGCTGTTCCTACTTGAAACAAAACATTAAAAATATTGGTAACCGATGTGAAGATTTGTTGGTTTATTCTGGGACTTTTCCTCCCTGTTGTGATAATACTATAATGTAACTTTAATAGAAATGTCTCTAATGTACTTGAAAAACGTTCCACTTTCCATGTTTCATCTTCTAGGGACTCTTAAAGTATAAACAGGAGGGCTTTAAGGAGTGTCCCAAAAAATAAAAGCCATTTATTAGCATGAACAGCATGTAATGCATGTCAAAGGCCAATAATTATACAAACCATATGAAGGGCTAAACAAGCATGAAGCATGAAGAAGAATTGGCAACAGATGGAATTTTCCCCCAGTGCAGCGACATCCCATGAAATGCACATCAACCCTCCAATTAGTTAGTTGTAGTTTTATACCAAACCACACACACACACACACACACACACAACATCATGCATTCTCGATCTGTTTATGGTTTACACAAGTGACACTGAGGGTAATTTGCTGACCTACATAGACGGCTGTGTTTGAGTTGTTCTTAGTGGGAACGTTGCGTCCAGATGCCCTTCTCAGTGTGTTGGAGTGAAAATAGGTCAGAGGTCAGGAGAAAAACAATCGTCAACGGGCTCCGTGGGTGTGGGCTCAGCTTTTCTGTGGCCACACATTGGACACCACAGGCGTGGACCCTCAGGACCCACAGAGAGCAGTGAAGCAGACAACGTGTCTCAGGAGCAATAAGCCTAGAAATGTTTGGAAGTACGTAGTTTGAGGGTCTGACGTTGAGCGGTTCCTAAAGGTCTTATGACGGACTCAGTGTTACACAAGGTCAGGGTTCCTCCTTAGTCAAGTACAATTCAGTTCAGAGTGCAAGTAATAAAAATCTAAAATCATATTATTGATGACAAAGTGCAGTTCTGGAATTAATCATTTATATTGCTTTATATTGTGCCCTCAAAATCCAATATGAAATCAAAAATAGTACCCATAAAATCTGAACGCACTGCTCGCTATAGAGTCCTGGTGAGATTTAGCATTCACAGGTGAAAATGTACAAAACATATGCTGCATAGACAACAACTTTCCAATTTCCAACCTCCAAACATTTCAGGTAAGCAATGCCAAGTGTAAGTGTTGGTACATTTGCTGGAATGTTCCTCATGCTAAACACCGTCTTCACCGTCGCTCCCATGCGTTGTGCTGCTGTCACGTGAGCGTTCTGGCAATTGGCGCTGGTTAATTTTCCACTTTTCCCCTCTCTAATGCTTCTGTCTTGACATGCTGGCAAGCATGCACAACAGTTCATTGCCATCCACAGAACATCACAAACCCGAGACGCTGCATCCCAGCTCTCCCCTCAGGGATCTGACTTGATTGCAATTTTGTATCAGGGATGGAAAGTCCTTGTGGGTTTTGTGTTGGTGACACATGTTGGAAAGACTGCAGAGACTTGGCACACAAATACTGAATAAAGAAAAAGAGAGGCTGGGAGGCCAAGATGCAACACAAGCTGCCAGTGTTATTTATTTTAATAGTGCTTTGCTCTCTGCAGGAAAACACACGGTATACAATAGAGGATTAGCAGCGTATTTGTAATAGTCTCATGATAGTTCATCCCGCAAGCTTTCTGGTACGTAGTTTATACTCTTATTTTCTTCTGTATTTGCCTGAAGCAAAAAGGAAGGCAATCCACCTGTGATGCTGGATCAGAAAAGAGAGGACGGCTGAATCAGACCACATTGTCAAAAGCTGAATGAAGCACTATTGCCATCTAGTGGCAAACACATGTTACCACATATCATGTTACCAACTGCCTGTATCTACCCAACACCAGGGCCCTAAACTTCAAACTGCTGACTAGAGTTCAGCCATTTGTTTCATCGAAATATCTTCTGTGAAATGGTCTATGTGTTCACTTATTGTTCTGTCTTCCAACAATATTTTGCATAAATCTCTTGGAGTATAAGTATAAGGCAACTACCCTTTCATTAATGTTTCAGTATGGCGCAGGACGGCTTTTACGTGTCATTTCTCATTCCACTTAACAATGTGTATGTCTCAAAACATGTCAGTCATCTTTCTGTGGTTCGTCCTGTTTGACACAAAGAGCTGATGATGACCTTGGCCTGACTGACTTGATGACAGTAAATATACAAGAGTACAAAAACTCTGAACAATTCAAATGAAAATCATTTTAAGCTATTATGTCATAATTGACTACATATCTGATCTGAAATTTGTGAACTGAACATTCTGATGGATTTTTGATATGCTAAATAACATAACATAATGATATTTTATAAAACAGTTCATTCAGTATTTTAGTTAGATTCAAGACAATTTTATATTTTTTTAATTGTGCCTTAGATCGATTTTCTTTGTGAATTTCTTCACTTCATATAAAACCTTTGATGACATAAACTGACTGTTGAGTTCACGGAGACAGCCGAACTGTCTCCGTGAACTCAACCCAAATCAATCAGTTTGCACAGAGCATGAGTCATTCCAAGTAGATTAATCTTCTCAAGGTCTGACATTTGCTTTTAAAGTTCATCAGCTCAGTAGTTAGTACACGGACACAGGGACAAGATCATTAAAACTTTCTCACTTCCCCACTTTTCAGAACAGGAAATTTAAATGAACCAAGAATTAATGAAGCTCTTCCATCCAGTAGAAGCAACAAAAGATTATTATCATTTGACATTCAAAACTCTGTTTGGATAACCACACAAAGTTGTAGTTTGCACATTGTCCACTAGAGACCAGTATGTGCAGCAACAACTGTCCTCTAGTCTTGACATTATGTCCTTCAGCACACTGTGAGTAGGTGGACAGCTATGCAGTGAGCAAAACACACTTCCAGTGAAGATTGGAGATGAGAAAACAGTATCATTGTTTGTAACCACAACACATTGAGTGAAAGTGATAAACACATTTGAAAAATGAAAAATAAATTAATAAATAAGCACACCAACAAAAATTCACTTTGCCGGGTGAAATATTAAGTTAATATTACTAACTGAATCAGAATTTGAAACAGAGTCATAAACAGGTTTATTGGCAAGTAAGATTGCATAAACAAGGAATTTAACTTGGTATCTTGGTGCATAACATGTAAACATTAAACAGATAAACATGTGAATGCAGTGCAGAGATAAAAAAAAAATCTTAAAACAAAAGATAATAAAAGATAATAAAGAATAAGTCTCTGATTATGGTAAAAACAAACAAATACAGTTCAATTTGACAGTTAAATGGGGACAAAAACTGTAATTAAAAATTAGTTCATACTTTAAGATTTTCACAAATCATCATTTGGTCATGAGGTTGAGCACGGGTTAAGGTTAGGGTTGTATACGGGACTATATAAATTACTCATGTGCATCTGAAAACATATAGAATACTGTTTATTTATCCAAAAGTATGTCAATATTTCATTGTCAGTAAGTATTATGAACGGTTATGGTCTCAATCTCTAGTCTTCTTCTCTTCAGCATTATGTTCATTTAGTAAATGATGGTCCCACTCAGAGTCAAATAGACCATAAAGCTGGAGATGATGAAGGATGCCTTGTTTCTATTACATTGTCCAGTCTTATTCATGTTGGTGGTGTAGTGGTTAGCACTGACGCAACACAGCAAGAAGAGATTGAATCCCGGGCCCGGGGCTTTTCTGTGTGGAGTTTCAATGTTCTCCCTGTGTCTGCGTGGGTTCTCTCCGGGTACTCTGGCTTCCTCCCACCATCCAAAAACATGCATGGGGATTTGGTTAACTGACTAATCTAAATTGACCGTAGGTGTGAATGTGAGTGTGAGTGGTTGTCTGTCTCTATGTGTCCTGTGATGAACTGGAGACTTGTCCAGGGTGTACCCTGCCTTTCACCCTAAGACAGCTGGGATAGGCTCCAGCCCCCATTTATCAGTCTATGGCCTGTTTTGGTGTAACAGGATAAAAGGATGTTTTGTGGGTGTGATGTGACAAAACGGCAGATGTAACAATGTCAGTTCAACATAGAACAGTGACAGTAGGAGCTGATAGAATTGTGTTGCTAGGTGGAAGTTGGAATCCATGTTTTTTTCCTGTCAGCTGATGTCACTCGCATTCACATTGTCCAGAAATAAACTGGGACAAATTTACCTGTGAAATTGTCAAAATGCTGTTGATTATTAACATCACAAATAGACACAAATTCTCACGGCTTCTTTCAAATGCTTAGTTTCTGTGAATAGGTGCTATGTGTGTTCCTCTGTGGAAATTTCACAGAATTTATTTAGCACTCAAACCTGCTTTATAATGAGAAACCACAATCCAACCTTAACCTGTTTTTAGGTTACAGTACAATGTATGTATGCATGTCAGAAATTACCTGACATATTTAGCTACAATAATGCAGCACCAAAACTATTAAATCAATAAAACATCACCTGTTTAAGTCATGTATTTCCTATCATGTCCCGCCAAAATATACTGTTTTATCAGAAATACGTTAAATGAAGACTGTTCTGTTTTTATCCTTAGAAAGCAACATTTGTCAGGGTTTTATATTGATATAAGCTGAAACCTGATCATTTTACTACCACTACAAAGGTCAAATAAAGTATGACCGTGCACTGTCTCTGATTGTTGATGGAAAACAAAGGATTGGATTTTCCATTTTGCAGTAGCTTTACTCTGTTAATGCCTAAGTCAGATTACTGATGTCAGTTACAGTAATGATGGAAAGAGTAGGCAGTTATCAAGCATTATACATACTGTACATGTGTGTATGTGTGCGTAATACGTGTGTGTGTGTATATATACAGTATATATCATTTGATTAAATGGTGTAGAGATAAAGGGTGGATGTGATTGTTTTGCTAGAAAGACAATGTCAAAGGAAATGGACAAAAGGACAGTATTTAATTGTTAAGGATTGAACACTTTTGATAACAGATTATGGAATATATGTACTTTTGTGGCTGCAAAGAACCTATATATATATATATATATATATATATATATATTACATTAAAATACATTATGAACCACATGTAAGCCACTTGAGAAATTAATAGTCCATTTAATTTAATTGGAATACACTCCACTATATATCTTCAAGTCTTTTGTGTTTGCTCAGTCCCTGTGTAACAACATACTGTACTTCTCATCCCAATAAAAGCCGTATAAATATATCGCAGCAGGTCTAATGTCATGACAAGACAGTTGTGTAACACTCATGTCATAGAGGACATACTGTATAATACAGCAGACTTTCCCATATCACCAGCGATCTTGTACATAATCAAAGCCCCAGTGAGGGCAGCAGCTTGCAATAAGCCATGAGCACTGAAATGAGTTGCATATGTATTCACTTACCATATCTGCTCCAAGTGCACGATGAATGTACAAATCCAAAGGGTTTTGCCCTCTCAAGACTGCAGGCATGAAAATACACTTTAGCATGTTTACCTGTTTTCTTATTCTATTACAGGATGCAATCTATATAAAACTAACAACCTCAACACTCATGACATTAATGAACTATAACATTTCTCTGCAGGTCAAAATGAATTTCAGTTCAGCAAGTTGACATTTTGTTGAGTGAACTTGTCCTTATAAAACCACACACACATACAAAACACACAGCACACTCATTTTTGTGCCATGGCAGATGTGGCCATCGGTTGTGATGGTTAATCCAGAATGCTGGGTTTGATACAAGCAGGATTTAGCCATAACCATGATACAAACATCTGTCAGGATCCCGCTTCGAGCTCCCAAACCCACACGGAACAAATGCAGAATATTGTTGTCTTATTGTTTTGATGAAAGAGGAGGGAGAAGCAGTCAGTAAATTCACAAACCCAAGGTAAGTGCTCAAGGAATTAATGAATGTAGTGAAGGATGCTCCGTGGCCTAGAAATGAGGAGCTGGATTCATTACAGCTTATGTAATGTGTTTTTTTCCACAGCCTTGATTCTGGACACATTGTGCATGTGGTGCATCACTTCATTCACTGCTTTTCTTATGAACATATGAACATTATAATATGTATTATAAATATGTGATTGGAGATCTGTTTTCATTATTTAGACATTGTATGTGTATTTTATTCATAACTGCAGTTCCTGTTGCTTATTGCTAAGAATGCAACTAACTGAATACAGTTTACAAATTAATTTGACCTGGTTTGGAGACTGATTGCTATAGCCAATGCAATAAAAAGAAATTGCTCTTCTACATCAGTACATTGTTTATGTTCATAAGAAATATGTGTTATTTGTAGGGATAAAACTTGTTTTGATTTCTTTGACTGAGTGGAGGTCTTTTGGAGTGACGGGCTAGTTAGATAATTTGTTTTATAGCTTCTATCTTATCAGTTGACATCTGGTTTATTGTAGTCTCATCATGAGTACATCTGATTAGCACACTTTGCTGAGTAACTGCTGTGATTCGCAGCACTGAGGATAATGAACACATACATCAGTTGAGAGATTTAACAGCATAATTAAACCCAGAAAATGTGTGAATATTTTGCTGTTATTCACCGTGCACTCTTTGAACTCTACAATCATTTATCATAAATAAATAAATCTACATGTCAGCCTAAATGTTTTATCACATGACACATCTACTGTAGGGATGCAGTTTAAATTTTATGTGTAGAGGTCACTTAAAATAAAACAAAAGAACAGTGGAGCAAATCTTAGTTCAGTTAGTATGATCTTTTAAGTTGTCTGGGTAACTTTAGTAAAACATCCTCTTGATTGTCACTGGCTGCCTCTCATTGTGCTGATGTTCGTTCCCAACATTGCTATGTTTAAATGCAGCCTCACAGAGCTGCTGGTGGGGCTTTTGATGCTTATTTCAAACAGTGTTCATTCTTTTCCAGCCAAATGTCCTTTTAGCCAACTCTGAGAAGCTCTGCATAAAGACACAGTGAAGTCATCACCTGCCATATTCTGAGGACTTCACATTAATTTGATTAATGTCCCTGAACCATGCTCTCCAGAGCATAGCTGATGTGTGACCGGATATAATATTGAAATGTGTGTACAAGACCATCACTTCTAACAACAACAGGCTAATGATGCTGCTGGAGAGAAACAGCCTCGTCAGCACTGACTTCAGAAGCTGCCCTGTAAGCAGCAGCTCATTTTGACTCATTAGTCCTGTCAAAAATCCAGATCGGGTTTTAGCCTGATGCTGATTTTTAATTGGTTTGGACAGAGGCCTTGAATTTATGGCACACTTTTTTTTTCTTTTTGCATCTTTGTTGCTAACAGTAATCATATATTGTCATAAAATGCATGACCTTAGCCTACTGTCACATAGAATATTTTGAAGTATGAACATTAGAAAGCATTCCAGCAAGAGAACATCATTAAATTCACATTGTATGAGGAGTGTGATGTTGCAGGTGCAGTTGTCTTGTACAGTGATTGATTTAGTTTTTATTTGAATTTCATCTTAGTAGTAATGCTACCGGTGAATGAAAGAAAGAAACACATGTTTTTCAGTATATTTGAAATGGGCCTCCAGGACTCAGTGTTATTATTCTTCTTGAACAAAGGCAGGGAAGGAAATCATCATGGTCATTTTGTTTTGATATAAATGAGGACAATGATAAGTCAGCTGAAGTGTGAGTTTATGAAAGACAGCAGGAGCAATCTTATATGGACTGCCTCTCCATTCATGATGAACAAGGAAAAATGACTTGTTCAAACTTTACATGGAAAGCAAATGACCATGAAACTCCTTCTCAGGCTCACAATACTAGCATTATGTATGTATTTGTATACAGTGACATTCATCACATTTGGAATGAACTGTTCAGTACTTGTTCTGTTGGCTGACATTTATGAGACAACATGGAGACTTTAATAAAAAACACTTTACAGAGTTTATGTTGCTATGGAGCCTACATACTGTTGTGAGGCATTTCAAGACAGTGTAGTTGTATTTTCCTCAAACTGTTGTTTTTCAGTGTTTTCAGTTCACACTGTTTCAGCATGTGTTCAAAGCGAGAGAAAAATGTTGCCATCCTAAGATGAATCACTGTAAAGAAACAGTCTTTCATGACCTTTAACACCTTTTTAAAGGTTTAATCTGCTTTCACAAAATAAGCTAATCATATGCAAGTTTTGCGAACAAGCTTGTCAGTGTGTTTGAGTTCCCACCTCAAATTGTAAATTTCTCTGTCGTCTCCCCTTACGTCTGGGTTTGATCCTCTTGGACTCGATTTCTCAGGATGCTTTCCAACTGGGCCAATCAGTGAATGGTGGGGGGACGGGGGGAGGCGGATGTTAACGATGACATCGAATGCTCAGCATTTGCGTTGTAATCTAGTTGGTTGTAGTTTGGGAATAGCGGCGGAGATAGAAGTGAAGGAAGCCATTCAATCTGTTTTGGCTAGGTAGTCGAAGCAAGAGGAATGTTTCACCAGTTTTATTGTTGGCAAAGATGTCGTGGCTTTACTCCCCACGGGGAGTGTTATTTTTAGCTCTGCAAAGGAGTTGGCTCACCTGAATGCTAGCGGCCCATTACATACGTCACGACCAAACGTTAGCGATTGGGTAAAATGAGATCCAATTGTTTCAAACTTCAACAGAGTTCACGCCTCCCCTCCTCAATAGAGGAATGACAGATCTTCTATACGATAGTACGAGGGTCTGGTAAGACTAGGTTAGACCAATAAAGGTTTGTCTTATCTTATCTGCATCTACTCACAGAGTGATGCACTGAACCTGAAAGACAGACATTTATGTCACGATATCATAGTCTCCAACACTTTATAATACAGCCTGTGCTTTACAGTGTAATTAAATCAGGTACCAATAAGGTTATCACAGCATCATATGACAATTGTAGGATAATGTATCACGTGGTCGCAACAACAATGACGGCTTAGCACAGATACTACAATAACATCAGTTACTTAACAGGAGAGTATTTTGTTCATTGAAAAAAGAGCAAAAAAAAAAAAACACTAAAGGCACTTCCAAAGGATGGCTCAAAGGTTATGAGTCATGCAGTGTTTCTCACCTTGTTCAAAAAATTTGCCTTGGGAAGAACAAAGTTTTATCTTATCTTTTCTTACATATCAGGGCAGTCCAAGCTGTAGTCCAAGAAAATGTGCCACAGAACATAATCTTGGCCGCCTGCTTTACTTTGTGGAGCAGCATGACAGAATGCATAGTGAGCATAATTTTATGACACTGATCCTGCCATCTTACTGTAATGATGCAAAGCAAAGAAGGTACATTTTGTGCAGAAGCCGTAACTGCTTTATTTATTTATTTATTTATTTATCTGTTTATTTATTTATGTAACAGCTGATGCAGTGAAACCATGGGCAAGGCGGGGAGTAAAGTCCTGAGAGAAACCTCTGTGGATGGGGTTCAAGCCCAGGTAAAAAGCAACCACTTCACACATATACAACCTCTGCATATATAAATACACAAACGCATACGGGAGCACATGTGTATTAGAGTAAAAACACATTAAACTGCTGTGATGTGTGTGTGTGTGTGTGTGTGTGTGTGTGTGTGTGTGTGTGTGTGTGTGTGTGTGTGTGTGTGTCCTGACTCTGGTGAAATGGGCCAGCTGCTGTGCTCTCCAGCTATCACAGGTTATGCAACCAGGATCAGCTGCAGCATGCTTTCACACTCAGTTTTCCCTCATCACATCATGAGAATCATCAAAATACATCACAGAGCTTTGGACAAGCCATTAACATCTTGATCGTGAATAAGCCAGGCGAAGGAGTGACAGCCACTGGATGTACCCGATGATGGATGGAAATGCTATTTATTACCAAGATTTTCAGAGTGTTTCATTTATACAAAGTTACCCACTAGACATGTCAGAACAGTATTTTTTTTTTTTTTTTTTTTTTTGTCAAACCAGCACCCTGTTATGTTAAAAAATTCTTACCCCCCATATACAGGACAAGCCCGTCTAGTTGTTTTACTTAGTCGGTTGCCACTGTTGTCTGGCTGATTTCAAGTCATTGCATCTTATCAAATGGCCGGCACGGGAGGTACTGCTAACAGCCTCCTTTGACCTTGGTTGCTGGGTCGACGCAGAGATAGGCAGACACCACAGACTGTAAAAAGAATGGACATAGCACCTGTGATGTCACCGATCAGTTTGGGGGAGTTCTGTGCTCCTACCATCTTGGATTTTAGTGGGCGTATACTTTCCATATTTGGAAGAGAGGTGGTAACTTTACGGGTCAGCCGGCCAAGATCCCGCCCACTGAACTTGAATTAACTGCGCCGAACTGAGCTAGCCGAAGGCTAATCTGCTAGGCTAGGCTAATAAGCAGCTACAGGCAGCAAAAACAGATCATAATGCTGCTGCTGTGTTTTAAAAATCACCTCTTCACATTGAGAGGTTTTAGGTGGAGCTGCAGGGTTTGGTAGAGTTGTGGGGGAAAATTCATTTGTATTATTTAAATGTGAAATAATCTTTTTTAACATTGTATGTACCGCGTTTCAACACTGCCTCCATCCACTAACGTTATCCACCACAGCAGCACACAAACAACAGCAGGCACTTTCTGACGGAGCATCTCTATCCGTGCAATGTGGGACTTTTTAAACAAAACAATGATACCAAATAAGGTTGTATTCCTGCATGAAACGGACCTAACATACTCTGATCATCTGACTGTATCAGCAGGGATCCTGAGTCAGCAATAAAGTCATTATAAGCCAGCGGCAAAATATGAAGATACATGCAAATAAGTGCCAACATCCAGGTAAAATCTATTTTATACAGTCTATGGGTAAAATAGTACTAGATATTTACACAAAATGCAACACAGAATCCTTTGACAGTCAGTTAGTACAGTCAACAGCACAACATGCCATCCATCCATCTACCGCTTATCCTTACAAAGGGTCGTGGGGGGGGCTGGAGCCTATCCCAGCTGTCTTAAGGTGAAAGGCAGGGTACACCCTGGACAAGTCTCCAGTTCATCACAAGACACATAGAGACAGACAACCATTCACACCTGGAGAGAACCCACGCAGACACAGGGAGAACAAGCAAACTCCACACAGAAAGGCCCCGGGCCGGGAATCAAACCCGGTACCTTCTTGCTGTGAGATGACAGTGCTAACCACTACACCGTCTGTGGTGTCTGCCCACAGCAAATGGACACCGCAATGCCTATTAACCGCTGGATGTAGCTCCGGGTCTAGCCTAGCCTAGCTCAGCCAATGCTTTAACAAAGAGCTAACTGCCAGTAGCTGTCTGTGAACCTGTCACTCAACTTAACCACGCCCTAATTTATGTAATAATTTTCAGCCGAAATAACACTAAAACGGCTGTGGTAAAAAAAAAAAATGTCCTCTTTAAATCCAGCCAGTTGTGGTAGAGGAAGCAGTTAGCATTGCTCTGATGTGGAAACGTGGAACCTTAAAGGAATTTTTCAAGTATTTTCTTACCTCAAATCAACGTCTTCATTCATAAATAGATCCTCATTGCTGTAAAATAACATATGCCAACAATCTGACTTATCCTCCTGGGTGAAGAATCAGTTATCTGTCTTTACATAGAGCAGGTCGCTCATACGGAAGCTTCCATGTCTTTCCAGTCTATCAAAAACTACAAAATGCTGACAGGGACATAAAGCACTACCTGCTAGTACCCATAGGACAAAATGCATTTCCACATTTTGCGATTCACTTTTCACAGAGAAGCAAGGTGGAGATGCCGGTTTTACTTACCCGACACTAAACTAAATCCTGCACTACACTTTTGGTCATAATACAAGACCATACTTATACCGTGCCCAATCCTCATTGCCAAAAAAAGCGTAAAAGGGCCATAAATTGACCGTGGTGAGTGGCTGCCCAGGAGCGCCCCAGGGCTGTGGAGGTCCAGGGAAAAATGACCGGAGCTTCGGGCCAGGGGTTTGGGATCCGCGGTGATAGTGGCCACCTGGGAGTTGACCCATTCCGCTTACTGTAGTTCCAACCATGTTGCAATGCATGCAAAGTCAAATTTAACCACTAGATGGAAGATGGAAAAATTACATAGTGTCAGTTTAAAGAAACAACTTTAAATGCCTGAGTGGACATCTTTCAGTCAGCAGTTGAACTTTAAAGTGAACATGATTTGCATATTTATATGATTTAATGGAAGAGTAGACACAATTTCAAGAAGAAGAACTAAATAACTTTTTTGTGACCTTATCACCTTTTTAGACATAAATTATTATTATATATTGATATTGATATTATTGATATTCTTTGATATAAATATCTTACATTTTATTTCATTAATGCCTGCAGTGATCAACCAGAGATATTAAGAGGATGAACACACTGGTATAGAAATATAATCTCATGCTACATATCATGATATCACTCAACTCTACCGCCCACGATTAGATAAGGAGATAAGATGCAGGCTTTACAACTATGGGCATTACTTCTGAATACTAGTCAGATGCAATCAGATTAAGTTTTGCTAGTTTTTAACTCATCAGACTCAAATCAGCATGGTACACTTGTATTGGTTTATATTTTGGTCATCAAATCATATGTTCAGCTTCACAACCACTCTGCCCAATTTCTAACAATTCCTCCTTTTTGCAAAAAGACCTGTCTTGCCTTATTCTGTTATAAGTGAAGTCATTTCTTTGTATTATTTGACAAAAATTACTGAGCTTGGTGGTTTGAATCAAGAAGTTGTTGGTGACAATGCTTGTCATCCTGGGTCATTCTGTCATTCAGATTCTTCTCAACATCCCATATTGTCTGTCACCTGGTCTCCCACTTGATCCAAATTCACTGCACACAAGTGACTGTACTTTTCGGCTCATTGTCTGGCTAAAAGGCACAGCGCATCACCCCATCTTGACTCATGTCAGCTGAGTGGGTGCCATCTTTGTCAGCTCGTGCAGCTCAGTGGCGGGCTCCACAAGGCAAGGCTGGACTGAAGTGAATTGATTCACAAGGATTAGGGATTAAGACTTCCCCCGGCCGCTTTGGTGGAGTAAATCTGGGGATTATGATGTCAACAGCCTGTGGCTGCAGGAGAGGAAATTGAATTGTGATGGACGGCAGCACCAATGGCCCAGGATTACAGCACAGTCAGTGATAAATCAGACATGGGAGTCCATGTCTGTGCCTGTCTCCTGCTCAGGAAAATGTCCTTGGGACACCATTTACTGCCTATGGGATATAGGAACTTACATGGTATGCAGCTAACTCTGGAGTTCAGGATGTTGAATTTGTGATAAGAAGATCTGTGTCACCGGTAATCCAGTCCTTCCTGCTCTGGCCCGTGAAGCATCAGGTGGTGAGTAACGGGGATCACTTGTGAATAAGGCGACAGGGGCTTCTTTTACAACCATAATTAACAAGGATGACAATATCTGCACAAATAATTCACCTATGGAAACTTTTGGAAGTACATATCCTAAAAACTGTACAGACTCAGAGCTAACCTCTTATGATTGTGTGCCTGTCTGTTTGTATTCAAGCCTGCTCCGGCTGTGGCTCTTCCTGCTCCAGCTCCTGTTAAGTTTGAAGGACTCACTAAAACCAGCAAGATGAAGGTGAAATGGACCCAGCTGGGTTTGGTGTTCTTCCTCGTTTTGTCACTGGTCATGACAGGATGCTTCCTCTGGCAATATCAGCTGCCAAAACTTTTGCCAGGTAAGAAGACCAAATGCTGTTGGTAACAAACGCTGGACTGCATCATGTCAAGTGTTTTTCTTCAAACAATAAGGACCAGGAATAATGTTGCTGTCAGATAAAGCATATATGTGTGACTTATTATATATATGCAGTGTAAATATATAAATGTAAACAAATTTAAACGATAGTGAGCTGTTTGAAGACTTGCCCTTTCTTGAGACTTGGAAAATCATTTCAAATTAACAAAAATAATTTTGATTTCATTGTCAGGAAACTTCTGAGAAGAAAAAAAGCTCAGTCTGTCATCACCGTCAACATCTCATTACTAGGGTGTTAAATACTGGCACTGTGTTACGACATCAGTGTGTGTGATACCAACAAACATCTGATCTGACTGCTACAGCAAAAACCCACAACCTCACTTCCTGCTACAACACTGGTAATAAACAGATTTTTAAGGGGACATAGGCCCCATAACTAAAAGAGAAAACAATAAGTTAATCATACAATCTTTATCTTGTAATTATGATACAAAGCCAGTTTGCCAATATTATATTATTAGACCAGAGTTGTTGTGCTTGCAGGGGTTGTATATATATATATATATATATATATATATATATATATATATATATACATATATATATTCTTTTTTAAATCTAAATTTCAGCAGTGTAAGCTGTGTCAATTAAAAGAGACTGTGAGTTGGTTATTTTTAACAGACAAGTGCAAGTTTTATTTCAAAATTAAATTAAAGAAGGTTAAAGACTGGGCTGTGAAATGTAGTCCTTTTAAATCCAGGACAACCAGTGTCAACATCAAACACAGCTGCATCATGTAACAGCAGTGCTTTGGATCATAAGTTTAGTTTATCTATGTTGACACTTATTATAGCACCTCAATAGGCTATTCCTTGTAATTTATTCTGAGCCAAAATGAAAATGCAGTCTGGGTTAATAATCTCTACATGATGGTATATATGAGTAAAGTAACACAAGGTGATATTATTAATAGTAAAGGCACAGCTCCACAGGCTCCGATTCATACTGTTCAATGTGCACTGATGTGTTTTTATATATTCCATCTTTTAGAATGAAAAGGCAAATGGAAACCTGAGGCATTCAAATATTGAACATTGAAATATTGTATAGTTCATCCAGACTTCACTGTGGGAACAGGCAGCTGCTCTTTATATCAGCGGATTGTATATCATATATCCTGTCAAATTATATCCTTTAACATCATTCATTCATCAGGAAGCAGAGAAAATTAATGAAACCTCCCAGCAAGCCAATGGTGTTATGCTCATCATTTTGCATTTTTCTATCAAATATCAAGTGGGAATTACAATAGTCTGTCCCCCTGTGCTTCCTCTGCCCTTTTCTCGTTTTTCACCACCATCCAGATGAAGAGATGGGTCGCAATGCCAAATCAGAAATGATGTGTCCCCGCTTCCCTGAGCCTCTCCAGCTGGAGCATCCTATCCCTGGTCTGAAAGAGGCCTTGGAAAAGGTGAGAGGAGTTGTCCATCATGTACAGATTTAAAACAGCTTTCTATCACTCAAGTCCCAGGAAATTTACAGACTGGCTGTGGTAATCCTTCACACCAAATGCCATTGCAGTTGACAGAAGGAGATTAAAGATGTAGTGGATGAAATACAGAGTCAGTCTGAGCAGCAGTGATCAAGCCATCCAGTGAAATATACTGTGGATATATGTATGTATTTATACATCTTAGCAACCATAAGGGAATCTGAGAATAAACAATAAAACCACTCAGTTAAATATAATATGTATGGAAATAACATAACATACAGTAAGTACAGAACACAACCAGCATGGCTTAGAAAACAAACACTCGTCTCCATCACTGGTCTGCTGGTTAAAATTGTTGGACTCATCCACTCACCATAAACTATCTTTCTCACTTATTATCTGCTATGTATAATATATAAGTTCACATACTGTACACAGTATGGACTGTATAGAGTGTGCAATATTCATATGTATGCATTGACATTGCAGAGGGGTCAGAATTTGAGAATGGGAATGAGAACGGTCTGTGGCTAACAATTAGTAACGAAGAGTATAGTGGAGAAATTGAAATCATCAGCATTAACGTCTTTAACATCTGACTCATTTAAAGTTGAGCAAGTTTGCCAGTTCAGTTTAAAAAAAAAAGATTCTTACATCCCTACCACCAAAGATTTAAAGCCAAACTGAAAATTGACAATCAAGCATATCGTCCATGTGATATTCGTCCCTGTGAAAATGTGCATTTCATTATTAAGGCAGCTGTGTCAAATTAAAAGCATACAGAAAAAAATATGCTGAGAAAGTAAGCTGTGATGCTTAAAATTTTATATGTGCATGTTCAGTACAGGGCACGGTGGTGTAGTGGTTAGCACTGTCGCCTCACAGCAAGAAGGTAAAATAAAATAAATAAGTCTGGAGGATCATGGGATTATTAATGTGATAAGAAAGAATAAAAGACAAAATTTGTATTCATATATTCTCTAATCGCTGAGCTTTCTTTATGAAAAAACTTAAAAAGTAAAAGTAATTAAACAAAATTGTCTAAGAACTTTGACGGGACTTACTCTCTGATGGAAATGTTAACAAGTTATCTGAAACTTGACAAGAGTACACTCTACACTGATTTATTGTAACAAACCACAGGCAAAAAGGTTGGCGAGTGATCTGAGTGGCAGCGCTGTAGATGAGGCAGGTGGCAAATTCAACTTGTATTATTGTTATGTCTAGAGGAGTTCAATATGCACATTGTGATAAAAGCACCAGACCTGCCATATGGTGCCTTGCTTAGGACAAAATGAGCTCTCTCCTTAATGTGTTATGATGCCCTCGGTAGGACGAGCCAGGACTGCAAAAACACTTAACTTCTTTCAACACCCAGTGCATGTTTAGAAAGAAAAACCTCCTCCTGAATATTTCACTTTTGCAAGGCCCTGAAAAATTATATAATGTAAACAAAGCTCTGGTGGCTATTATAATTTGTTGGCAAATGTTATTTTTTAGTTACATGAGAAGATCGATATACTACTCGTGTTCATCTGCAATACAAAGTCACTTTTCATAACTGAAACTGCTAGCCCATATTAAGTTATTTATTACACACATCCATCCATTTAAACTGGCTATATTTTCAGATTAAACTCCTCACATCCTGCTGTGTCTCTCCCAGGTGGATGTTTTGCTTCGACAGAGCATTAATCCCATCAGCCTTCCATCTCTGTCAGCCATTGTGATCTTAAATGACACTGTTTTGTGGACCGGAAACTTTGGGAAAAGGAATAGCAGTGACCCTCTCTCAGGACCCCCCAATGAGTACACAATTTACAGGTGAGTACCCAATGACACCTCCAAACACCATGATAGCAGATAATGTTTTACATAGACTGAGGTTCCATTTCCATCTCCAGGGAAAGTACAGACCTGTAAAATAAAGCCTAATTTTCCTGCAAGGTTTAAACATAGTTACAACCCCCTCTGTGTCACCAGGAATGCAATCCTGGTGTAGAAGTACTGAATTATTTTTTTTCCTAAAGGTCACAAAAACTGTCACCTGACCTCAGTGCAGCTCTCTCTCTTCTCTCTTCACCACTCATTCTCTCCAACCTTTTTTTTCTCTTATTGATTCTGTTGCTCAGGTTTGTTGTTGCTCTGCAGGGGATGCAATATATTTTCATAATAGGATGAGCATTACTACATAATTTATATTCCTTACAATGGGCATCTGGAGATAACAGTCTACAGTAGCTCCTGACTGATGTGTAACTGATGCTGCAGCATGTTGGTGATCATGTTACCCCTTTAATGATTACTTTAAATGTAACTACTCAGATTGTGACACACAGTGCAGGAAAGCAACATGAAATGGAAAAAAATGGACACAAGTACAGTGACTGACTTGCGACCTTTAAAGTTACACTGTGTAAGGTTTTAAGTATTTGATTACCTCAAATCAGTGTCTTCATTCATAAATAGATTTTCATTGGTGTAAAATAACCTATGCCAACTGACTTATCCTCCTGGGTGAAAAATCAGTCAACTGTCTTTACATAGAAAGGGACGCTCATACGAAGGCTTCCGTGTCTTTCCGGTCTATAAAAAACTATGAACTGCCGAGAGGGACAGAAAGTACTACCTGCTAGTTACCCATAGGACAAAACGTGTTTTCACAGAGAAGCAGCGTGGAGACGACAATCTTACTTTCCCGGCACTAAACTAAAACCTGCACTCCACTTTTGGTCATAATGCAAGACCATACTTATGCCGGCCAAAGGAGAATCCTCATCGCCAAAAAAAGCATTAAAAGCCAAAAAATGACCAGAGCTCCAGGCCGGAGGCCAGGGATCCACGGTGATAGTGGCCGCCCGGGAGTCAACCCATTCCACCTGTAGTTCCAACATGTGGCAAAGCACAGTTGAAAATGTGTGAATGCAAAATCAAATTTAACGACTAGATGGGAGAAAAAAATGACATAGTGTACATTTAACAGAGACATTTCAGCATGGAGACATGACATGAGCTGCCACACACGTCAAGAAGGATCTGTGATGTGGATGTGTAAAGTAGGTCTGACAAGTTCAAATATGGATCACTTTTGAGGACATATCAGTATGTCAGGATGATGTTTTTCACCCTGCCTGCCAGAAGAAGAATATTCAGTGGAGAAAGTGGTACATGTGTTGTAGTAACCCTCATTTTCTTAAAGCTTTAGCATGTGATGCACATTGAGTGCACAGGCAGATTTAGATAGTTTGTCCAATCGTTTCATTTGGCCCAAATAAAATGATCACACAAGCTCTTTACAGTACTGAGACAGCCTCAGATATCTAGACTCTATTTTTCAGAGTATTTGCATCATGTTCTTGGGTTTTTGTTTAGTACGTCTCCTGTTTTATTTTGAAAGCTCAGTCCTCATGGGCGATGTTTAGTTGTACTTCCAGTCTGTGTGTTTTCCCACCTTGTTGATTGTCCTGATCACTTTCATCTGTCCTCTTAGCCCTGCCTTCGCCTCTCATCCTGCTCATCTGTTCTCACTTCCCCAATCAGTTCCCTCGTCTCTTCGTCTTTTGTTGTCAGCAGTTTTGTTACCTATAAAATTAAATAAAATTAAACACAGAGACTTGCGATCACAGTTCGAGCCCAGTACAGTCAACAGACCTGAAAAACTATATACTGCTCACACTAAATCTACGTGTGTGCCAACTTTCGTGGCAATCCACAGACTGATTGATACACCAGCAGGACTGTAACACTGGGCAAGTTTCAAATAAGAAAACTCTTTTATAAGTGATTTCCTCTCAGGTGGCTCTGAGGTGTACTCCAGTGATGTAGAATTGCACTAAGGGGCTTAGCGAGAGACAGATTGGTCCAAATTGATGCAGCAGAAGCCAAGATGACTTTTAGTCCCTGAGATCCTTCAATTTAGATGATGCAACATGACAGTCTCTTTCATTTGACACTTTGAAATGCCAGAATCTCCACTTCGTCAGACCCTCTAAATATCATAAATTAAATATCTGAAGACTTCAAGCCCAATGCAAGTAAACCCAGATGACATAATGAGGGGGTTATTTTCTCAGATTATCTTCAGAAAGCTGCAGTTCAGAAGATTTGCACCCACATGACATGTTCACCAGTAGTACTTTACAGGATAGCACTTAATTGACCTCTCCCTGTTGTGTGAAACTGTAAATTGAGTAGTCCCACAAAATGCAGTTGAAATCAAATGTCCACTGTTGAATTATGTCCAGCACTTGTTTCCCTGTACTACACATTTAATTCTTCTGTCTAAATGTAGGTTCATAAAGATTTATTGCGTCATTGCAGATGTACTGTAAGTGCTCTGACTCATTCACAGCTGCTCCTGATGCTCCATTTAAGTATTTTTTTTCCCACAATTTAGCTACAGAGCCCAGTGGGGGCAATCGCTGTTTCATCGATGAGCTACACCATGAGCACCCATCTTTGAAATAATTTCTATGACTGACAACAAATAGGTTGTTTGTACAAGCAGCTTACAGCAACACGTTTTGGCGGTGACCTCTGACAGTCGTATTAAAGTGCAAAAGAGAAAATCAGATGATCAGGTAGCATTATGAAGAGTACCACATAGTTCTCTGATGTCAGGCACATGGGAGGGGTTGCAATCTGCAACCACATCGCTAGATGTTACACACTGTACCTTTAAGTAGAGAAATTTGATAAATGAGTTTGAAAAAATAAAAGCCAAACATTGTACCCTTGAGATAAGCAAAGGGCATTCATACATTTGATGTAGATCTAAATTTTGTTGGGGGGGTTGCAAAAAAATTCTGAATTTTGTCAAATTCAATGTTGACATCCATACAAATGGAGATTGCTTATATGGATAAATTTGTCCGGATCCACAACATCCTGTCTGAGACATGCACTTCAAGGCAGAAAGACAAAACACATGTTAATTGATGAATGTTTCCTGTCAGATTAAAAATCACATCACAGTGCTCTGTTATCTGTCTCTCAGAATTGCAAGCCTATCCAAAATCTTTCCGACCTTGATGCTGTACAAACTATGGGAGGATGGGAAGATCAGCTCCCTTGATGACCCTCTGGAGAAATATGTGGAGAACTTCACCATCAAAAACCCTCTGGGCAAGACGAGAGACTCCGAGCTGAAGTACGTGACAGATGGCCTGATATTTCTCGACAGTGGGGAAGTTCAGATCCGATCCTCTTCTGTCACCCTACGCAGGATGGCCAGTCAGCTCTCAGGTAAAATAAAAAAGTGAGCAAAAATAAAAAAAATATGAGAGCCTATTTCTGTGATATAATATAATGCTTTAAAATCTAATCAGACACAATATGTCCTTCAGGTGTTAAATCTACAGTACATCTTAGGCACTTGGTCTGGTGTGAAAATGCATCTGAGATATGGTTTTCTGATGTATATGATGTCTAAACCCACTTTAGCTGACCGATTGAAACTTAAGATTGGAATAAAAACTAAAAAAAAAAAAAAAACCACAGCAAGAACAGAAAGAGGTCTTTGGTAAATTTGAAAATCTTTCTTTTTATTTAGCGATTTGAGAAGTGAAACATCATCTGTCAGATGAAATACAGTATTATACAATTTGTCATTTTTTTTAATCTCAAATGTAAAACATTTAATATCTATTTTAAATATCTCAGGGTTTTGGGACTAATAGCTAATAACTAATAGCCCAGTTATTGTCCCATTTGAAGATGTTTGGCTTCAGAAAATTGTAATGAACTTTTTTATTATTATTTTTCTTTTTTTATTTTCTGACATTTATATCATACAATCAAAACACATGCTGGTTAAGAATGAAAGGAACACTGTGTCTGACATTTTAACAATGTGTATTATCAGATGTTACTGATATGACCAGCCACTGATGTACTGTAAATTACAAAAAAGGATAAAAGAATAAGCTTCCAGTTACAACAGGTACAACAGAAACTGCTTCAGTGAAATGAAACATCAGTATCTGAACTGTTCAGACGCTGGAAACCATCAACAGTTATATCCATATATTGACTCAACAAACAAGTTGCTTTTGTTATGCATAAATAGGCACTTGTTTATCCAGAGACACTTTTCAATTTGTAACGTTTCAGTCTGTAATGAATTCAAACAGAAGACATCAACTCTGAACAGGATGATCGCATTCAGAGAATTGTATTGAATCTCTCTCAAAATATCCATCAGACTGAATTAAAACATATTTCTTATTATATTAGCAGGATAGAGAAAAAAACATGTTGCACATCTAAATACAATTCCTTTGTTATGTTTGCTTTTTTATTTGATGCTTTGATTTAATTTTTCTGTAACACTGTTTGTTGATACAGGCCTACCCAGGAGGCTCCGGGCCACAAGCCTGCTTTGGAAAGGAAAAACACAATCTGCAATCAATCTGCTGCAGGACGATGTCCTTGTCGCAGACCCAGGCACCAAGTAAGATTTATTATGCTGCGCTTATGCTTATTCTGGCATTCAATATGTATATTTTTACTGTCCAAAACTTGGGCATTAAATTGCATTGCACAAAATCCATCCATAAAAAATCTAGAAAGTTTACTTATTATTATTACTATCATTATTATTATTATATGAAATACTAATAAAAATATTGTTTTTTACAGGGGAGTTATGTACCTGACTGTTTCTTAGTCAGGAGCAGTGACTTTCCAAACTTTCACTGGTTATTCAGTTTATTTCATTTGTTCATGTGCAAAGGATCAGGTACAATATTAAACATAAATGTAATCATTTAACAGAGTTTTAATCTGTGGTTGTCTGATGACTACACAACAGGAAGTTAGTGCTAGTAGGCAGATTGATTCCCTTTTGGACAGAGCCAGACCAGCTCTTTTCAGCCTTTATGCTAAGTTAAACAGCTGTTGGCTGTTGCTTCACATTTAGTGCATTAGTGCATTTTTTTTAACTCTCAACAAGAAAGAACATAATTCCCAAAACAGTTCACTATTTCTTCAAGATAGGTGTTGAGTTTTAATATGTTCCTTGTTTTCTACTACAACGACCAGATTTTTGAGACAAGCCTCTTTCTCTTGCTTCCTTCGAGATGTCACTATAGCAACCTCGCCTTTTCGCTGCTGGCTCATGTGATGGCCGAGCGTGTGGCCGCTGTCAACTACCAGCGGTGGATCACAGACAACATCCTGGACCGGCTGGGGATGGAGGACACTGGCTTTGACATCACCCCGGGGCTCCAGAGCCAGATGGCTGTGGGAGTGTACTCCAATGGAAAGCCAGCCCCTCTCTATGACCTGGGCTGGTACCGGCCTTCAGGTCAGATGTTCTCCACAGCCGCAGACTTGGCCAAGCTCGCCATGATGCTGCTGGGCTCTTATCACCGCAAGCTACTGGAACCAGACTCATTGAAGATCATGCTGACCCCGCTCTTCAGGTGCGATAAGGACTACTTTGCCAACCGTACTGGGACGCCGTGGGAGGTGAATGAGTTCATGGGCTATGAGATGGTGCGGAAAGATGGCGATCTGGATGGCTACTCTGCCACCTTCTCCTTGGTACCCAGACTGAAGCTTGGCCTGGTGGTGCTAATGGCTGGTAGCCGGTCTCAGAACCAGGAACTGGTCACTAAGGCCTACAACCACATCATACCAGCCATTGAAAAAGCCTTCAGGGAGGCCAAGAAGGTCCTTCATCCTCCACCAAACCCAGAACCTTATATCGGCTTCTTCACCTACAGCAACATCACTTTCTATGAGATAAAAGTCGGCGCGGACGGAGTTCTGATCATGCAGCAGTTTGGGCCTCAGATTGAAGAGCTGATCCCTGAAAAGTACAGGACAATAAAGCTCAACTACTTGGTTGATCGGGTGTTCAGAGTGGTATTTGAAAAAGAGTACCCTTGTGTTTTGCGAGTTGGTACTGCCTCAGTGTCCCTGGAGGCCCAAGATGGCCAATTATTTAACTTCTATATGATTGACAAACACGGTTTGTCCCCTGGTTTTGATGCACCAGGACTGAACACATACAACGTGGTCAGAATAGCGCGCAGGCCATCCTTTTCAAGCTGAACAGCAGCGATGCTGTGACCTACAGACAAACGGTGTGTGCTTGAGATATGAGTGAGACTGTAAACAAAAAGTCAAAGAACACAAAGAGAACACAAAGGGAGGGCAATATGAATACTTTCTTGCACAGAAAATGTATTACTTCTGAGTATTGTATATGACTGCCCTTTATTATGCCTCCAGATATTCACATTGTGATGATACAGAGCTTGTGTTTTTCCTGCCTTCATTAAAACTTCATTGTCTCTGTCTCCTCTGTCCTTCAGTTCTCACGGGAGAGAACAACAGAACAATGACACATGACAAACTCCCATTGTGGTAATTTACGTGAACATTTACATAGAATTCATTTTCAGTACTTGGACCATGATTGCAGTTTCATGATCAAATTGGCTCATTCGTTATCCATCACTTGGGAGGAAAAAATTTCATTTCTTTGTGCTACTGTGAGCTATGCTTTTGGCAGAAGGACTTTTTCATGAAGCACATTTATTTTAAATTATCATGTGGGAACTGCTGATTTAATGTTGAGAAACATGCATGAAGATGGAAAATATTTTGGCTCTCCAGTAAGAGGTGATTAAGGGCACAGAGGCTTTTAGTTGCCTATGTGACTCTTTGCTGTTTAATCCCTAAAATGGACTGCAGTTTTCCTGACCATTAACAGCAATATAAATGAAAGACTGCTCTGAGCTGCAGGAAAATAGCACATCAGAAGGGACAAAAGTAATCCTCATGAGGCAAAGGCTGATGTTTTACTCTTCATATTATTGTGTTCCTGATGGAAAAGGAATAGATATTGAAAATGTTGCTTAGTCTTGAAGCACCAGGTGCAGCAAGTGACACAGAGGCAATGTGATGAAGCAAAAGTACTGCATCTTCAGAAATTGTGAAACTACTATTTATCAATGTTATGCTATATTGTCATGAACCAAAGAAGAAAAAGCTCATTCTAAAGGATTGGTGTAGGAAAAATGCAGTCGTGTATTATTGCAAGAAGTACTGAAACAAAACTGTGCCAGCATGCAAAGTATACCCTGTGTGAATTCACTGCTATTGCTATTGCTCTTGCTGTTAAGAATAGCCAAAGGGATAAAGAGTTGAGCTTTCAGCGGGAGGGTCCGAGTTTGAGTCCCCTCCACGTCAGTCCCCAGCTATTATATTGGGCGGCAGTAGCTCAGTCTGTAGTGACTTGGGCTGGGAATCGGTGGGTTGCCAGTTCAAGTCCAGGTCGGATCAAAATGTGGAGAGTGGACTGGTAGCTGGAGAGGTGCCAGCTCCTCCTCCTGGGCACTGCCGAGGTGCCCTTGAGCAAGGCACCGAACCCCCAACTGCTCGGGGCGCCTGGATAAGGGGCAGCCCCCTCACTCTGACACCTCTCCTCCAATGCATGTGCATGTGTTTGTTTCATGACTTGTGTGTAATGTGCAACTGGAAAAAAAAAAAAAAGTTACTAACAGAGTGAAAAAAATGTAATTTCCCCATTGAGGGAATCAATGAATCAATGATCAATAAAGTAAGTCGTCTTCTTCTTCTTCTATTGCTGTGGCTTGTTAATTCGAATAAGATGGTGAGGCCTGTGCAGCCTGATGTGCAGCAATCTTGACAATGAACAAATGTTCCTATATCTGTCATCAAAGTCATCAAGGCATCAGGCATTAAGAAGATGTTTTAAAAACATAATTGGTGCATGTAGATTACTTCAACATTTATTAATTTATTTGAAATCAGGCATTGCACAATAGTCACAATCAGTTTTTAACTTTGCAATCACAGTGAATAAGAGCTGGCCAATCAATCAGAGCACGTACATAAAGGCTGGCCGTGCAACAAGTACAGAGTACGAGATTAGGAAAAGCTCACAGTACAGCATTACATTCTCTGTTCACAAGATCCACTGAAAAACGGAGAACAACATATTTCACCTATTTTTTTTCTGGCCAGCAACACATCAATTTTCCAAATATGAAAAAAAATCAAGTACATGTTATCATTCAGATCAGATTTGATTGTCCCACTTTCTCTCATAGGCAGAATACAGAGTCAGCAGGTGGGATATGCAGGCACTGTTGAACAATGTAATCCAAATTAATAAACAATCCAAATGAAATCATCACGTACTTAATGACAAGCTCTTTAATGACATGAAATTCAACATTTTGAGAAATAAACTTTCTCCAGCATGACTGGAACAAGCAGACGGTTAGCCTAGCTTGGCATAAAAACTGGAAACAACGAGAAACACCTAGCCTACCTCTGTCCAAAGCTTAGAAAAAAATCCACCATCAGCACCTTTAATTGTTAAGAATTAAAATGTAATATTTACTTGTTTTAAGTATAAAACATTCTCAGTCGTGTAAAACCACAACTTCGTATTTTTAAGGAAACAGGAACTTTTTTGAGTGATGTGTGTCTTGATGGGTGGGGTAAGCTTGTCAACCAAGATTATTAATATTCATATTAATTTTACAGGAAGAGGATTTTGTTATACAAAGACTCATTTTTTTAAACATAATGTAACAAGATAAATTAATAATTATCATAAGGACACGGGGAAATATGTTTTTAATTTCAGTGTCTTTAACCTTCTGTTTTTTTATTATTTTATTTAGAGTGAACAAATACGCATAAACATGTTCATTAGTGAGCATTAGACCTGCTGTAGCATTCCTGTTTCCAGTCATCGTACGAAGCTAAGATTCATATTTAACAGATATGAGAGAGGTATCAGTGTTCTCATTGAACTCTCAGCAAGAAAGTGAATAACATTATTTCCCGAAAATGTCAAATTAGTTTGGTTTCTCTTTGCTTGTTAGCGTATTTAAAGCAAGTCTCAGAACACAGATGTGTTGCAGGTGATCTCTTTACATGCACATGCAAGCATGCCACGTCCATGCTTGTCATGTTGGAGGACAGCAAAGGGATGAAAGCGTTAGAGTCCTTACCCTCAGCTTGAGCTCTGGCACTTGAGACAGAGGGTTCCAGTGAAATCTTGGGGAACTGAAGTGAGTCTCTGACAGAGCTGTTGTCCTCCGTCTGGGAGCAAACAAGTTCTCGGAAACACTCCCTGAACCGTGTGGAGAGCAGGCTGTAGATGATGGGGTTGACTGCAGAGCTGAGGTAGAAGAAAATGCCTGACAGGATGTGCACGTACTGGTAAATGTTGTGCATCAGATCAGTCCACTGGCTGATGGAACTCCACAGGAGCCTCTCGATGTGGAAGGGCGCCCAGCAGACTCCAAACGCTGCCACCACGATCGCTAGAGGATCAGGCCGGAGAAAAGGAGGCTGTTAAAAATATTTTCTCTATTATTTATGCCATTTGTACGCTTACAGGGAAGACATGAATAGACTGAGATAAAAAAGGGACAAAGTGGAAAGATGAGGTGGCCACATACAAGAATCTCAGCCTACAGTGGGCACATTTACTATGACACTCTGCTTCTGGTAGTTTCCTCCTGCTGCTAAAAAGAGTAAAAGTAAAATAATAAAACACACCATTATTCACTGAAGTAAACTCAGTGGCTGATATTAACAAACTTTAGACAGATATTGCTTTCTAACAGATACATCAGATATTATTGAGTTCTTAGTGAGCTGCAAAAACTATTCAATTTATCAATTAATCGATCAGCAGAAAATTCATCAGCAACTCTTTAAGCAATCAATCATGCCATCTTTCAAAACATTTCCTGCTTCCATCTTGTCATATGTGAGAATTTGAGGCTTTTTCAGATATGAAAGTAAACTGAATATGTGTTTTTTAGGGTATAATCCAACAGAAAATTTGACTCCTTGATCGACTTGGGTTGTGGAGAAATATTACATTTTTTTTTCTCACTACTTCATAACCAACGATGAATCAATTAATCAAGAACAGCTTGATTAATAATATTCAACTTCCTCATGATATGGCCTTAAAGTAAAACTGACACAAGGTCATACAAGTGTAAGTCTTCAAAACTTCAGGAGTTGATGGTGTTCGAACCAGAGATGTGTCGCTCTGAGCACCAGATGTTGAAAAAGTACTCGTACCATTCCTCACTTAATAATCCATGCATGATGCTCTCAGGGTGCTCTCACTGAAGGGGGTACGACAGGCTGGTTGGCATATGGCATCAAGCTAACTGTGCCTCAGCTTTGTTGGAAGCGTAAGTGGTTCTCCACTCAGCCAGAGATATTTATACATGTGAGAGTGGCAAGTTTCTCTCTTTTCCCAACAACAGAGTTTGTAAGATTTGTGTGTTTAACCCTTTGCTTCTATGCACAGCTTAAAAGTTAGAAAAAAAAATTGACCGCATCACATTTATATTCTGTATCATCTTGTTCCAGCTCATCATTGACGCTACATGATATTCACCCTGGGTGAGATATTCAGTCCCAGATGATTTATGCATCATTTCATGTGCATTTACATACAAATTCAGTCTGACTTGCTTGCTATTTTGGGAGCTTTTGGATCTCCACCAGAGCTTGAACATAGCTCTGTGGGTTTAAACACATTGAATTCATAGTGACTAACCCATAAACTGACCCACACTCACAGGTTAGTGATATAAAGCGTGGCAGGAATGAACCCCAAAACCCAGAAATGAGTTTTAGCACTATTGGGTCCCTCATCTCAAAGTCTGTGATGAAACCTGAGATTAAGTCATTTCCACCCAGTGGTAGAACTAGAGGAGATTGCTGCCAGCATGTGTAAATACATTCTCAGTTATTAATTAAGTGTAAGAAAATAGAGTTATGAGAAATTCGAGTGACTGTAGTGTCTCCCTGGTAAAATGATCATTGATTTTTATCATGCTAAATTTGCTGTAGAAATACATGAGACATCGCATGTGAAAATCCCCCAATGCACAGATAATAAAATGTCTTATGTGGGATCTCATCACATCAGAACTTGATTTAAGAAACAGGTCGGACCTGAAAATCAATCACTGGAATTCTTTTGTTCCATGAAATAATTTTTAGAAAAGTCATACATCAATCTCAACTGAAACTCTTCATACAGAAAAGAAGAAATTAATTATTCGTGAATGTAAAGGGCCTTATAGCAGGATAGATGGACTGAAAACTGTAGGCATAGGACTGTGCATAGATTAAACAAAAAGCCTCATCAAGCTTAAAAGACATGACTCTCTCCAGAATATAAATGATCCATTCAAGGAGTTGGCAATCCATTGATATCATTTGCTCTGTGCTTTCCTTTGTTTGGCGACGTGTCTTGGCGTTTAATAAAGAGATTAGCAGGGATCTGTTGTCAAAGCACAGCAACCTTTCACAGTAATTCCAGTATGTGCTCGGCACATATGGACGCTTTGTCAGGAGCCCTTTGCATCACTCTCTGAAACATTACGTAGCCCGGCACATTACAATATGACGCTCCTCTACAGTTGCAGCGAAGACACAATATTCAAACCAAAACACTTATTTAGGTTTAAACAACAAGGTTTTGGGATAAGCATAAGTTTGGCTTTGAATTGGTGTTTATAAAGTGAAAGTGAAACTTTTGTTGGACCTCCCCCTCCCCCAGCTCTAAACCATGTAACCACACTCTCTGACCACTTTCTCTGAGCATATATTGCATTGCTAAGCTGGGGTGCCCACCGAAAGCCATGACAAAGCATCTGCATTTGACTCCCCATGTTTTCTGAAGAGAGATTTAAAACTCACAGAGCATTTTGTTGATCTGTCTCCTGCGCCCGTTCACGCTGATCTTCCTTCGAATGTGGCTGCTACAGCTCAGCTTCCCGCTGGGCTGCCGCCTTTCCCTGTACAGATGAAGACCCATCACCAAGTACAACACGCTAATCACCAACATGGGCACGAAATAGAAGCACACAGTGGTGATCTGCATGACCATGTTATAGATCCACAGGGGCTTCAGTACAGTGCATATGGCTGACTCCTCCATCCTGTCTGGCAGGTAGAAGATGCCGTGCAAGGAGGTGTTGGGGATGGCACAGGTCATCGACACCACCCACACGATGGTGATGACCCGCTTGGCATGCTGGTTAGTCAGCAGGTACCGTGTTTTGAGCGGGTGCACCACAGCTATGTACCTCTCCACGCTCAGAGCTGTGACGTTGAGGATCGAGGCGAAACAGACCGTCTCGAAGAGGAAAGTCTTGAAGTAGCAGCCACCCTCGCCAAAGGGGAACGGGTAGTTCTGCCACAGGTCGTAGATCTCAAGAGGCATCCCGAACATCAGCACGAGAAGGTCCGACACAGCCAGGCTCACCAGGTAGAGGTTGGTAGGGTTTCTCATCTTCTTGTGCTTTGCTATCACTGCACATGTGAGCAGATTCCCAGACAAGCCCGTGAGGAAGATGAGAAGGTAAACACTGGTCACAGGTAGGAAGAAGGGAGATCGTTTTGGACCGAGGATTTCAAAGAGGTTGACCTCCATTAACTGGTCGTTGGTGAAATTTCCAGTGGCGTTCAGTGGCATGCTGGTGTTGTGAAACAGTTTGGATGCATTAGAAGAAGAGATCGGCGAAGAAAGCTCCATCTCTGGAGGAAAACTGGAGGAGCCACGATGAGATTTCAACACATCCTGCGCCAATTTCAGGGTTTGTTCAACACTGGAGGCCTGCTATAAAAAGAAAAGCAGAGGGATGAAAACAGAAGAGGTTTACATTTGAGTTATTATGGCCCTGTGGTCATTATTAAGGCCAAAAGTCTGTTTAACATTTCTATCTTTTATTATTTCATAAACCACACTTTTAAACTCAGTGATTCACATGTTCCCAGAGCCTGAGAGCCAATTATATCTGAACTGAAGGCTCTAAAAGATTTCTATCTTTAACCTTTTCATTATTAAAATGAGAAATAAAACTGGTATTATAATTACATCCAAATCACTTGGGCTGTAACTAACTATTGGTCTTAATTAATTAATCTGACATCATGTTCCTGATTAATTGTTGTGCATTTAAAATATAAGGCATCTTTATATCCCTTTCTTACCCAAGCATCAAACCTGAAGATACTGTATGTGGTTCGAAATAGAGAAAAGCAAGAAATTTTCATATTTCAGAAGCCAAAAATGAGATTATGTCCAAATCTACTAATGCTTCATCAACTAACTGCTTCATTTTTGGGGGTGATTGGTACCAGCAGAAACATAGGAGCAAATCATTTTCATGATTCATTTCTGGTAATGTCAGGACCACCTGGTGCAGAGACGCATTACTCATGAATCAAAACACACTTAGCATGAAGGTCAATGAACGTTTTCGATAAATACATATTCTGACTGATATTCTTCCATGATTAACATTAGACATTCACTTTTGTAATTAAATAAGTGTGTGCTGCAGCTCATAGAGAGTGTAGACCTCACACAGCACATGAAGACAAAACTGTGATGTGAGACTAATTTTGTCTACATTACATAATTTTTATGACATTTTCCATTGGTCACGGCTGAAAGACAATCAGTTTAATGAGGACAAAATAGTCCCGCATGCAAATGGAAGAGATTGAGAATTACTGGTGATTCTGCAACTAATATGGCTCAAATCACTCTCATCAGACGGTGACTGATGAGGATAATAGACATTCCTCACACTGCACTGATGGATGCTAATGACTTCTTCAAGGAGGTTAATTATGTCCTCACGTTCATGCATCTCCTTGGAAATCCAAGGTGTGACTAACAGTGACATTTAATGGCATATTGGTTGTTAAGAAATTGACAATTAATATTATATGGGGTTTATTTTGAGGCATTTCATTTTGAATTAATTTCAGAAACATCCCTCAAAAGGCAACTATGAATGCAACAATCACATACAGAGGAGGTTGTATAAAATTCTCCACACTCAAGAAACTATAACTTTTTTTTCTCCTAATATTAACAACAGAAATAAACCTCACCTGAAAGCTGCTGGTCTGCAAGCCGCTGCATGCAATGCCCTCTGACCATGACTGGAGACGAGGAAATGAGGCAAAATGTAAGAAAAAGAAATAGCGAAGGCAAAAGTTGCGCTTCTGGTCGCGACAGAGAAGAGAAGAGACAGTGAGACAGACAGACAGAGGGAGGGTGACTGCTGCTGCTGCTGCCACGTCCCTTTCAGAATAAAACCTGTGGTGAGACGATGCAGAGAGAGAGAGAGAGAGGGAGGGAGAGAGCATGCAGCTGACTCGTTTATTCTTCGCTTAATAAATAATATCCAATAAAGCAAGGAATGTTTGTCTGAACCCCAAAACTCTGAAATGACAAAAAGCCCCCCCCCCCCCATGAAAGTGTATGACTGCCACTAAAATAGTCACTACAAAGATAAGATAAATTAGAAATGATATTGAAAATAACATCTCTCATGACATTCTGTCAATGTGTCATTATTGATGCCATTATTGAGGAAATAAATGATTACTTTTTTTGCTGGGCCCCCCTCAAGGACTTTCGTGGGTCCTCATGCCATCACTTTAAAAACTGTAGACTACATCATATTTGGTGGTGGGGTAGGCTGCTTTATTGATTTTGGTGCAATTTGGACATGTTCAGTATACTTACAATTTTAACAGAGCCAAGTGTGTCGTCCACCGGCTTCACTGCTGCTGCTGGATGGCAGGGGCGGATCTACCAGGGTGGCACAGGGTGGCAAATGCCACCCTAAAAGACAGGCTTGTCACCCCTATTGCCACCCCATTTGGCAGCAGCAAATTAAAAGAAAAGTTATGGCCAGTATGAAATTTGCAAGCGCTAATTTCCAAAGTCAAACTAAAGTGAATGTAGCATGAGATGCGCAGCAAAAGACTGATTTGTTTGGAAAAAGGAGTCCTGACGAAAGGAGACACGGGAGGAACAAGGAAAAAACTGATTCACTATCTGCCAAGAAATTAAATTATAATGAAAGCATTAAAGTGCTGAAAGTGCAGTAGCAATACTGATTTTGAGATGATGAGAATCATGTTGAAGAACGTTATTTCGCTAATTATAGGCTACACGTGTAACAATAGCAGCTAGATCTGACATCAGCTCTGTGTGGGCTACTTCCACGTCTGTCAGAGAAAAGAAGAGACAGCAGAGGTGGAAGGAGAGAGAGAAGACAAGTGGAAGAGAGGAGAGAGAAAAGGGCACCAGAAACGTGACAGAGTTAGAATACAAGGCCAAGGACCAGGGACAGGAGGAGGTGGGAGAACACCACGGTGGTGAACATATGGAAGAAGGAGAAGGCGAGAGAAGAGATAAGGTGCAGGGCTCAGACAGTGAAAGAGAAAGGAGAGTGTATGAGTCATCATCATGATATCTCCAGACCAGCTGCTCCACATGGTGTGGAAGCTGCTGCTGCACAGTATACTAAGTTATATAAGAACAAATGACAAAAACAGAAGGAGTTTTTAAGAAGCATTGCTAAGACTTCTTAAGATAAATATTAAGATTAGTATCTGTGTAAATATGAATACTTTGGGAAACTTTTAAAGGTGAAATTGTGGAGAGATGGGGACAGAGTTTTAAAATTTTGTGTATGATGTATTTTAGATCTATTGCTCAGGTTAAATTCCAAAATTAAACAAACAAACTTAAAAAATACTCTCCCAGACACAAAATGTCAAAAGATGCAGCTGATAAATGTGAACAATAAAAGCGATGTCCAGTACCTTGTTTGAGTGCAGTGACCCATTTATCTCTTTAGTACAGCTCAGCTCAGTCCGTAGATCTTCACGGGTAATTTTCTCTTTGCATAGGTTCATTTTGTTTGTCTATATGACTTTGTGAGTGGCAGTTCGTACATACTATTTGCTGTCAACTGTGATCAAATTCAGTATACACACTGTACATCTGTCATATGTTGCCAACCCCTCAAAAATTCCTGCCCCCCTCTCACCACCCCATAAATATTTTTCTAGATCCGCCCCTGTATTCAGTATAAACAATATGTATTTACAACTGGACTCTTCAGCTCATTTCTCCTGTTCCCTGGTGATGTCATACTGCCTTAGTTAAAACTCGATGTTATAACGGCAGCAGTTTGGTCAGCTAATACACGTGTTTGGTAGTAACCTCTGAGTGTATTTTAAACTGCTTCTAATCACAGCCTGGATGTGCTTTTAAGGTGTGGATTCAGTTATTTCAGGAATATTCTGCAAACATCATGTAGCTTTGCTTTTCATCTTTCTTTGACTGGGTATGCTGATTAAATCGGGCACGAGAGAAAACTAAAAACTTGTTTTTTTGGACTAGCCTGTTAATACTGCACATTAACGGTTGTGAATTCAAATGTTTACTTCAAGTGAGGGGGTGAAACAAAGTCAAAGTCATTATCACAATATACACTGTTACATTTACTCAACATCTGTCTGAGGTGCAGCCTTCAATTTTAATATGATGCTGGGTAGTTAAGTGAATAACAATGTATTGTATTTGAATTGTTATATTTTGTGAGTCAAATCTGAATCTGGAACACAACAACAACATTTCTCTGTCGGGTAAATGTAGCATTATGTTTTCATCTGAGGTAGATCAACATACGTATTGTACGTTAAGTGTTATTTCAGGCTGCAGTGAGTTAGAATTGTAACATAATTGAATATTTCTTCTATCTAAACATCATAATAAATCTAACGTCACACTGGAAATGCATAAGAAAGAGATCTCAGGGGGGAATCATCATTGACCCGACCAACCTAAAGATTCCACCCACATGCCTGCAAGAACACAGATTTTTATCCAAAATGTCATCATTATGTATTTCCTCTGGATGTGTAAAAGGGACACCTTGACTAAATAATTTAAACCAGGCCTAAATATAGAAAACCCAGAAAATTTAATGAAGGCTGCTTCAGTGAACTTTGGTTCAAAATACTCAGAAATACGTCAGAGGAGAGGGACAGAGTTGTGTGTCTCTGGTATAATTAATTGGACCTACAAGAGTATGCATATGTTTAAAAGCTTATCAAATGACTGTTGGGAACATCACAATGCAAAATTTCCATCTGAAGAATATAAATGGCAATATATAATGGTAATATATGATATATTGCTAATATTCAAATTTCTACAGGCATTTAATGCTGCTAGCAAGATAATATGTCTTTTTAGCATCTAGTTTATAAAGTCATTAGACGAAGACGAATAATAATATATGTCTGTAATTAAACCAAACAGCCATGAAAATGCAAATTAGAATTAATCAATTCTTAATAAACTCATCTGTCTGGTGACATTTGTGCGCAAATACTATGGTTGGAGTGCTCGCCCAGTGGTTAATGTCCTTTTAAACAGATCCATCACACTGGAAGAGACACATTTGTATTAAAATGAAGGAATAAGCATTTCACAGAATGGACAGAACCGAAACACTTTTTGTGTCAGATGTTTAGAAAGTTGCAGGACTTGCCCCAAAACAGAAACAGTCTATGCAGTGACCTGTACATACAGTATATACAAGACCATTCCTGCTTTCTGGGCTGTTTGTAATGTGGTATAACCTTCAAATGGGCTGTTGTTCAGGAAGCTTCAGTCTGGCCTTATTAACATCCCTGCACATAAAATCACTACCTGATGTCTAAGAAATCAAGATAAGAGAGATGAGATGAAACCTTATTTATCCTAAGGGGAATTCCTGTGCAGTAGTTATGATCCAAAATGGATGAGTGGAGATATAAAAGCACAATAAATCTACAAACAATAATTAATTTTTGCCAACGTTTTGACAATGTGAGTGACATGTTGGTGAAATACAATATGTGCGCTCGCTGAAATTGTACGACCATAACAATTTAAATCCTGTCAGTCACTGAGGGAAGAAATTCAGCTGTCAGACATACTGTAGCTGAAGTAAATGGAAGGCCTGACAGTCACTGTTTTTAAACCACCGCAGCTAATAATAGAATAACTTCTGTCACTTCAAAACTTTTCACTGAAAGGAGGAATAAGGCAAAATTCTGCTTCCACAACATGTCTTCTTTCAGACGAGTTGAAGGGAAATACTGTATGTAAAACACATCTAGATGGTTATTTTACTATGACTAATTTCTGAAACCTTATAGATAACCCTAGACAGCTTTTGTGTCTCTGAAGCTTTTGTGTCTCTTTTGTGTTGCTGAGGACAAAATAAATACAACATCGGTGAAGAGCCCTCACAACCCAAAATCATACATCCACACAGTCTGGCTGCAATTTTTTCACAATGAGCCCTCAACTGGAAGTCTTGGAGCTTTTGTTGTCTCTCTTTGATGTCATACCGTTGGTCCGATTCTGCACAGTGGGAGTGTTAATCTGCTCTATCAATATTTTGGCGTCCATTTTAACACCCAAGCTGCTGCATTTCTGTGTGTGTGTGTGTGTGTGTGTGTGTATTCTCTCTTTTTAAGTGATATACTGGCAGATATGATTCTCATTGGTATTCGGTGCAGGTGTGGCTCTCCTCTGTGTGAAGAATAACATCCTTCTAATCCACAGACTGATTTAGAGTCCGTCTATGCCTTTTTCGAATCCCTGACAGTGCCTGCTGTTTTTATTAATTAGTTTTGTCATTATCAAAAAGATGTTGGTCTTGTTTTGTTTCATGTGGTTCTGAATTGCTGATCTTAATTTACATAAATTAATGACAATCAGCCATATTGCTGTCCTGTTTAATGGAGAAGTGAAATTTTGTAATGCTGAATTTTTGCCGTTTGTTGTGGTTCCTTAAAATCCCTTCTTGAAATGAACACAGGATTTTGAAGAAACACCAAAGCATATGTTCTGTTCTTCACCAGACTGACTTACAATTACGCTGAGAGTTAATGATGAGTTAAAGACAGTCGACACCATCAAATCAAATAATAATAATGTGTTAGTTCCCCTTGTTTTACTAACTGCATACACTGTGCCAGAACTGCTGCAGGGACTACACTTGTGCTGAATGGGCGGCAGGTGGTAGAGCAGGTCGTCCAGTGATCAGAAGATCAGCGGTTCGAATCCCGATCCCCCCGGCCATCTGTTGTTGTGTCCTTGGGCCTTGCCTCCAGTGACATCACTGGTGTGTGAATGCAAATGAATGTTTCAGTGGTGGTCAGACTGGCTGCCACGTTTCTGCCCCAGGGTAGCTGTGGCTACACATGTAGCTTACCATCACTAAGTGTGAATGAGAAGTGAATGAATGATGTATCTATACTGTAAAGCAACTTTGGGTGTCATGAAAAGCATTATATAAGTATGATGCATTATTATTAATTCACAAGTTTAAACTCATTCTGTGGAACAGACTTCTGTTTAATTAACACACAAGAGTCTGAAGAACAATTTCCTTATAATAAAAAAATGCAAGACAAATTGTGGGTTAGTACAGAAATAGAGAAAAACAGAATAAAATAAACTAAACAGAATTTGGAAAGAGAGGACAAACCTCACTAAGCAAATTTGAGCAACACTCGTTGCTATTTGATTTTGTTTCTGGCAAATGTTAAAGGTGAAGTGCCCGTTTTTTACAAACCTTATTTCTGGGCTAAAATATTTACGCACCCATTTCACTTTGGAGTCATTTGGAGTATTTCTGACGATATTTGTTTTGACGATATCCATTTAACAAGAGTGAACGAGGCCTTCACAGTGCCTGAACTAAAACAAAGCATGTATGCGTATGTGACAACATCACAAATGAGTACTTTAGTTCAGGCACTGTGAAGGACACATAGGTGGGCACTAGGGGTGCTTCGTAAACTATGACACACAGGAAGTAGAGTCTGTTTACAGATTGAATTTTCTCAACTTACAGACAACTCCATGCTCAAATGAGAATAGAAATAGTGTAGCCCATCTTATTAAACGCCTGTCATTTAGGTCAAGTTTGTGTCATTTACTGGCTGCATTTCTGTGCCCCATTCATTCCTGTTAAATGGATATCATCAAATCCAAATATCGTCATAAATACTCCAAATGACTCCAAAGTGAAATGGGTGAGTAAATGAGCGTATTTTGTCCCAGAAATAAGGTCCAATTTGTAAAAAAAAAAAAAAAAATCACTTCCCCTTTAAGTCTCTAGCCTCTAGCTACTAAATGCTGCACAATGTTCATCAGCAGGTCACAAAACTCTGCCTGCAGATCGGTGCTTGGTTTGCTGCCTTTTATGTGGACAAAAATGACATATTATGAAAGTGAACCACACCAACACACTGAGTTGGATGAAGCTATGAGCTAATTTAAGTTGAGGGACAGTTATCTCAACCGGGTTCGATTCCCAGCCCGGGGCCTTTCTGTGTGAAGTTTGCATGTTCTCCCCGTGTCTGCGTGGGTTCTCTCCGGGTACTCTGGCTTCCTCCCACCATCCAAAAACATGCATGGGGATTAGGTTAATAGGCTAATTTTAAAAATTGCCCATAGGTGTGAATGTGAGTGTGAGTGGTTGTCTGTCTCTGTGTGGATGGATGGATGGATGGGGACAATTATCTCTAGGATCACTGCAGGCTCCCTATTTCACAAACCCATACATAATGCCTATAGCACCTTTAAAGGTTGCTCTTGCTCTTGCTGTTCATGTTGTTCTTATTTTAGTTCTGTGCTTTTATAATGAACATTTCTGAAGTAATGTGTGTAATCAAATTACCACTCAGTAAACCTAGTGCCATGTAATTTTTTTACTGCGACACACAATGAAGGAAAACGAGAGCTTTTTTTTTCTTTTCAAGTTAACTTTCATTCAATTTGCATTTATATCTGGTAGTGCTATGCTAATCAGAGAGGAAGAAGGACAATAATGTTTTTGTCTCAAGCACAACTTGCAACCTTGCAAACAGTTTGAATGGTCAACATGTCATGGCGGGACAAGAAATGGAGGAAGCACTAAATCAATGCTATTGATATGTTTACCTGAAAAGTAGCAATCAACACTGAAAAAGACAGTTGAAATCCTTCCATCTCTGTAAGACCACAACATTTACTTTCAACAATTTAGCAAACAGATCAATATGTTTCAATGCTGTGAAACACAGCCGGAAGTTATGGTTGTTATTGTTGTACTACACTGACTCATTTCAGAAAGAGGCAACGTTTTGCTGACTGCAGGGGTCGAATAGGCAGCTGTTCTTCCAGCTAACCAAAGAGATTGTCCTTGAAACCTTAGGCTGCCTACAGAGGGCACAGCAGACTGCTTTCACATTGTGTCACCGGCTGTTATACACCTCCAGAGTGAAGACAAAGGGTGTGTGCATGCATGTTGTGACTGCTGTGATCCAACAGTGTTCACTAACTGTCATATTTTTTATGTTTTTCTTTGAGGAGCATTGAAGCTTGAAGAAAGTGAATATTAGACTTGCATTCATTAAATGGTTACAAAAACGGAAGCCAATGGTGCTCCACATCTGTTGAATCTGTTGTATCTCCTGTGTATGCATTGATATTGTGATTCCAACTTTGCAGCAGCAGTTCACAGAAGACTCTTTCCTGTTTCAAGATGAAAATGTCCACATACGCAAAGACAAGTTCATGGAAGTTTCCCAGTTTGGTGTGGACTAATTGGTTTGACCTGCACAGAGCTGTGACTTCAACACCATTCCACACCTTAAGGATGAAACTGAGCCAGGCCTTATAGCCCAACACCAGTGACCAGCCTCACTAATGCTCTAGTGGCTCTAGTGTTTCTGGAATAAGTTATTCAACATTCACATACATCTGCCTAATATTTATGGACTTTTAACCTGCCTTTGTTGGAATCAGATGGTGTGTTTTGTGCCAAAAATTGCAACTTTTTCAGAAAGCATCTGTTGAACATACAGTGGGCTATTGAGGCTAAGGAGGTCCCCAAGTGATTTCTCGATGCTGTCTTTGAATATGTAAATTTATAATAAGTCAAACAAGCCCAGTTTTTGCATTTCAACACTTTCCTTTGAAAGAATTGTGGTAAATATTGCAAACAAACATCCGAATGACCCCCAAGACTTTTTTTTGAAGGTGTGTCTTGTTACATCTGGTGTAAAAGTAAGACAGCATTTCAGAAAAAGAACATCATGGCAACAGTCAAACATGGTGGTGGTAGTGTGATGGTCTGGGGCTGCTTTGCTGTGGCATGACCATTAAAAGGTAGTTCATCCAGTGCTGCTGAATTAAAACAATTCTGCAAAGAATAGTGAAAAATATCTCCACAGAGATGTAAGTGAGTCATTGCCAGTTACAGAAAATGCTTGATTTCATTTGTTGCTGTTGCAGGTGGCCCAACCAATCATTAGGTTGGGGGGGGGCAATCAATTATTTTTTTTTCACACAGGGCGAGGTAGCTTATTGATTTTTTTTTCCTTAATAAACAAATTCTTTATTTAAAAACTGCATTTTTGCCTGATATTCACATTTGTTTGATTATCCTAAGGGGGCGGCACGGTGGTGTAGTGGTTAGTGCTGTCGAGTCACAGCAAGAAGGTTCGATTCCCAGCCCGGGGCCTTTCTGTGTTGAGTTTGCATGTTCTCCGCATGTCTGAGTACCATGGGTACTCCGGAGAATTTGAGAAGGGGCAAACGGCACTGTACATCTTGCAGTGAATCCATCCATCCATCCATCCATCCATTATCTACCGCTTATCCTCATAGGGTCGTGAGGGGCTGGAGCCTATCCCAGCTGTCTTAGGCCAGAAGGCCACCTCATCACAGGGCACATAGAGACAGACAACCACTTACACTCACATTCACACCTACAGACAATTTAAATTAGCCCATTAACCTAATCCCCATGCATGTTTTTGGATGGTGGGAGGAAGCCGGAGTACCCGGAGAGAATCCACGCAGACACAGGGAGAACATGCAAACTCCACACAGAAAGGCCCCGGGCCAGGAATTGAACCCAGTACCTTCTCGCTGTGAGGCGACAGTGCTAACTACTACACCACCATGCCGCCCTGCAATGAATCCTCTTATCTTTATCAGACAGTCATGATTCACTACTTCACTGTTTTCACAGAAGTCCTTGAAAAGGGTATGAAAAGTACTCCAGAGACATAAATCAAAAGGGCTGTGCTCTTTGCTTTGAGGTGATGATTTACAGAAAAACATCATCAGGATTATCTGGCTGCATATAACTTAAGGTGTATAAAGCATGTTTTGGCCCCTCAATAAAACATGATTATGATTGAATGATATGAGAACAGGGCACAGTTTATGCAGAGCGTTGCAGCTCAGCTCACAAAACACCATGACTGCCGCATCAAAGGTTTGAACAACTTGGCCTTTTAAAAACCAATAATATCAAATGAAATGTTGTCTGTGTGGCTATTTCATTCAGTGTTGTCAGTAACCAGGGCAACACAGGAACGTGCTTCAGCATAACTGAAAGGGCTTTTCACAGATTTGTAGAACAGCCAGGGCCAAATTTAACACTGTAACCTAGGCAACAATATTTAAGGCCCCCATCATCATGACCCCAGGATCACTATAATCTGGCAAAATACAGAATAAATTACAGTACTATGCAGTAAATGTACAATACTCAATAGTTTAATATCTAACTGTCATCAAGTGCAGTCTGATGTACATATGTGCAAATGCTCACAGAACCACAAATGCATTGAAAATTTCTGACGTCCTCCTCCTTTTTAAATTTCCATTTATCATTCCCACTTAGCTTCTCCATGTCTCCATTTTTTGAGTTGTGTAACGGCGCTTGACACAACCAGCTCATTGCTCGTTGATTTGCCGTCACATTTGTGCCGTAGAGGGTGGCACGGTGGTGTAGTGGTTAGCACTGTCGCCTCACAGCAAGAAGGTACTGGGTTTGAGTCCCAGCCCGGGGCCTTTCTGTGTGGAGTTTGCATGTTCTCCCTGTGTCTGTGTGGGTTCCCCACGAGTACTCCGGCATTAAAAAACATGCATGGGGATTAGGTTAATTAGCTAATTTAAATTGCCTGTAGGTGTGAATGTGAGTGTGAATGGTTGTCTATCTCAATGTGTCCTGCGATGAGGTGGAGACTTGTCCCCCCCACAACCCCATGAGGATAAGCAGTAGATAATGGATGGATTTGTGCAGTAGTGGTGGGAAGTCTGGCTCTTTTCAGAGATTTGGCTCTTTTGGCTCAGCTCACTCAGAAGAGCAGCTCTGATAGCTTCCAAGTGGCTCTTCATTTGGTATCACTCAGAGCCTTCTATCTTAGCCTACTTTAGGAATCATGAATGGTTTGTGTGTTGGTAAGCAAATTTTTATTCAGGGATTTCATTAAAACCTTATTTTTATGTTGTTCCAAAAACAAATATAAACAGTTACTATTGTTGAACATTTTAATTTAACTTTAAAATGAACTATTGCACACCGAAAACAAGTCAAATTCATAAAACCCAAAGTCTTGACATTATGACACTTTAGATAAAAATATTTAGTGCAGGTTGTTGATATAGACTGTACATAAATAGTGGATGGAGCTATTGTGACGTCACCCATCGGTTTGTGAACAACGGCAATGAAGCCCATACAGAAGTAACTTAAACTTGCATTGTCTCCAAACAGCCAACAGGGGGTGATACTGGTGGTTTCAAAAGAAGTGTATAGTCTCCTGAAACTATGCCCTTCATATATACATGAGAGAGTGGGTCCTCTTCATTGAGTCTGCCATTTTGCTCGTCCATATTTCTACAGTAGCCCAGAAAGGACAAACCAAACACTAGCAGCAGTGAGAGCCTTTCCCATTTTCATGTTACCTCCGTAGGTCACCAGCACACTTGTGAAACTGCAGTATTGTAAGCCGCAGAGTGGAAAAACTGCAGCTTTGGAAAGAGAGGAGTGAACAGGGAAGAGCTCAGTGGATTGTAATCAGCAGCCACACTACTTGATCCTACAAAATCCCACTCACTGTCCCTTTAACAAACAGTAAATGGCTGTTTGAACTGATTGACTTTAACACGTCAGAGCTGACGAGGTCACTCCTGGACAGAGGAAATGATGCATCACAGCAAGTTAGCTGGAGTATGTGATCCCAGTTTTTGTGAAGGCAGAGAAACATAAAATAATTACAGCTTAATTAAACAAATGTAACCTAATTCAGCTTGAAATAGATAATGGCTACAATGATTTTTTTTTCACTTTCCTGTAAATGTGTTTCCAAATCACATTGCAAATAAAGATACTGAGTCATGTCTGTTGGCAGCATTTGTTCCACTGAGTTTTTATTTAGAACTGAAAACCTCTACCTCCTGGTTGTCCTTGTCTTCTCCCTTTTCTTCTTCACTTTGTTCCCTAAAATAATCTGCACCTCTCACAGCAGTTCCTCTTCCTTGATGGGTACATTCTTATAAGTCTCTCTCACTTATTTTACAATCAGATACCTTCTTTCAGCTCGATCATAGTCTATTGAAATGTGATAGTGTGATTTCACCTGCTGGGACCATTATGGAAATGATTCCACGATATACAGTATTGTCATATTGTTATTGCTCAGTATCATTTATTTTTTATGTTTTACAACTTGTGTGGGTTGCAGTATTCAATCAGCTGTGGATGCAATAGACTGACTTTTATACCAACTTAGGATCAGTAAAGTCTTAAACATAATCAAGCTGGAAATGTGATACAAGCCAAGACCTCTAAAATTTCCTCAGCATTTCCTTGCGTGTCTCCTTCCTGTGAGTATTGTCTTCACACCACAACAGAAGAACGCTTGAATACATTTATTATTTGTGAGTGGTTATGAGTAATAAATTATGCATTTCATTTTAAAAAAGGATAAAGCTGTAGAACTAACTGCATGCTAACAACTTGAGGGGCACCCAAAACTCAATTTATCATATTATCTAATATCAGCTCCAAGTCATGCCCACACATGCAGATCATCATGTAGCATTAACATAACAATGCAGTCTGTGTTTAAGCCCACTGTGATGCACGTGGAGCTGCAGTTGAGCTGGACACTTCAACGCAGCTAGATAATAAGTTATTTCAGTTGGTCAGATAAACACTGTTCTCATTGTTTTGTTCAAGGCATATTCTGGCACAACTCTATTTTTAATTTCCATAACAGATAAGATAATAAAAATAATACTAAACATTTACAGACTGTACTAAACAGAGAAAAGAAATATATTTTAATGGCAAATGAAATTAAATTAAACACAATACATAAAAATATTATTATTATTATTATTATTATTATTATTATTATTATTGTGGAGTTTGCATGGAGTTTGGGGGCTGGAGCCTATCCCAGCTGTCTTAGGGTGAAAGGTAGGGATAGGCTCCAGCCCCCCTGCGACCCTATGTGAGGATAAGCGGTAGAAAATGGATGGATTATTGGACTGTGGGTATGTATATAGAAGTTTAAAATAGACATAAAGTAAAAGAGTGATTTGCTGTGCAAATTAGTGCAAATTAGTTAATGACAAATGACAGAAATGTCTATGGGCATTATGGGTCCAGTTTAACATCAGCCGGTGATGCTGATGTTATAAAGTCTTATTGCTGATGGTAAGAATGACCTGCAGTAGCTCCTTCTTGCAGAGTGGAAGTCTGAGTCTGCAGCTGAAGGAGCTGCTTAAAGATCCACAGTCCCATCAGAGGGGTTGACCATGATTGTGTTTGTGTGGAATTTGTGTTTCCTGGAATGTAACAGAAATCCTTTAAATAACAATATTTAATCTGGTGTTACTAGCTTTGTGAAGAACATATGATCAACAAAGTGGTTCCAGATATTTCCTGTATTTTTGTGATTTCTAAAGTTGAGATTTGGAATTTTAACTGCGGTACGAAAAGCTTCATAAAAGCTCATAACATCTTAAAATAAAACAATATATACTTGAAATCCAATTCAAAGTTTACACACACAAGGAGTTTGATTTGGTATGTTGGTGCATGTCATAAAACTATAGTGCAGTACAGTGAGAAAGGATAATAAAATGATAAATAAGAATAAATAAAAAATGTCAAAATACTATGAGCATGAGGTGAGATAAAGACAATGCAGTGCAATGTGGCTATTTTCTGGAAGAATGATTGTGCAGATTTATCCAGAAATGGGCAACAAGGTGAAGGGGATATGCAATCAAGTTGAAGGAATTGACTTCCACACATTCACAATGAAATTCCAATGCAGTCAATAAAGTGTGTTATTATGATGTGTAGTCAGGCTGGTGGATATGGAGATAGGGTCTGTGGGGGCTTGTTGATGAGGCCAGCAGCAGGTGGCCTAATGTTCTGGTCCTGATGGACAGCTGCTCCTGTTTTATTGGAATACTTGGCCCAAATCCATTATTATATTTCAATGAGATCACAATAGCTCTTATTATTATCATTAGACAGTTGGCTCCAAAGGCAGTTTTGATATGAAGTGTGATGACTCTTATGAAGCATCAAAATATATGGTATAAGAAGAAAGCACGATAAGCAGACCTCAGTATCTCTCCGTTGATCTGTCGATGCTATATTTTTGAGTCTCTAGGGGAATGTAAGAGGACGGAGAAATGATGGGAACAATGAACATAGATACAACGCTAACCAAGCTGACGTCCAGCCTGCAGGTGAAATAAACAATTCAAATTTATTGGTGAGGCTTAAATGAGCTGGGCATAAATCTCTGATAAATCTCCACAGTTTTAGATCACAGGAACTGGTCTAACCATCTCTTTTAATTTATGGCTTTGTAGTAAAGCTGCCACTGTTGGCCCTCATAAAAGACATAAACTACAGTGTGAGACAAATTTAGTGACATTTAGTGATTAGTGACAAGATTCTCCATAACAGGATCAAATTTATAATGCTGTGACTTTAAAGTATTGTGGATATAGACAGTGGGTTGGGGGAAGGCCATAATATATAGTTTTATTTGTAGAGCTAAATTTAAGCAATAATAACAATGTGATACATATGTATTTCTTCAAAAAATTTAATCCATGAATCTTGAAGTGTATACTGTACTGTATATTCGCCTCTGTAAGTGGTGTGTGACTCGTGGGAGTAGCCAACCATGTCCTTGCAATGTAGGTATCAGCAGATCCTAAAGTAGGCTAAGATAGATACCAATAACATAAAATAATAGCACATCCATTTATAACAGGGTGATAAGGCAGTAAATAACATAACATATACAACTAAATAAACTAGACTGTAATGAATATTTAACATGATATTGTTGTTGCCCCCCATTCTTTGATACTTGCTGGCATTTTCTTTCTCCCTATAGGCCGTCTCCACATCAACCACTCTAACATGTCCCTGCAAAGTAAACACAGGTTTAATTAATGCCATCAATTGTGGCCTTGTTCCAGGCTCCTTGTGCATGGTGGCTCACTGAAATGGTCGTGACACACAAAATATAATTCTTTTTTTCAGTTACACCTGTGTATATAGCAGGATATGAGCTGTTTAGCTGAATGACACAGTTCCCCTGAGTTGAGTGGGGGTTTATTCAGATCACCTGTGGTGCAGGGTGCGAGGACTGGCTCATGATTAAGAACTGAGAGCAGCTGGTAGCCAATCAGAGTGTGCCGAGGCCCTTTCTTTAGGGTTTTAGAGAGATGGCAGTGGACACCTAGGACTTTCTGGTTACCCTTTCACTTAATGCTGATCTCATTTTTGAACAAACTGAAATTGAAAGTTTCAGTAAATATTAAAGAAGAACTTTCTGCTTGCTTTCATGCATCAGGGCACCATGTGCTGCAATTGGTACGAAGTGATTGTGCCTGTCTGCAGGCATTTTATGCACATGTCCTTATTATCAAAAAGACATTTTCTTAGAAGTAAGGAGGCATGTTTTTAGTGTTATTAAGGAGGCATGTTTTCAGTGTGATGGCACTTGTGCAACACATTCTCACTCATCAAACACCACCACTTGTTCAGCTCACCCCTTTCCTTACTTTTGACATGTCAGGGACAGTGTGTCAATGTATGCAAATTGCATGCACTGTGACCTTTCAAATTAAACTTCCATTTTTGCAGAAAGTTAGGTTTAGGCAACACAACAAAACTTAATATGGTTTGTTGGATTGTTTGGGTAATGCTTTGTCCATTGTTGTTTTGTCCACAATAACTGAAATGAACTGTATAATTTCATTGAGTTGTGTGTGTGTGTGTGTGTGTGTATTGATTTATTTATTTGTAAAAATACAACAGAGACAGAGGAAACTGAAAATAATAAGTTTTTGTATTAATTTTCAAATAGTCTACTTCACTAAGAGGTAATTATTGCACCAACAGTTAGCCTTTGCGCATCACAGCATAAGTCCTGAGAAACTTGTTGGAGAGTAGAATGAAAATAATGAAGCAATCAAGTCTTTTCAAGAGCCAAGGTTCACCTCATTTCACGTTGTAATTTGTCCCTGCTTCAGTCACTCCAGATGGCAACTCCTGGTCTGAAAAGTGTTGAAGTGCATTCTATCTGATTCAGGTTTTTTATTTTTAACAAATTTGCCAACATTTCAAAAACATAATGGGGTGTTGCGTGTAGATGATTGAGGGGAAAAATGAATTAATTCCATTTTGGAATAAGGCTGTAACATAACAAAATGTGGAAAAAGTGAAGTGCTGTGAATACTTTCTGGATGTACTGTATATGGTATATGAGTCTCTGCCGCTGTGACTGACATCTGTGACAATTTTATCTTTCTGAAAATCATTTCTATCAAGCATGTATGACTCACATTAATATCATGACTTTCTGTAGAATATGATAAGGTGGACCAAAGGTAATATAAGAGACGAGCTATGTTTGATGTCAATGAATGAAAATGAAAATGGAAATCACTTTTTGCCGCTTTTATGTTGTTTTAACCCTTACTGTTCAAATTTTGTACCTTCACAGTATGGTCTGGGTCAAAACTGTAGCAAGTATTTCCACCAAATTTTTAAGTACAGACCTATTCAGAATGTTTAAACAACCAAAATAATGATTAATCCTTCATAAATGTTTCAAAGACGGAGGGAAAGTGCATTTTTTAAGTTTTGAGAGAGCGTGCAGTTGGCATGCTGACTGCAGGAATGTCCACTAGAGTTGTTGTCCGTGAATTTAATGTTTATTTCTCTATCATAAGCTGTTTTTTTTTCAGAAAATTGTGACTGTAGAAAATGTTTTAGATCTTTGAGTTCAGCTCATAAAAAAATGGGAGCAAAAAGACAGACACTCTCGTGACAGTGGTGAGGTCCCCTTGAACTCCGTCGCCTCTTTTACCTCTGCCTCTTTACTACTTTAAAAATTCACACAAACATTCTCACAGTTTCAAGATTTAATAAAAAACACATCTTTCCTTTATTTGACCCACACTGGTATGTCTAAAATCATCTAAAAACATCTGAATATACAGTATATGGGTCAAATTTGACCTGAATAGTATGTATTTAGGGAGTTAAAATTTTAGCTCACACACATTTATATATGCATTTTTGCTTCACTAATTAATATTTTTATATAGACCATGATCCAGATAACTCCATGCAATATGAAGGGAAAACATTTTGACCAGATTCTGCATTTAAGCATACCTTTGATTGTTTTTGGATGCAGACATTTCTGCCTTTATGCTCCCTTACAGAGGCAACCTATTCTCACCCCAACCTGTCTTAAACTGTTGTTTTTCCACTTTAGGTTTAGGCAACAAAACCACATAGTTTTAGGAAACAGCTACATGACTTTAAAAATACTGTTTGTAAAGTGGGAAAGAAACTGAACAAGAGATGAATGGCAGATTGGAACTTGGACACACAGGACACAAACAGTGGTCTCCTGGAAGAAAACGTTTTATTACACCTATGTGTCTTTTCACTCTTTAAACCTAATCCTGGCACCCTCTCCCTGAGTGCTTAATATTGCTGCAAATGGGTTGTCACTTCCCATAGCAATTTTAAAAGATCTTAGTATGTAAATGTTGTCTTTCAAGTTTGTTTTGTTGCTTCCAAGTGGTTAAAAACATCAGTTAAAGCAGTTTCAAGGACTTTAGATCATATTGTACTCAGAGGGTCACAGGTTCATGCTCAACTAAAGACATAAAGAGAGACTGATGAAATATCCTGAAGTAAGAAACACCACTTGCTGACCTGCTTGACAATAAGATGCCAGCAGTGAAAGGAGGTTAAATAAATACTCAAAAATATTCTATTCACACTCAGGCTGATGATTTACTGCCCTCCAGCCTCAACCTTGTCATTAGTCCTAACCTGTCTGAATACTGCCTTTTCCCATAACTTAGAGACTATTTTTCCCTCTTTGGCTCAACAGGGAACCCTTTTTGACTCTATAGAGGAACTTTGACTTCAAATCCATACCTCTGTTGAATTATGAAGTCACAGCTTCGAAGAGCAGCTCGAACTGTTAACGTTGAGGTGAAGTGGGGTTACTGAGAGCAGTGAAATGTTAGGCTGTGTCAAATCAATCATCTGTAACCTTGACGCAAACTTCTCCTCATATAAAGACCATACTTTCCACAAACTTGAATTATTAAAGTGGCTATCCTCTGTTTGTTACGTCACGCTGTACCACCCACATATTTCCGCTGGGCAGCCACCCTGCTTTCGTGGCGGTCTGTTGGCCTGACTGGGCAAAGCCTCACCCGTCTGAAGTAAAGGTTATTGATTAACAATGCATCGCGTCATATACCGCTCACCGTCACTCCCACCTGTCTGTGTGGACTGTATGATGAATGCAACTGATGATGACTCTTCAGACGAAAACACTGCTGTTGTTTTAGTTTTTCATTATTTATTAATCTATTATCTCGACATGCCTATCCTCTGCAGGGTCACTGAGGGCTGGAGCCTATCCCATCATGTACTGGAGCGAGATCATGACTGTCAAAGGGGCAAAATATTGACAGATTACCTTTCACACACCCAACATGCATGTCTTTAGACTGTGGGTGGAAACCAGAGCGTTCACAGGTAACCACTAGGGGCCCCGGTGATGAGAATGAGCTGTGACCTGTTGACCTCTTCTCTCCTGATCTCTGAGCATTGTGTATGTGTAAGCTATAGTGGTCAATATTTTTGTTTGATTTTGTAAAATCTGATGTAAACAAAAATATAATGAAACAAAATTGGGGGCCTTTAAATGACAATGAATTAAAGGTACTTTATATGACAGCATTAATTTAGCAGCATAAAGTAGATGTAATAAAGGAGGAGGAGGAGTAAGCTCTATCTGAGTAGAGAATGAAGTCGCTCTCCCTCTGTGTGTATGTTATCATGCATGTGAGCGTGCTCCATTAGCTAGCTTTCTTCAGAGAAACTGTTTTCAGGGTTGGTCAGAAGTGTACAAACTTAAAACTGATTAATTTTTGGTGGTGATCGGATCCGATTCAACGGCATCACCAAATATTAATCAGTTTTAAGTTAGGCCACTTCCAGTCAATCCTGAAAATTTCATCAAAAATCGTCCATAACTTTTTAAGTTACTTTGCAAACCAACAAACCAACATACAAACAAATAAACAAGCCACGGTGAAAACATAACCTTACCTGGGGGTAACTTTAAATAAAAAAGGTCAGCACTCTCTGAGTGCTTTTCTAGTTGGAAATGTGACATTACCAATTAGATAATAAGCGCAGAGATTCTGTGCATTTCTTTGTTTCGATCTGCATTTCTATGAAAGAAGTCAAAGTTTGATGACTTTATGTAACGTGCCACACCAGGCATGGTGTGCTGATACATAAGACCCTCATGCTCCGTGTGAAAATTGTGTTTAATGAGCTCATTAAAAATCTCACCGGCCCATCACACCCTTGCACTGCTGGTGTGCTCTGTGCTACTAATAAGCGTAGTCAATCGATTTTTTGCAGCCTCATGTCGTCCATGGACGGCGTCAGATAGATGTACCATTACTGGAAGGTCAGGTTTGATTCCTGCAGTTACTGAAGCTTTTTCTGCTCAAATGACGACTCTTTCACATGAAGGGGAATGTATCTACAGGTATTAATGACTCATTCAAACTGAGTATGCATTTACAGCCACCGTTTTACACACCCAATGTGTAGCTGGAAGTATGTGCATATCTTACATTTGTTACTGATAATTAATTCAGACCCAAACACAGTCAACAGCTTCATAAATAAATAAATTGAGCACAGTAAACTGTTTTCTGCTGTAGAAGCAGAAATATCTCACATCTCATCCATCAGTATCCAGCAAATACTATCTAATTATTAGACATTGCAGGCTATTAAGATCTCTGCAGGCAACTCATATAATGGTTTGTTGTAGCCTTGTTAGATGCATTTTCCTCACTCAGACTGTAAGAAAGGCAAAAGTATTTTGGTATTTGGTATGAAATTTCAATTTTTGTTTGAATTTTTTTTCAATGCATTGTATAAAACATTTTTTATATAAAACAGGGGACTTAAATATGATATGAATAGACATGCCAGCACATAAACAAAGTTCAATAATTTGCACAAGTGTGAGTAAGAGGACTTTCTAACAATGGGCACTGGTGTGGCGTCACTGTCATGCCATCAATAGAGCAAATGTAACTGTTTAACCAGCCAGAGGTGTGATCAATTCTGCAAGACAGAGCAGCTATGAGAGCCAGGGATCCATAAAAATAATCAGACAAGCCAAAGAAGGATTTATGAATTTCCCTTTACAGCCCCGTAAAACCCTCATCACTACTCATTAACCCGTGAGAAAAACTTTGCTCCCATTTGCAGCACCTATGGTCACATGAGCACCGGGCTGTTTAAAAGGAGGCTTGTCGATGGAGTGAGAGCAGACACTGAGCTGAGCACCTGCTGAGCATATCAAAAAGAAAGAGACAAAGACGCTGCCAGACAAACTGCAGTCCTCTGTCACCATGAAGGCCACACTCGCCACCATCGCTGTCCTCGTCCTGGTTCTCGGCTGCACCTCTGAGGCTGTGCAGGTTGAAGTAAGTGCATCACTTTCTATGAAAAGGCTTGTCTAGCTTGGACAACATGAGTGTGCTTATAAGTCTATATTCTGTACTCTTGTGGACTGCAAACCTCTGCCACCTACTTTTGTTTTGTCACACTATTTGAATGTATTTATATATTTGAATAATTTGTCATGTCATATGTCATATGTTTTGGTTTAATTGTAGTTCTTGTAATATTCACGCCTGCCTTCTATTTTCAGGAAAATGGATTGTCTTTCTCCCTGGAAGCCGTCAAGAGGCTCCAGGAGCTGACGGAGAGCAGCGTAGCCACAAGACAACAAAGCCCACGACTCAGGGCGAGCCCAGTGTCGCTGTGTGCCGACCCCATGCTCCCTCAGGAGTTCCTGCCCCTCTGCAAGCAGAGAGGAGCATCTGCATCCCTCGCCAGACTAGGTGAGGAGACCTTTAGATACATTAAACGACAACTCTTTGTGTTGGGATGGTGTCAAGTCATGAACTTTGAGGTGCAGGTGATTCAACAGTGTGTCTTATGTTTTTGTTTCAGCCATGGTTCCCATGGACGTCTGTGAGATCTGCGCCTTCGCCGCCTGCACCGGCTGCTAAACAAAACCCCCCACAAACATCTTGCCAGGCTTCAGACTTGTGATTTTTTTCCTCCCCTTTAGAACAATTTCAGGGAATATTTAAATATTTGTCTGCAATATTGAGGCCATGACTATAACACAGAGGCTCTGACTCTGGCCCATTTGGTGATTAATACATTTTGAATTCACTGTCAAAAGGCCCAAAAAAGGAAAAGAAAATCAGACACACAGAGGTATTTTTATTTTTTGCAAACTGTTACTTTGTAGCATATTTACCTCTTTAATTTTCAGCTGATGGGTCTTTGTCATACATTTTATTTTTTAGAATTGAGATTGTTTGTTACATTTCTACCTTGCTAAGCTTTATGTGTACTTATTTAAAAGACTTTCTTTTTTCTCAAGTTTCTTCTTTTTTATTTGCATTGTTTTGAATAAAGTGCTTTCAGTGATAGATCATGTGTACGTTGTGCTCTTTCCTGCAAGTTCAAACGCTCTCTTACCAGTAGTATTATTATTATTATTATTATTATTAGGCCTACTATTTGCAGTTTAAGTCACAAGTCACACATCCTGCAGACAGACAAACTATTCATCAGAGCTTGTTTAGTAGCTGAGTTATTTTGCATTGAGGAATTCTCCATCTTCGGTTTGGCATCAGATATACAGTAATATATGTTTGTTTTGGTAAATAATTTATTAGGTGCATCATATCTGAGCTCATTATATGGATATACAGTAGTGTCGTTCAGATCACCAGTGGATTCTTTCACTTCAGTTCCTACCAACACTTGAGATATACTCACAGCCTTGATGGAGGTAGATCATTAATGTAACTATGAGTGCTCATATCTGTTTTGATAAGATTGTATGTTAGTATATACTGGATGTACGTGCTGTACAATGTGTATGTGCAGCAATGCAGTAAATGCTGTCAGTTCTGCTACTTTTTTCTGTTGCTTCGTAGGAGAAATAAACATCACTGCATTTCGTCTTTGCTTTGCTTTCAAAATATGAGAGTAAAAAATCAGAATGGGTTTAAATTTGACCTGCTTGTATTCATATGAAATTAACAGGAAATAAAGGGACTCCATATGAATGATAAAACAGTATCAGACAGTGCAGACCTTTGGAGGCTGAATGACAGCAGAAGCAGTTTCCTGTGAACTGCAGAAAGACTGTTTTTCTCCCAGCTGTGAATTATAAGAATTATAGGAATATCATTGACTTGCTGCTGCCTTCATTTTGATTCTGTTATGGACTCATACTGCACCCAGGTTCATGATAGATAATTACAACACTCACCACACTTGATACAGTAAAGCTGGTTGGCCTCTTATGTCTGAGCAACATAATAACCGCTGGTATTTATCTACAAAGCCATATTGCCCACATACAGTATGTCATACTTTGACCCACAGTAACCAGGCAGTGATCAAAGCAAGTCTGCACTTTTTACCATTAACTGACTCCATCTTATGTATTTCTACTGTACTGTTTAAATGGTGTAGTCGTAAATCAGTAGGTATGTTAACTAACCCTGTATAAATTAAGTTAAAACGTCAGCAAGGCTAAATTTGGGGAAATTTGTGCGTCACAAATTGCATGTCTAGCTTCTAATTTGGTCTTTTTTTCTCTCTTTAAACACTTCCCATTTTAATATTTATTTTCCAGTATTTCATCAGTTTAATCAGGTAAATTCAGATATATTGTTGCAAATTTCCCCATCTGTGGGACGAATAATGGATTATCTTATCTTATCTTATCTTATCTTATCACTCAGGAAACCTAAATATGATATGTGCCTGTAACTGGTGTGTTTTCATGTGCCTGAAACTGGTGTTTTTTCATGTCCCCTCGGCCCTTTATGTAAATTATATAATGCATAGTTAATATAAATGAAACCTTTGGTCTTTATTGATTTTCCAAACAATACCTGTCTTCTTATTTAATAGTTTTCCATTGGCAGCTATTGTTGGTGTGTCGTTTTTTTGCTTAAGTGAAAGTCACAGCTCTTTCTTTATCAAACGCAATATATTATTTATAATACTGATTTTTTATTGCTAGTAATTGTTGCATTTTTTTATACAGTCCATTTTTGATGTCTGACAGACATTTGGGACCAAAAATCACCCAAACAAGAAGCTGAAGCAGAGCAATATCCACCCAAAACTGGTTGATTTTGTGACTTTGATGTGGCTTCTGCAACAAAGTCTCTGAGTTCACTTAGTCAGGTTATAATTCATCGCTGAGGAATAAGCTCCAGACTGTGACTCACAATTACGTCAATTGTCTGACTCTTATCTGTCGCCAAACTTTGTGAAAGAGCCGCTCCTTCTCACCAAAGTTCACTTGAGCATCTAGAGTTCATATAAAACTGTGCATTTTGGAGGGAGAGTATCTTTTGAGTTGAAGCAACAGTATATATAAATGTATTTCCAGCTAATACTGAAATAATAAAGGGTCCAAATGGTGCTGATGCATTGTCACATGGTTAGATGGTCATATGACCAGAGCTGCTTACTTCCAGGTTGCAATGTGAGGATGGCAACATCACAGCTTCCAAACAAAAGGTTATTAAATTTTTTTTACATAAAGATGGGAAAATATTTTTGATACACATCATATTTAAGGTGTCTAGTATTGATATATTCATTTATAATTATTCAGCTGTTTGCAGTGTGCTCATAGACTGAGTACAAATGCCATGGCAACAATGACAATCAGTGGGTAACACAGTGCATCTAAATATTGCACATAGTTCTTGTTTCTATCTAAACTAATTTAAACTTCATTATCCCACTGGTCACAATGTTGACCGACCATAAAAGCCATTTATTCACCCACTTTTGCATGAAAATTTAAAAACAATATATGCTTTCAAATGGTTAGTAATTTGAAGGCACATAATTTGGATATTTTCATCTGGGGGAAAAAAATCCAGATTAAATAGGACCAGGTGTTTTCTGACTGCATAACCAAATAAAAGTTTCCATTTGCATTTAGAGCGTCATAATTTGCAAAGAAGAAGTGACACCTGTGGAATGGCTGTGTACGTATATGGCCTCTTCTTTATCAGACAGCTCCATGACCAATATCAGCAGGCGAGAGATTTATTATGTGGCAGGGAGGCATCAGATGCATTAGTATGAAACCCAAAGTCAATAATGCAATGTGGCGCTGACGAAGGGAAGATCAAAGATACAGGTTATAAACAAAAAAAAAGAGGATCCAAAGCACTTGAAGTGCGTAAGCCTTCAGTGTCCCCCCTACCTTTACTCTCCTCACCCAGCCGGTTATTTATGAAAATAAATCACTCAATAAGCTTCCCAGAAACCTTATAAGAAGCAGAACAGACATCCAGCAAGAACAGAAGAAGCTCTCCTCTAAACTGAGAAACAGCATGCATCAGCTGAAAATGAGAGTCCTAGCTGTTATCCTCGTTTTGGTGCTGTGTGCTTGCAGAGGAGCTCTGGGTGTACACGTTAAAGTGAGTATTACTTGGAAATACTGCAGACGTGTTTTATCTTATCAATCAGACTGTTTCTTTCTTTTCACTCAGTCTTTGCTCTTTCTTTTGATTTTTAAATGTATCTTTGGAATAGCAGTAATTGGCATCTGAGGATGTGTTCCACCTCCTCCAAATTAAAACTCAATTTCAGCCCAAATTTTTCTTTTCAGTCATGTTCTCTACACTCTTTCTTTGTCAGTCCAAAGAGCCTGCACTTGGAAGATTTGCAGAGTTGTTCTCATCCCCCATTGTTGTTCTTGTTCCTCTCCTCCAGGTTGGAGATAGGAGCTTCCCCTTGGAGGCAGTGAAGCAGCTGATGGAGCTGATGGTTTTAGATGACACTGTTCACCCTCGCCTCGCTGAGACAAGCGTTGTGGCTGTTTGCAGCGACCCCGTCCTGCCACAGGTCTTTCAGCCTGTGTGTCAAGAGAAGGGAGCAGGCATTGTTTTCTCCAAACTAGGTGAGTCTGAGCGAAAGAGAAATAAACAACACATGGCACCCTCACATGCTGGTATTATGTAACAGTGTGGTCCTCTCAAGTGTTTTCCAACTGCAGCCAGTGCCTATGAAAGACATAACTCTTTATGAGCAGGTCAGAATATTTTCAACACTAGAGAAGCACTCAGAGAGTGCAGACCTCCACCAAGGCGGCGGTGCAACCTTTTATTTAAAGTGACCACCAAAAATGAATCAGTTTTCAGTTAGGCCACTTCTGCCAACCCTGAAATTTTTGCCAAAATCCGTACATAACTTTTTGAGTTACTTTGCAAACTGACAAACCAACAAACAAACAAATCCTGGTGAAAACATAACCTCCTAGGCGGAGGTAATAAAGACAGCATGTACAGTGAGGTTGATTTAGAGTAACAGTTATGTTTATTATAATGATGGAATATATAACCCTGTTTTGAATAGCCTTTTAATACAGATGGAGCTCTATGACAGAGAGGAATAAGCTATCAGGCTTTGGCTACCCCAGCAATACTTGTATTAACTGTTGGTTTTAGTCAGCTTTGTTCACAGTAATAAAGCATACAATAACACTAAATTTCTGCAACTAAGAGGCTGCACCGAGTGCAGCAGCTTGTTAGCTTAGCTTAGCACTTACAGCTTTTACATGCTAGGGTTTTTTTTTCATGCACTTAATTCACACATCAATTCATTTCTTAACCACCGTTGATTCGCACTTTCACACAGAATGAGAATATTACACAGCCAAAAACAGTGGATGAGGTCAATTTTTATAGGCAGCAACCAATTATGTTGTTAGGAACGAACATATTCAATATTTTGTGTTGTTTATTCGTCATGTGTAAAGGCCTTGGAACGGGGGAAACTGTCCGGCTTTTTCCAAAGGTCATAAAATTCAACCACCAATATCTTTATCATCAGTGAGTTATGTCTCACTCATTTAATTTGCACAACAATCCATACAGAAATTAGAGCTGGATGTCCTCCCCTCTTTCTCTCTGTAAGTAAGCAAATAAGCAAATGTCAAACTATTCCTCTGATAACCATCATACTCCACCACCTACTGAACCACCTGTTCAGTGAGCATCAGTGTCAACATTTGGCTTTTGTCAAATTCAAACAGCAAACAATCTCACTTAGTTTCGCAGTGACACTATTTAATCAATCGTTTTATCACTCGTGCTCTCGCTCTCTTGACTTGAGATTAAAGACAGATGAAGGCTTGACTCGCTCAGATGATTGCCAAATTCACTGTTTACACTTTGTATTATGAACATCCTGCTACCGCTGCACCATAAAGTGGCTCTGGAGTGATAATGCCACACAAGAAGCCCATGAAAGGCTGTTCAAATAGTCTTCAGGGGCTAATAAAGCTCATTAGACACAGGCAGCACTCATGTAGCTTTTTTGAGACGGATATATATCCCATTATTAATATTAGCAGCATTTCATAAAACAGAAGAGCTGGCCCTTGAGTGGTCCAAAAATACATTTTATGTAAGATGAATATTTTATAGAGAGCAAGGTTTTTTATATTGCTATAGTCCTTATTGTTGGGTTTTGCACTATATTGCAGTTTTTTGCACTATTCAGCACTGTATATATTTATAAAAAAAAACACTTTTTACATAAAAACTGCTTACAATTCCATATTGTGCAAGAATTTCCTTTATCTTATCTTGTCTTGTCTTGTCTTGTCTTGTCTTATTTCTGTTTATGTTTTTTTTTTCTTCTTGGCACTTTCCAGTGTTTATCATGACATTTTCAGATGCTTGTGAAATTTGTGCCTACCCTGCCTGCTTTGGGTGTCTGGACTGAGGCTGCCAGACTGCCAGACACACAAATACATTGACGGACATCGGCAAAACACATCCCGTCACCTAGCAACCAAGCCCAGTGGGTCTAACAGCTAGGTGGTACATACATGTGTAGATTAAAATAGCCAGGCCAAGGTGAAACTGAATTATTCAGCATGTTTTTGTAGATGCTGTCCCTTGTCAGTAAAGTGTTAATGCAGAAATTCTGCAGTTTTAATGTTTCTTTCTTTTCTTCAACATGTTTTCAAATTCATTTTTTGATTTATTGAGCTGATTCACGTACTTCAATGTTATTTATGTAAAAATATAATTGAAATATATGAAATCAAATGTCAATGAACAACATATTGTAAATATGCTTAGTATAAACTCAATGTATACAAACTGTAACTGTATATGGGGAATGTGTGCATGTGCCAAAGCAAAAGGAAACATAATTTAGTCAACAAATCATTCTTTAAAAGTGCTAAAGTTGATATTCGGAGCATTAATACAAAAACAAACAAGTATTGTCTCTGTAAAGAGACAATACTTGTTTGTGTGGGTTCTCTCTGGGTGCATGTTCATGCATGTCAGTGGGATCCAGTGACCAAAACTCTGCACTGCTCTCATAGGGCGATTACAGCCGATAATGCCATCCTTCCTCTCAGCATAATACAATTAGCTGGCTCAGCTGTCGCCATGTTGAGAACCGTAGGCAGACAATCCCTCTGCTCACCACATTGAATTTAACACCTTTAATTCATTCCCACTGACTCACCATGTGACCCTTTACACTGAACTTATGTAATAAAATTGAATGGAAAACATAGGCCCTCTTGTAATAGCCTACATAAAGTTAGTGTTTCAAGCGTAATTCTTTTTTGGAGTGTGATTTCATGATTAAAATCAAAGATCGTATGGGAAGATGGATCATTCATTCACACAAAATGAATCACACACTATGCTGCAAAGCTGATAACACATCAGTGTAAACTCCTCCTTCTGTGGTCTCAAGCACCAGTCTTTATTTTCTGAATTTCTGTTAAATGTTGTCTGATAGGAGAGCCAAGTAGAGCAGCTAATTCATGGGACAGTGATCTGGTATGTGCATTGCTGACGTCAGGCATCAATATTCATTATGTCAGTGACCTGCTTTCCTCTGAGCTTCACAGCCATCAGGTAACAAACATGCTCATCACTCATTCCAGGATTTCCTATTTCCAACCATTTAAAGCTGCTCTCCTGCATGCACCTAAAGCCTAAACAATGTGAGTTCAATATATCAGTTAATGGACTGGTCTATTGAAAGGGATCAACCTTAACAAACACTATGCTTAAGACTGATGTGTTCCCCTACATAACATGCATTAAAATAATTAAAAATAAAGCTGAAAATAAAATTATTCCCTCTGTGGCTATCCTGTTTTATATTGTTCTTTTTGATGTGTTGTTCTACACTCATACTGCAGAAGTTTGTGCATTATTTAGTTATTATTTTACAAATGCTGGTCACATTCAAAAGTCCAGTAAACAAATATATATATATATATACATATATATGTGTATGTATGTATGTATGTATATATATATATATATATATATATATATATATATATATATATATATATATATATATATATACATACACTGTATATGCGTTATCGGGAGTGAGACCCCTCGCCTCAGGCTCTTGGCGACATCTGGCGGTTGTCACTTGACGTCACAACAATGGGTCAAACTAGAATATTAACCGTCGATGGAATGCATATTTCAGGTAAATATCTACGTGTAAGAATTGAGCTTTGTATTAAAACGCAATTCAATGACAAGTTAAAGATGAAAAAATATCAATTCTCTTCAGTTTTAGGAGGAAAACAAAACCTACGGAACTTTAAATGTCCCGGTGTGAGTCCATGGTCGGTGAGTAGAGGGAAAACAGTTGTTCACTGGTTCGGCAACTTTTAAACGTTGTTTTATACGAACATTTCTTTATCCACGTAAATAGTATGTACAAGCTTATGTTAATAAACCTAAGTAGAAGTTTGACGTTGGCGCCGCCTCGAACATACTGTGAACTGAAAATTTGTGAGAAAGTGGCTCGTTGGTCTAGGGGTATGATTCTCGCTTAGGGTGCGAGAGGTCCCGGGTTCAAATCCCGGACGAGCCCTACTTTTTTTAAATCAAAAGTAAGTTTCAGACAGTGGTGTCATCAGACAGATTTTACTGGGTTACGTGCGCCAGTATTGATTTGTAGTGCCCCAGTCAAAACTTCACCAGAAAAACAAGCCTCAGAGTTTTAAGTCTACATGGCATTACTCATTGTTACTTCACTACACTTACACAGTGCGCATATGGCTACTTAATATGGTAACTCATTGTTACTTCACTACACTTACACAGTGCGCATATGGCTACTTAATATGGTAACTCATTGTTACTTCACTACACTTACATAGTGCGCATATGGCTACTTAATATGGTAACTCATTGTTACTTCACTACACTTACACAGTGCGCATATGGCTACTTAATATGGTAACTCATTGTTACTTCACTACACTTACACAGTGCGCATATGGCTACTTAATATGGTAACTCATTGTTACTTCACTACACTTAGACAGTGCGCACATGGCTACTTACTATGGTAATTTATTCACGTGACTTTGGCTGTGATTGGGGTCTCGCGCTCACTTCAGAAGCAACTTTGGGACAACAACGGTGTCTGTTTGTCTTTCCATCTGTCTTACAGGTTAGTGCCGGGTAAACTTAAACTGCCCATCCTTGTTGTTTGTCTTCACCTCTGTGTTGGTGTGTGTTTGATAATCGCCATTTCCATGTGCAGCTAGCAGAGGTAAACTTTCAGCTGCCGTTTTAAATAAACTGAAGTAGCTAATGTAGACGTTAGCTGCCCTTTTTTTTTTTTTAGCTAACAGACCCATAGGCTTATTGATTGATTCACGTAACTAACGGTTAGCCTAGCACTGTGAGTGCTCCCACGCTCGGTTTATGGACATTGCTATCTTACGATGTTTGCAAATCATATTTAAAGTTAAAACACGGGTTTTGTATAAACGGATAAAGTCGATGAAAGGTTAAAGATATGGTTATACGCGAGTGAATACACAGTTTTAAAAAAACATTTTGCAAAGATACACTGATTAGAACATATAAGATACGGTTTAGTGATTGCAGTTATTGATACATTGATGAAATAATTGATTTGAATTACACAATGAATGTTTAGCCTATAATGAATACTGCAATGAAAATGATATGTGATTGTGTCATGGAAGTCAGGTGCCTGTGGTCTAAATTTGCACACTGCCTTGATACCAAACTTTGTTGGTATGGTAGTGTTTGGTCTGTTTTCCTCTGTGTATGTTTGTATTGGTATGGATAATTTAGTGTTGTGGTCTGCCAGGCAGCTAAACATGCAGTTTATATTTAGAGTTATGGAAGATCAATGTTGTGCATTTTATTATTTGTTACCTCAGTCCCTGTGACTGAGATCTGTAACATAATGTACTATTTTGATTTCGATTTGACTCAAACAGCATTATTCTTGTGTGGAATAATGTGGATGGATATCGGAAAGTTATTCGCTCGCAGCACGGATAAAGCAGCAAGGAGGAATGACAGAGGTAAGCTAGTTAACCTAGCTAGGCAACATAAACCGCTTTTAGGTCACGACCCACCAGTTGAGAACAACTGGTCAACTGTATAACAGTTACAGTGATATATATTTCCATGTCTGTCCAGACAAAGTGAAGCAGCAGAGTGCAAGAAGAGGTGAAAGCAATAAATATTTCATAAGGATTCATTGCACTTCCTTTTTTGCTTTTACCAGTAGTGGCTTAGAGCTCTAGAGTAAAGTGCAAAAGTAGGCCAAATAAGTTCATTTCAGGTGGTTAATCAAAGATCCAGACAACATAATCTGATATGATTGTATAGTTTAAAGCACTATTTATGCTTTATTATGATAAAGAAGTGCTAGAAAAAATTTTGCTTGCACGCATTGCATGCTCGCAATAATTATCTGTGCCCCAGCTGTGTCCTAGTACAGTAGGTCCAGTGACACACCTGGTTTCAGAGCACATAGTTAACCAAATATCCATTCTTTCTCATATGCAGCGCCAAAATGAATATATAGTCTGAATGAAAAGGTGGGCGTTACGGTGGTGCAGTGATTAGCACTGTCGCCTCACAGCAAGAGGGCACCAGGTTTGATTACCAGCCCGGGGCCTTTCTGTGTGGAGTTTGCATGTTTTTCCTGTGTCTGCGTGGGTTCTCTCTGGTTTCTTCGGCTTCCTCCCTCCATCCAAAAACATGCATGGGGATTAGGTTAATTGGCTAATTTAAATTTACCGTAGGTGTGAGTGGCTGTCTGTCTCTATGTGCCCCCCGCTGGTGACTTGTCCAGGGTGTACCCTGCCTTTCACCCTAAGACAGCTGGGATAGGCTCCAGCCCCCCGCAACCCTGTGTGAGGATAAGCGGTAGAAAATGGATGGATGTATGAAAAGGTAGAAAAACACAAGCATCACCGAGGAGGTACTATGAGGTACTCGGTTGTAATGGAAAAGCACCAAAACTGGACCGTACCATGCCGTGCCGTTACTGTGTAGTGGAAAAACGCCATATAATGCACAGGAAGTAGAGTCTGTTTACAGATTGAATTTTCTCACGTTACAGACAACTCCGGACTCAAATGAGAATCGTAATAGTGGAGCCCATCTTATTAAACATCTGTTATTTGAGAAATTGTCAAGTTTATGTCATTTACTGGCTGCATTTCTGTGCCCCCTTCACTCCTGTTAAATGGATATCATCAAATCCAAATACACCAAATGACTCTGGGTGGGTCAATGACAGTATTTTATCCCAGAAATAAGGTCCAATTTGTAAAATCCGACACTCTCCTTTAAGATCTCTTATTTGTAATGGCAGCCTAATGGATTATTCAGTCAATAACATCAGCTATTTCCAGCTTCTCAAATGTGAAGCAGTTAGCCTCATCGGGAAAAATACTGAGCAGATCTATTAACAATTAAAGTAATCATTAGTAGTCTTAAAATGACTTGGTGGAAAATAAACAAATGCACGTTTAATACTAACCACATGAGTTGCCTTTGGTATGATGCAGTGTTATTATTGTATTGACCAGCACTAACCTTTACCAGATGCAACATTAAAACATCCTTTAAACCCTGTAATATAATAATAATAATAATAATAATAACAATAATAATAATGATAATAATAATAATAACAGTAATAATACAATAGTATGACAACTATAATAAAATAATACAGTGAGAAGGATCATTCTTTTAGGAGGAGTACCTTTGGCATCTTGGTACATTTTCCTACTGATACTTGTGTACTGTGCTCATTCCTATCAATCCCCACTAGAGGGCACAATTCACTAAACTGTTTTTCTACATTCTTCAGACCTCATCACTTTTTATAGATATAAAGGACATCTGAGATGCCCCATGACACATTTCTCCAATTATTTAATCTCAACTTGTCTGGAAGGGCAGAGTTTTATTTCTCACATCCTGTCCTATATGGATAAGGTCAACAATCCCTTTTGTTCGTCCTTGTGCTCATTCTGTTCAGAGTGGAACCGCTGGAGTGTATCCCAGCACTGAGGGAAAGTTTATGACAGTCTGTATTTGGGCCAACAAACATAAAGATTATGACATTCAAACCCAAGAGTTGAAGTCTTCATGCCAACTAATGTGTGCATGTGTGTGGGAGAATTCCACAGTCTGCACAGGAGGGCAAGGCAGGTTGAAACAGACTTTTTGTTTAAGTGAAAACATGTGTGAGGACTTTTGGGTTTACATGTCCCTAAATGCCTGAACCAGTACTTTCTGAACCCGTGCTGCCTTTGAAGGACTGACATCCGTAGCTGGAGTTATATTTTATTGAAAATGTGCCTGGCTCAGACTTTAAACTGTCACTTATTTGCACCATATCCACCATTTCAAAAGTGAGAGTCAGTCTTAGTTTCAATATGTTACGGTTGGTCACAACAAATGAGTCTACATTTCCCCATCTCTTTGTGGGCTAATCTTCATGCATTGCAACAGCTTAAAGGAACCACCTATAAATGTGTTAATTTTGCTTACTGAACCTATTGAACAAATTTCTGCACATTTGCAATGTGGTAATGGCTGCTAATTTGCCACTTAAAATTCTTTGATATGTTTTAAAACATTGAGTCTTTGATTTCAGACAGAGGCGGATAAAAGTCAGGATAAAAGATTGCATGATATGTTTCAGCAAACAGGGACAATTCAACATTTTTGTATTTGTCCTAAGCAAATTTTGAGTTCAGAGAGTGGAAAGAGACACAGCAGTGGGGGTGGGAAAGACAAATCCAACAAACACAAGGCTTTTTATCCAGGAGACTGTTATCACAATACAATCAGCTGTTCGTTTGTGTCCCCTGTTTACAACATTCAGTGTCATTTTCACTGAACAAACACGGTAGTTTTAAACCCACCCAATTCTTTAAACCTAACTATAATGATTTTGTTACATTATTATTTGAACACAAACCATGATATTTTTTTAAATCTTACCAAGTATTTTTTCTAACCAAGGGTTTCATGTGTTTCTCAAGGCTGATATGAAACATGTTTTGATTCAGTATCCCTGTCATTTTTGGTTTTGCAAAGGCAGAAGAAGTGTACTCTCTCAGTGGTAATTTGCATGAGAAACAAAAAAAACAATCCTGTTCCAGTTATCCTTATAGTGATTAATTTGATCCAGCAAGACTGACCTGAACTGAACTGTCAGAGGTTTTTAACTATACCTTGGAATAGAAGGCATCGCATCCCAAATTAAAGTAGGCTAGTCTAGTAACAACATATGCTCACCTGAGGTGTGCAAGGTGCCCCGCTGAATTACCTGATGACACTCTTATTTTGTAGAGTCAATGTGACTCATACAACAAATCTGGAATGCGGGTTACTCTTTGGTAATTTAAAGGGATGTTTCAGAATTATGGACATATGGCCTCATTTCCAAGTGAGCCAGAGTGTTGGAGACGTGTGGAGACAGTTTTCAACAAATTTCATTCAGTCCTTCTAGTTGCAGATTTCACTGGTGCTAGACCATTTCTAGCACCAGTGCACGATTTCCATTTAGGCAAATTCTGAACTATTACTTTAATTCATGCAGTTGCTTCTCACTGTGAAAACATGAAGCATTCACTGTATATTGTGGTGTCATTTAAATTATAATAAGACATTACAAGACATGATCAAATCTACATTCCACATAAATTTAAAAGTTCAAATACATATTGAGTCAGTGCCACCATTGTTCCCTGAAAGTGTACCTTCCTCTTAAATGATTTATCCAAAGGAAAGTTTAGCAGCAGAGCCACCTCCCAGTCCAGAGGAGGATGTTTGTGTCCTGAATAATGGGAACTGACTGACAAATTCTGCTATCAGGTCTGTTTGACCTGCTCCAAATGTTAATTGACATGAAGGTTATTTATTGCTACAGTAGCAGGAAATCCTAAAAGAGACATTTGTTCCTATCTATTTCCCAAGTATAACAAAACATCCCACAGAGATTGCTCTCCTTCATGTGCTGTGAATCTGAAAAATGAAGTTATGAAGAAAAACAGTGAGATGAGACAGCCTACAGCTAAAGTTACAAAATATGACCTGAAATGTCACTTCTAATGTCTATTCATTTAAAAAATATGGCTTATTATTTTAAATCAAATTCTGTGATTTAGCCTGCAGGAACTTCTGCATCTATAAATGAATAATGATAACTTCACAAAACCCCAACATGTCACTAAAATGATACAAATTCATCAATCCTCCTAGCTTCCTCAAAGTTAGAAAGTTGGAAATTAAACCCAAGTCATGTTAGTAATGTGTCAACTGACATGACAAACTTCACACTGTCAATTATTGGCATGAGTGACCTTTAAACCTTTCGTTTTGTTCTGCCAGCTGAGCCGTTTCAGTCATAACATAAAAAAAGACAAAGATTTTCTGTGTTTAGTAAACACAGGTAATACACTCACCGGCCAATTTATTAGGTACACCTTCCTAGTAAAACGTTGGACCCTCTTTTGCCTTCAGAACTGCCGTAATACATCATGGCATACTTTCAACAAGGTTTTGGAAACATTTCTCAAAGATTTGGGTCCATATTGACATGACTGCATCACACACTTGCTGCAGTTGCTGCACATCTATGATGGGAATCTCCTGTTCTACCACATCCAAAATGTGCTCTATTGGATTGAGATCTGGTGAATGTGGAGGCCATAGGAGACCATGATCAAGAAACCAGAGATGATTTGAGCTTTGTGCCATGGAGCATTATCCTGCTGGAAGCAGCCATCAGAAGATGGTCCACTGTGGTCATAAAGGGATGGACACAGTCAGCAACAATACTCAGGTAAGCTGTGGCATTTAGACAATGCTCAATTGGTAGTAAGGGGTCCAAAGTGTGCCAATAAAATATCCCCCACACCTGGAGACTATCCCATCTGCCATAGGGCGAAAGGTAGGGCACACCCTGGAAAACTGGCCAGTTCATCGCAGGGCCACTCACTGGATATTTCATCTTTTCCGGATCATTCTCTGTGAATCCTAGACATGTTGTAGTGCAAATCCCAGTAGATCAGCAGTTTCTGAAATAGACTACTCAGATCAGCCCATCTGGCACCAACAACCATGCCATGCTCAAAGTCACTTAAATCCTCTTTCTTCTTCTGATGCTCAGTTTGAACTTCAGCAAGTTGTCTTGACCACGTCTACATGCATAAATGCATTGAGTTACAGCCATGTGATTGGCTGATTAGCTATTTGTGTTAACAAGCAATTGATCAGGTGTACCTAATAAAGTGTATCTGTCCTCCCAAACAACCATTAAACTGAAATAGACTGTTCATCAGCTGATCAAAAGTCTAAGAGTGTTTCCAGGAGGCTAGTGGGAATGTTGCTCCAAGTGGTGAAGGTGGCCTCATGGAGGGCATCCACTGTCTGGAAAATGGTGTCCATTTTTGTAAACTTCCCTTGTCAGCCAACCTCAAATATTCTCCATTGGATTTAGATCCGGGGAACATAGGATGTTTCAAAAGAGTGATGTTATTTCTCTGGAAGAAGTCCTTTGTCAGGCAGGCATTGTGAACTGCAGCGTTGTTCTGTTGAAAAACGCAGTCATTAGAACACAGACGATGGCCTTCAGTCATGAGGGATGCCCCCTGCAACATCTCCACATGGCCAGCTGCCGTTTGATACCTCTGCACAACCTGAAGCTCCATTGTTCCATTGAAGGAAAAAGCCCACCAGATCATGATGGTGCTAGGCTAGTGCAAATCACTGGTACAAGTTAGTCTGCCATTAAAATTTACCCACTCTCTTGTTTTTCCCTTTTAGCATCCATCTCTCTCAGCTCTTCGTCTGTATATTGCGGCTAGTCCAGGTATAGTTCATTGGAGAAAAATTGCTCATCGTTGTCTTCAAAAGCATCAGAAAGACCTCTAAACGTGGCTAAATCTGGTCTTCAGAACAGGCTTCTCTGTGTGCTTTACATCGTCTATCCATGACAGCTACATGTAAACAAACTATTATAGATCCGGTAACCTAGCTGTTAGGTGATGTCAGTCTGCTGCTGTCGAGCTTACTACCAGGAAGTATAAGGCACTGCCGCTGCCTTCAAAATGCAAGGTGGGTTTTATTTCTAAAATTATTCTATCACAACAGACATTTACATCGATAGTCTGGTGTTATAACTTATTTGCATCGGGTGCACTCTGGAGTGGGTAAGACTCTTTTTAATTGCAGACTAATTAATACCATTGACTTGCGCTAGCCTAGCACCAGTGAACTCTGCAACTAGAAGGACTGAATGAAATTTGTCGAAAACTGTCTCCACACGTCTTCAATACTCCGGCTCACATGGAAATGAGGCCCTATGTCCAAAATTCTGGGAAACACGTTTTTGTTTCACAGGAGCCCAAAGAGCATTCCTAAGACGCTCTTAGTGTTAAGAGCGTATTAACTGAATCAGAAATGCAGACATTGTCTGAATTTTCATTTAGCATCTTTATTTAATGATGCTTTTTCCTTTCAAGTCCACTCTTTCTTTATTGAAATAAAGACAACATCGGAAATGAGTTAATGATAGAGACAAATTTGATGAAGTCTGTAAAACCGCAATCTTGCATTCTCCAGAGCCAAGTAGTTAGGTATGAGCAGGTTTGTGCCAGTGTTTACAGAAAACTCTGTGCTGTCACTCATAAATCCAGTCAGTTGAAGGGAAAAACGTAGCCACACATAATGATAAACTCTTTAGGAACAAGTGGATCTCAACAGCCGCTCACTACCGCACATCAAAGAGCACTTTGTTCCAGTGGAATTTCAAGCAGCCTTTCATACAGTATGCGGTCATTGTGAACAAGCATGACAACAAGCTATCTGCTCTATAATGAAGAATAACTGGACCCTCTGTTAATTGCCATGTAATGAGGCAAAGCCCCCCAAATATTGTGGTGCATTGTAAACAGTAGCAGTATGTGGGAGAAGGGATTTGGGGTCAGTAATCAGGTTAATTGGATATTAACTGTATGCAGCAAGTAATTCTCTTCTGCAATCATCAAATGAAAGCAGCAGCTTTGAGACATCAAGTACGGCCCTCAGCTGAAATATGTAAAAGCCAGCGATCCTGATTGTGATGTGATTACCCAAGAGGAAAACAGAGGTGTTGGGGGAGTGCAAATCAAATAAATCAAGCTTTTTCCATATGTATATGCAAACCACGGTTAGCCGGAAGAATGCCAACGTGAAAGGGCGTGTAGCGCCACCTAGTGTTTCGGAGGAGAACGTACCACACTCAATAATTCAGTTATCTTGCCACGCATGTACACTTGGATTTCTCGGAAACTCCAGTTAAATTCTGAGCTCGGTTATTGCCAGTAGCTCAGCTTAGATGTGCATGTAATCGTACTGAATGTCATGTGCAAGATTAAAAATGCTGCTGTCCTGTTTTGGTTTATCCTCTCTGGAAATCCTCAAAGGATTGTTACGGTAAACCTGGATGAGACCAAAAGGTCACTTCATCGATACCGGATGAAACCACTAAGCCGCACCCTATGCTGTGTTCACTCAATTGTTTTTCACTCATATAGAGCTGAAGAAGGAACGTGAGAATGTTGTGTTGCCAGCAGCCATTGACGTAACACTGAGCGACTGTTAGCGGCAGCTCAGTCTACAGCCTCTCAGAGATGCACTGTGTTCACCAAACTGCATTGGAGAAACACAGATTTTTAACATGAAACTGCTTTATTCAGTGTTTGTAGTGTATTTAATCACCTGGTTTGTTTCTAAACAATGAAGCTGACTGCAGTGGTGGCGAAGACAACTCCCATGATCCAACACTGCTTTACAATGTCACCAAACTATGTTTTTTTTTTTTTTGGTTATTGTTTTGATTGAGAGATCCTAAGCAACAGAAAATCACATCTTTGTTTACACACTTGTTCGGGTTTAGTACAAATAACATCATGATTCAAAGAAGTCCTTTCACTTTTGGCTCCGTCCACAGGACAATGGCACGATAACACTTGACGCAGTGTTGCCGGAAGTATTTTCGTCTACTTGGCAATGTGATAACAAGTGATGGCGAGTGACAAGAATATAGTACATATGTCACACTGATAGGTGGTGCTGCAAAGAAATAGAGAGACCCACCAAAAGAATGAAAGAATGCAAGTAGCATGTGCATGGAGTCCTTGTTATTTAAGAGCGCTGAGTGCAAACATAAACACAACACGAGAAGAGCAAAACTGCTAATAAACTTGCGCCTGCATCACATAAGCTACTCTGTAATCCACCATCGTTGTTGAACAACTTGTGACAGGCTGATGCAGGCTGGATTTTATGCTCCTACTTCTGGTCATCATTAGCAACAACGCCGGGTACACACTGCAACTCCGAGATGGCGTTGTCAGATCTGCAACCCATTGTCAGAAAATACTGTTGTGGGTCACCAACAATGCTGGAGTCATCTGTACGCAAGGCGGAATTTGAAGTTTGTCGGATTTAGAGAATTCTGTTGTCGTGTGGATGGCACCTTAGTTTCCCACTGGTCCTGTTGTTGAACCATCCATGTCAAAAACACCAAATTCACAAGGCAGTTTAGTTGTATGGGTTTTCAGGAGACAATGTACTGATGTTGTGTACAACAGAATGGAAATAAACAACCTTCTTCCTGCACATGTGATAGCAAATATCCCCTGACAGGGACAGGACTCAGACAGTTGTCATTAGTTCTGTCCCGGTTAATATATTGCGATGACCACTATCTGGCTTAAAGAGCTCATTAAAGGTTAACTTGGTGTCCTCTCTCCCACTGGACTTTTCAAGTTACAGGGAGGGGAACAGCACTAATGTTCATTGTGTGAAACAACTTCTGCATGCAGCTGTGGAGGCAAGTCAAGATAGTGAGTGGGGGAGGTGAAGGAACACTAAAAAAAAAGAGGGCATAAGGGGATTGTGTGAGCCAGGAGACTACAAAAGAGATCTGCTCGCTGTGCTGTCAGGAAACACAGGAGGAAAGAAAGTCAGTACAAGAATGAAGCATACAAATCTGAAAAAAGACTTCTTCAACCATTTTTTTTCAGTTATTGGTATACCTGTTTTTTTCATTTAATGTTGTACATTATGTACAGTACATACTGGACAGTATACTTTCCATTTTTATGTTCATCCTTCTCATCTGCTCACAGCTGCACAACACATTGCACTTATGGTATGTAGATTATTTACAACCCAAACCCCCTTAAATCACCATCTCGAAAGTATTTCCTTACTTGGTCTTGAGGAGGTCATGCATGTATTTGTGCTCACATTATTGCAGTTGGCAGCAATCAAGCTTCAGCACTCCGGACACTTGCGCTGGTACAAAATGTGGTCACAAGGGTCCTGTCTTTGTTGTTTAAAGGGCAGCCGCTCTTATTCTAGTGTTTCTGTTACTGATGCTGCTCTTTATTTACTATCCAGAAGCTTCTACTGCAGACCAAGTATACACAAGTCCTCATAGACACCCCATTTCCAAAGTCACACATCCACCCAGCCCTTGTTTTCCGGCCGTATAACAATATCAGGTTTCTCACGCCTCTCCTACTTTGAATCATTATTCCCACACATATCAGAGAAACATAAAAATAAGATTTGGAACAAACAACCAGGACTTTTATTTTTTTGGTGATGACAGCGCCACCCTCTACCCCAGCCTTCAATCACACACTTATGACTGGAAAAAGTAGTTTTAAGCCAACAGACATTCTTAAGAGACATTCAGGGCCATAGTTGACATGGACTCAGAGGACATTCACTTCTCTTGAACATCCGGACATGTGTGTTATCAGATGTTTTTAACTGGAACAGTACTTCCACTGCAGTGTGTGTATGATTTATTTTTTGCCCCAATGTTGTATTTGTCATCAAAAATTGTCTAACTACACTGTGCCTTTAAGTGGAAGTCACACCTTATTCCTTTCATTGTTTGTGGCTCAATCAACATTTACTGTAACACAGTGAGGGAGTCTACACTCACCAATTTGCATCATTGTTGAAGAGGCACAGAATGCAACATGTTCAGTTATATTGAAGTCATTACATCACCGGTTTAAAGCTTGTATATTAGAAATCAGGTCAGAAATTCAAATGAATACCTCATACTTTTCAGAACTTGGCACTTAGCAATACAGAAATATCTGTAAAAAGCCAGTTAACAGGGATGCCAAAAACTGTACTTCAGGGTATATATATTGCTATCTTATATACACCATATACATACACAATACTTTCAACCCTCAGCTGACCAACCTTTCAATCATAATGATTTCCTCTCATAAAAGGTGAATGCAGCAACAGCAAGTAACTAATCAGCAGAAGCAGATGAGGCAGGCTGGCCATCGTTCATGCAAACTTTGCACTTGGAGAATATTTTACTGATGAAGTAAACACTAACGTTGATTAACTATTATTATAACTGCAAAGGAGTCGTCTCTCTGGACAACTAGCAAACCAAATGTCTGCCAAAGCTCATGTCCACACCAAGAGTGGTCATCTTCTCGTAACACAAAGCAATTAAAGTCATTGTCCTATCAGGCTGGACATGCAGCATGCCAAACTATGTAATCTCCTTCCTAATAATGCCCATGTCTCTGCCGTGCTATCATGTATTTTGTGTACTTCAGATCATACCTTGTCCACAGGTATTTTCTAACAATCTTCACCTTGACCTGAGAAATACAGGGGTTGAACAATGAAACTGAAACGCCTGGTTTTAGACCATAACATTTCATTAGTATGGTGTAGGACCTCCTTATGTGGCCAATACAGCATCAAGACATCTTGGGAATGACAGCTGCAAGTCCTGCACAGTGGCCAGAGGAATTTTGAGCCATTCTTCTTGCAGAATAGTGGCCAGGTCACTACTTGATGCTGGTGGAGGAAAACGTTTCCTGACTCGCTCCTCCAAAACACTCCAAAGTGGCTCAATAATATTTAGATCTGGTGACTGTGCAGGCCATGGGAGATGTTCATCTTCACTTTCATGTTCATCAAACCACTCTGTGGTTCGGCAGTCCTTGGCAGTGACGTGCCCATCTAGTACAAGTATTGGGCCGAGGGAATGCCTCGATATTGCAGCCCAAACCATCACCGATCCACCCCCATGCTTCACTCTAGGCATGCAACAGTCTGGGTGGTACGCTACTTTGGGGCTTCTCCACACCATAACTCTCCTGAATATGGGAAAGACTGTAAAAGTGGACTCATCAGAGAACACTACGTTTTACATTGTCCACAACCCAAGATTTTTGCAGCTGGCACCATTGAAACCGACGTTTGGCATTGACATGAGTGACCAAAGGTTTGGCTACAGCAGCCCAGCCATGGATATTGACCCTGTGGATCTCCAGATGGACAGTTTTGGTAGAAACAGGAGAGTTAAGGTGCACATTTAATTCTGCAGTGAGTTGGGCAGCTGTGGTTTTGTTTTTCGGATACAATCCGGGTTAGCACTCGGACATCCCTTTCAGACAGCTTCCTCTTGCGTCCACAGTTACTCCTGTTGGTAGGGCTGTGCGATACGGATAAAATTCTATATCCCGATAACGATATATATTCTGATACAGTATTTTTTTCTGATGTGTTTTTAATATCCATTGCGCTCTCCTGTCTCCTCTGCGGCGTAATCCCTAATATGCTTTTATTCTGAAGGCTTACTTTGAGAGCGACCGGAAGTCCGGCTTTGTTTGCGTTGTAGCCTACTTTTACTGTGCAGTTTGGCTGATAATAAAGATGTGTTTTAAAGCGATAATAAATAATTCACACGCAACACGACGTCCTCCATGCTGCTTTACCTCTGTTTACTTCCGAGCTACAACTTTTTTTTTTTTTTTTTTTTTTTTTTTACTTCTGAGCTACAACTGCTACAAACCTGTTCTTACGGGTGACGTAAACATGCTACCGCAAAGCAGTAGCGTTGCTGCGGTTACAGTAGCCGTCATGCTATTATGTCTATGCTTCGTACAATACACGTTTTTAACTCGCATGATACATTTGGATTATCCATCGGTCATTCCGACATTGAGTTGTGCTTTACACGGCGTATCTAAACCACAACTTGAGTTAGGTTTATGTTAGCGTAGCAACAGAGCTAACTAAGTAGCTCCATGTTAAAATTACGATATGAACAACAGAGGCTTATGTCGTACGATAGACATTTTTATACCGCATTACGATATATATCGTAAAATCGCACAGCTCTACCTGTTGGATGTGGTTCATCCTTCTTGGTGGTATGCTGACATTACCCTGGATACCGTGGCTTTTGATACATCACAAAAACTTGCTGTCTTTGTCACAGATGCGCCAGCAAGACGAGCACCAACAATTTGTCCTCTTTTGAACTCTGATATGTCACCCATAATGTTGTGTGCATTGCAATATTTTAAGCAAAACTGTGCTATTACTTTGCTACTTTAACCTTCACACTCTGCTCTTACTGGTGCAATGTACAATCAATGAAGTTTGGCCACCAGGCTGGTCACATTTAGCCATGAAACCTCCAACACTAAATTGGCCAGTGTTTCAGTTTCATTGTCCAACACCTGTATTATTATAACTGCGTAGGAGTCGTCTCTCTGGACAACTGCCAAACCAAATGAGCTACTAAAGGTCATGTCCACACCAAGAGTGGTCAGCTTTTCATAACACTATCAGGCCAAACTATGTAATCTCCTTCCTAGTAATGCTCATGTCTCTGCCGTGCATGTATTTTGTGTGTACTTCACACAGATATTTTTGTAAAAAGTGTTTTTCCTCCTTCGTTCTTAAAATAATCTCGTCCACAGAGACACGGTTTGGTCCAATTAGAAAATGCACAACTGAAACGGTGTTATGCTAAAGCATCAGGTAGCCCCCATCACACAAAGAGGAAGACTTTGGCCAATGGCCTGAAAAAAAAAAGAAAACAAGAGAGAAGATAAACAGAAGGGCGGTATCGTGTGTAGGATTATAGAGACGTTTTTCTTTCCTGTATCTCAGACAGAGTCTGCGCATCATTGAGAAGGGATACATATATTTCATGGCAGATGTCTGCCTTCTCTGAAGCTGCTCCATTGACAGTGAATGGGAAACTAACAAGGCACAGCCTGTGATATGAGACAGCAGAGTAGAAAATAATGGAGTTTCCTTATCAACAGCTAGTGAACTGTTGTGGAAAGACAGCACAAAGACCTCACTTAACATTTACAGAGTGGAGATCTCCTGTTATCTGTTATTCATTTCCCAGCATGCCAACAAACCAACAAGAACTGTGGCTTTGTTTCACTAAAAGCAGAACCCTGAAACACTTATGCGTCTCTAATTTGTAATTTTAAAAGGATCCGAACTGTTGTGGATAACGTGAGAACTTTTGTGTGAAGCTGAATGATTGGTTTCATGTGTTTCTAATTAGAGTCAGATTTTCCCCGCACATCCTTCCCTGACTTTACTGCAAATTTCTGCCATAAAACTGTCCACTATGGCTGGTCTCACTCTCAGGCTCCATCATTTCCCTCAATCTCCATTTCCTGCACATTTTAGGCTCTTATATTTATAACTACAAGGCTATATGGAGGAGAATTGAGCAAACAAATGGAAATATGTGCAGAAGTCAGAACCCAGGCCTGATTCAGTCTACCTTCATTAGTTGCAGAGGGATTAGCCCTCATGCTGGCTGGGAATTAAGACATTTTCAGCTGTTCCCAGTAGATTATATTGAATAGACTATATTGAATATATCGCTGACTTTGTGTGCCTTATATTTGTATTTCTCTACTTCAGTTCATATCAATGACTGTATGTTCTTAGTTAACCACAGTGAATCCAGATGATTGTGTGATGTTTCAAGTTGTCTATGAACAGTTTTAGTTTTTAGCATTTAAAAGTATTATCTCATTCATGAGTAATTACTTCCATCAAAAAAAACTGCAGTGTTCTGACAGAGTTTTTATATTTGCCATTTATGTATACACTATGTTGCCGTGGCCAATGCAGGTCGCCATGTTGCATCGCCATCTTGAAACTACAGATCCTGGGAGGAGACAACCAGGTGAAAATGCCTTTACCATTTTTTTACCTTTTACCTGACTTATCTGGCAAACTAAAATGCTAGATGACAGTAATAACAATTTAACAACACTGACCTTATCATTTGAGAGAATGCTGTGAGAAGTACTTGCGAATGCCATCTCGATGAAATCTCTCCATATCATGAATGTTCGTCCTCGGCAACATAATGCAACAATAATGAGCAGGGCATTTAATGTGCAATAGGTAGGTTTGCTTTTCCTGTTTTTTTTGTGTAATTTGTACTGCATGTTTCCTCTACTGTCTGTAAACGCATCCACATGGAAATGCCACAGTAAGAGTGAATGATGTGCACAAGGAAAAATATATTACTTCAGTGGATTTCCTGCAAGATTCCCATAATTTACAAGATACAAGATAATAATGGAATACATCCCATTAGACCATTTGACTTGTCTAAAACACTCCAGGACAGATAAAGTTACCGAAATGTGGAAACCCTTTCTTGAATATGTAAATGTGAATATATCTGCCATTTTGTACAGAGGTTTAGAGTTATTGATTATAAATACAGATTTTGATATTAATTACTGATTATTAAATCAGTTATGTGTTTTCCTGCCAGTGGTTAAGTTACTGACTTTCTTGCTTGCAGATGTTTGGTGTGCAAATGACATGCAAAAAGACTCAAATACTCATTCATGCAGAATGTTTGTATAATGTTGTGCTATTTATACACCTTCCTGTGAAACCAGGTTGCCCTGTCATATAATAATAATTCAATTCATTCTTTCCATTTCTAAGTATCTCGCAACAGTGAATCAGGTTGTGGATCATTGTGCGTTTTATGAAAATCACCCAACTGAACTAGATTACCCAAAAGGAGGAGGTTCATTGACTCCATTTTTGCTCAGAGAAGGATCTGTGCTTTGAAAAGGGGAGAATTAGCATCTTCTTGCAGCCTCACTGCTCCTTTTATACAGCAGCCCCGTAGCTGTCAGCCATGTCTTGCTTTCTTAGTTTGATCTGTCTGAGGCTCTGAATTCCAACGTGCCTTTTTTCTTTTCTTTTTTTCTCCCAGTTATTCAACCATGTCCACAGCGAATCAAAGAGCTGGAGATCATGACACAGATTGAAGCAAGGGTCCTTGATAAAAATAGAGAGATTGATTGATATGAAACATCATCGTTCAAAGTGGCCAAATCAAAGATGGGGGGGGGAGTGGAGAGCAAGAGGGGGTGAAGTGGAAAGCGTCAAGCTGTCGCAGCAGGCTGCTCTGACAGTTTGAAATGATGTGTTTGATGAGTGACTTGATGTCGACGAAATCAAGGTGACTTTGATGGTACAGTGAGAACTTTTGAGGGTCGATCAAAATCTGGATCTACAACGAAACAGCTGCAGTTTTGTTCCATTACATCTCGCTGACTGAACACTCTAACCAAGGCTCTGATGGACGACTGACAAGGGAAAGTATTACATTTGATATCATTTTTATGCAAGCAGTTAATTAAAAGGAGAGAAAATTGCCAGTGATAATACTAGAAAATGTTATGATTTTCATGGTCATGAAAAGAATGTTGAATAAAATATAACTCAAGGTATTATTTATTCTATATGACACTATCATACATCTGTATATAAAAATCTTCCAGGCATTCTTTCTTTGGAACTGCATTAAACACACTCTCACCCAAATTTTAACCAGCATATGTTTGTATATACTTTGAAACAAGCTCTGCTGGCTAGGTGCTTTGTCTCGTCATATATGTATTTTGGATGCATGTTTATGATTTGCCACTTGGTCATTACGCGTTATATATTTTTATATGAGTCTATTCAGTTTTTCAATTTTAGGCTTTCATGATTATGGTTATTTCTTGTTGGGAGATGGCGTTGCTTTGTTTGCCTTTGGTTTTTCATTCTGTATGTCAGCTTACAACAACTTGTACTTGCCCTGTCTTGATCTCATCACTTTTTTTGTTGATTGAAGCTGATTGATCAATTGTTTCTCAAATCAGAGTAAACCAACATTATTTGTCACAACGCCACAACTTTTGAATAATTGAACAAATCAAACAGGTTAGTAGTGATTCAAAGAACTGTAACCAGACTAACGAATGCCTGGAATGGTGGAAAAAAAAATAAATAAATAAATAAATAAAGTAAAATGTTCAAAACAGACACAGTAAACCAGACATAGATTGTGGGTAATTGACAAAAATATGCACAAGATCTGTTGTGGTTGTTTTAAGAGGATAACAGGCAAATGTTGCTCCTGCTGTAGACTAATTGGGGACACTAGCCATGTTTACATGATGTTTTTTAATTCCGAATTTATTGTTCGGAATTAAATAGTTCGGATTTAAAACATTCTTCTTCGAGTTTACATGGAAATAATAATTCCGAATTGAGGTTTACATGGACAAGACGTTAAATCGCCTTTATTCAATTCCGCTCAACGTCTGGCGGTCGGGAAGGATTTTGATTGGACAGTGGGCGCACTTACGTAATTAAGGCTGGTTTATGCTTCTGCATCGCGGTGACGGCATAGCTACGGCGTCGACGCAGACCCCTACGCGGATCCTATGCCGTAGCCTGACGCGCACTTCTAAAAAATCCTGACTACGCGTCGCGTCAACGCGTTGAGACGCGAACGGCAAGGACTGTGATTGGTCCACTCAGAGCGTAATTTCCGGTGGTTGCTTTTCGGGTCAGCAGCTCAACAACACCGTGAGTAGCGGAGCGGCACCAGCGGTACGGAATGGTCGGACAGGCCACCTCCACAAACGTCTTCTGTGCTTCAACATTTGTAGCATTTCTTTTTCAATTTTATGAGCTCCATCTCCAGAAACACCCGCTCCATCTCAGTTGTCACTGTTTACTGTCGGAAGAGCCCCCAGAAGCCACACAAAGACACAGCCACACCCCCCTAGCAGCTTGGCGGTGAATTGCAGAGCAATGTGTTCCCTCGACGCAGAGCTTCGAATGCTCAACGACAGCGTCAGGTGTACGCCGTAGCTCCACCGTCGCCGCGAAGCAGAAGCATAAACTAGGCTTTACTGTCTACCGGAAGAAAGCACACTCAAGCTTTTTTGTCTTTTCGTTTTAACGTTACACCATGGACTAGGGCTGGGTTAAAAAAAAATTATTTTAATCGATCTCCAATGGTTGGTAATCGATTCATAAAATCAAAAGATCGATCTTTTAACTTGCGTATTTTTTTCTTTATTGGACGTGCGGAGAGGCAGCTTGAAGTATAAACCCGCCTGCCAGTCTCACCTGAGGGCATCAATCTTCAGTTTGCCGAAAACAAAGAAGAAGAAGTCTCGCGTGATCAGCGTTTAGTGCTGCTTTCCAAGGAACAAGATCTTGTGAGATGTTGCTGATGTTTGGATGCATTTTGCATTTAAGAAGTTGGAAGAAAATGACGAGTTGGACAAAAAACAAGCAGTATGCAAAATATTCCATGGGAAGATAAAATACAGCAGCAATATGACGAATCTTCGCAAGCATTTGACAAGACATCACCCGGAAACACAGTCGGCAGACTCGGCACGGAAATAACAGAGCATTTATTTTAACTGAAATATCCCTGACTGAATCAATATCAGATCGAATCGGGACCTTGAAATATCAAATTGAATCGATCTGGAAAATCTGAACCTATACCCAGCCCTACCATGGACACAAACATAATACATGCAGTCATTCTGATAATATGCCTACTCTTTAAGCAGCAGGTCGAGAATATTATCACGCTTCACGTATGCCAACTGAGGACTGTCGGAGAAGGGAGGAAGAAGACAAACGACTTCTTCAGCCCACTCCCGTGTCCCACTCGCAAATCCAAAGAGCAGTGGATGACAGTCCGAAGCAAGGACCGAATCTTCTTCTGCTGCTGCTGCTTCTGCTTTTGCTTCTTACGAGCATGTGCTTAATGATCGGAATAAACTTTAAGAATAATTAACGTTTACATGAAAGAGAATGAAAGTAATTCACTTTCAAAGTGGAATAAACCACCCACTTACTTCGGAATTAAGTTTAATTCTGAATAATCATTTTCGTTCGGAATTAAGTGTTTGCATGGTCTTTTTAAAGCAGAATTAATTTTTATTCAGAATTAAATTAGTTTTATTCGGAATTAAAGCTCTCATGTAAACACAGCAATCGTATACATTCTGGCAGGGTAAAAATGTAACATCCCGGATGGGGAGACGCTTGACATGTAGAAAATTACAGTTTCCAGTGTGCACCTGGTTTTGTGACATGAACGTAATGAATGCTAAGACTTGCATGAGAAAATTGTATGTGTGGTGAATCCACCTCCAGCATTTCTATAGATCTGACTTGCTTTCGGTAGAGATGGTCCGATCAGGTTTTTTTGGACCAATACCGATCACCTAAAGCCTCACTGATCTGATTACCGATCAGAACCAATCGATCACATGGGACTATATTATTAATCTAATTAATTAATATTAATAATAGTTACTATATAGCTACTACTAGATTATCTTTATTTATTGCATAGAAGTAACTTTAATATTCCTTCATAGCAGCAGTGGCACTGTGGAAAAAATTTGAAAATCTTCCACCAAATTGAATGGCTGGTCATTCCGACAGATGAATTCCATTACTGTTCCTGTGATCCCCATAGCCTTCTTACCACGAGGGTTGTAGGACTGTGTGCTGTGTTTGCAGCAGCACCTGTGGGGTCAGCGTTTTCTTTTTCTTTTTGCTAGTCTGTTTGAGGAAATCATCATGTTCTTTGGTGTGAAACAACTTCAAGTGCCGAATTAAATTTGTAGTATTGAAACTACTTGGGCTGTTTCCCCCACGAGGCACTAAATGCTTGCATGTATTGCAGCTAGCGTGTGTGACATCTGTCTCACGCGGACATGTTATAAGTGTGTATGCATGCCATAGACAGGAGCATGCGGGCTGCCTGACCACAACACAACACTTTTTTATTTCTAAAGTGGCAGCGTTTTGGCGCATTACCACCACCTTTGGATCCGGAATGTAAATCAGACCATAACAAACACTTGTAAAGCATGTGTATGTATAATGCAATTGGATCAGTAATTTTAACCTTTGATCAGATTTCCCGATCAATCTTTGTCAGGCCGATCCGATCAGTTGCCGATCGATTGTCACCATCTCTAGCTTTCAGCTCAGATATCACAGACTTCAGCTACTGTTCTTTATCTTAATTGCTTTGCTTGACATTGACGGATTGAATCGAGCAGCTCTGACAAGTCGACTACTTTAATGTGGCGACCCTGAAGTTTTCAGTATTTCTTTTCAAGCGAAAACAAGGAAATTGAGCGTAGAATTTAGCAGACTGAGCTCTTTTTGTTGATACTGCAAATGTATAAATACTACATTACTTGATCAATCACCATTGTGTTACCGCCTTCTGATAGTGATTTAAGAGACATTTTTAATTGAAAATTTTAGAGCCTGAAGACCCATACATACAAGGTCTTGACCTGATTTCCTCACCATTTTTTAGAAAATAATGTTATTCAGGAATCATAAGAAATACTGAGTCATGTACAAATTGATCTAAAAACTAGATGAAGTTAGGGGCTGAGAGCCCACTTGAACATTCATGCCATACCATCTGATACCCATCATCATCTATCTCCAAATATAGAATTGAAAAGATAAACCAGGATTACACAACAACCATTAGGCCCAAACACAAAACAACATTACTTCAATCAAAAAAGTTGCTTCAATCAAAAAAAAAAAACTTCACTTCTATCAAAGAAACCATTTTCAATGAAAAACAGTGTTTAAATGCATTTTTGAGTCTCAACTATATTTTTGCATTCAAACGCTTTTTTTTTTTTGATTGAAAAGGAGTTTTTTGATTGAAGTGGGTTTTTTTATTGAAAATATATATATATATTGATTGAAGCAACCTTTTTTTGATAAAGACACAAATCTACCTTTATAAAAATCCTAATCAGTAAAGGAAGATGACATGACAGGAAGTACCTTCCCCAAGGGCCTCAGTTTTGAGACTATACAAAGGACAGCGTGAACACGTTGTTTCCCCTGTTTTCACATTAAGCACATTATGCCAAGAAATTACTTTGTTCAGTCCATTCGCATTCCACACAGCCCAAAATAGAGCAGGTGGGAAAGTATGACATGCAACGTGACACTCTAAAAGAAGAATGCTCACTGAAAAAAATTATGATCTTGCATTGAAGTTTTAAGCGATCAGCCTTTGTGTAGTTTTTGTCCCTTACACAGTTCTCCATGAAACACCTTGTCCTGTTAAAATGTCAATGAATATGAATTTTGTATTGTTCTGGAAAATGTAAGGGTGTTATCATTTTAGGTAGGATTGGTTGAGACTGTGCCAGAGTGTTTGCCATCCCTCTGCCTTCAACTCAGCTTACACATTAAAGGGGAAGTGTTAACAAATTGGACCTTATTTCTGGGATAAAATACTGCCATTTACTCATGTAACTTTGGAGTCATTGGGAGTATTTCTGATGATATTGGATTTGATGATATCCATTTAACAGGAGTGAAGAGGGCAGAGAAATGCAGCCAGTAAATGACACAAACTTGACCATTTCTCAAATAACAGACGTTTAATAAGATGGGCTACACTATTACTATTCTCATTTGAGCACGGAGTTGTGCGTAACGAGAAAATTCAATCTGTAAACAGGCTGCTACTATTGTATACTAAGGACCCCAAGCGCCCACCTATGTGGCTTTCACAGTGCCTGAACTAAAATAATTATTTGTGATGTTGTCACATAAGCATACATGTTTTATTTCAGGGACTGTGAAGGACACACAGGTAGGCACTAGGGGTCCTTAGTAAACTATGATACACAGGAAGTAGAGTCCTAAATCTGTAAACTTTACAGATTGTTTTTTCTCAAGTTACAGTGATGTTAATGTTAGCATCGGGTTAATGCGAGCTACAAAAGTAGCTAAGTTGGCAGACAGAGGGGGGCGTGGTCAGGACAAGACACAAAGGCATCTGATTGGTTCTTTCCATTCAGACCGAATGGCACTTGATTGGTCAGTTTTTACAGTCCTGCAGCTGCCACAGAGATCTGATTCTTTTCCTTCCTTTTTCTGAACACATAATGTACTGACTGCTCTCAGGATGGAAGGACCATTTTACCCAGTAGAACAAAAAGTGTTTCTGAACAGAATGACAGGCTATAGCTTCATTGCATATGACCTGGTCTTTGGGGTCAAGCATACTTGAAAGCTTCCTAACATGCTCAAAGCACTATGTAATAATACAGGGAAAACTCTCTATTTGGGATATATCCTTGATATAAGGAGGACTCTTAGCGTTAGGTTAAACCAGTAATGTTACAGCAGCGTAACTGTCAAAAGTTGATCAGAACATATCTTTTATTGGTTAAGAGGTTTTACAATGGTTAGGTGGGCTTTTTCAGTGGTATGCACAAGGTATATGACAGGAAATGGAAACCCTTTACTCTTTCTTTACTCTTTTGTCATTTCTTCATTCAGTTGCCTCTGTTTCAGCAATTTTTTTCCTTTAAAAATGAGAACTGTTTTGCAATCTCATGAGGTAGATTCTGTCAACTGCACATTTAAAACATTTTTTTAACATTAATCAAAAGATTTATAAATCCAATCTATTCAAATGTAAAGTGTTTGCATTTAACAAAGAGGCTTATTAAAAAAATACTTAATGCACAAATCACAACAGATCTCTGCAACACCACCTAACGTGAATCGGGGGTTATTGATTATTTCGTATCAATTTACGTATTTGCCCAAACAGCATAAAACTGACATACTTATGCTTTTGTCAATCAATTATCATAACACAAAAAGTGGTTCCACGATCAAAATAGTGTCGGGTAAAATGACAAAAAAAAACAGCAACAGATTGAAATGTGGTGGTTAAAGAGGTTATTAACAGGTTGAGGACTATCAGGGTGAGGTCAGCACAGAAGTCGAGTGACTGTGAGAAGGACTGTGATGCTGGAGAGGACGGGGTGTAAACTGGCAGACCCGCTGTTTGACATACAGTGTTCCCTGTTCTGGCCGATACAGGCTGCATACGCCATAACATGGGGGATGTAGTTCTGCTCATGGACCCCATGTAGCAGGTGGGCCAGGGGACCTTTAGCAAACACAGCCACATCCTCTCCTCCATGAGTCTCCATGCTCAGAGGTACAGCCGCCTGGGCCTGGTAGTTGTTTTCCACTGAAAGGCAGGGACAGAGACAAGACGTGAAGATATTATTGAACCAAGAAAGGTAGACAGTCCACCCCAAAGTTAAACAAAGTTAAAGGTTCCCTGTGGAGGCTTTGCCCTCACAGGATGTGACGTAATGTGACACACAGCCCTGCCAATGGTTTCATACTGTTTTACTGATTTACAGATAGCCAAGATGCAGCAATGTGCAAACAAAGGGAAGTGGAAGACTGATATGGATGTAAACACCAGATTTTGGATGTTAAAAAGCAACATACAAATTGGCTTTGCAAATGTTTTCGAGGAGGGAAATGCACTCACAACATTTGTTAGAGCTCCAGGATGTGTTTTGGTGACTATCAGTGAATGTAAACTGAACTCTTTTATTTGGTTATTTACAAGAAGTCATCATAGATATGCAACATTACTCTGAGATGACAAATCATGTCGTGGTGAAACAGAGCAAAGTCATTCTCCTTACTAAAACTATATTGTCACCAGCTCAGGTATAGAAATGTCTCCTCTTCTGCAGTAGACTCATTCTTGTATGACTAAAATAATTATGACCTTTTTGTTGGATGTGACCTTAGTAAGCTTATTTGGGGAAATGACAGAAAAATACACCATTTACAGCGAGATACATGTAGATATGTTTTGGGAAAGTCAAATAATTTTAGTTGCTGTAATCTTATTTATTTTACTTACTGTAGTCAATAGTGGAGACATTTTCCCTTGCACCGTTCACAAGTTTGTAACCTGGTCCGTTCCCGTATACGATGGAGGTGAAGGGCTTCTGGTCAACATCACTCAGCATAGGGGCCAGACCTGTGGAGGCATTAAACTCAGAAGTTGACTTAACTTACAGTACTACTAACATGTGTGTATACATATACAGTAAAGCATGTACATAATTGTCCTTACATACCAAATATTGTGTTTCCTCTGAGTGTGTAGCCTCCGAAGTTGAACACATGAGAATGATCAGCAGTAACTAAAGTCAGCGTCTCGTGAACGCTGGTCATGAGATCTGCCCGGCCGATGGCTCTGTCCATTTCCACAGCTTCATGTAGAGCCTGCTTGGCCTTTCCCTCATGGTGTCCGTGATCAATACGTCCTCCTGACAAGAACAAGGACACGTATTTCACAGTTAGCTGTTAAACTCTTAAAGATACAGTGAAAAAGTTTTTTTATGGAGGTGGGAGGGGGTTGCCTTTTGATAGAGATTTTGATAACAGTGTTTAAAGGGGGGGGGGCATGCAGCAAGGCAAAAATATCTTGATTTTGAGACACAGTATTCTGAGGATTTGATTTATATCCCTCTTGTCATTCACAACATAGTCAGTTTCACGCCTAAATATGCCACAGTGTATTTCAAGTAGTTCCGATCCATCACTCTCATAAAGCAGCATGACAGCACACTTAGCCGCTGCCATGCTCACCAATAAAAATATCACTTTGGCATTTCCATGGCAACATTTTAGCTTTAAACTTAAGCTGGAGTAAAAACCCATAATACTGAAACAAAATGGATAATTTTGGAGTTAATGATTGCTACGATGGACTTAGTTTTGATGAATGGTTGGAAGAAGATGAGAACAACACAAATTCTAAAACATTAGCTATGTTTCAGTGTTGTGTTAATAATGGTGATAAAGCTCTCTGTGGTTAAATGCTTTAAACAGCATGCTTGTCAGCTTGTGGGTTTTGGGAAAGGCACCACTGTTCTGCCATCAAAAAGGTGTTCAACGATCTGACAAGCGTACCAACCCCTTTATTCTTGCTCAGTCTGGCTGAACAATCACTGTCATACTTCCATGTGGTTTGCCTCTTTCAACAGATTCAGCCAAGGATACAGTTATCAACACTTCAACCTTCCTGTGCCTTTTGTAAGTATTGTGCTGACATTGGCCATTCACAGATTCCTCAGTCCTTGTTTCAATGGCAATCATGGTGATAGGACCAGACCTTCTGTGGCTCATGTTTTCTCTTCTCCTACATAAACTAAGCCTAGAATAAATGGAATAGATTCTTTTAAACCACAAACTGTTCCATTTCTCAGCTTTCATAGTTGAGAAATGTTATGCTCCTGAGTCCTTGTCTGCTGTCTTTGTTGTGATATAATATTGTGTTTCTCTTTATGTTTTATCACCTGCTGCAAAACACATTTATAAAAAGAAGTGAAGTTGGCAGCAAGGATAATTACTCACATAATAAATAGTTGCTTTTAAACTGTAATTTTGCTAATCACAGGCCACCCGGCTGCTTCAACCAAGGGGGCAGTTGTGGGTTCTCCAAGTGAGGACCACTTCCGCGTTCAAAAAGCTGCAATTCCCGTCCGGCCGCTGGGGGCTGGCTCCGGAAGTGAGTAATTCTCCATTGACCGCCATGTTAAAATAGCCGACTTTACAGCTTTAAAAAACATATATACAGCCTGGTACATTTTAATTTTTTGGTCTCTACCGATAGTTTCCACCTCTGTGAACACTGTGAGGGGGGTGAAATTTTTTTTACCACAACCGTTTTAGTGTTATTTCGGCTTAAAATTCTTGCATAAATTAGGGCGTGGTTACGTTGAGTGACAGATTCATAGACAGCTCCCGGCAGTTAGCTCTTTGCTAAAGCGTCGTCTGAGCTAGGCTAGGCTACACCCAGGGGTCTGTGTTTGTTTCTGGCAATATGGCGTGTGTGGGCGGCACGGTGGTGCAATGGTTAGCACTGTCGCCTCACAGCAAGAAGGTACCCGGTTCCCGATGTGGAGTTTGCATGTTCTCCCTGTGTCTGCGTGGGTTCTCTCCGGGTACTCTGGCTTCCTCCCACCATCCAAAAACATGCATGGGGATTGTTGATTGTACTAATCGACCGTCAAAGGATTGTGTGTTGCATTTTTTTCGGTGTGTAAATATCTAGTACTATTTTACCCAGTACCCATAGGCTGTGTAAAATAGAGTTTACTTGGATGCTGCCTCTTATTGGTATGTGTCGGCATATTTTGCCGCTGGCTTATAAAGACTTTATTGCCGACTCATGATCCCTGCTGATACAGATAGATGACCAGAGCATGTTGTGTCTGTTTCATGCGGGAATACAACCTTATTTCGTATCATTGTTCTGTTTAAAAAGTCTGACATTGCATGGACAGAGATGCTCCGTCAGAAAGCGGCTGCTGTGCTGGATAAACGTTAATGGATGGAGGCAGTGTTGAAACACGGTAACTAACATGTTAAACGATCGTTTCACAGTTAAATAGTACAAATGAATCCCCCCCAAGTAGCTCCACCTAAAAACTCTCAATCTGAAAAGGTGATTTTTAAAACACAGCAGCAGCATTATGATGTGTTTTTGCTGCCTCTAGTTGCTTGTTAGCCTAGCCTAGCTGATTAGCCTTAGGCTAGCTCAGTTCAGCGCGGTTAACTTGAGTTCAGTGGGCGGGATCTCGGCTGGCTGACCCGTTAAGTTACCGCCTCTCCTCCAAATATGGAAAGTACACGCCCACTGAAATCCAAGATGGCGCAGTTCAAATGCCCATGATAAGAGCACAAAAAGGACTCCCCCAAACCAATGGGTGACGTCATGGGTGCTACGTCCATTCTTTTTACAGTCTATGGCTTCAACCGACCTTCACTCATACATGTTTATGGGGTTTAAACATAGACTCAGTATAAAAATGGATAATATGTCTCACTGTACAAAAGTGAACACATGACAGAATCTTGAGATTCTGGTGTAATTTGGAGCCAGAGTCTGTGAATTGTGATCAGGAGCCAATCACGAGTCGAGTACAGCTTGCTAGCATGAGCACCACTAATTAAAATGACATACATCACATTACTCTTGCACAAATATGAAATTGACCTGTCTTTTCAGCTCATCTTCAGAAACACAAACAAGTGCCTTTCCCAAAACGTTTAACTATATATTTAAAAATCATGATAGCAATGTTGGGTAGCATCTGCATTAGAGGGTATCCTCGAAGGGACATCCATTTCTCCAACAATAACCATAATCAGCTGACCAGACAGATGTTGATGAAACCCCCAAAACAAAAGATGACAGTCCAATTTCACCACAAACTCACCTTCGACAAGCAAGTAAAATCCACTGGGGTTTTTCTTCAGGATCTTGATGGCCACCTCCACCATCTCTGTCAGCGAGGGATCAGTCTCAGTGTTCCTCTCCAAGTCGTATGTCAGATCGCTAGGTTCAAATAGACCTGGAATAACAGAAGGCACAGTCCAGGAAGAAACGGGATAATAAGCATACAAATAAGCATCCAGCAAATGGATAAACGTGTGCCACTTCTTTTACACTTCAGTGAGAGATTTATAATGACGTTGAGACTGGAAACTCACCCAACAAGTAATCCACGTTGTTAGGGTTCAGTGATAAGAGCTGCTTCTTGTTCCATACATAATGGCCTTTCTGCACAAAGACACAGTAACAGCGTGAGAAGTGGCACTGCAGTTACTTTGAACTCCTAAATATGGAAATGTAATTGGGAAGATAAAAGAGGGAGCAGAGAAACGAGAAGAGCAAAGAGAAGGATAAATTTACTTTATTCTTCATTTTGTCAATCCACTCCTGCACCAGATTTCTGCCATCTTTTCTTGTGCCGCTGTGCTTCGCAACGTTGGGGTATTCGATATCTGACGTGTTTTGGGGGAACATATACTTCCTCCCTCCACCCATAATCACCTGAACAGAATAAGATACTCAAGTCATAACAATTTTACTGTTGGCTGGAATGACTACTCGTGAAGTATTTTATCAGCTGTCTCGAGGGAGTTAATTTAGTTAATTAATTACGATTAATAAAAGGGGTTTTCCTGCCAAAAGTTTAAAACTGCAGGCCGATTTGTTTTAAAACAAGAACCCTGTGACAGAGGCCACTGAACTGGAAATTAATTTTTAGGTTGCAAGTTCACAATCTTTGGTGGTTAATGCCTTAGCATACACTTATGTATGTCATCATTGTCACCAAAGGTCTTTTGAGCAGGTCAGAGTTGCTGGAGTTAGCCCTTATTATTAGTAACACACGGGACCTGCGCTCTCACATTGGGAAACTCTTACTATATGGAGAGGGGTAGTTTTGTAGGTTTTTGTAATGTGATTATTCCAATTGATACTCATTCATGTGACAAAACATAGGAATGTTCAACAAAGTGCCTGTTACCAAGTTTAAATTATCTAAAGATCACCTGAAACTTGATATTAAGTTCTATCAGAATTAACACTTCTGACTCACATCGATGTTAGGAATGTTTTCAAAGAGCTGTCTGGCGATATCCCTGCAGCCGTCCTTCAGGGCATCAGCTGGCATCTCATTGTCCGAGTACCAGTCTCTGTCCACGCTGTGGGCGTAAGCAGCGCTGGGAGTTGCATGGTTCACACGAGTTGTTGTCACTATTCCCACTGACTTGCCTGAAGTGGACACACAGACACACACAAGCAGCTGTCTGAATTAGTGGTGAGTCATTTCAATTATAGAACATGAATTCCTTTCCTCGCTGAGCTGCAGTGTCAGGATCTTGACACAAAGATGCACTAAAATGACTTTGGAAAATACCCTGTGATTCATATTGGCTTTCTTTGAAACTGAAATACATTGTTGATGGAACAAGGAGTGTGGATTTTGTCCCCCGTCTCTTACAGGAAAGATGACTTAACAGCCAGCATGATAAAGCAACCAATAACTATTTTCATGGACATATGACATGATAATTGTATAAAATATTTCAAACCTTTAATCATTTGGAAGCAATTGTAAATCACATGAAAAGCTCAAAAAGTTCAGTTCAAGAACATTAGACTGTACCAGTGTTCTGACAGTGACATTTTATTGTTAAATGCCATCATAAAATATTGCACCTTGCAATTTTATTGCATAGTCAATGTTCTCATAAGAAATGTTGATACTGCTCATACCAGATTTAAACAGTAATGTCCACCAATCATCGATGAATCAGTGTTTATCATCAAAAATATATATATTCTACTAATAAATGTTGTGGATGTAAGAAGTCAAACTTTAAAGGCAGAGTCAGCAGAGGTTAGTCTTGTGAAAGGACTTGATGAAAATCACTTCTCACATTTCTATTTGGCCTGTGCAGGAGGTCAGCAGCTGCCTGCTGTGCTCCCTGAGGAATGATTGGATTTCTTATCATGTGTGACCCCTGAACCCACAGAACACCCTGACCCTCACCCACTCCCAACTTATCCCCACCGTGCACAGTCCTTTCCTTCTTTGTGGTGTATTTTTTGTCTTGTTTTATGCAGCTGACAGATTGCATAACAGTGTGATGCATCCATGTAGAATAGAAATCAAATATCATTCACTGGGACTCTTTGCAAAGGCGGTCCTCTTTCAGGTTTTTGATCCAAACTGTTTCTATGAAATTTGGCTTTGTGTTGCTTTCTGGCTTTACAGAAATGAATGTGTATGAACAACTCTATAAACAACACATAAATCAAGGCTGTAGACACATCAAGGTTTGAGAATTTAAAAAAATACCAAAACCCCCACAAAACTTCATAACATGGGCAGCCAGATGGAGATTTTTTTTTTTTAAAAATGGTTAAAATGTGCCTTTTGTAATTTTAAATGAGAACACATAAAGAAACAACTCTTTGGGTTTAACTAATGTCAACTACTCGAAAGATAACTTTGGTTTAAAGGCTGTTTTAAGACAGAACTTTCAAGAGACACTTCTCACAACACGTCTTTGCTTTGAGCGATTCAAGTCACCCTGGTGAGCATCCCCACACAGCATTCAACTACAACCACAATTAGGTTTCCTCAGACATGAAACACGTGATAATAACATCTGTGTTATGCTACGTTTATCTCACGTCAGTCTACCTGCGTCCTTAGCCCATCGGAGGATGGAGGTGACCTCATTGCCCTCCGTGGTGTTGCACTGGGATCGGACGGCAGCCGCACTCACGCCCACTGTGCCTTCGTTGGCCTTGACCCCGCAGAGGTAAGCTGTGGCGGTGCCGGCGCTATCTGGCACCTGTGCGTTGGTGTTGTATGTCTGCAGAGTGATAGACATGATCAGAATCCAAATATCAAACAGTTTATATGTTTATAGTGATACATATGTCTGATATGCTTGTGCTCGGTTGTTTCTGACGATGTAATTTGTTTTGACATGACACTTCGTGGACCGGTGCTATTCCTACAATGGCAGTGTGTCAGAATGCTGATAGGATAAAGGGATTACTCTTAGTCCCACAAATCCCATGAAAAGACCAAAACCAACAATATGTTTATACTTCCTGGCCCTGTCTATGGCTGTTAGTTGTTAGATTGTCTACATACATACATGTTTATATAATACACATTTAGTTTGTTCGACAAAAAACAGCATTTTATAGACACCATCACCTGGGCTGTGGCTAATTGTGACAGAATTTCTGTGTATGAAACCCTTAACTTCAGCAATGTTTTCTTTCTTTTCTTTTTCGTTGCATTGGACATCGCTCTCTAACGTACTTCATATCGCTAAATCCTCTTTTTCTCTGAAATAGATCTGGTTTGTCAACCGTATTACTCCAGGAAATTGCCAGGTTAGATTACATAAGAGGCCAGATTGGTTTCCCCATAGTGTTCACAGAGAGGAGGTGTTACTCCACACATAACTGAATGCTACCTTTTTATTCAGCTACTTAAAAAATGATAATAAACAGTAATAAAGACACATTTTCAATTTCCACCTCACACTAGAGCTGGCATTACGTAAAACAGTTTGTCTCATTTTTGTGTTTTCATAGTTTTTAGCCAACAATTGTCTATAAAAATCTATAATCTGTGTCACTATGACTGTGTTGTTAATAGGATCTTTTGTTGTTTTTGTGTTTCCATTGAATATTCTGTATTGTTTGTATGTATGTAGACACCACACTTATAGTTTGACTGTTTTATATAGTTGCTGATGATTCATGAGGTATAAAGGTATCAGTAACAAGTAATTTAACGCTTTACAATTTCCAATTTCACAATTATTTATGATTACCAAGTTATTTATTCAAGTCAAGTGAGTGTTACTATGCTCGCAGATGGCACTAAGGATGGGGGACATTGATTAAAGCCCAAATTACACAAAAATAACTGATTGAGTTTAAATTATAAAATAACAATAATTGATGATATTAAGTTCATTTTTTAATGTCAGGGGATACATTGTTGATGACGGGGGTGTTGACAGCAGCTGCTAAATGTAACTAATAAACTAACTTGTAATCTAACTTAGCTACTTATAAAATCAAGTAATCAGTAATGAATTTAAGTATTTTTAAAGGAGTAACCAGTCATCAGAGTGCTTTGTCAAGGCAACTGTGACAACACTGGATATAAACAATGAAAGTAGTTTGGCCGTGACACACTAAATGACCTTGTTTACGGTCAAAGGCCTTGTTCTGCAAGCCATTAATGGCCACAGCAAGATCAATACATTGATTCATATGGTACATGTATAATAATGAACTGAGTAAGACCTTCGCCAGAGACACAAAGGGAAACTTGTCCATCTCCAGCTGCGTCTCTTCTCCGCTCTGCCCGTTCATCTGGCCCTTCAGTATTCGAGCAGCCGTCACCGTGGGAACGCCCATCCCTAAACAGCAAAAGCAGGTCGACTGTAAGGACTGCATTAGTTTTCCCTCAGGGCGAGAAACAAAGTAACTGCACATGATGAACATGAACACTTTTTCATCCACTGCTGTCGTGCTCAGTGTGCAGTGTGGGAAAGCTTTCTTTGACATTTTAGATGGCTGCTGGTTGGCAAAACATTTTCTTTGGTACAAATTACTTTAAAAACAGAAATGAACAATAGAGTTTGTGTAAGTCGAAGATCCTCTGTGGTTTAGCTGTAATATGCAGGATAATAACTTCTCATGACTTTCTGTTGCCCAAAATGAAAGAGAAGGAGATACTGTATGAGCATGGTATACTCCTATTGCAGTAAACCACACCTTTGCTGTGTTGACACACACACTAACAGTTGTATTAAAGACAGCCCTGCATGGGTCATCAACATCTGCATGTTACATAAAATGGGAGTTTTTGAGGTAAAAGAGGAAATGCTTTAGAAAACTGAATCATGTGTTTTTCCCAGTTAGGGTTGGGGTTGACACAGTCTGGAAAATATTCTCCAGTTAAGCAACCACGCTCTGTGATGTCTTACCAAAGTTTTTGAAGTCGTCGGATGGTGCCTGTTATTCTTTAGCTACACAGTGGTGACCCTTCCATCCACTGGGACATGACACGTATGCATGCAGCACAGCACAAGAATGTCAAGTTGTGCCAATTAGTTCAAACAGACACCAGATGCAGCCCAGCACATTCAGAAGCCCAGCGATCTGATGGCAGCATGGTTGTTTTGTTTGCTACTAGATTCATTCAGCATGCACGTGTTCGAAAACATTTGAAAAATGTCATTCATTTTCTGCTGGATCACTGGATCCTCTTTCAGCTTAAATAAAACTGCTGGCTCAGCTGGACTGTGCAAGTGTGTCTTTCCAGATGAGCTGCAGTGACGTTTCCCCCCTTTCTTTAAGTGGATTGACACAGCATTTGATGGAAATAAATCCATAATTTCCTGCCATTTGTCAGGGTGTAAACATAACACTTTTGTGCATTACCATCTCCAAGGAAAAGGATGAGATTTTTTGCTTTGTTTGTATTGAGAGTTTGCAGCGTCAGAGCGTTCTTCAGGGTCCGCTGGGCCCACGTATTCCAAAATTTGGGATCCTTCTCTTGTTCTGTGTATGGAAAAACACAATCTGGTCAATAATTATTAGTCAAGCACATTCAGTTACGTTGTTTACTTATTACCTCCACCAAGGACGTCATGTTTTCACCGGGGTTTGTTTGTTGGTTTGATGGTTTGCAAAATAGCTCAAAATGTTGTGGACAGATTTTGACTAAATTTTCAGGGTTAGTCAGAAGTGGCCTAACTTAAAACTGATTGATTTTTGTTGGTGATCGGATCCGATTCAACATCACCACCAAAAATGAATCAGTTTTAAGTTTAGGCCACTTCCAGCCAATCCTGAAAATTTCGTTAAAAAGCGTTCATAAATTTTTGAGTTACTTTTCAAACCAACAAACATGCAAATCAATAAATAAACAAACCCCGATGAAAACATAACCTCCTTGGCGGTGGGGGTAACTTTAAATAAATAAAAAAGTCCCCCTTGGCGGAGGTCTGTGCTCTCTGAGTGCTTTTCCAGTTTTCCTTTGTCACATACTCATATTGACATGCTTTTCTACGTATTCTACACTTATTGTGTCATTGGTTCTTATTTTTATATATTACTGGAATGTTACACTATCCGCTACCTCATCTTTGAGATGTAAACTGTAATTTGTCTGGTTGTCAGAGGCAAACAACCGTGAAGCAGTGATTCTAGTTTTGTTGTTGCTGTTTCTTTTTCCTGATGACTGACTAACAACTTACCAGGGAACTGCGGCCTCCCCAAACTCCCACACATCATACAGGAGCAAATGACGAGCAGGGCAGTCACCTTCATTGTTGTCGTCTCAGAGCAGCTGACGTGTTACTCCAGACAGCCTTAACATGCCACTTTGAGACGCTGAGGAAGCCTGTTTGCAGTCGCCTCACAGCTAGAAAGCGAAGAACGACACATACTGATGATTAAGTCTGGGTCATCTAGTCACACACTGACTGTGACACACTGGTTTAATGCGTATTTACGCGTTATGATTTCAATACACATACTAGTTTCAGACAAACAGCACACTTCTTGTCCATGGTGGAATGCTTCAGTTCTCTGTAAGTGATCCAGTATGCAGTACATAACTTCACTGTTTCGTCTTTGCTTGGGTGTGAGCTTAGCAGAAACCATGGAGATACACGGTAATATTGCATGCTCTTATCTCACACAGCATTCTAAATGCAGAAACAGGCAACCAGCAGTCAATGTGTTCTGTTTTCGTATCATCAAAGCCATGTTTTTGTGTGTGTTGCTTGAAAAAAAAAAGTATCCGGTCCATCAGGCTTTGCATCAGACGCAAAAAGAGAGCTAGGTGAAGTTAAGCTGGAGGCCTCGCTGCGAATGTAAGCAGGCACAACAGGGGGGCCCTTATGGGTCCTGGCCAGTCAGGCTTTCATCTGTAATTATTCACACCCTCCTCCTTTCTTCCCGGTGCTTATAGCCAAGGTCATTTTAATGGGATTGAGCTCCAGAGCACCAAGAGGTTTAAGGGCCATAACAAAGCCGATTAACAGCGAATGATTGACTCGACCGTGAGAAAAAACATATATATATTTCACCGGTGTAATGCTTTTTTAAAAAACGATGCGAGCAAACAAACCCTCCTAATTGTAAGATACTACAGAATATCATTAAATCACCCTTGCCCATTTTATTAATTGTGTTTCCTGCTAAGCTTTGGCCTGTTGTATTCACTACACACCTTTGAGCTCCAGCTTTCATACTATAATAGAATTCCAGCACAGCACAGAAAGATCGCCTTGTCAACACCTCCCAAAGCTTGCTCAGACTATTAACTGGCTCCGGTTGAAGAATCTGGCAAGTCTGAACCACAACAAAACTCCTGCACCAGCTCCTGCATATCGATGGACACCATAATAAGGTACAGTATTAATCCAAGATGACAGCTGCTTTTACCGGTCCTCAGATGCATTAAGCCAGTGTTCAACGACCATTAAAAGCGTCCAGGTCCACCCAGGCCCAGAGAACCAGTCAGTCTGCAGACAAAGAAGCAAAGCAGCACCAAGACAACTAGCAACAGGATGCCACACAGAACAGAGGTCAGGATCACATGAAGTCCCACATCAGACATGCTGTCACCAAGTTTGCTCCCAGCTGGTGTCAAATGGAGTGAAATTTCCTAAGCTGAGCTCCACCCTAACCTCAGCTTGAGACCTGAGGCAAGTCACTTAAATGTGTCACTCCAGCAGGTAGCAGCTCTAACGAGAGGATTACAGGCTTCTAGTTATGCTCGGGAAGTGGAGGGCTGGCACATGAAAAGCTGGCCTCCAGAATATTATATCAGACCTCTACATTTGTCGTGCTGTGGCTGATCCTCAGACAGACACGATTTTGTTATGTTCTCTGGCGAGGACACCGAAGCTAGTTTTTAAATAGGCAACTTGGTTTGATTCCCACACTCGACTGCTTCATCCAACCTCCTGTATGCATGCAGAATAACTAACATTTCAGCTGAAGTCAAACACCCGCCTTAGGCTTTCACAATATGACTGGCTGATGCGCACATATATTACCCCAGAAATCTACCTGATGTGTGCCTCAAATGTAGACAGTTCAAAGGAACAGTTTACATTGTGTAGGGGAATGTAATAAGATAAGAAAATTCTGGGAAGAACTGGCAATGGAGCCAATTTTTTTCTTACTAGGCTGCTACCCCACAGGACATAAGTTAAAGAAGAAAGAGTGGATTCTTATAGATTTATGTTTATTGCAAGCAAAACAAATGAAAAATGTTCAATAAATGGTTTAAGGAACTTAAATACAGAGAAAATACAATCACTTACACTTTGAAAGGGAAATTAGATCTCTTTAAAAAGGTAAGGGGTCCGTTTATTGATTATTTGGATTATGTGAATCTGCAGAATATGAAATTGTGTAGGGGTTTTTTTTGTTATCCATGTGTATGTCTCCATTTATGTGTGGGTATAGGTATGTATATACTTACTTATTTTACTTTTTTGTCTCATGTAGATTGTTGTTTGTTAAAAAAAAAAATCAATAAAGAGACTGTTAAAAAAACATTCCAGCTGAAGTTCATGTGGGCATCTCACTTATCTGCCATCAGATTGAGTAAATATCTGATCACTATGTGTGGCTGAATAAAACAATGGTTTCATAATCACTCTGTCAAAAAACTGAATGGGTTGTATCCATTTAATACCTTCATGCTTCCCAAACTGTCTGTGTCTGTGAAAGTCCGAGCATCGTTTGTGATATTATGAATAATAAGATAACATATAAATATGGACAGAATAGTATTTTTGGATGCATTTAAAGGGAGAAGGAGCTGGGAAATCAATGACTCCATTGCAAACATTCCTAAAACATCCAAAAGACTTTCAATGATGCGGTAATAATTTACATTATGAAGACCTGCATAACTTGATTGAATGGGTGTGTGAATTATCAACCACAGTTGTGGCCTTCGGCACTTAATCCTGGTGGAAACACTGGTTATAAACACAACTGGTGTCAGTGAAACCAACACAACTGCTTTAATGCATCATATATATAGGCTATATATATATATAGAGAGAGAGAGAGAGAGCAGAGCGGATGCTGAGAGGAAAGATGCACAAACAGAAATTAAAAACCCCAGCCAACACTCCCACATCTCCAACAGCAACCTGTTGTAAAATTAAAAACAAAAACAAAAAAGTTGTTACTTACTGGAAGTGTCTTCTTCCAGGACAGAAATCTACATCCAAACGTGCTTGCAGCTCATTCCGTCTTTTACCTTGAAATGTGTGAGCTCGCCGCTGCTTTCGCTTCTTTTTATACGGCCACAGTGCTCGTGGTTGGGCTCTGGCTCTGGCTCTGGCTCTGGGGGGCTGAGAATAGCGGTCTGTTTATCCCACCAGGGAGAGAAAAAAAAGCCTTAGAAATAACGAAGCCATGCTGCTGCTGCTGCTGAGGGGAGTATGGAGCCAGAGCTCCGCCTGTCGGCCGACCGTCATCATTATTATAGTGTGTCTCTATAATACGTGTCATAAGCAGTAGTGGACAGTAGCGGAGAGGCCTACATTTACTTGAGTAGTCAATACAGTTGTACTTGAGTGTTTTTGTACATAGCTCTGACTTTCACTCCACCAGGCTACAGCTGACAGACTCCACTACATTTGTAGGAAGCTTCTCGTTACTCTAATGTGACAACTTTATTCAGTAACGAACAATCTAAGGCGTTTACTATTTCCCAACCAATAATCAGATTAAAAATACTTATCCAAGTCACTGTGCGTTAATACACAGATGTCACTGTGAACGGGTGGACATGTCCCCTTCAGATTCATTCAGGGCCGCCCCTGACCCAAGTGGGGCCCTAAGCGAAGTTTTATTTGGAGTATTCATTTTATTGTAGTTTTCATTTTTCTAATGACATTTTACTTTGTACTCCCTGTTGGCTCGTTACTTCTTTTAAGTACATTAGAACCTGTACTTTCTTACTTTTTACTAAAGTAAAGAAGTTGAATCAGTACTTCTACTTTTACTTGAGTCTCTTTTTATACAAGGATCTGTACTTCTACTGAGGTAAAGAATGTGAGTACTTTTCTAGGGGCCCATCATGATTATAATACAGACAAAATAATATGACACTGAGTAATAAACTTACAATCGCACATATATTTTATTTAAAATGTATTGGTAACACTAAGGTTGTTTGTTTTGGAAACATTTATAAACACCCCTCTATTATGTATCTATTATAGTATATATTTTTTTATTTTAACACAAATGTGTTTTGTGTTCACCGTGAACAAACTACATTTCTGCATTCAAGAACTCACCATCCAGCCTTACAAAACAATACAGCAAAGTACTGATATTAGAAAATGTACTTTGTACCTTTGAATACTTAAATATTTTTGAAAAGTACTTTAGCACTTCAACTTGACTAAAATTTTGACCAAGCAACTTTTACTTGTAATTATATTTATGGTACTTATAATGTAGTTGTACTTATATTATTTATAAATATTATATATGTATTTATCAATATTATACATACTTATATTTTACTTTACTGTATCTTACTTTAAGTGTTATTCTATTAGGCTTCTTCTTATAGTTTATAATTATTTCTCTGTTTTGATTTTTTATTTCATATGTTGCTTTAATTCTGAAACAATCTCTGGCAAAATATGTTACCTTCGTTATGAATAAAGTTGTGTCTTATCTTTTCTCTCTTGGGACTATTGTGGTTTATGATAAAAACACCAACAATAAAAAAAACCTCTCAAATGGGGTTCTGTGGTTTGATTTTTAATTTGATTTGTTTCAGGGTCCTTCAAGTCAAAAGTTTGATTACATTCAAAATCATACAGAGATGTATATACTGCTCTTTAAAATACACAAAACACATACAAAACAACACAAAATGTAAGTCCAATCATAAATATGGTGGAAACTAAGCTGGGAAAAAAACAATCCAAATGTAGAATAGATTCATCAGACAACAGCACTGAGGCCCACTGGTTCCTTATCCAGACGATGACGCCTGTGTCTGGTGGTGTGGTCAGGTACCCTTGCAGGTCGTCTACCACATAGACCATGCTGATGTAAGCGGTTTCGAATGGTCTGACGTGACACTTGGTGCCTCTCACCTCCCTTAAATGTGCCTGGAGTTGAGTGGCTTTCACCATCTGGTTCCACAGGGCAGTGTTCACAATGAGGTGGTCATCAGCATGGGATGTGACCAAAGTACATCCACTTCTGTGTCTTTCTGTTACTCTTCCAGTCTCTCTGTGTCTCTGTTACAACCTGCTGATGACACTCTGTGACACTCTAAACTCAGTGGAAACTTCCCTCTGAGAACATCCTGTTTGAAGCCTCTCAGCGACCAGGTACTGATGATCAATTGTTAGGAGTTGTCATAGTCTCATGATGTCAAAATGTGAAAAAAATTATGAATAGGACTGTTTTCATACAAATTGTCATAGAACCAGAACATTTAGTGGTCGATCCATGGACCAAAATTTGTTGTGATTTTTGTGGTTAATCACCTTGTTAGAGAACAGCATGTTATGCAATAAACACTGAAACACTGAACAGCTGCAGGGAGAGGTATGTGAGAGGTATATATGTGTTTATTGTAAGTCTGTTGGATAGGTGTACAGTATATTTGGTGTGATTCTTCATCAGAGGCTCATTGCTGTTTCCTGTGGCCTCCTGTGGATGTCACTGTGGCAGCATCTAAGTAACAGCATGACCTACAACATATACATTTCTTTATTTGATTATTTCCTGACTGTGTATAACTCCACAACTGGTAAAGAATTCCTCACCCAAGAATATATTTTAATCAGGTTTCATCCTTTTAAGATCCAACCAGACTGATATGTTTTATGTGCAAAGACTAGACCCATCCTGGTCTTCCAGAGTAGGGGATAATGGGGTTTGTTGTCACATTCATTAGCTCTTGCTCCCTCGTGGGCACTGTTGAATAATATTATACAGAAAATTTCAGAATATGGGTCAGAGGTCAACTAAAGTCTTATCTACCTTCCTGCTACCTACATACAGTAGGCTAAGCTTTTACACAGTGTGTTTATAATGGAACAATTATTAATAAAATTAAACTGAAAAGTATGGAGGGAGAATTATGGTTTGGATTAGCTTAGCTTTAGTCTTAGCTACAACATGTGGTTGATAACTAAATTGCAAGCAAAAAAAACCCCTGCAGATCCTCTTAAGATTAATTAAATGTACTTCTAAGTGTATTTTTTTTTCTCTTTATGTCCTCTTGATGCAGGAGATGTGTTTTGCTGTTGCATTTCAGTGAAATTATTTTTATTAAGATTGACTCCATATTTTATTTTTTACCATTAAAATGACATCAGACAACCAAACTCGCAGTGAGTGGCAGCTAACTCCACAATTGGGATGGTGATCACAAGTGCACAAGACATGTATCTCTAACACATACACGGACTCAAATGGCCCAGACACACACACCCACATAAAGTTAGCCAATATACTTGAGCTACATTTACATGTACATGCAACTACATATTAGAGATAAATGCACATAGACAGGATGTTTGAATCCAGGCGAAAAATATTTGTCAATCCAATTCAAGTACTCAAGTAGTATCCCACCCTATCATGGTAGCTACTTAAAGATTTCTGTCTTTTTTTGTGGAATACTGTGAAAGTATCAAAATGCCAGAAATACACACAGCCCATATTCAGAAGCTGTGTGTTTGAAACCAGCCATAAGGATTCCTGTCCATTTTTGATGCCACAAATATACAATATTTGGCTGAGATTTCAGAGTTTTAAACATCTTACACCAAATGTCCCCCAGTTTATTTCCGGCTGCAGTGGATGTGAAAGGAAAATACTGGGCCAGAGCTGTTGCCAAGCAAAGCAGTTCTGTTGCAAATCAGTTAAAATTCTGTTGAAATGCACTACAGGCAGAAAGAAAAGGTAGATATAGGTATATTCAGACAGACAGGATGAGCAAACTTTTATTTGAATTTTAAATCACATAAACGTGTTCCAGTAGAAACAAAATAGAAGCATGGGTGCAAAAAGTTGAATGATATGGGACCTTCAAATTAATTCTTACTCTGATAACGGCCCATTTTTGACCCACTTGCACAAGCTTTAAAGGGACACTATGTAATTTTTTAAAAGTATTTTATGACCTCAATTCAACGTCTTCATTCATAAATAGATCCTCATTGGTGTAAGATAACCTATGCCAACAATCTGACTTATCCTCCTGGGTGAAGAATCAGTTATCTGTCTTTACATAGAGCGGGTCGCTCATACGGAGGCTTCCATGTCTTTCTGGTCTATCAAAAACTACGAACTGCCGAGAGGGACATAAAGCATTACCTGCTAGTACCCATAGGACAAAACGCATTTCCGCATTTTACGATTCACTTTTCACAGAGAAGCAAGGTGGAGACGCCGGTTTTACTTACCCAGCACGAAACTAAAACCTTACTTATGCCATAAGACCATACTTATGCCCGCCGAATCCTCATAGCCAAAAAAAGCATAAAAGGGCCATAAAATGACCGGAGCTCCAGGCCGGGGATCCGTGGTGAGTGGACGCTCAGGAGTGCCCCAATGCCCGACCACGGCCAGCTGGGACCAACTGGGAAGTCCGGTGGAGGGCTGTGGGGGTCCGGGGAAAATGACTGGAGTTCCGGGTCGAGGATACGCCATAGACTGTAAAAAGAATGGACATAGTACCCGTGACGTCACCCATTGGTTTGGGGGAGTCCTTTTTATGCTCTTATCATGGGCATTTGAACTGTGCCATCTTGGATTTCAGTGGGCATGTACTTTCCATATTTGGAGGAGAGGCGGTAACTTTATGGGTCAGCCAGCTGAGATCCCGCCCACTGAACTCAACAATCCCCATGCATGTTTTTGGATGGTGGGAGGAAGCCAGAGTACCCGGAGAGAACCCACACAAACACGGGGACAACATGCAAACTCCACATCGGGAACCGGGTACCTTCTTGCTGTGAGGCGACAGTGCTAACCATTGGACCACAGTGCCGCCCACACACACCATATTGCCAGAAACAAACACAGACCCCTGGGTGTAGCCTAGCCTCGCTCAGACGACGCTTTAGCAAAGAGCTAACTGCCGGTAGCTCTCTGTGAATCTTTCACTCAACGTAACCACGCCCTAATTTATGCAAGAATTTTAAGCCTAAATAACACTAAAACGGTTGTGGTAAAAAAAAAATTCACCCCCCTCACAGTGTTCACAGAGGTGGAAACTATCGGTAGAGACCAAAAAATGAAAATGTACCAGGCTGTAAATGTATTTTTTAAAGCTGTAAAGTCGGCTATTTTAACATGGCGGTCAATGAAGAATTGCTCACTTCCGGAGCCAGTCCCCAGCAGCCGGACGGGAATTGCAGCTTTTTGAACACGGAAGTGGTCCTCACTTGGAGAACCCACAACTGCCCCCTTTGGATACGCTGATAGTGGCCACCCGGGAGTTGACCCATTCCGCTTACCGTAGTTCCAACCATGTTGCAATGCATGCAAATTCAAATTTAACCACTAGATGGGAGAAAAAAATTTACATAGTGTACGTTTTAAGTGAGGCATAGGTAAACTGAATATTTATATCAGGTGAGAGTTAAATATAAATCAAGTTAGAGTATATGTGCTTAAATACAACTCGAGTTTGGTGGTTGCAAGTTGCTGGAAAACAAGCCTGACGCTTAAACTACAGCGCCAACAAAGCTTGCGTCTATATAAACGTTTACGCGCGAGAGAGAGAGAGAGAGAGAGAGATGATTTCCGGGGTAACGGCGTAGCGGACGGTGTTCCGGAGGGAGTGAACTATCTTGACAGAGCGGCGCAGACTCTTTGGTTGTTTCAGCGGAGGCTCCCTCTGTGCTCGGTCATACAGAGCAGAGAGCACACTGGAGGCACGGAGAGAGGAGGCAGACCGTCTGACAGCAGCACGGTAAGAAGCACAACATATCCTCTGCTCTCTACATACCATAAAAGTGAACCACCAACACGTCTGTTTAGGAGGAATCTTCCTTCTTTGAAGCATCACGTGTTCAGTTATACACTAGGCTTCATCTCTACAGACTTGTTTGCGGTTGTTATCATGCAACTCAATGTTTTCCAAACCTCAAACTAATGTAGTTCTGTAATTATATATCTCACATAACTATAGAGTATAATGCTGACCTTGCATGCACTTCAGTGACCATTGAATCCATTTAAATGTTCTGCTGCTGTATGTTAAGCTGCCATTGTAAGATAATGTTGACACTATTTTTAAAGTCTCCCTATAACTCTTTTATGACGTCATAGTTTCACAGACTTTTTTCCACTGTAACGCTCAGTGTTTTGTTTTTTTTTACACCCACATGGTCCATCTGAACTTCTCATGTACAGTAATTTACTCAATGAGTCAACTACACTACCATCTAACAGACTGACACTTTCATATTTTCAGTATCCTGGTGTTTAGCTTCTGTGCCAGCTGCAACCCAAACCACATGTTACTCACCAAAATGAGTGTGTATAGCCACAATACACTCACATGTTTGTTTTTTAGATTTAATGGTGGCAGTGGTATAAAAATAATATTTACTTTCACTGTCTAAATGTTAGCCTTGACTTTTACGGGCCCATTTATCATCTGGGGATCTTGGAGAGGATATTGTAAGCAAGTGCGTGATAGAGGTCATCGATCAAGAAATAAACACTTAGAACATAAACCAATGTAGAAAAACAACAGCAGATGTAAAATTCCACTGTTTTATTAGAATAAACTGTCATCTTGGATGAATCATCATGTGTCTGAACAGTGAAGGAAAGTTGTAGCAAACAAGCAAACACAGGCCTAACCTAATTTCAAAAGCAAAGGTTAGAGGAAATTGATGCAATTGAAGCAGAAAACAGGCCCAGATGCGACTTACCAAAGCTCATTTATTGGCAAAAAAAGAAAAAAAAAAGATTGCATCAGTTTAAAGTCAGCTACGCAAGACACGAAGCCTCTTGTTATCACTTGCAGACCGTTTGTGTCTTATTATTCTCCTAATCAATCAATGACTAGTTTGGCTCTGTGTTCCTTCCAACTCATGAAAAAAACAGCAAAATATGATGCTGCAAATTCAAACCCTTGGGCTTAATGTTGAGCTCTTTTTATTGCGCAGGCTAGAAGTGCAATAGACACAGATCACTAATTGTACAAAGTAACGCCTCAGTGATTGATAGGTTTAATAACATTACATGGCTCTAGATGTGTTGCACTGGGTGAGCTAGGTTTACTCTGCAGTCGTTCATTACCAACGGGTGATGGCGAGTGTTCTGCAGGGCGCCATAACAACAGCAGGAACAGGTAATCTCCTGTTATCTGTCTGTGCCGTGGCTGGAAATCTCATTGTAAGCAAGCTTATGTGTGCCACTCCTTTTAATCTTGACCCTATGCTGGAGGGAAAAAGCAGGAGTTTAAACCACTTGGTTGAAATAAAAATCACAGAATCTACATTTATTTTGAAATATATCATTCTCTCTAAATGTGGAATGTAAATGAGATATTTATGTTGGCACGTTTACTGTGCTGTGCTGTGCATCCCCAGTGGGGCTCCCTGCAGACTTAATGCATGACGGTGATATCGAGACCTGCCTGGGTGATATGTAATCATACGTCAGAATACCTGAAACGTGCACAGAAGAATGAGTTGGAGTCCTTTGTCGAGCAGTAATCTGAAGATGTGAGAGAAAAGGCAAGCTCTTTTTTTTTTCAAAGCAACGCTGCACATGCACGACTAAAAATAAACCAAAAATGTTACGATTCTCTGCGTAGTTTAACAGTCCTTCTTCAGAGCTGGGGAAAATGCTTATTGCCTGGGAATGTATTTTTTTTCTATTAACACTTCTTTATCAGGGTGTTTTCTGCAAAGGAAACATCTCTGTGCTGTGGAAAGAAAGAGATTTCCAGTCCTGTCCAACATCAGAGGTCAGGCGCTAAAGCCTGAGACAACTTTGTCTTATCTGTGGCCTTCAAGCAGAAACACAGGGGACTGAGCACAAAAGATAGTGTTGTATTCATGAATGTGTGCAAGTTGAGTCATCGTCCCTGTTTGTTTGTTTTCTGTACTTTGCTATGTGAGCATACAGTCAGCATGCATATAAGCACAGAGGGTCAGTACATGGCAGCTTGTGCCGCTGCAGTAAACAAAGTGTCCAACCAGTTTACCTTCAGGTATGTTGGATCCGACGGACCAGTTTGAACTGTGCTTGCTTGATCTTGTTGTAGTAAGAGGTGTTGTCATGTTTACTTTATGGCAGTGTGGTATTTCTGGAATGATTTCCCCAGCACTCTGCTTTTGGGTGCACAGAAGGAGTTAACTGTTTGCCCAAAGAGGATGTTTTTCTCTGCTGTCTGTGTCATCTCTATGTGACACACAGGTTACAACAGTAGAAAAGCGGAAGTTGTAGTTATCAGAAACACAATTCCAATCACAGAGTTCAACTAACTTGTTGCACAGACCGTGAGGCCTGGGTTGCTTTTAGTGTGTAGTCTTTAATCACAGCTCCTCTGTGGTCTCAAACCACATCTTGCCGCTGCATCTGACTGGCTTACCATGGTGGTTACCAGAGCCGCCTTTCCTCAGATGCTAAACGTGTTTACTGCCAGCTTACGTCAAACACGCCTGTACATCATCTGCAGTCTCCTTCCCTGCATTTACGGCCTGTCAGCTTCGTATACGTTTTGTTTCTTTTTCTCGTCCTTCATTATTCTCTTCAGAAACAAACTGTCAAACACTGTTCACGACGGTACAAGCAGCACCCAATCACAAACACAAACATGCGCCAGTTATTCTTGGAGGAATGCCCCTACACTACAAATAATGGTCTGGTTCTCAGGATCAGTGACGAATTACTGACGCATGATTGTGGTTTACGGCTCCTCTCAAAGGCCGCGGCCTTGTGTTATTTCCAAGAATCAGGGAACTGAGAACCCTCATTCTATCAGCTCGTGTTTAAGAAGAAACCTGACCTTGACTGAAGTCTATTATTATGAGATGTGCAGCATTTGTAGTTCCAAACGGCTCCCAGTTGCCACTTAGTGTGACTTCCAGGAAGTTAGGACATCAGCAGTTTTTTACAGATCCTTCACTGTCCTGTTATTGCAGCAATGTTAGGACATACTGATGTCCTCATATTTTAATCATCCTCTTCAAAATCACGATTGTGGTACAAAATGTAACAGAAGCAATGGCTGATATTAGTCACTAACTGTCATTAACAGGAAAGGAAAGCGATTCAGCTGTTTGGGGGGGGGGCAACATCTGCACAGACGCCAATTCCAGGAAAGTGTTCAGAAACAGTGATTGTGTGCTGAGGAATGTGAGTGATGACAACAACACTGGTCTGTGCCAGTGGATACAATGTTTGTTGCTCTGCATTGTGAGCCGTGACACAGACCACATAATTCAACCAGGTACTTTTAGTGTGTAATAAGTTTGTGAGGTGAAACTCAAGTTAGGTTTTCCACTGAGCAGCCGTTATTTTGTTAAATGGAACAGCTGTAATGCATTGTGGGTGTGTGTGCGTAAAGAGAAACATCGATACCTCCATTAAACTCTTCTGCTTTCAGCTATAGGTCTGGCTTGTCTTGTGCTCAGTGGATGTTACATATCAGGTCCATACTTGTGCAAATAAACAAGTTATGAGTCATAAATTCTTCTATGTGCAAAATATAAAATGATCATTTACAGAGATGCAATAGCAGATTTACCATAGCAATGATAAATATGGACATTATTTTACATGTCATGCATGTTTACTTGCTTTTATGTGAAAAAAAAAACAAAACTCTATTTTTTTTTTACTTGCTCTGTGTCTGAATATACCTGTGTTCACCACCTGTCTGAAACGCTCTGTTTTAGCACCTGTCTCTTTAAGGGCCCTTCCTTAAAAAGCATAGTCTGCTCTGATTGGCTTGTGAGAAACATGTTGTGTACCTTATCTATATATATATTCTGATGAGCCTGCATGTGACATTGGAAGAGGAGACAAATCTGAACAACATGTTTTCTGATCCAGACAGCCCACAATGATCTGACTGGTTCGTCTTAATTCACAGTTTGTGGGTCAGTAGGCACCAGGCTTGTTGTTGTTACCAGTGTTACGTGATTACATCATTTGCCGACCACTCCAGCCGACCCATTTAGATCATTTTCACGCATCAGCGCCTTGATCAATACATAGCCAGACGACAGACACAACATCCTCTGACTCCGTAAAAGTCAGAGGATGTGGAGGATTTGGCATCAAAGAGAAAAGCAAAAGCACTTATATTTTTACCATTTGAATAGATACTACAATTTGAAGTATTCCTTGACAGCCCTGTCACATCTTCCTTGATTTCCAGTACATTTCCAGTACTCCAGATCCCCAAAAGTTTTTCATGAAATGTCCCCTTTAACAAGGGACGTTACAAGCCAGAGCACGCAGGCAAATGTCCAGTCCACTGCTATGAGTAAATAGTCCACTGCAGTGTGTTATATTGTGTCTCTGTTAATCATTTCCTTATTTGGAACGCTGCCACTGTAGTGCAGGAAAATCGGATGTAATCATGTTTGTGCAGCACCTTAGGACCTTTGTCTACTAGTGTTAAATATAATAGTCAAAATTCTTTTACCATATAAATTACAGGTGTGTTATCTTGCCTAACACAGAAGCTTATAGAAAATCATTTATCATAAAATACCTTCACAAACATTACTGGTGAGAACAAACTTCATGAGCATCAGAGAGCATTTTTGGGGGGATTTGAATTTATGTCTCTGAAACTGTTTTTGTTTGTAAATTCCTATAGATTATACCTTTAAAGCAGCGGTCACCAACCACCGGTCATTTGGTACCAGACTGCACAGAGAAAAAAAATTTCAAAAAACATTAACAGTCAATCTAAAAGATGTTTTATTTTGAAAAATTCACACATTCTGTCCCAGTTACATCCGTCTGTGCCTTCTGACACATGGTTCCCACTAATGGTTAGTTGTATGCACTTTGTATTTGTTTTTATGGTGAAAATATTGTGTTACATGAAACTGGTCCGTGGCACAAAAAAAGGCTGGGGACCACTCCTTTAAAGAATAACCAGGACAAAATAGATGTAGAAAAAAATCATAGAAAAATGCATGATACATTGTACATTATGCATTGGTAATATTATGCAACAAGAACAACAATGTTTTACATTAATTTCCTTGAATTTATCAAGTTTAACATAACAACACTTAAGATATTTTAAGCTATGCTCATAGACAGGGATTTAGTCCAGTTTGGATGTCATATTTATTCATGCTTGCTAACTTACTGAGCAGTTTATTTCTTAACCTAAACTTTTTTTGATTGCATAAGTTTTATTTTGAATCGCTAACTTGCATATTGCTTGTATTTCATGAGGAAACTCTTTTGCTGCTGCAGTGTCTGTATCTTGTATGAGTGACTGCGTGGGTGAGGGGTTAAACTGCCTATCAGGTAACGGTTGCCAAGGGCAGCGGCTCCAAGCATGTAGTGGGAGGAGGATGTTTTTCCTGGGCTCCTCCCCCGCATGCATCATATCCTATAGAAAAGACTTTGGGTGTGAACTGGGACGCTCCCTCCCCGGATCTAAGCGAAACCACATTGGGGAATGCACCAACACACACAAACAAACCAGCACAATCACTTCCACGCACTCCGTCTCAGTCACACAGGTCGCTCAAGTCAGTGCTCCTTCCTGTTTTTCACTAGTTCCGTCTTCTCCTGTGCCGTGTTTGCACAGTCTGGGCTGAGCAGGAAGTCCAGAAAAAGAAGTTTGCCCAGGAAGAGCTACAAAACTGTTCAAGAGGAAGATCCACAAGAAGCTCTCACAGGGGCTTTCGTGAAGACCTTTATTTTTACACTGGTGTCGTGACGTTTGACACCGGCGGGTATCTGCCTGACGCCATGGGGGCTGTGAGAGGCGTTGTTGGGGTTGAAGGGAGCAGAACAGTGCTTATTGAAAGGAGAGGGCTGACACGCTCTTTGAAAGCTAACTCGTTTGTTTGAGTGGAAACGCTCCAACCAGACAAACCAGATAGCTTCCTGATGGATTATAGAGGGAAACCCTGAAGTCTCTCATCACACTCATCAGTGGGAGAGGACAGTGAACATGGAAGCACTGAGAGAGTCTTTTCTGCATTTGACTTTTCAGATGTCAACATATAAGAGAGCCACACTGGATGAGGAGGACCTGGTGGACTCCACGGGTGATGACATCTACCCATCATCACCTATGCAGGTAAACATGCTCACACCTCTAAGAATGGCTTACTGTCAGCACAGTGTCATTATGCAGCTGGCTTCATGAGGGAAATTGCCTTTTAGGTTCATGGAAAATATATCTGCAAGCCAAGTCAATTTTTTCCATTTCTTAAATGGAAACTGCGAAGGTTTTGATTGCAGAACATTGTGGTTGCTATTTTTGAAAAGTACTCACAGAGTCATGAAGCCAACTCAAAGTCAAACTGCAAAAAACATGACATGAGCAGTATCCATTCAACATTTGTCTGTTGATGTTTTCTGTTGAAACATCAGAATCAGAAACAAGTTCATTGCTAGATAAGTTTGCACAAACAAGGAATTTAACTTGGTATTTTGGAGCAAGACATACAAATCATAAATATGTAAACACCGTGCTACTTAATGGTAATGTCTGTCCATGACATTTTTCTTTTTAAAAGCCTCCATACTACGTTTCAGGGGCCTGAACCTGCTAGACAGTTGCTTCATGCTGTTGCTTCTCTGTGAAAGAAATGTAATGACTGAGGTGTGTTTGCTCCACTAATACAGAACACCTTACATTATCATATAATTAACATTGATTTTGTTATTAATCAGTATGTGAAACCAGTGTCTGGTTGATGTACAGTTTATGGAGCATTTTTTGTGTTTGGAGTCGCTTCACTCACTGTGAGACCGTAAACACATCTTTTCCAAAAACAGACCTAAAAACAAATTCCACTACACACAATTAACTTCTTATATGTATTAAAATCCTTTAAATCTTAAGTCTTTTGTAACAGTTATGTTTACTGGGATATAATCTGAAATGTTGACTGATCAACTGAGAATTTTTCCTAAATGGAAGAACAACGTTTTGGTATTAAACCTCACGTTAAACAGTATGGTACCTTTCAATTCATGTGCTGGCAATTTTCTTTTGCCATCACAAGTCACTCAGCATATTGTATGTAACTGCTGATGGAGAAATTGTTTTTCATTGAGCACTATTTTATAGACAGTTTGATCCTGCTCTACTTCTGAACCTCAGAACAAGCAGCTGAGATTGTTCAGGGCAGTCATTCCTCACATGCCTTATTTTGACTAAAAGTATACCTGAAGAGCTCAGACCCTGCTGAAATTTAAGACTTGACATAATTCTGCCATCATCATTTTGCTGTGGACTTTGGGGTCATAAATTCTGGATAAGCTACAGATGGAAAGCACATAGGCTTTGCAGTGGTTTTCTCTCAGCTACAGAAACAGTTTAGATTCAAACCAACCCAATTAGGGATTGAGAACCTCTGTGGCTTTGGTGTTCAATTCGATCACATTAAGTTTGACTGTTGAACTCTCATCTAAGCTAATAGAGGTAAATCGGATCCTTATATATACACTCCGGGGGTAATTGACTTCCACAGGATGTTTGTGAGGTCCAAGATCTGGCATTTATTTACAGCGGGGATACTCAATGACCGGCCAAAGTGCTGAATGTGCCCTGTGAGAGATTTGCAAGTGGCCCTTGGAATCATTCCTGGAGGAAACTCTTTTGGCAGCAACACCGAGTGAGCAAACAGTCAAAAAAGTGCAGGGGCTGATTTAAGATACACTGTGCCAATCATTGACTTAAAAAAAAATGTTGAACACAAAGTATTTACTTCCTCTAACTTATTAATTCTTTCATGTTGACTTTCTGAGAAGCTTTGCATTCATTAGCTGGTTACTTCTCTTTTATTTGACTCCTTAACCTTATCTAGGGAACGAGGAAAATCTCCTGCATGAGTGCATGTTAAACTAGAAGTGAGGGAACAATGAAGAATGCCTAACCCTTTTCTGTGCAGGAGGGGCTTGAAAGAACCATGACAGAGATGCCATTGTGCTTTGAAACCAAACCTGTCATCAAATCCCTGAGAAGCAGTTTGACTAAAGACAGTGTTTTCCACACTGCAGAGTGTGTATTTATGTGATAAAACTGATTTGAATGTTATTTTGTGTGTCTTTTTTAACTCGTGTGTGTGTGTGCGTGCACAGGTAACTCTTCTGCATGGTCGCAGTCCCACATGTTGGCCCGACAGGACGCCGAGAGAGAGGAGGCTGCTGTTTTTATTGAGTGCCATGTCTGTAGGCTTGTTCATATCTATCATCACAACCGGGGTTTTCTACAAACAGAGTGAGTTCACAGTTCTGTTTACACTGATAAGAAACACCCACACTACCTGTGACTCGTCCAACCAGGACAAGTTTGTTTTTTTTTAACAACAGGGGAATCAAAACCTATTTCCTCAAACAAGAATGATTTAAAATAAAACACACAGAAAGAGAACATTTAAAGGAAATAATACCTGTGCGTGAAACAGTGGGAACCAAACGAACATGATCAAACAAAACCCACCTGCCAGCACCTCTAAAGTTCCCAAACTGACGCATTATCACATTTATTTAAACCGAAAGTTAAAGCTGGGGTTGGTAATATTCTTCAAAAATTGTTTTTGTTTTTTCAGTTGAAATACTTGTTACATCAAATGAAGTGAAATACTCTGACAAAGGAATTCAACAATCTGGCGTCTGTGTCCGTCGAAACTCAATCATTTCTTTGCCAATGATTTTTTTATGTTACATGGACAAAGCCAGGCTAGCTGCTCCCCCTCTTTACAGACTTGATGCTAAGCTAACTGGCTGCTCCTCTCTACAAGAAAGCGAATAGCTATTCCTGAAATGGGCACTACCTCTGTTTATAATGACAAAAATGATGGCTGTATTTATAAAGCGACTGCTGAAGACAATAAAAAAAGTCATCTACAGTACCTAGCCAGCCTAAAATCTACAGGCCTGTGCTATTTTAGTATTGTATATATGTGTGTAAAGCCACACCTTCTGCTAAGCTGCCTGAAAACAACTCTAAATCTCTCCCTTGAGAGCTTGTTCATTATGGAAAAAGGGCTTGTGGATGTACGTTCACATCCAGGCAGACGGCCTCTCATCTGTGCTGGTTTCCTCAGATTCATGATGGGAAACCCAATGCCACTTCCTCCTATTGAGAATCGCATGTCACATCACACTTTGAAATAATAAAAGGAACAAGGATGAATTCTCCTCGGGGCACTAACCTCATTGCCGCTCGTAACTTCTGTCTCTGTTTCATGCCTTACATGGACGGATGATGAAAGTCTTTTACAGTAAGTCAGGTACTAGGACTTCTATAAACACTTTTTTGATCGTCTAAAGCTCTTCCTGTTAAACAGCTTTTGTGTTTAGCCTTTAAAAAGCCTCTCATCATTTTGCCTTTACAATATTTTATGCAAAAGGAGCAATGACATTTATCTACAAGCCATAAAGTGACCTGCTTAAACTTTAAAACATCTAGATTAATTCATCCAGAACCCTGAGCCCACCGATTAGTCACACAATTACATAATCAGTTGGGAATAGCTTACGTGACAAAGACAAGATCATCGTCTATAAAGGAGGGGAGATATTCCCTCAAGGTTGTTTATCTTGGCCGTTTCTTCTTATAAAATAATAACTTCCAGATGGTCTGAAACTTGCATGCATGGATCTATGTTTTTCAGATTACCCACAGGGGACTCAAATGTCGAGGGTTTAAAGGAGAATTATCTATGTTTTAAACGTGCTTTATAAATAATAATAACAAAAACAAAATTCTGTTGCAGCTCATCCAGGCCTGTGCCTAACAGAGCCATGCATCACTGTGGCCAGTGCTGTTATGGGAGCCCTGGACCGGTCTGTAGACCCCTGCCATGATTTCTACAGCTTTGCATGTGGGGGCTGGATGAAGAACAATCCCCTCCCTGAGGGAAAATCCCGCTGGGGACCTTTCAGCAACCTGTGGGAGCACAACATGCTGGTAATGAAGCATTTATTAGGTAAGAGCCGTTTGTTTGAGTGTCCTCCTTCACCCCAGGCAAAAATGTAACGTGCCTTTGTCATGTACATTTTCCAAGCATTGGCTTCATTTAAATGATTCATCTTCTGTCTTTTGTTGAGCAGAAAATACAACGATGAAAGATCTGAGTAAGGCTGAGGAAAAGGCCCAGCGGTATTATCAGGCCTGTATGAACGAGGCCAAGATTGAAGAATTAGGAGCTAAGCCACTACAGGAGCTTATCAGCCAGGTATCTCACACATCAAACACGTTCATCGTTCATTTCTAATAAAAGGTTTCCTCACATGCAGTGGCCTGATTGTCTGCCTAAATGCTGCCTGTTTCAGATAGGAGGGTGGGCCCTGACTGGACCGTGGGACAAGGACAACTTCCAGGAGGTTTTGCGTATGGTGTCAGCAAACTATCGCACCTCACCGTTCTTCACCGTGTTCGTCAGCACTGACTCCAAAAACTCCAACAGTAACATCATCCAGGTGAGCAGGTCAGGGGTTTGTAGACAGGCCATTTTCTAACATCTCAGAAAGTGCTGTTTCTTTCAAACCTTTGATCGCATCCCCTTTAAACTTACATTCACCTTTAAATTCATACATCAAGTACACTTTGACAGGCTTCTCTCACGGTACAATCCACTCAGTCTGACAGGAGAGTTCATTCTTCTGCAGTGTCACAAATATGATCTTCTACTTTTAGCCTGCATGCTGGCAACGCAGGAATGAAAACAAAACATGTTGGTGAGGTTGAAAAGGAGGCCAAGCTGAAAGTCACAGCATGTTTCTCTTGACTCTAGGTGGATCAGTCCAGCCTGGGGTTACCCTCACGGGATTACTACCTCAACAAAACAGAAAATGAAAAGGTACTGTGTTTTGGCTAAAGAGGAAAGCTCAAGTCACGTTATATGAAGATCTGTAATTTTCTGGAATGACAGTTCTTTTTTATTAGTTTTAATAATACCCACAGGCTCGTTGCAGATGTTTGCCAACAAAGTCAAGAAATATTAAAAGAGAAATATTTCATCCTCAGGAGGAAAACAAACTTGTCACTGTAGCCTTTGCATAGTTAAGGATTACTTTCCTAATTGAATTTGAACACACACACCCTTTGTCTCGACCTTACTGCAGTATCTGACGGCATACCTCAACTTCCTGGTGGAGTTAGGTGGTCTCCTGGGTGGCACAGAGGAGACGTCTCGCACTCTGATGGAGGAAATCGTGGATTTTGAAACCACCCTGGCCAACATCACAGTCCCTCAGGAGGAAAGGAGAGACGAAGAGCTGATCTATAATAAGATGGAGGCCAAGGATCTGACAGTAAGTGTTCCTGCATTCAATTTGCCAAATTAATCAACAACCGCTGACAGCAGGCAGCAGGATAGTTTGGATGATTTGCAGTGGGGTTGTATGAAGTATATGTCCAAAGTCAGTCAAATAGATACAATAGATGACGTTTGGCCTTTAGAAACAAACAGGAGCTCTTTCCAGTAGAGAACTGATGCAGTTTCTTGTCAAAGCAGCCAGACTCCACTGGATAAATGTTGTCATTTTACCTCCCATGTTATGCAAGATAAAATGACAGTTTTTTTCAGAGCAGTCTGGTTGTTTTGGTGAGAGTGTAGATAAGAGCTTTAGTTCTCTGTCAAAAACATAGACAGTGTAGTCGTCTTGCAGCAAGGTAAACCACCAAAAATATTCCAAGTATAGCATACACTTACACTGAAGTTATTTTTTTTAGGTGAGGCTTTCTGTTAGGTGATTATAATATACATTGGTTCTCTGCTTCTCCAAACTGGGGGTGTACCAGCCTTCATCTACTGTAGGTAACACACAGACTATGGATAAGTACGTCATGTGACCTCATTTCAAAACACCTGTCCCTTTTAAGATGATCTACAAATCATGACTGTGATGTACCAAATGAAGTGAAAATATAATGTGAAAATATAAATATAAATCTTAAGGATGTGGGACCATAAAGAAACTGTATGTGTTTGTGTTCAGACTCAGTGTTTCTTTATGTGTGTGTGTGTTTTTGCAGACTCTGGTTCCTGCAGTGGACTGGATGCCATATCTCACAGAAGTATTTGCTCCCGTGCCGCTCAACGAGTCAGAGCCGGTGGTTGTTTATGCCAAAGAATACCTCCAGCAGGTGTCTGACCTTATAACTAGAACAAATAAAAGGTCAGCCTGAATAGTATTTCTGTTTATACGTCAACTTTAGCTTATATGTGTGTTCATGTATTTATACAAGCAGCCAGAGGGCAACAAAACAATGATATTTTCTTTTTCAGTCTACTCAACAATTACATGATAATGAAGGTGGTGAGGAAGATGGTGTCCATTTTGGACCAAAGGTTCCAGGATGCAGAGCAGCGCTTCCTTGAGGTCATGTACGGAACAAAGAAGGTGAGCAACAAGTTTACAATCGCTATATTCCAACATGACACAGCTAGGTTTAAACACAGGAGTGGGATGAAGCAGCTACAAAGTGGAAAAAGTAGTCAAGAAGATTTCATTAGGATAACACATTTTTAGCATGGTTGTGAACGATCATAAACTTACGTTGCCTCAAGCTTTTTTTTAAAAGAAATGACCCAAAGCCAACCAGCTTGGTGTAGAGAGATTTGCTCTTGATCTCCTTTTCTTGTGTGACACAGCAGATTTTTTTTTGAGTGCAGATAAATGGAAATTGGCACCAACAGAGCGGCAGAATTTTCCTGTTCATTATATTATGACTTAAAAACAGCTGTACATTATCAGTCAGAGGTTTAAGAGAGCAATCTGCTACACGGCTACATTTCTGCTGGACAAACCTGATTCCTGTATGTGTCACTATATTTCCAACGTATGTATGTTTGCATGTGTGCATGACAATGACTGGGGGCAACAGAATCATAGAAGGGAAATTATTACAAAAATAGCACTCACTTATCTAGCCATGCAGATAGATTTGGCCTTTCATGCTGTGTCTTTCGATGGACAGTGATTTGTTCACCCTGGTTTATCCACTGACCTTGCTGTGATCTGTTTTCATTGGATCTACTTTCTACCAAAAGGATTTTTCCATTAAAATCTGTTAATTTATTCTGAAGGAGTGGGATGTTGTTCCTGGACAGAAATGACGCTGAATTAAATCTAGTGCCACAAAGAAAATTCCAGCTTCACAGTCTTGGATCAAAGCAAAAATCTCAGAGGCCTGCAGTATATTTTAAATGCAAAATACAGATAAATGAGAAAATGTGTTAATTTTAGGTTGAATGACCTTAATTAGACACAGGGTCAAAGATATTCAGACATCCTGGCTGAGTGTACATTAAAATGACCAGGTGGCAGAGTGTTTAACGACTCTGGTGACCCCTGCCCGTATCTGAGCAAGATCCTGTTCCTTCAGTTTTCTTTGCAACTGGGGTCAAGCTGTAATAACAAACCCCAAACATTGTGTGTATGAGTGTGTGTCTCTGTTTTACATGAGAGTGCAGCTGAATCTCAACTTACTGTTTCTTCAGAGCAGCCTCTTCATTTCCTCCCTCCGACCTTATTTCCTCTTTATCTGTGTATACATGCGTCCCCATTTCACTTTGTCCTTCCTTTCACTTTTGTAGGGACAGATTTTTTTTTGCAATCAATGAATTAGCTGGATGAATATGATGTGTAGATTTTATATTTAAGATGTAGAATCATTGTTTTAAGATAGATGAAGGCACGGACATTGAAAACAGACAGATTTATTCATGTGTCTTTGTCTTGTAAATATAATGTGGTCACAATATAAACCAGCAAAGTCACAGTCACCTGAGTAAAATTGTGATCACAAGCTTTAACATGCACGACTAGAGCGTGTTGTTGTCAAGTTTTTGTCGCCTTAAGGTACATTTTGAACAAATTGAGTAAGAAGCTTGTAACCATATGAATATCTAATAAAACAATAGTTCAGCACTTTGGGAAACTGGCCGTTACAACTCAGGATGTGAATCTTTTCCTCGCTGAAATTACTGCCCTCCATTATTCATTTCCTTTTTTTTGGCATTCTGCTGGTTTTCAGTGTTAATGACATGTGAGGTGTCCTGGCTGTTTCCATTTTGTCTCAAAAAAAAAAAACACTCAGTCCTTTAGAGGGAACACTGTGTCTCTCAGCCCACAGAGAGATAACAGACCTGCTTTGTCTCAAACCTCTTTTCTGCAGAGGTCACACATTTCTCAAGACGCTCACAACCGTTTTCTCTCATTTCTCTCAGTCCTCTCCACAGTGGCTCTTCAGTGTTCTGCATCTTCTTAAGAAATATTAAGGATCATTGTAACAGTGGCAGTTTATCTTTGTGTATTGTATACATCCCAAAAGGCCTAAAACTATGCAGATATAGTTTTGATGTCTCAAAATGTAATTTTTTATGGCATATTTAAAAATTCTCCTCTGGCACCAGTACAACCATTAGAGAGTATCGCTCCAAATTTCACAAAAAAAGAGCAAAACCTTCAATTTTTAATGCTCTGAGGTGGGGTAGCGCATTTCCCAGCATACACTGGGCAAAAACCCACTAACATCTGTTTTTGTCTTTAGTTGGAAAAGTTACAATTATTAATGAAACATGCAATAAACATGCTGCCCTCAAAGCCAGATGTGAAGAGAATCCAAATGCAGGAAGTGACTAACTGAAGCACACGAAAGGGGATGAACAGAATGTGAGACTCATGTGAATGTTCCACATGGATTGCTGTTATCTAACTGTGACGCTGCATTTTTCCTCAACATGTCTTGATGTGTTGATTTGACGTTGCAGAGCTGCACTCCACGCTGGAAACTGTGCGTCAGCGACACAGACAGCGCTCTGGGCTTTGCTCTGGGAGCCATGTTTGTCAAAGACACCTTTGCCGAGGACAGCAAGGCCATTGTAAGTGTTGGTCATGAAAAGTCCCTCCGTCACAAAAAGCTGCTCAGTTGTGCAAGATGAGCATGTCTTTGACTTTCTTTTGTCTCTTCAGGCTGAAGATATGGTTGCAGAGATTAAATGGGCGTTTGAGGACAGCCTGAAGTATGTGAGCTGGATGGACGCTGAGACAAAAGCAGCAGCAAAACAAAAGGTGGGAGAAGAACTTGCTGAAATACAGCACTGCCACCTGGTGTAAAAATGTGTCTTTTACATATTTTCTTCAATTTATCACAGGCAGATGCAATATATAACATGGTTGGATATCCAGAGTTCATCATGAATGCCACAAAGCTGGACAAGGTGTTCAATGATGTAGGTAAATGTGGAACTGTATTATATTTCCTGACTGTTGTGTCTCTGTTTACTCATCTCATAATGTCTCACTAAAACACTGAACAACGGTTTTCTATCACTTCTGATTCCTCTCTCTTTTAGTTTGAGGTGGTGTCGGAACTTTACTTCCAAAATGTGATGCAGTACTACAACTTCTCGGCCAGAGTGACTGCTGACCAGCTGAGGAAAACTCCCAACAGAAACCAGTGAGTTGCTCCCAGTAACCCTCATCCCCCACCGCCTCTGTTGCCAGAGAGGAGGCAGCACGCTCCGATGGGGACACAATCCCATTTCACGGAATCAGCAGAATACTGCTGCCATCCACAAAATGTTCCCAGCTTCTCTCTGTTGAACTGATCCTTGTCTCTATTTAGGCTGTAGGGGGGAGGGGACAGACTGTGGTTCCCTTTGCCTTTCAAACTGATCTACAGCCAATCAGCCTGCAGAATCCATATTTTGAATTTGTCAATGTAAACCTCACATGGTTGATTATGTGTTTTTCTTTTCCAGGTGGAGCATGACCCCTCCAACTGTGAATGCCTATTACAACCCAACCAAGAATGAGATGGTTCTGCCTGCAGGAATTCTTCAGGCTCCATTTTACAGCAGTTCCTGGCCTAAGTAGGTCTTCTGCATTGCACTTTGGACACACTAAATCATATTGGATGGATAATCTGAATCTGATAATCAGACTGAATAGCCATTTTGTTGACTCAAATCAAATCTTAAAGTAAAGGGCTAGTTCATGTGTTTTGAAGTGGAGTTGTATGAGGTGCTTATCCATTGTCATGATGTCTGCTGTCAGTGGAGGAGCAAAATGTATTTTAGCCACCTAAAAGAAAGGCTCACCTAAAAAAATCAGTGTCACTTTACAGACAGCCCTTTCTGGTGGCTGAAATACATATATATACGCGTATATATATATATATATATATATATATATATATATATATATATATATATATATATATAATTTATATTTATATATTTATTTATTTATATATATACGTATATATATATATATTTTATTTATATTTATATAAATAAAATATATATATAAATATAAATATACGTGTATATATTTATATATATATATATTGTATATATATATGTACACGTATATATACGTGTACATATATATGTATATGTGTGTGTGTTTTTTTGGCACTCAAGCGACTTACAAATACATTTTTGCCACTCAAAGAGTTAATGATCTTCTGAGCCACACAACTGTTGAAATAACTAGTCATTGGGGTTATAATGGTGTTCTTCATTTCCATTTTCAAAATGTATTTTTTATATGTTTTACAGAGCTCTTAACTTTGGTGGAATTGGAGTCGTCATGGGACATGAACTGACTCATGCTTTTGATGACCAAGGTTGGCGAAACATTGAAACAGTTTGCATTTCAGAGGATGACAAATAAGATACTAAATTATTGGGTTGGGAAATTCTTGAGTCTTGGAGCATGAAGTGGCAGATAATGCATTAATAATTCACTCTTTTGATTAAAGGGAGGGAATATGACAAGGATGGAAACCTGCGTCCCTGGTGGAAGAACTCTTCAGTGGAGGCCTTCAAGAAGCAGACACAGTGCATGGTGGATCAGTATGGAAATTACAGCATCAACAAGGAGCCTCTGAATGGGAGACAAACCCTGGGAGAGAACATCGCTGACAATGGTGGACTCAAGGCCGCCTACAAGGTCTGATGTCAGATAATGAAGCATGAGTAACCTTGAGTAACCTTCTGTGTGTGGTTAAAAATATGGGTGCAAAAAGGCTCTCTGTCACTGATATAGACAAACAACTAAATGGTGCAGGAGTAAAAGCTCAGACCACCGCTGTTATGTTTCCAATGGCAACGTTATCAGATCGCATGTTTACAAGTTCATAAGGTATCGTGCAGATCTGACATTAATCCCCCGCATTAGTTTATTCGTCTAGGCTGTTGTGGGTCACATCCATTCATCTGTATTGGAAAAAGCAGCTTGTCTGATTTAGAGTGAAGCCTGGAAATGCAACAGGTGGTTATGAGTGGCCTTGTCAGCCCCTGGTTTCTTCTTCACATGCACACATTCTTTCCATGTAATGAAAGGTCATGAGCTGTGAAGCAGATGAGCAAATCATAGGGAAGTAAAAGCAGCATGCATTTAGTGGTATATGTGAGCTGGAGGGACATAGCAGCGTGGAGCTTCTGTTTTTCTTCCCTTGTTCTATATCATTATACATGCATACATGAACAAAAAACTGTGACTGCGTGTGTGTAACGTGATCATTTATCACTTTGAAGGCTTATGTGAACTGGATCAAAAATAACGGCGAGGAGGCCACACTGCCTGCTCTGGGAATGACAAATCATCAGCTGTTTTTTCTTGGATTTGCCCAGGTTTGTATGACTCTAATGATTTGCTGCTTTTCACTGTTTTTTCAAGCTCCCCTCTATACATGTTTTAAGACAAATGACAATACTGTGCACTGAATGATTTGTGCCTGATATGGTTTTATTTACATCTACACCTGCCTCTGAAAAATTCATAACATATGATAATACAAATATTGTTCATTTCCAGTGTCTAACTGCTGGACAGAAGGATTTTTCCTTACTACCTACCTAGAAAATCTTGCTCATACTTAAACTCAGATTCAAGACGACCATAAAGAAATTTTGCTTCTTCAGCAAGTGAATGTGAAAACAAGGTCTGACTGAAAAGATGGAATACAATAAATAATTAGCAAGACAAATAAATAAATCTTAATTATAAACTAGACTAAAAAGTAGGTTCCAGGAGTTCTAGGAGCTATTGAAAGAGAGCTGTAATGACAAAAAATTAATTCTGATGAATATCAAAAGAAATAGTGAGTGATGAAATAATTCTGTCTCGTGTCAGAAATCACTTTATTTTGAAGAATCATACAATCAAATAATCAAATAATCTCTCATTTGGGTCTCTTTATCCTTTAATATTTCTGCAGGTATGGTGCTCTGTCAGAACACCTGAAAGCTCACATGAGGGCATCATCACGGATCCTCATAGTCCGTCAAGATTTAGAGTCATCGGCACCATTTCCAATTCACACGAATTCTCAAAGCACTTTGGCTGCAAAGCAGACACTCCCATGAACCCTAAACATAAGTGTGAGCTTTGGTGATGCCTCATTGCGCTATGCTGTTTATCAGCATGTGGACATTTGGGAGAATAGATTTACAAAGTCTCTATGGATAAGGAACGCAAGAACCACTGAAACTCCTACTGCCTTGCCACTGCTTACTACTCCTTATCAGAACAAAATGTGCCTGCTGCGTATGGAGGATGACAATCTTCTACACTTCACCACAAGAAATGTCAGCATAAATGCTTTTTTTAACACTGGAAACCCAACAGGTGGTTACAGAAAACAGACGGACCACCCACAAATGTTGTGACCTGCTTGTTTTTCATGTAAAGTGATGAATATTTTCTTTTCCCTTTCCCCTTTACTGTGCTTTGATCAGCTCCCGTTTCAGATTTCCCAGGTCACATTGTCACATTTTTTTAACCTGGTGTGTGTGTGTGTATGTATGTATGTATGTATATATATATATATATATATATATATATAGAGATAGATAGATAGATATCCCTCCATCCATTTTCTACCGCTTATCCTCATAGGGTCGCGGGGGGGCTGGAGCCTATCCCAGCTGTCTTAGGGTGAAAGGCAGGGTACACCCTGGACAAGTCTACAGTTCATCACAGGACACATAGAGACAGACAACCACTCACACTCACATTCACACCTACGGTCAATTTAAATTAGCCAATTAACCTAATCCCCATGCATGTTTTTGGATGGTGGGAGGAAGCCGGAGTATCCGGAGAGAACCCACGCAGACACGAGGAGAACATGCAAACTCCACACAGAAAGGCCCCCGGGCCCGGGATTTGAACCCTGTACCTTCTTGCTGCGAGGCGACAGTATGTGTGTGTGTGTGTGTGTGTGTGTGTGTGTGTGTGTGTGTGTGTACACACACACACATACATATACAGTTAGGCCCGAAATTATTTATACCCAAATTTTGACTTACGATGTACAAGAGGCATCAATGTGAAAAAATATTTCTCAGCTTTTATTGACATTTGAACAAAAAGTATCATCTGCAAAAGTATTCATACCTTCTCAATAATCAATAAAAAAGTATTTATTGGCTGTTATAGCAGTCAAACACTTCCTATATTTGCCGAACAGCTTTTTGCATGTCTCCACTGGTATTTTTGCTCATTCATCTTTAGCGATGAGCTCCAACTCTTGGGTGAGCTCCTTTATCTTTACCATGACTGTCCACAAACCTACTGCAGAGACTAACCCATTTTTAATTTGTTGTTTAAAACATTTGTCCCCAATGAACCAGGGTAAATAGGATGCTTTAGAACAGCTTGGACTATTTGAAATGGTATAGAACTTTGGAATAGACTGTGACAGTTTGCAAAGGGTGTGAATAATTTTGGACATGCCACTTTTTGTTCAAATGTAAAAGCCGAGAAATATTTTTTCCACAATGATGCCTCTCGTACATCATCTTATTATCTACTCGGAGACACCTGTGTCCTTTCCAATCAAGAAAAAACTTGGTGGTTGAATAAAAGTAACTTTAAGTTAAAATTTGCCAGTAGTATGAATAATTTCGGGCATAACTGTGTGTGTGTGTGTTCTATCTGGTCAAACTGCATTTTATAGAAATAATGATGTGATATTTGTGCCCCACTTCTGTTATGGAAGACCAATTCAAATCAAGAAATTCAGAGCAATAAGTTAAAGCATAAAGTATTTTTTCATCCAGAACATGGTGATACAGGCTGAATGATGATGTAACTGTTTTTATGAGTTTGTCACAAATTATTTTGTATAGTAAAACCAATCTTAAAACATTTGTCTCATGTCCACAATTTGTTGAGATACTTTAGCCCATAAACATACATTTTTGTGGTTTGTTGTTGTCCAGAGACGTGTGACTAGATTCATATATTATTCACTGGGTCTGATTCCACTACTTATTTAATTACAGGGAAGTCAATGGGAAATTTTCTGGCTGGCTTGCAGATGTGAGGCAGCTGAAAAACGATAGATGGCGCTAATAACACGCAAATCCATGTCATAGTCCAGCTGCTGGTGCAAAGTTCAAACTATGAACTATATTATTATTATATACTTAAACTGTATTATATATTATATACATATAACTGATTTCTGGTGATGGATATTTTTTGGCAATGCATACATGCAAATTATTAATTATTTTGCTCATTTTGCGTGTAAGCAGTTGTCAATGCCATATCTTACGTTTATTCTGGACTAAAATTCAAGTCAAGTGTGAACTTCAAAATCCATAAAACGTAAAAAGACAAATAAAACTGTATTTCAGACACGTTATGGACACGTGAATCGTATCTGATTGTAAAGTTGGATGATTAGCCGAACAAATCCGTAAGTGACCGAGAATTGCCGAATCATCTGTCCTGCCCGGACTGCTGGAAGCGGCCGCAACGCCATGTTGGCGGAGACTCTCATCTCTGTGAGAAAAAAAATGATAGAAAGCTTACGTGCCGAGAAGAAAAGGTAGATAGCCAAAGGGGGTTGGAGATCGTGGCGTTTATTGATTTTGAAAGAAACGAAACCGAACCGGATCCGCAGAGGTTCCGGACGGACGAGGGAGGCTAAACCTCCCACCGTCCCCATGAATAGCACCGCTGATCCGAACAGCGACTTTCCATGAAAAAAGACGTTTGTATTGCTATTCGGGCGTCGTTATCCCAGTTCGTTAAAGGCATCTGGGGCCTGCTTCAAGAATCTGCTACGCTTGCTCCATGCATGTAAGCTAGGCGTTGTTCGTATCAGTATTTATTAAGGTATTGTTTTTATTTGTTGATTTTTTTTGCGATGAGTTTGCCACCGAAAGTGGTCCCCAAACCCGCCGCTGTCGCAGTTAGCGGACCTGGAAGTGGCCCCTCTCCGTCGAGCCAACTGCGGGCTACCCTGACCTCCGTGTCTCTGCCGCCGGGAGCCCCACCAGCTCCTCAGCCCGGTGCTGTACAGCCACCTCAGTATCCTTTGACTTGGTAATATTGAAATTATTTGTGATTGTATGCATTTGACTCCTCTTTACAGCAGTAACGCTGCTGTTTTATTAGCGATACAAAACAGAGGCTTGATGCGGGGGGATGATGGTTTCGTTTGGAGGGAGCTGGGAGGGGAGGGGACAATTAGCTAGCTAAGTATGCTAACGTTAGCTTATCAAGCCGGTTGTCGTAGCTAACGGAAATGTCACTGTGGTCTTTCGGAGTTCACGTTAACGACTCTAGATACGTTTGTGATTGAACATAACGGCCGTTTGAATGTAGCGGAACGCCGTTAATGATAGATTAGGTAGCATTAAACGGCTCCATCACCGGCAAGCTACACCACACCGGTTACCGGCTTTGTTCAGTTACCGTTGCTGGCTAGCAAGGTGCATTAGGCTAGTTGCTGAGCTAGCCAGCTAAGTAACCACTACAGGCAAGCAAGTGCACAAGTCAGCGAATGCAGTTAAGTGTCGTCCATTTCAAGGCAATGACCTGGAGCTGATGTTAGCTTGTACAAGGCCCGACTTGTGGGAATTGCACCTCCTTTCCCTTTTCGCATGAGTTCAGCCTGTGAAGAGCTGCTACTATGCACCTTGACAGGCCTGTCAGTGTCTGGGCTGGTGAGCTCTTTTTGGATAACAGCACGCTTAAATTAACAGTAAACGAGTAGCTTGTCAGTTAATTACACATGATATTGACAGCTTGTTGAATTATTATAAGCTGATAAACCCCCAATCAATTTGTCTCCCAACTATTAACTGTTATAGTTAATTTGGTTAATGTGGGTTTGCTCTGTCATTGTCCATCTCCACCTGAGTCTACACCAATGATACAGCAACATTACTCTAGCCTACTTTTGGTGGAGTGAAGTCACTGTGGTTATGTCACCTCCTGTTTTATTTACAGCATAGTGGCAGCAGTGTGAGCTGGAGGATTAGGTTGATATCTCTTGCCTGCCAGTGGCAGAGAGATGTGTGTTGTGATCTGACAGCTTCTGTTGTGGTTTTGCTCTGGAGTGTAATGTCTCAACCTGATTTCCTGCCACCCACAATAACAGACACCCTGTGTTTCTGACATCTGTGAGGGTCAGTAAGTAGCTGGTTATGGCAAGTGGCAGCATGAAACCCTGTCTTGCTTTGTGTATGGTGTGCTGTTTGTGAGTTCGATGAGCAATGTAAACACAATACAGACTATAATGGTGTCTTTATTTGTTGTGCCATGTCCTCAATTGCCTTGTAAGGCTTTTCAAATTTGCTTAACCCACTTTTGGCTGTATGACTCGCTCTGTTTACCTACTTTGTGTTATGAATAGGGATTTTTAATGATGACTGGAATCATGGCAAATATCTCTCTTTAAAAGTATCACTGCTTTTAGTCATAATTACCTTATGTTGCTTGTAATTTTGTTTTTCCACTCTAGTTCAGTGTAGTTTTGTGGTAAGCATTTTGGCTGTATTTTTTATCTTCTTTTTTTATATTTTATCATCTTTTTATTGACAAAATATATACAGATAAAATGTTCAGGCTAAAATACAGTTACAAAACTTGTAGAAGTCAACTAAAATACAGTAAATGAGCAAAAACAAAATAAAAGGGCTCGAGGTTGAATAAAGTTAGACAATATTATGTTTTTCACACAAACTTCTTGTTTGGTTGCTTTGGGGTTTAAGATTTTTTTTTGTTTTCTAAATATGACATCAAAATGGCTTTTAAAAAAAATGTTTGATGGTTAGTTTGGTGTAGCTTTAAAATTAACTTTAGTGATCTGTCTGATTTTGTGTTCTTTGATCCATTGCTATAGGACTGTGTCCCTGTTAAATGTACAGAGATGCACCTGTGGCAGACAGCTGTATAGTACAATAAGCTGGTTACTTCAGTTCTCGTTGCTATAGCTTTTTCTAAAATGACATTAATTTTAACCGAAAAATATCCCATACTATGTAAGGTGTATGTACGTTTAATTCAAAACTATAAAGCCATCATGCAATAAATCCTACTTCTATTGAGTTAAGTTTTTAGTTTTATTGTTGAAGAGGTATCATTTCAACTGGTCAGTTTATAGTTTATGGTACTGTTGAATTTAATTGGATTATATTCATTCGTTATTTTGTATTACATAACCTCCTGTATAGCAAGTGATGTTCCAACATCAAATGGGTGAACTGGCAGGAAATGAAACCAGTCTGTTTTGTCCTTGGACTTCTGTGTGTTTGCCATGTTCCCCATGATGATCCCTGGACCCCATTTTAGACCACACTGCATTTGATTTTCATTTTTATAAGAAAACAGACCCTCTGTGAGTGTTGGCACTTGTCTGTCCTCTCATGCCATCCAAACCTTTAAGCTCATGCTGATGGAGTGCGCTCTGTCTGGCCTGGGTTCCCGGTGGATGGGAATTCCCACTTGGGAGGATGTTGACATGTGTGTTTGTGGAGTGCTGAGATGCATGGGAGTCCAGCAAAGCAGGGTGGTGAGGCGCGTATGTGTGCAGTGCTGGGGGCGGAAAAGGGGCGGGGGGAGTTTGTTTCTGTTCCTGGTTGCCAGAGAAACACCCAGCGCATGCGTCTGCTGCTGCACTTGACAGACAATGGTAGCGCTGCTTAGCATTCTGAGTGAGAGGCTAAGGTGGCGCTTCCCACCATCTGCCAACAAAAGGCCCAGGTCACCCAGCCTGCCTCAGCCCTCCCTCATTTCCTTCCATCCCCCCACAGCTCACCTCACCCCACTGCCGGTCCAGCTGAGAAAACTGAAGACGTCTCCCCATTTCCCCCCCTCCCTGTCTCCCTGGGCATCCTTTCTAACCCCTCAGCTTCAATACAGCACTTTCATCTCTCTTTGTGCCCATCTCAGTCACAACTTGGCATGTTTTTTTATGGCCAGTTGCCTGTCAAGGTTAGTGTTTTGACAAAGGGATGACAGCATTAGTCAATAAAGAGCAGTGGAGTTAAATGTAACCTGCGTTATAGTTATGACATACCTTTACGTAACTTATGTACCCAGCTGGTAAGTCACACAGCACCATTGTCCTGTGTTTTAGTCCAGGTGTGTGCAGCCTGTATCAGAAGATATTCTCTGAGCATGCTCACTGTGGGATGTTATAAATAAAGTGCTGAGTGGTTGTGAGCCAGCATGCTGGACTGTTCTTTCCAGAGAGGGAGTGGCCTGTTGAGGAAGACATTTGGCACGCTGTCAGTGCTTCCCGTCAAGAAAATGCTTTTCAAATGCAGGCAGTGATTGTTGACAAACTGACTTATTTTTTTTTTTTTTAAATTATACTCCAGTTGCTAGCCAGTATTTGCAGTGAACTCTCTGCAGCATTAGTAGATCCATCCCACCCACACGCTGATGCTGTCAGGTCGACGGTGGAGTTGAATGTTCTCCTCCGATTTCCCCATTAACTAATGAAAGAACATTCAATACAGATTTATTGATCCCTTTTAGGAGAGTTGTTTTTTCTATTTACATTTTGTTTCTGCTTTTACCTTTGTTTCCCAAATTCCAACACCAACCACGGTCTGTGCTGCAGAAATCCACAGCCACTGCTGCTTAAGATTTGGTTTGTCAGAGTCAAGTCTACCAACCTGCCACCTATCATTCATACTGTAGTGAAATAGCAGTCTCAGCAACAGCAGGCAGGCAGTGAGAGCATGTGTGTGAGTGCGTGTAAATGGCCAGTGGGCCAGCAGGCAGAAGGAGGGTTTGTGTCTGCACCATCTGGGCCATCTCCACTCACTTCCTGTGCCTCCTCGCTTGCGCTAGGATTCCCAGGTAGCCTGTGTCATTCAAAGGAAACATGGTATTTTTAAACTGTATGCCATATTCTTGTGACACAAGCCTTTTTGTTGCTGCAGCAAAGAAATTCTCTGTATTATCACATGGCTGCGCAAACATTGCCGTTTTTGATTTTAGGTGATATTTGTCTACAGAGCAGCCAACTCAGCAAAAACAAAGCTCCCCTCTCACTCCGACCCTCTCTCTGCTTTTTCTCTTGGATGTTTCATGTGATTCATTCAGGGGTGAGGTTGTTAAATACGCCGCAATTTAATCAGCAATAGCAGATTACAGTTTATCTAGCTGTATCATCCTCCTGATCACACCCATGCCATTTGTAAGGCTGCATTTCCTCCTGTCTTCCCCTTTCTCTCCAGCTCGCATACACTCAGCACATTAGTGGCTTTACAGTAAGCTAATGAGAAAGCAGGCGCCACAGAAGCTCCCACCCACTCTTACATGAGGCTTACAGGTCATTGGAGAGTCTGTTTGGTGTGTGAGGCTTCTCGTGGACAAGTGCCCACAAAATCATAAGGATCTGCTGTCACAGTCTTCAAGATGACCTTTGAAATGAATGAATGAAAATGACACTGCGTTCCTTCTCTCACCATTGGTGTAATTTTTTTATGTTGCAGGTGATGCTCTTATTCCCTAAAGCACTGTCCCTGTTGTAAGGCTTTTAAGTTGACATTAATCTCACCCTCTCTGCTCAAGCAGCAAATTAATGGAGATTAAACCAATGGCTGATATCTAATTAGTGTGGCCAGCCACTTTCATGGTGCCTGGTACAAGCCTTGACTGAAGAGCTTGATTGAAACGTGTCTGCGTCCATCTGGTTTCTTTTGTTATTTTTACTGTCAGGACTTCATCTTGAAACTGCAAAAATAAGTTTCAAAAAGAAATGTGGGTTAAGTGGTGAAAGTGCATCACATTGCTGACATGAATAAACATCCAGGGTCCAAATTGCACAGTGGCTTTCGGGGAGCCCTATTTTACTTTGCAATTCACAAACATGCGCATATAACTAACCCCTAATTTCCACCGGATGCGTAATGGTGCCGACGTTTTTCTGGACCCTATACTAAGGAAAACACTCCAGTCTTACCACAGCGTGTGATAAATCCTGTCAGAAACATTTTCTTTGTTTCACAGACACAAAACCAAACTGTCTGAGCCCCGGTGATTTTCGTTTCTGCATCCCAATTTTGGAATAATGCGCACAGAAAAGTACATTAAAATACCAGCAAAGTCTCTGACTACATCTACCTGAAGCCCCAAAATTACTCACAGGCTGCGGGAGACCGTGATTGGTGACCTGCTGCTGGGGAAAAAAAAAGTTTGACGTCGAAATATGGCAATGGCACTCAAAGAGTTAATATGGACAAGTTCTTCCTGAAAGTCTCAGAGCAGTCTTTCAGGGGAGCTTGAAGCCCTCTCTGGGGAGATGAGCTCTCTCTAGTGAACCAATACAGAGATTCTAAGTTTACAACTTGGCAATGCTTTTAATATCAAAGTGACAGTTTGCTACAGATTGTCTGGAACAAACAGCTTTTTAGGTGTAGAAAAATAATGAGTACACAAGTTGTCCAGAGGGAAAGCTGGATCAGTTTGCACTTAAATACCTTTTTTGCTGTGTTGCTTAAGTTACAGTTCGGCTTCATAACATTTTCAGTGTTCAGTAGTATGTGAGTTTCCCTCAACACATGATATGCTGTTCCAGTTCAAGGCACAACACAAGTGTTCCAACCCGTTTGTGGTGTAACGACACTCTCCTGTGACCAGAGGTGTTTTGCTTTCTGAGATAACAGAAATCAGGCTGCTGGCTTTGAGCCATTTTAATATTCTCTTGTATTTAAAAAATTGGCTGTGGCTGTAAGGTGAACAGGTCTGCCAAAACTGGATGATTTGCACATCTCTTCTCACGTCATCATTTTTGCGTTTGTGTTTCTTGCCCATGCCACTGTTGGCGGCAGCACCCGGACCTCCAGGTGGCTTTGTGTTGCTGTTACTCCAGCGGCTTGAACCCTGGTGTCACCACGTTTACAGACACAGTCACCAACCAGCAGTCATGTAGAGCTGACAGATCGGGTAGCCTCAGTGCTGGTAGCTTCCACCTTCCCACGGTCAGGAAACGCTTAGTTTTATCAACTCTTACATGCATTATGATAATCTGTGACTCACATGTTCAAGTGGTTTTTGTTCAGGCTTTGTGGTATTTGATAAGCTGTCTCATGTCTGGAGCCATTCACACATCAAAGCAAAGGATGAAAAAAATGTAAATACCATTACCCACACCACAGTATTATTGTGTTCCTCTTCACCTAGGCTGTCATGTCAGTTGTGTAAAGACGGAGCCTATAATTACTTATAATTTCTGTGTGTATGTCAACCAGGTGTGTGTGTGTGTGTTTTGTTTTTCCATATTCCCCAGCAATGAAACAGATAACGCTTCATGTCGTGGGCCTACTTTCTGAATTGCAGCCGTATTTTTTTATTTGAGTCTTTTCTCTCTTATTCTTATCTCCCTCTTGTGCCGTTGGTTATGCGTAGCGGTGCAGGCAGGGAGCCAAGAGAGATGACGGTCCCTGCGGGCATGAGCAGTGTAAACTGGCTTAAAGGGCCAGTTTACTCCGTCTGAACAGCTTGTCGGATGGTTGGACCGCTTTGGAAAAACTCCCACCCACTCACACACCTCTCCGATGTTGGGTTCGCGGCCAACCGTTTCTGTAACTTTCCAAAACCTACGGTGTGACATTGACGCCCGGTCAGGGGCCTGATTGGACAGCGGTGCAGTGGAGGTTAGAAAGTATGCTAAACATCTCTCTCAGCTCGCACCACAGATTTCTTCCTGGAGAGATTGTCTGAACATCTGCACTGATATCTCACAGCTGGCATTTAACCCCAATTCATAAGTGTTGCTTCTCTGAGCAACTATGCACAGCCTTGCTAGACGTCGTGGTCGGGCAGCCCATCGTACGACCTTACTTCTTTTCTGGCATAACCTTTCCCTCGGGGGAAAGGAGGGCGTGAATTGTGTGAAAGGAAGAAAGCCAGACGTTCGGTTTCCCTTAAACCATGTGACCGTGTGTGAGAGAGAATGTCTGTCACAGACGACTGCCTGAGCAGGTTACTAACTACAGGGCTTCCCTCCCCTCTGTGGCTATAGCACATTGCCTTTCATTTTTTTCCTCTAATATAACCATGTCTCATTGCATGTTTCAGAAACCCTAAAGTTACCTTCTGTTCTGGTTTCTGTTCAAATAAAGCCCAAGGCATTAATAATACCCAGAGTGTGGAACCAAATTTTCATTACCTTGAGCATAAAAAAAGCTGAATACAACAATTAACGCTGACTGAAGTTTGTAGCTTTTCCTTGGCTTGCAGTTGTCTAATCTGTCTCTCCCTTCTCTGAAGTAGTCCAGAAATCCATTTCAGATTTTCCCTTTAACTCTTGCAAAATGGTGAAGGTACACAGTGTACTCTCAGGGTTGGGGCATTTTGGGTGGGGTGGTGGTGGTGGGATCCTTGAAATCAAACTGCAGAGGTTATCAGGGCTTGAGGAAAACCCCTTTGAATCTGTATCAGCTAAATGTTTTGCATAAAAACACAAATGTAGAATGAAGTAATCTCAGCAGAGTGTGTGCTAAACACTACACATGGTCTCTTCATGCGGTTCACTCAACAGCATTTAGACTTAAAGCTGAAGTCAGTAGCTTTGAGAGCATGTGATGATGCATGTCTTCCCGGTACTTTTAACAGCAGCTGAGCAGTCTCTCGAAGCAGCTGTCAGTCACTGCTTGCAAAACATGTAAACGTTCACATCTGATCAGCACTATGTAGTTTGATCAGAGTTTGCACATTTCTTGGCTTAGGCTGGTTGTTTTCAGTGTGGTGGAAACTTGCAAATGCCATTAACAGCACAAGGAGGAGGCAGAGGAATGTTTTTGTTCGCAAGTGATCTGTCTCCTGCCACACTGTCAGGATATTGTGAGCAAATACGATCAAAAGTGTTTTTAATAGAATTTCCCGACAGCTGCTTTAACATGAATACATAAAATATGACTGGTATCTCCCCTGATGAGCAACTCTTATCTGGTGTGAAATTGGTTTTCAGTCTTTTGTTTTCTCCTTAACGCACCTCCCTCCAGAATCCCACGGGTTCAGCCGTCACTGGACGACCGAATCTTCCCCACACAGCCTGGAGTTGCTGCAGTCTACAGCGTGAGTCATAAACACATCCACCTTTACGCTGCAGTGCATGTGCAGAAAATACACACTACACATACGGAATACACATGTAAGATTCGTAAAATAAGTACTGTTTGTAATTTTCATACACTGTGTACCATGACTGTACCAAAAATAGACACACTGTTGCCAGATTATTAGGCACACCTGGCTGAAGCTACTGTAGTCTTATGCAACACTACCTTCATGAAGGTTGCAGTGTTTAAAACTGTTCAATAAGAGGTGTGTATTAACTTTCTCGTTATTTTTGGAGCCATTGAACTGCATTGCATCTCACAGAGAGGCGTTTCTAATATGCAGTCCGCCCTTGTTGATATCCAACAGGGTGGATAAAATATTCGAAACTCCTCTCACTGAACGTCGTAACCATTCTAATGCTCTGATGTAGGCTTCATGCCACCCCAAAAACATCAACATAAGAGGTGATTCTTTTTGCTGTTTTTTGACCTGACCACAGAGTGCCACAGACATTGCTGTTTTTTTGAGGCAGAGCGCCCAACTGAAGTTCAGTGCAGGAGAAACGCACCAGTTTCCTCCTAAGAACATTGTAACCTTTATGAAGGTAGGATTTATTGCATTCGTTTTCAAATGTAAACCCCTTCAAGTGTACCTGATAAACTGGCAACTGAATGTGTGTTGTGTTTAAATACAGAGTGTCACAGTGGTTTGGTATTTTGCAAGATGACAGTGCCTGCTATACTACTCACCTCTCCTTATTTTTTTTTGTTAGTGTTACAGATTTATCTGAAAATGCTATATGTAAAGATCCCAAATGACAATTTTTTTGAGCAGACTTAAGTGCTTTATAAATACTGTGAAACAATTAAAACGCTCAGTCAGTGGACAAACTCACACAGCCTATAATTCAAAAACTGAGCATCGAAATTTTTCGTATCACCAAGCTTCAATATTTCAGTTTTTAATGTCTTAAACATTCTAAATATATTGCAGTTTATTTCCTACTGCACTGTATGTGAATTACATGAGCTGACAGGAGGTAAACATGGACCCAAGCTGTTGCCTAGCAGTAAAACTCCATTGCAGTTATGCTGAAATGCCCTAAAACAGACAGAAAGTGAATACAAGCATATTCAGGCAGACAGAATGAGGAAAATAAAGGATTTTTTTATCCTTTAACGGGTAAATAAAAGTCTGCAAGAGGTTGAATAGCTTTTGCAGGCACTGTAAACATGTAATATTGTTTTTTCTTATTACAGTAAGGCATGCTTGTGAACATAATGCTGTGATCTGACTGCTGTGGAACTTTGTCACCTCAGGGGACCGTTGCCATTCAGTCTCCTTCAGGAGTTCATTAATATTTCCTCTGTCTGATCTTTGTCATAATAATATTCACATTATTCACTGAGGGGCTTCAGGAAGATGGTTAGATTTGGTCATAGATATGAAGTCCCAAATTTAACTTAAGATAATCTATGCTGTCCTTGGCTGAATGCTGGAGGGGGAATGTTTATTGTCTCCTCAGAGACAAGCCACACCCACTGCATCGCCTGATAAAACAAACCCAGAATGGCATCCTCCTATCCTCTGAGGACATGACAGTCACCATCTGCAAGTGGGCATTGTGCTGTACTTCTGTCCATGTTGAGCACTGCTGCTCTCAGGCCTTTTGCTGCACCATTCTGGGCTTCTCCTCCAATCAGCCAACTGTGCATTTATCTGCAAGGCAGCGATTTGTTCGAGGGCTTTGTAAGATACTGATAGGTGGCAATTGTGCTACAGAAATTACAAGAGAGGAATAGTGATTTTCATTTTTACTTCAAATTGTATTGCCTTTTCTCACACAAAATGAACTGAAATGACATTAAATACAATTACTGCACTCGCTGAGACTTCCTCAGTGTTTTAATATTAACATTGTAGCAGTCATTTGTGGGGAAATGTCGCCTCAAGCGTGTTTGTGAACCCTGGGTTGCTTTTTATTTTTAACAATCAGGCTTTGAAGAGCATAGTAGCGTACCGTAGAATTGCCACTTTGGTTATTTGACATCACATCGAAGTTTTCAGTGATGATGTACAGAAGGTAGCTACCTACACGTTGCCCGAGCAAAGCCAGTGGATGCTTGAAGACCTTATTTATCCACTGTATGACAACAGAGCTGGAAAGATGCCGGTTTTATGTGATTTTGTAACCCTGAAAGTTTGTTTTAAGGTGCTGGACTGCAACAATGATGACACTGGTGGAAATAAACCGTGCCCATGGCATGAAACAGTTCTCTCTGCAGTGGATGTGGGCCTTGTGCACTCGTTTTCCCTTCCCTTCATGCACAGCTCCTATAAGGCCACTGTCCTCCCCTCCCCCACCACATCACTCTGTATGTCCTCAGAATCAGTCACTCGCCTGAAGCAGAGCAGGCTCCTCCCCTGGCAACAGTGGCTAGATTAGTTGCTTTATCCCAGGTCATCTGAGGGAAGTGGGCCACACATAGAGGATGGAAAGATGCAGAAGGGATTGGTGCTACAGTAGCTGCACAGAATATTGCCTGTAGTGCATGTAGATTTTTAATACAATGAAGGGCAGTCCCAAAAATTTGAAGCTTTGACCATTGGCACGGAATTTGAATTTAAAAAAAAATAAAATTCGAAGCTTCGGCCTTTTTTCAATATGGTTTCAGTTTCACTCACTGCCTACAGAGAGCAAACATGTCCAAGAAGAGATCAGGTTTTTTGAAACGGATAAAGGTATCTGTAGAAAAGGCCACAAAGTTAGATGTTAATGTGTTATATGTGATTTGATGGTGTGGTGTTCATAGTGTTCAGGGTTACATCTAGCTGTTGTGTACATTATGCGTCGCTACGCCCACTAGTTCAGAAGGGGTTACATTCATTTGCGTGATTGAAAAATGTAAGTAGTTACTTTTACGGCCATAGGTCGATAGTAGTGTCTGTGTTGTTGTACCGGGGAAGCTCGATTAGCGCCGGGTTACGACCGGCTAATTGGCTAGCATGGCTCGTGCTGGCTGCTTCGTCACCGTCAGTCTCGTGCAAGTTCCAACGGCAATCCAGCCACGATCGGGGAAGTCAACGCCCGTTAAAATGTGCCACGTTATTGTTACTGTGTGTGTTGATTGTATGTGGGGTTAAGATCAGGGATTTAATATGTGAGTTGCCCAGCTTTCCAGGCTGTCTCCATATCAGCTGCTGCGACTTTCTTCCTGCGGTATCCTGTCTCACTCCCTGGTGTGGCAGGCTTGCTGCAGCAACAAGCAGCACCTGCAGTTGTGCCAATAGCTGCAGCAGCCAAGGCCCATCCTGGCTGCTACACCGCAGGGTAAGAGCCGAGTCATATCTCTGCTTCACCTGATACCGCCCATGTGGATGAGGTTTGTTTTCGGCTGTGGCAATTGTATCATGTGCGCTGTGGTGTATCACAGATGAGTAGGATTGTTGATATGGTTACTTGACCCAGTTTTGCCTTATGGGGCCTAGACATTCTTGCACAGCATAGTTGGGCATAAGCAGGCTACAGAAGAGACCAGAGCACCGGTCATCACCTCTGCACACATACATCGGCTAATCCTGGAGCTTTAGCTTTTTTTTGCATTCCTCAGCAGGAGGGAGGACTAATGAACAGTGGAATTCTGTCTCTGCTGTTCCTCCTCATCATTTAGTGTGTGTGTGTGTGTGTGTGTGTGTGTGTGCGCGTGTGTGTGTGTGTGTGTGCGCGTGCGTGCGCTTCAGTTTAACAAAGTGTTTCTAACCTCACTGTTATGTGATGCAGGTTCCCAGGCATGCTGGCCCTCCTTACACTGCTCACGACATCACAAAGGGACATCCTAACTTGGCGGGCACCCCACCTGGTCATGCCCACTCCCCAGCGCTCTCTCAGGTATCACTACCCACAGCTTCCCCATATCGTTACCCTAAGGGCTGGGAGGCAGGCGGAGGGGTGAGTTTATTGCTGTCTGCCGTCAACCTCTCTGCGTATCCATGTTTGATCTGTCAAATTATCTGTTTGCTTTTCATGACTTAACATGAGGTGTTAGGGCTGGGTGACAATTCAGTGCTAGAATATGGGATGAGTATGGTTCATCAATGATTTTTTTTTTTTTTAACCAAATTTTGTTACTTGTACATCATACTATCATATTTTATGATGTTGAGATAATTCTGTTTGCAGTATATTGCCAACATCTAGCCTGTATTGTTTGTCCCGTCTTCCGTCAGCTTTTTCATGTATTTCTTTCCTTATTTGTCCCATTTTTTTACACCACTTTCATAGCACAGCATTGTGCATGACTGCATCCTTTTAATGAATTTCAGATGAACTTATCACTAAAATAAAGTCAAATTCCAGCAGAGCAATCCGGATGCCCTGGGTCGGTATGAAAAATACATGCCTCACGAAACAACCGACAGTCATGACAAATATTTTACCATGAGGATGTGATAATAGCTCATTCGCACAAACCAAATTCAGAAAGTCTGTTTTACATATTCCAGCTAGATCTGTGAGCCTGCAGTCCTCTGAGAAGCTACAACACTATCAGTTTAACATTTTGAAAAAGCTGGCAGTCATGTTTTGACCTTGGTTCTTTGGGTAAAAGCTCTGCAAAAAGGCAAAGTGGGAAATAATTAATCAGTGTTGGGACTGCGTTAAGGGATGTGGGTGTAAGCTCTGGTGAACACTACCAGGGTTAAGAGCAGAAACACAGTGATTAGCTTGATTCTAGGTCACAGTATTTCATTAATTTAGATTAGGGATGGTTGAAGTCAGGTAAGGGTTCATTGTATGTTTGCCGCTTGTAACTGTAGAGAGATCCATACACACATGATGGTGATAGAAGGAAATGAGAACAGCAATAGATTATGATGATGGGAAGAAAGATTCACTCACTCATGAGTTCCTCGTTCTTCTTTGGTTAAGTTTGCATTGCATCCTCTGGTTATTTGGAGAAAAACAAATAAATACAGTCAAACTGGGAAGTCTGTGTAACAGGTTTATAACAGGTTTATCATTCACTCGCTGTCAGACGGCAACACAGCTGCTGTGACAACGTCATCTCGGACCTCCTGCTCACATGCATGTTGACTCTGTGACTCAGCTTTTGGAAGTGTTTGAGTGTGTTTGCGAGAATCCAGTTGTTCCACTTCACCATTATGGCCTAATGGCCCACTGCCTCACCCTGAAGCAGCCGTAGTCTCACCAGCCTTCTGTAGATCATCTCGTCAGCCAGCACAAACTTAAATTATGACCACTCACTGTTCCAGCACACACGTCTGCTTAAACCCAAAAAGCTTAAAGCCTAGCTCTGCTGCACCCTGCATGAGAAATAAAGCAACACAGGATTTTCAGTCCTGGAGTGTACCAATTATCTTTGCACAGCACTTTTTATCCTCCCAACAACATCCAAAGCTGGTGAATTGTTAAGGTTACAGCTGGTCTGTGAAATGTCTTCATGACTAGAATAGTTCTGGTCTGTGTTTTAATGAAGCCTGTCCTTCTCTTGTCTGTCTTTGCTTTGTGTCTTTTGACAGTCTCCGTACAACCCTGGACAGAATGCTGGTTCCGCCCCTCTAGTGTATTCTCCCCAGACACAGCCAATCAATGCACAGCCACAAAGTCGCCCGGTAAGTGTCCCTCTGGTGTTTTCAGTACACCAAACACTTTTGCACTTTATTTTTTCTTTTTAAATGGTGTCTCTGTGCTTGTCTCCTTAAAAACCCCTTATGGGCTTGTTGTATCACATGAGTCTACACTGCTCTCATGTTTTTCCCTTTATGACGCCAGCACTCAGAGGGTTCAACGTGCAACATGAAAAGTTTTTCATTGTTTTCTCAATCAATTAATTAGTTGGTGTATAAAATCTCAGCAAATGGTGAAATGTCCCCAGTCTTTTGTCCACAAATCAAAGGCTGTCAAAGAGGATTCAAGACATTTAAGAAGCTGTGGAAAATAATGATTCATCAAAATAATTGGCAACAAGTGTCTGTTATCTCATGTAAATGATCTGTTTATTATTTTTACTGTTTTACTGATTTCGGCTCTGTTATAATTGTAGTTTAGTGAAGCCTAAGGAAAGCCAAAATCTGTTAACACCTTCCACCACAGCGAGTCTAGTAAGACATTTCCAAATATTCTATTTTCACACACACACACACACACACACACCTAGTACATTATTTATTAATCTTGCCTGGCTGCCCAGCCCCCCTTCAGCAGAGCCGGCTTGGTCAGTGTGTATAATAGGGCTGGGTATTGAGTTACATTTTCCAGATCGATTCAGTTCGATATTTCAAGGTCTCGATTCGATTCACGATTCAATCGAGTCAGGGATAGTTCAGTTAAAGTAAATGCTCCGTTATCTTCTGTGCACGTTGAGAGTTTGCCGATAACTTAGGTGCCAATACCTGCTCCAGGCTGGTTTGTTTGAGCTGTGCCGAGTCTGCCGACTGTGTTTCCAGGTGATGCTTGCGAAGATTCGTCTTGTTGCCGCTGTAATTTATCTTCCTGTTGCATATTTTGCATACTGCTTGTTTTTTTGTCCAACTCGTCATTTTCTTCCAACTTCATAAATGCGAAATGCATCCTAACATCAGCTTTTAAACTTGTCGGTGGTGCCTGGAGAGGTGGACTCGCTTCCGCCATGTTTGTTTGAATGTTGGCAGTAACATCTCACGAGATCTTGCTCATTGGAAAGCGGTGGAAAGCAGCACTAAACGCTAATCACGCGAGACTTCTTCTTCTTTGGTTTCGGCAGACTAGACGTACAGTACGTATGGTGATTGATGCCCTCACGCGAGACTGGCAGGCGGGTTTATACTTCAGGCTGCTTCTCCGCACGTTCAATGAAGAAAAAAATATGCAAGTTCAAAGATCGATCTTTGGATTTTATGAATCAATTATCAACCATTTAAATGGAGATTGATTAAAATCTATTGAATCAATTTTTTTAACCCAGCCTAGTGAATAAACACACATACGTGGACAGAAATCTTGTTTTGAACTATGTGGTTACAGTGGTAAGGTTTACTACACAAAGATATGGTTATTATTTTCACCTTAGGATGCTTCACAACATAAAATCTGTATTCCTTTCTGTGACCGTTTGGCATTATGTGGTATTTTAAGCAAGCTATTATTTGCACATCCACACCTTGGCTTGGGTCTGGGGGCTGCATCATGTGCCTTTTTAAAGCTTTGTTGATCTGTGGTTTTGTACTGTATTTTCAAGCAACTGCCCTCATCGCTCATCTTATCACCATGTCTCTCTTATGCTCTTTCTTCTCCCTGCTTTGCCATCACTGCTTCAATCTCCTTGCTGGACCTCTCCTCCCTCCCCCCACCAGTTTGCTACGGGCCCGCGACCAACCCACCATCAGGTAATTCACCCCTGCTGAACACCCCTCCTGCTCCCTCTCTTGCACCATCATCATCAAAGCAGTTTTTGCTGGTACCTGCTGGCAAAGGGCTGTTTGTGGGACTTCTTCCGGTCCTTGAAAAGAGCTCAGATTTGAAAGCCTTCATGTTCCGTGGATACAGTTAAAGAGGTTTTACTTATCATGTTTTTTTTTCTGAGGGTGCTGCTTTTAATCAAAATGTCAAGCCAGGTGCACAGAATAGTTTTCACAGAACAGTTTTCTGACAGGTGTGTTCTTGCACTATTTACGTTTTTTTATGGTGAGATTAATCCAAGTTCATTCCAAGAGTTGAATTAGTATTTAATGTGCTTTATCAGATGTAGAGATTCTTGTGGGTGTCCTTGGGTTCTGAGCGGAATAAGTGACCCTTTTTTTAACACAGGATGTTAATGGTTGTGTTTCTCCCATCCTCAAGTTTCTAGTTTTATTCTCTGGCATTAAACATGATGGAATCATGATTTTTATGACATATTGAGACAAAATAACTAACTAGTCAGTCAGATTATTAGTTAGATCTGAAGAGAAGCTGTTTCATAGGATGGAATTATTCTCTAGCCAGGATGCTTTCTTTCACCACCACGAGCACCCTGTCGATAACGCTAATGTGCTAATAGTGCTGGACATACTGCAGCACACTTCGTGCAGCATTAATATTGTATGTAGCTCCATTAATGTGATGTGTCTTTAAACAGGATATCAGCAGTGAATATCCATTCTCGCTCTCCTGAGCGGACGACACCAACTCATCATTTTCTTAGTGGAAAGTTAATCAGTAATTTTAATTTGTAGTTTTTGAAGGAGTTAAGTCATCCAAGTGTAGTAGAGACATTTGCTATTAAATAAGTAGTGTTCAGTGATGTTTACCTGTAATTCTTGTAGCTATTCAGTCATTGGAATTTTGGATGTGAAATGTGCAGCGCTCAGGTCTTATAGGGGAACCCTGCTGGTCTGTGTCACTTTGGCAAATGTTCATGATGTCCTTTTTGGGAAGTAGTGAGCTTATGACTGGATAAAAAAGATTTGTATTAAACTGAATGCGTTTTTGTTTTGCTGTTGCTTGTCTGTGTTCATGGCTGACACTTGTGTAAATTACACCCTGTTTTTGTTAGGCAGCAGACTCTGTGAACAAATGTCATTCGATTATGAAGGGCATTTCAATGCATCCATGTCTGGCAGTGCAGTATTTGAGGTGCTGGTTGTGTATTACCTTGTCTCCGATGGCTGGGTGCTGACGTTGAGTCAGTGTGATCTGTTATCTTTTGTGTTCATAATGATTCAAGCAGCTGCAAGCTTTTAAGCTTGATGTGTGATTCACATCTCAAGATGCACCTCCTGCAAATTGTTGACCAACATCCTCGCCTTCTGGTGCTTCTGTGTGGACAAATATTTAACAAATTATTTATAGTATACCATTAAAGTGTGTGGGGTGTGTTTACTTACACACACACACATTGCATGCTCTGGCTGTCACAAACTGGAGCTGGGACCTCTTGTACCACCACGGAAGTGGAGTCGGAAAGCAGATGAATCTGAACAGTAGCCTTTTATACCAATGGTGAAAACAGCTATTGTCCCCATGAAACACACTCAATGCACAGTAAAGGCTACATAGAGATCAAATTAAATCATTTGGCTGAGACATAAAGTAAGTCCTTCTTCAACCAAGGAGCATCATTATTATTTTACTTCCCCACTTATCAGTTAAACGTGATATTTTTGGATTTCAAACACAGCTTGTGTTTGTGTTTGAACCAAAAGGTCAAAGAAAGTAGAAAATGCTCTGTAACAAACAATTGTTGTTGGAGCTTCTAGAGTCTCCACTCATGGAAAATGAGAATGCATTAGAGCTCAGTTTGTGTTAGTAAATTCTCTGTCCACATCTCCCAGGGATGGTAAAGGCTTACCTGAGCTATCTGGACTAGCAGTCTACCAGGGTGGTGAAGTGACTCCCATCAGCTCTATTAGATACAAGGGTGCATGCAACCCTCCCTGGTGAAGCCCTCAACACAACCTCTGTGGCTAAGTCATTGTAGCGGGTGACAGCCAAGTCCGTTGGGGCTGGAAAAGGCCAAACTGGCAGAGCAGACTGTGGTAGGCTTTCAACCAGACTCACTATGTGGCAATCTGAGAAAGCACGTACCCCTTGGTTAGAAGTAAAGTGAGACAGGAGGCACATGTTATGTGTGTGTTGCGCCCCCCCTCCCCCCCCCCCCCTTATTTTTGATTAATCAGTGGGAATAATTGGCTGGTTTCCTGCTTGATGTCAGTTGCTGAATGGTTGTTTTTATATTGAGTCTCACCAGTACAGTCTCCCATTGGCTCTTTTTTCTCTTTTCCTGCTTTCAATACTCAAGGGAGGATTCAGGCCCATCCAGGTAACATTAACCTCTGTTTCTCTGCAGAACTGCATGGCATGATGATGATCATACCTCCTGATTTTAACCCTATGTACCCCCTCATCTTCACTACAGTGTATGCTCAGTAAGAAGGTCCTTTAGTTTTTTGTCCTTTAGAGGAACATTACTGCTCTTTTCTCTTCATCATTTTATAGTTTTCGCTCCATTCATTACTCATCTTCAGTTAGCTTACACAATTTAATGAGCAGCATTTGGAATGAAAGACACTTTACCTCTCCATAAGATAAATGTGTTCCCTCTTTTATATCTGTGTAATAAGAAAGTGTTTTACCTGTTCATGTACGTTAATACTGTTTTGTAGATGCTCATCTGATGTACACATGGTATCAGTGTTGCTGGAGAGCACACACTTTGTCAGTGATTGCTTTTAGCCTGAATCACAAAGCACTTTTTTTTGTTGACAGTGTTGAAAAGTTGTTTTGTCTGTCGCCTCATATTTCTTGCTTTGCCAGCTTTTGTGCTGAGACTGTCTTTTGGTAGCTGGTAATGAACAGTTTCCTGGTCGTTTCCCAGATTTCCACAGGGCTGTTTAAATACAGCCATTGAGCCTGATTTATTATGTTAAAGGTGATTTCCCTCCTGGGTATTTTTAGACGGGTTTACAGCATTGTTTATTCTGCTCTCCTTCACTGGAGCACAGTATGACCGTGGTCGGGTATTCCCAACTTGAGTCCCAGTTGTTTGGGAGTCAGTCCCAGCTGTTGGTAGTGGTCTTTCTTCAGGCCAGTCCACAAACACAAAGCCTGCTCAATATAGAACAGTGTGCTGTGTGGAAGTCATTGCAGATGCAGTCACTATAAGTATATTTTTGTTTTCCATGCTGTGTGATGCACTAGAAATGCCTAATGATGAGAGCCATACTGTGTATCACACATTGACTACAAAACCAGCCAAGCTGCTCAGGTGCAAAAAGAAGCCATTCAGCTGTCCAACAGTTTTTGTTTTCTACAGCTGTTGAGGTCATTGCAGCTTGTTTATTGTTTAGATGGAGTGGCCAAAATGAAAGAAAAAAATAGTAATCAAGAAATAGGAGGGTAGAAAACAAGAAGTAGTGAAATCTACAATTCTCCTTCAAGGTTTCAGCAGGAAACTGTAATCAGACCAATCTCTGCCAGAAGGTCTGGTCTGCTTTAAAAGAGCTCCAAATTCCTTTGTTGCTTATCCAGCCTGAGGATAAAAGACTTTTAAAAACCCAGTGACCCCAACCTCCAGAAAAAAAACACTACTTCAAACATCCAGTGTGTGTATTGCTGTGGGATTTCTCTGTGACAAAACCCTAAAATTTAGTTGATCTGCTTCCAGGCCTGTTCGTAGTAAATGACGTCAGGTTTCATTCAGTGAGGGGAATGTTTGAAGCCAGCTGGTCATACACCTAACTGTACTGCAGTCAACATGGCTCCATCACATTCAGGAAGAAAACATAGCATGAAAAAAAAACTACTGAGTGAATAATATTTAGACATTGTTCGCTTATCTAGATTAATTGATCCTGCCCATTATTTTTGCTGAAATACTGTTGTTTACTGTTTGTTGATCTTAACATATTTTCTTATTTGCTCTATTTGACACATACTTATGTCACTGTTTATTGTTTTTTGTATGGGCCATCAGTATAATGTTCCACTATGCACTTTGCTCCTGTACCACTGTAAATTTCCCGTTTGTGGGACGAATAAAGGTTTTTCTTATCTTATGTAGAATTAGACATAATTACAAAACAAAAAGGGATATCTTTTGTTTGCCTCTTTCAATACAGGTATGTCCTGTTTTTTTCCAGTCTTTTGTTGCTCAACTATAAGTTGCCAAGGAGTTTAAAAAAAACAAACAAAATCTGGTCAAGATACCTCAAAGGTCCCTTAGCAACAGCAACACAGCAGTCAGACTTTGTTGTGTGTCTGCGTCTCTTCCACCTTCATTAGAACACTAATAATAATATATCGTAATAACTTTCATGATGAATACAGAGCGTATTGTGAATGTTATGTATATATATATCACTCTGGTGCACTGTTATGGTTATGTGCCATGGCTTCCGTTGACTAAATTGTCCCTCAATAAGATTTGATGACACTTTCAGCTTCTGTTTTGCCCCAAAGTGTCTAACAACAGAGTGGTGCGCATCTGATTCATAATATTCCTCGCCTGTTTCAATATAAATTCCAAACTCCAGAGATTTTTTTTGAAACAAAATTCATGTTTGGATTGATTTTATAGATGTGTTAAATGATTATATAAGCGTGCCTGAATGATTTGTTCCTTGGTCTGAATGAGAGTTCAGAGAAAGTCGTGGTGCTCAGCCTTTTTTTTCCCCTTTTTTTGTTTTTCCCAAAGTTGCTGATAAAAACCAGGACTGTTTCAGTGTGAGAAATGTGCAGGCCAAATGGTGAAGACATCTGAAAAGCTGGACTTGTTTCTATTTTAGATAGAGCATGGCAGCATGTGGAAATGAGACTGCTGCCTCTGGGATAGCATTTAATGCCTTTTGTTTCTCTGTTTCTGTCTCTCACATGTTACCTTCAGTTTTTCCAGAGGACTCAGATGCAGACTGCGAGGCCCACCATGCCTACAAACACACCCTCCATACGGCCAGGCTCTCAGACTCCCACAGCAGCTGTCTACCCCACTAACCAACCAATCATGATGACCATGACACCCATGCCTTTCCCTTCCCCGCAGGCTGCACAGTACTACATCCCACAGGTGATGCACAAAACTGAGTCTTAAAATGACATTTGGTCTATACTTTTTTTTGATTTATTCTAATGAACACAGGATATAAACATTAGAATTACACTTTGTAAAAATAAGTGACATAAGTGGGTGGAGCTAACCACTGAACACTGAAGAAGACATTTTAGGCAACCAAAATGAGTTAACTTGTATGTGAAAGGTTTAATGTTCTAAGCTGAAAACACAGATAACTCTCAGACCAGACAACACCATGGTAACCACCTGTCAATCACAAGGTAGCACTGTCCTACAGCATCCCCTGCTTTCTGTTCTGTTTGATTCTAAATGGGACCATAATTTACGAAATGAACATCATGCTGTGTTGAAGAAGACTTGAAACTAGAGATTAAGACCGTGAACTCATGTTTACAGTGTTTACGGAATAAATAAATCAAGAGAGAAGTATGATCATTTTCTCACTGACTTCTATACAATCAGAGGAGTCATCCTCTGCTGGCTGCTAGAGAGGAACACAGGTTTAAGGTGCTTCACTTTTCAGACCCAGAGGTTGCCCTCTGGTCCAGGTGTAGTCATGTCTACACATCAGACTTAAAAAGGATAAAATATTTCTATATAATTCATCATATCAAACATAGATTCCAAAGATAACCAATACCCCTTATATCAAGCAGGGATTATGCAAAAATGTTTTTGTTTTTGTGCTGTTAACTACAGAGAAAATACTCCGTGGTTGCAGCCATAGCTGAGTTGGAATTCACTGATTACTGAACAGTTCATAACACTGGTTGCACCAGAAATTTGAAAGAGGGTTTATCAAAAATTTCGCAGATGATTTAAGTCCCTCATAAAATCTCAGTGTTTAAAAAAGAAAAAAAAAAAGCTTATAGTATCTGATGATGCGTTGAGCTTTTCTTTGTCTGTCCTCTTAACTTGCAGTATCGCCACAGTACGCCCTATGTGGGTCCTCCTCAGCAGTATTCTGTCCAGCCTCCAGGGTCTGGCACCTTCTATCCTGGTCCAGGGCCAGGAGAGTACCCTGCCCCATATCGTGAGTCATTACTCCAACAAAGACATGCATTAACTACTATTGTCACATGTCACATTTAATACCTGAATTTGCCATAAATACACACAAACCTCCAGTCTGTCCCAAAGCGAGTGGATGTGTATCTGTTCTACTAATTCCTGTTTTCTTCTCTTTCTGTTTTCCCCTTCTCCTTAACTCATTCAGATCCCCTCAGGTACCACCCGCCTGTCTCACCCTCGGTTCCTGCTCCCGTCCCCACAGCTGGTCCATCCTTTTTCCCAGGACAGACTGTGTATTCCCCCTCACCCCCCATCATAGTGCCTACACCACAGCAACCTCCACCAGCCAAGCGTGAGAAGAAAACAGTGAGTATTTTCTCCTTCTCATCTTCAAGGGATGGTTGAGATGTTTTGAAGTTGGGCTGCATGAGCTACTTATGCACAGTCTGCTGCTGTTGCCTCCGTCCACAGCAGTAAACTCCTTTACTTCCATGCTGGTACTTCTGTCTGCTTTTAAAGGTGTGCCAACCATCAACTACTGTAGATAAGACACTGAACATGGAGTTTCTCATGCAACCGTCCATTTAAAGCCCATTTAGAAGCTGTTCTGGAGCTACCAACTCATTGCATAATGATTTCAGTTGTCGCAGAAATGTAGAAGTGTTGAAATTTCCTTTGTTTTGTTTGTGAGCACTTCCATCCATACTGGCTTGAAAGTTGAGCTTCATTGTTCAGTTTTCACCTTGCTCTTTGTGTCTCAGTGCAACAAATCCAAATTATATCCAAAATAGTGGTTCAAAAGAAAGTATTGTGTCTTTTTTTTATACTTCATAATTTCTAAGTCATATCCATCATCTAAATAATGTATTTAATTTAATTTTAACTTTCTTTTTTTTTTACTACATACTGTAAATATTTATTTTTATTATTACATTTAATTATTGTTATTACTTATTATTCTTTTAATCATTGTTGTTTTATTGTTTTTCCCCAACTATAATTAGTTGTAGGCTGCTGTAGCAAAAAAAAAAATCTCAATAGTGTATAATGCTGCAGATTGTAAGTGGCGTGACATATGACTGAGGCAAGGTTGCTCAAAGACTCGGGCGCTTTAGTGAGGTCTTTTTTTTTTATTGTGCCATTGTCCTCCCAGATCCGTATCCGTGACCCCAATCAGGGTGGCAGGGATATCACAGAGGAGATCATGGCAGGAGGATCAGGGAGCAGGAATTCAACGCCTCCTGTCGGCCACCCCTCCTCTACCCCTACGCCCCCACAGGTATGCCTCTGTGAAACACTCGCCTGCAGTAGTTACAGTTGTGGTAGCGTAGCATTAAGAACAGCTGATTGGACTGGAACTTCGGCTGAAGAGATGAGGGACATCTCATGTTGCTTTGCTGCAGTTTAATCCTTTCTTCTTTCCATCGTATGTGTGATGGATAGGACATGGCCTCTGTGTCTTTGGTGATTTATTCGGCCGTCTTGCCCTCTCATAAGGAATTCATGATGGCTCTCTGTCCAGATCATGCGTCAGGGCTTCTAAAAAGTGTCAATGGTTTTAGTAGTAGTTATTAGTAGCTACACAAGCAGTCGTAGACTTTCCCAATCAAGCAGTGTCTTGCTAGGACTATTTAGGTTAAAAAGACTGGAAAGCAGTCATTTCATTAATATCACATATAACTTGAGTTGTTTAGACATGCAGGGGTAACATGACTTGTTAAAACCACTTCACACTTAATTTTCTCCTAACAATTCACTGTAATTTTGTAGAGCAGTTTAATCTTAAACCTGCCTCCCTTCCATCACTGTTTCTATTCACTCACTATCTTTTACAGTAGACTGCATATGTGCTCTCTGCATTCTCCTGCTCCTCCTACAGAATCCATTTCAAGGCTTTATTGTGATATGCACAAAAAATGACTTACCCAGCTGTTGGCAATGAGTTCAGTGCAAAGCAAAAAATGTACTCAAGTTGGACTGCTGGTTCACATTCTACATGTCTCATTTAGGAGCAACCTTTTTTAAAGGTCTATATTTGCTATACAAATGCAACACCATTTACCATTTGGGGTGTTGCTATACAAATGCAACACCATTTACCATTTGGGGTGCATGATGTAGCACAATTTAAAGTACAGTGAAAATTAAATATGTAACAGACCTTTAAAAAAGGTTGCTCCTAAATGAGACATGTAGAATGTGAACCAGCAGGGCTCTGGGTCATATTATTGAAGCTGAAAGCTGTTGTACCAACATCTTTAGCACGTTTTTAATAAAAAAGCCCAAATAAAACCACTTCCCTGGATTCTGAAGAAGGACATTGTGACTTCTTCCTCCCTGTGTCCTTCTGTGGATGTTAACAGTCTTTCCTCTCTTTCTCTGTCTTTTTGTGCCCCCCTTATGATTTATTTCTCTCTGTTTCTTTTCCTCTGCATTGTTCTGAGCCATTCCCCTCCTCCTGCCATTCCTCCCACATTGATCTTCATTTTCCGTCTCGTCCTCCATTGCCGACCACTTATTTCTGCTTAATCCTGCATTCGGGCTTGTTTGTTTCTTTGTTTGTGTGCGTGTGTGCTTGCCTACATGTCTGTGCCCGTTTCTCTGGTTTTCTGTGTTGCTAGTTTTTATGGCCGCACCCTCATTATCCTCACATTTTCTACCTCAAATCACAGCAGCTGAGCAGCAGCCAGACTCCAGAGCAGCAGCAGTCGCAGCAGTCGCAGCCTCCTCAGCCACAGCAGGCCCATCCTGGAGGCTACTCGTTGGAGCCGCTGCAGCCCCAACAGCCACAGCCGCCGTCAACCACTGGGGCTTCAGACACTAAACCAGGGCCAGGTCTGCATCAGCATCCCCTTCTTTCTATAAAATACATCAATAACTACTGAGAAGTCTTAACAATCGAACCAGTGCACATTTAACTGGGAGTCATGATCCAGGTAGCAGAAAAAAAACAAAAGGATCAATTTATTTTGAACAGTCTTTCAAAGACAGGTGAAATCCTCTTGCTGGGGACTGAGTTAGTGGTTTACCCACTGCTGTCTTTAGTAAACTGTTTTCACCATAGAAAATAAGGGGAACTAAACAAACACTTTCCCTAAAGCAGTCCCTCCAGGATTTTGCTGACTTTTTTTGTGATTGTTGAGATCTAAAAAGTGGCCTTTCTCAATATTTGCAGCACAATTTGTGGAGTTTTAAATTTTATTATTTTTTTTTTTTTTTTAAATGAAAAACAAATGTGTATATGGTATATTGTATAATATAGTGCACATCACAGAAACAGATGGAACTATTTACTACTTATCTCTTTTTTTTTCTTGAACTGATGGGAACCATGGGCTCAAAATTGACCTGGCTCTACAAAACACTCCAAGAATACACAGGCAACATCTTCGGTAAAAATAAAGTGATTTAAATGCTTTTTAAATAATATTAATTGAAACATTCTCTATATACAGTACTTGTAAGAGTGTGTAAAACTCTTGTAAATCAACACATACTGTATGCACAAAAGCAAAGCTGATCTCAGACTTAAAGGGGGTCTCATTTGGACTGACTAGCGCTCCAGTCAGCTTGTTGTGCTAGCCTCAGCATACATTGCTGACGGCGTGTGACTACGTACCGCGTATTTTGTGTGCATCATGCTGTGACGGTTTTATAACCATATTTTTATGTTCACATGAAAAATTTAATGTTAGAAATGTCAGTCTGTTTTACCGCTATATCATTGCCTCCTCTGTCATATTTCTGTCTTATTGTACTTCTCATGTGGAGCAGCAAACCCAGTAACCATTTTTTTTTCCCTAGAACATGTTGCTCACTTTCATTTGCCTCACAAATCAGTGTTGTGTCAGCAGGGCTCTCTGCTTTTCCAGTAATTAACTCCAATATTTAATCAGCAGTTCTTTGGAATCATTTCTATGTTTATGTGGAAGTTCATTGTGAGCCTGAGACTGCAGCTTCAAACCACATCCCTCCATGCCAGTCTCGAAAAAATCTGTCAGGGTCAACTCAATATCTAACCTAGCTGTTTAAATAAGGATGAGAATATTCCCATTTATGATTGAACTGCATGTTTATCTTAATTCTTCTTCTTCCAGATGATACGTCAAAACTGGAGCCAGTAGTCCAGAAGTCTTCCTCGCCTGGGCTTGTGCCGCCTGAAGCCCCTGTAGAGAGACTTGAGGCCAAAGCTCCTGTACCTGAGCCCTCTTCTACTGTTGAACCAGAGCTTCCCTTCCCTTCTTCGATGACCGCCCCCGTCACTCTCCCTCTTGCAGTGGCCAACAACAGTGAACGTCCCTCGGTCAGGGAGTCCACTGCCTCAGCCTCTTCTCCTGCGTCTTCTCTCGGGGAGCTCAAGCCCTCTTTGGCACCACCTCAGACTCCCAACGCAGACAAGCCTCTCGCAGACACCCCCCGAACTCTGACTGCCTCGCCAGCGTCGGCTTCCAAGGCTTTGAACGGCCTTGCAGACTCTGGGACTGAGCTAGACGCTCTGGCTCATGAGCCTTCTCTTCTGTCTTCAGCTGCACTCCAGCCCCAGGCCTCTGCTCCCACTTACAGGGAGGTCTCCTCATCTGAAACTTTGTCCTCCGACATGAGGCCAGAGTTGCCAATTGCTGCTGTGCTCACCCCTATGGCACCTGTGGCTGTGGTGCCAGTGACGCTGACCTCAAGCCCTGCCCCAGCTTTGCCAGTTATGCTCCCCCTCGGCCTTCCTCCTCTGGTGCAGGCCACAACAGAGGCCGACGAGCTGAGCAAGTCCATCGACTCTGCAGACCTTGTCTCCAGAGTGGGGACAGAGGCACATGGAGGCATTACTGACAGCAAAACAGAGTCCCAGCACCAAGCACTCAGCAGGAAGAGTCCCACCACAGGTACTGAGCCTGACGCGTTTCAGTTGTCATAACGTTTATTGTGGCCTAGATCATTTGTTTCTGCTCCAAAAGTGCTTTTTGGTGACAGTCTAGCTTAAAATGAGCCATTGTTTTATGAACGCACTACTATAAAACTACCAAATTAAATGGCTCAGTGATTGTCCTAAAGATAGTTATGCACAGATAGTTAAATGACACATATGAATCAATTTGAAGGAACAGGGATAGCTTGTATTAGGCCCCGTTTACATGAGAAAGCTTGTGGGTAAAAAAACGACAAAATCGGAAGTGCCTTTTGTTTAGACGAAAGAGGGAAATAAACAAACATGTTTAGTATTATTATTTCCATGTGTCGGATCTTCAAGCTGCTCTGGCAGCTCTAATAAACATACAGGAGTCTTTCCATCAAAAGTACAGAATCTACACAGATAGTATTACTCAACAGAGAAGGGTGTGTAATTACATGCGAACATGGTGGTGTTAGTGATAGTAAATCACAGCACCAGCTAGCCGCCTGGCATGCATACCCAATTGAATTCCACACACTTTTGCGTCACCATATGCACGCAGATTTCCTCCCGAAAACATTTGCCTAAACACGCCTAATTTGCCTAAAAAAGTTACGATGCAACACCACTTTTGCGTCTTCTGTTCAGACTGTCATCATGTAAACGTAGCCTCAGATAAGACACTAGACTAAAGGTGTGAGCCTTTTCTGAATATTGTTGAGGATGTCCTGGAAATCTCCTTGAAATATAATGACTCACTGTTACAGGTGACCTCACCCTTTTTCCTTTTATCCCGCTGGCTCTGCTCAAATGGTGTTTGCTTGTTTTACTTTGGTCACAGATGAGGGAGGTTTATTATGTTAGGACTATGAAGATATAAGAATTAAAGTGATCTGCTAGCTGTCTCAGATTTTCTTAGGTTTAGATTTTTTTTTTTTTTTAACAAAAATTTGATTATCTTGACAATGTTGCCTTTTAAACACAGATCTCACTTTTAAATCCATTGTTGCTGTGTTTTTTGATGACTGGTTGTGGCTAATGTTCTTGTATTTGTATTTCTTGCAGTAAATCAGACTGCTTCTTCTATACCAAAGACCTGGAGGAAACCAAATGAAGGGATGGCTGCTGGAGACGCATCTCAGAAGGAGGACGAGGTAAGACGAAACTAGCCCAAAACTGCTCACCATGCAGAAAGAAGTACACTCCAAATCCTTTACAGTACATAAAAGTATTTTGATTTATTTAGATTTAAATTAGTATAGTATTAAATTAGTATTGATTTATATTATAAGTATTGCTACTTATGCCTTGATATGTTGAAGATGGGTTTCCGGGCTGACGAATAGTTTGAAGCTTCAAACCTTGTAAACGTTGAAATTGAAATTCTGACTCAACATTTGAATGCTGCAGCTTTTTTCTTCAATAGCTCTGAAGCGTTGTAAAGTTCATATGTCAACATTTATTGAAAAAAAGATTGATATAATCATTTCCAAAATTCACAGCATGTTTTCATGTCAACAAACCATCCTGCTTTAATCCATATTTTTTCATGCTCAGCCTTTCCTAAACAGCATTTTCACTGCATGTGCTCTGCGGCTTGTGACAAGCTGAGAAATCATATTCATACAAGAAAGTTGATTTAATGAAATAGACTCATTTAATTCAATGAATGACTTTATTCAAATGGATGTTTTTGTTCAGGGCTTTTTTTTTTTTTTTTTTTTTTTTAAATAATAATAATGCGTCCGCGCTCAACATCCTGCTTACAAATACTGCCTACTGACTTTTTGAAATGCCTGAAAAGTGTCAAAAGTTTGGGATGGAGAGAGAGAAAAGTTGAAAAGGCACAATGTGGGCAATAGTTCAAGTGGAAAATGTTTCCACATGTGGTGGGGGAAGCAGACATAAATGACTTTGGGGGTGTTGTTGGTTGGAGAAGGACAACGAGGAGTTATCCATCATCTTCATTGCCCGCTGTATGGACGATCAGACCTTACCCACTCTCCTATCCTCTCTTTTATTGTTTTCTTGTGGGCTTGTCGCTGTGGGAGAATTTTCACAACACCAAATAAATGATGCCACCGAGTTTTAAATGTTTTTTTTTTGGGGGGGGGGGGTACATTGAACAAACAGTGAGTTAAGAACAAATGTTAATTTATGCAGAAACACACAGATTACAAAAATAAACAACCACATCAAAATGAATTAAAAAATATTCTCAATTCATTGTAAATTCAGACACTGTTGAACAAATCATTACCAAAAGTCTTGCAGTTTACATTTGTCTTGAGCAAATGTTGGCTGTACAGTGAAGCCGACTTAACGCTGGACTTAATGTATTACCTCATTGACACATTTGTTTCACTTGGAGACCAGATCCAGCACCCCCACTTGAAGTTGCTGTTGATTTTTTGGAGGACAAAGACAGTGTGGTGTCTCACTGACACTGAAAATCCCTTACAGGGTGTTTTAGCCCAAACAGCAGATAGAGACACATGACCTGAATTACTCTGTGTAATCAGCTGTAGTTGCATGTACAGATAATATTTCAGATAATGACAGCAGGGTTGGTAGAGAGAAAATCACAGCAGTACAGGCAGCGGTAATACTACGACAAGCCTTATGTACTCCTGTCTCTCCCCCTTTTCTGTCTTTTGTTTGTGTTTGACCACTCTGCGTGTCATCACCACTATATTTATTCATCATCCCTTATTTTCCTCTCCTGCATTTCTACCCTTTATTTATTTGTCAATGGCCTCTTACAGCTGTAACTGATGATTATAGACGGTGTTATGTGGAGAAATTATGATGCTACTAGCTTTTTAAATCTGTTTAGAACGATGGGAGCGCAACCATTAAGCTTTTAGGAATTTATTATCTTGCTAAATGATCATAAAGCGGAAATATAATTTTTAACAACATACATCTGAAAGCTGATTTTTGCCTCCGCACAGGATGAGTCCAGGCCAGTGGACCAGCCTGGAGAGTCTGGAGACCAGGTCTTGCAGTCGGCTCCTCTGATCAGCAGCTTGTTGCCCCTACCGTCGGTCCTGACCTCCACCCTCACTCCAGCTCCTGCTAGCAGCCCCGAGGCTGACGGAAAGCCCACCGTCCCCGAGGAGAACGGCGAGGCCGAGATGGAGCCCATGAGGAACGGAGCAGGTCATACTTCAGAGACGGAGAGCAGCGACAGTGGAGCCACCCCTGGAGACAAGGAGAACTCCACAGGGCCCCCGCAGGACATGGAGGGTGAGAAATGAGTAGATGTTAAAAGCTACTAGAGGTGGAACTTTTACGCATTGATGGATTTCTCGGTGGTTCCGTTAACCATTGCTTCTTTTTCTCAGTGCAGCATTTGCTTCACTTATTTTCAGTTCAGTATTTGCTTTTTATATATTCTTGCTCTTTTTATGTCAACCCCTGCTTGGTGGTCCAGACCTGGCTGAGCCCAGTGGGAAGCGTCAGTATGACAGGGACTTCCTGTTGAGCTTCCAGTTCATGCCTGCCTGCGTACAGAAGCCTGAGGGTCTCCCAGTCATCAGCGACGTGGTGCTGGACAAGGTGAGTGAGCCATCTGTAGTCTCTTTGAACCTCAAACTTGGCAGCTTATATAATATTTTTATCTTATTTTATTTTGTTTCTTTTTGCGCTGTATTTGCATTTTTCATTACATCTGTTACACTTCCTAGCTTGTATTGCAACTGTTGAATAGCAGTAGCTTTAAAATGTTTCTAGCCTATTAGCTTTGTCATTATAAAGACTTTATAGCCACATTGGCCAAGTGGAAACGCACATCTATGACCAAGGTTAAGTCAGTTATGAAACAAATATGGTTTGGGCTTCTCGGGTGTAAAGATTTGCTGCATTTCTTGTGTTTGTGTTATTCAAAATTCAATGTTGTCAGGTTTTAAACTTAAAGTCAAAAAAATTGGGAACAAATTTGAAATTCTCACCTCAGGCTCTGGGAAATTATTCATACTTTTATGAGTTTAAAAAAAACAACAACTAAGATTTAAACTATCAAATGATCAATTACGCGAATCAATAATGAACAGTCAGACATTGGTTTTTCAGATCATGGATACAGAACACAGAGTTTGGGTCTTTCCTCTGGTCCACACATATGTATGGGTGGAGCATATGGCCTGCTGAAATGCTGTTTTGATTAAAATCACATAGCTATTATGTCACACTTGGCAATGTTAAGAGTACATGCCCCTCCCCCACCTCCTCAAAAAAGAACAACCAGACCTGCGATGTTCAGTCCCAAAGTCTAATTTTCTCTGAGGGAAGAGGCGAGAGGAAGTCAAGGACAGCTGAAAGACAAAGAGCAGGAATTGTTCTTCTCTCCACCCCCACAACGTCTCTTTCTCTCTCTCTCTCTCTCTCTCTCTCTTTCTCTCTCTCTCTCTCTCTCTCACACACACACACACACACACACACACACACACACACACACACATCTGGTTCTGACTTTCCCTCTCAGTGAATGGCCCACTGAGCCCATCGAGCATAATTTATCAGCAGCACAGTGGAAATACATAAACTAAAAGTTGTTACTGTAGTATGACTGTTATTTACAAGGGGTCACCTTTCAGGGACCATTTTGTTAGAAATGCACACATACACTCTCACCAGGCTGCCTCCTTTTTACCCTACTGCCACAGTTATTGGGGATCACTGCTCCCCCTGCTGTTCAGCTCATCTGGTGTGTGTGTGTGTGTGTGTGTGTGTATGTGTGTGTGTGTGTGTGTGTGTGTGCGTGTGTGTGTGTGATGATGTATTGTGTATGTTATGTGTTTGCGCAGATTAACCAAAACAAGTTGCCATCTCGAGCGGTGGATTCCAGGGTGATTTCCAGAGGACCTGATTTCACACCTGCCTTTGCCGATTTTGGCAGGCAGATGACCGGTGGACGAGGAGCTGCAGTGAGTCACACGTGCACCCCACGCGCACACACACACACACACACTCTAGCTGCCATTCATAAAGTCATACGCACACTCCTCCAGTTCCAGCTCAGGCACATTTAAAGGGAGAGGGAAATGAAATAGACACTTCACATTTTTAAACTTTTCAACAGTAACAGGGGGATCATGGGATACAATTTGAGGTACTTATTTCCAGTTGGTTTTAGCCAGCATCTGTAAATGTTCGGGAACTGATCCAACACAGAATACCTGCAGTGTCCCACTTCAGACACTGTTTTACCAAGATTTGTTTGATTAGAATAAACCTAATCAAGTGCTGCAGTCGCTGTTTTTAATTCTTCAATAGAATGAACTGCTGTTTTAAGAATGAGGGTCACACTGAGTGAGGGTCAGCACAGGTCAGTTCAGGTAGAGCAGATTTCATATTATTTCACAACCTCTTGTCAAGAAGTGTTGCCCGGCACAGAAGAGTAGCCTACACGTAACTAAATTAAAACTGTCAGCTACCACTTGTGTATTTTGTGTGATTTCATTCATGACACGTAGTTATACTTGAATAACTGCTGCAGCAACTTGCACACCGAGAAATATTGACATGCTTCATTCTCGAATTGCGTTCACAGCTTATGAACATTGGGACAAGACGGCCTCCTCCCAGGAAGATCATCATGAATGTGTCAGTTAACGATGACGTTCAGCTGAAAAAATCAGAGAACGCCTGGAAACCTGCTGTGAAGAGGGCAGAGGTCCTTACAGATGATCCTGAGGCGCAAAACACACAGGTAGAGCCAAATTTACATAAACACACATGAAAAAGATGTACAGGAGGAGCTTCAGCACCAGACTGGCTGTCTGGAGGAAGTTTGACTTAAAGTGATATTTAACACAAAGCCTGTTGCATAGCTCCCCTGAGTGACTAATGCTAGACTGACTTAGCCTGTTGCACCATGAGATATGGGGGAAATACGATACTTCGTAGAAGAGGAAAACTGGCAGATGCAACAACAGCACACAAAGTATGGGAGAAAATATAAGCAGCATAAACATGGCATAATGACTAAATAGGTGAACAAGGATGATAATCAAAATTTGTCAAAAGTAATGAGTAAAAATTCAAAAAGTCAAAGTAAGTGATATTTGTTAGGGCTGTCATGGTATGGATTATTGTGTTACCGCGGTGATAAAGCACCCAGTCAATGCAGTATGGCAGTTTACTGCGGTATACCCCGACACCCCTGACTGGCCCGCTGCGAGCTACAGTGTGAAAAGTTTTGTTTCTCCGTCTAGCTTTAAAAACAGGGCATTACTAAATATTACTGTTTATTTCATATGAGACACAATATACACTCCTGTAACTTTCAACAGCAAATATATAGAGACATTTTTTTTTATTATTTTAATATATTGTGGTGATGATGGTAATGAGCTCAACACCACGGTAGGCATCACAGGACTGCAGTGATGCAGATTTTGTCCCAGTCCTGTTATTGATGAGTCTAACTTGACAATCTGAGACCAGGCCAAGACTAGCATTAAACTGTTTTTTCATTATTAATCATCAAATCAAATCAACTGAAGAACTTTAAATTCTTAAAAATGGTAACAGAATCAATTGTTTGGTGCGAACTAAAAGACAGTTTAGTTGTTGTTATTATTAGGGCTGGGTACCAAACTTTGATACTTCTGTAGCACCAACCGAAAAGCTTCGATCCTGTCGGTATCAAAAAATGAATAATTTTTTGGTGCCAAATTTCAATACCCAAGTGTCTGTGAGCCAAGCTTTCAGATGTCTCTATGGATGGAGGGACGTGTCCTGCCAGGTTCACAGTGACACTGATCCGTCCACCCCACTTTCCCAGCATAAGGAGACAAACATCGCCAGTAAAACAGAGGATTATTGTCATTACAGCAGCATTGGGCGCTCGGTGTGTGTGTTCAGGTTCATGGTCCATTGCAGTTATATAGCCCCCGTGAATCTCACCAACCAGACATAGAATTCATGTTAACAGTAGCTACATGTTTTGTGGTGCTCACGACTGTGAGCTGTGAATAATGAAAAGTGAATAATGTAAACTTTGGGGTTATGTTTACTAGAGCAACAAGTTCCAACTTCAAGTGAACACACCATAAGGCAAACTCAGCTCTCACTCCCTAGGGTCCTAAAGAAGAACTGGTAGCAGCCTGTGTCTGTTGATCATCATCAGGCCATTGTCTAGTATGTCTACTATGATAAAGCCCAAATTACACAAAGATAATCTTTTCAGTTGAAATCATAAAATAATAATTACAATAATAAATTAATATTGATGATGACCATGATTGAAGCCCAAGTTATACAAAAATAACTTATTGAGGTATCGAAAAAGATATCGAAATTGGCATTATATCAAAAAATATTGAACGATACCCAGCCCTAATTATTACTTAGTCAAAAATTTGATCAACCTCAGTAGAACGTGCCTTAATGTAATAAACATTCAGTTATGAGAGAAAATACACATTTTATAAAATGGTATCTTTATCAAAAAGATAACCTTCAAATAAGATGATTGATCAGTGGCCTCTTCCTTACTGTTTTCCCTCAGGAACTCTTCAAGAAGGTTCGCAGCATCCTGAACAAGCTGACACCTCAGAAGTTCTTCCAGCTGATGAAGCAGGTGACGGAGCTCACCATCAACACAGAAGAGCGACTCAAAGGGGTCATCGACCTGGTCTTTGAGAAGGCCATCGACGAGCCCAGCTTCTCCGTGGCCTATGCAAACATGTGCCGCTGCCTCATTGCGGTAAGTAGGTCATAGAGTCAACATTAGGGTGGAGACACAGAGAGGAAGTGAATGAATAATCTTACCTCAGCTCTGGTTTGTTCAGGTAGTAAACTTATTCCACAGGCGGTACAGTTTACATTGCGTGTGTTCATCCCAAATGAAAGTGACCCAATTAGCATCTCAATGTGCCGTCAACGAATCGCTAAATATTTCAGCCGCAAGCAGATTGATGGGCTTATATTCAATTCTGCCTCGGTGCAACATAATGCTGTGCAATACAACGTGATGATGTATTATGGACATTTTTTGATGACTTGCAAGAGGAAATCTTAAATAAAATGTTTTCCACCTACTTCAGTAGAGGGAGGTGAAAAGAAGGCTGTTGTTCCAATATTTTGATTGAATTTGTTGGTAGTAAAATATGCAGTGTCATCTTTCAATGATTATTTCAGATGGGTCACCATTCATTAATTATTAATTTCTGTTCATAAAAACGTGGGAGCAATACTAGATTACACTACTATTACATTATGTAATGACTATTTACACATGGGGATGTAAATGGATGAGCTGTAGTTTCCTAACCCCTTTCAGTCTAGTCCATTAAACTATTGAGTTTTTAAAGGTTTAGTTTGTCACCTAATTTGTCTTTATTCCTGTGTGTCATTACTGTTCCCATACAGCTCAAGGTGCCCATGACAGACAAACCCACTAATTTCGTGAACTTTCGCAAGCTGCTGCTAAACCGCTGCCAGAAGGAGTTCGAGAAAGACAAGGTGGACGACGTGGTGTTCGAGAGGAAGCAGAAAGAGCTGGACTCTGCTGCATCGGTATGTGTGACAATTGATTTGAGGCTGTACCAAAGTATTCTGAGAACAGAAGGAAACTTTGCATAAGCTCTAGGGCCAGTATTTGCTTCATGTTCCCCGTCTCCTCAGACGACAGAGCGCGAGCGGCTTCAGGAGGAGCTGGAGGAAGCCAAGGACAAAGCCAGACGGCGCTCCAGCGGCAACATCAGGTTCATTGGCGAGCTCTTCAAGCTCAAGATGTTAACGGAGGCTATCATGCACGACTGTGTTGTCAAGCTGCTGAAGAACCACGACGAGGAGTCTCTGGAGTGCCTGTGCAGGCTGCTTACCACCATCGGCAAGGACCTGGACTTTGAGAAGGCCAAGGTGAGGTTGAGAAGAAGGGTCATTTATGCTAATTAAGGTTAATGCTAATTCAGTGTTCAGCTTAACTATGAAGTTATATTTGCTTACCTTGCAGAGTTAGTTGAGAGGATTGATACCACTCACTCTGTCTGCTCTGTAAATATAAAGCTAAAGTTAGCAGGTTATTTTAGCTTAGCATAAAGACTGAAAATGAGGAAACAGTCTTAGTCCTATGTTAATAAGAATTCTTATTCTTGAGACTTTGTTTTCAGGGATGAAGTCATGAGACAAACAGTTGACCAGCAGCCCTGTGGCATCAGTGCAGTATGCCAGTATACCTCTACTAGAGGCCACCAAGATAAATTCCTCTGTATTCAGTTGCTTACTTGGCAAATTAAGTGATACTGGAGGTGATTCTTATCTGTTCTACAGCAGCACAGTTTTGAGAAGCAGAAAAGAGAAAGTTGTGATAGGATTCAGTCCCCGCCGGCTGAGCTACATTCAGGGGAGAACTGTTTATGTTGGTAATGAGGAAATGAGAATATCCCCACAGTGGATGCTCTGTTTTGTTCTGTCTGACTGACTCTCCTGTTGACATCTGTGGCTCCCAGCTGGACACAGCGAGAGCCCTCAGATGTCTGGAGAGGCACAACTGCCCTGTTGGCTCTCTTTCTCTCTCTCTCTCTCTCTCTCTCTCTCTATGCGTGCATGCTCTACTGTGGTAATGTGTGGTTTGATCCCTATCATCTACCGGTCACCCACTCAGCAGAACACCTTAAATCTGTGTGGTTTCCTTCTCTGTTTGCTACTGAAGGATTTTTATTGTTAAGCAGCAGAAAAGCATCATTTTTATGCATAAAATCCTACGGTGTTAGCTCATAAGTCATCTTGCCCTTCATTTCATCATGTTTAATGTGGTCATTTTTTCAATATGGTCGTTTTAGTGCTGGGCAGTTATGGTGAATTGCATCTGTACTTTCAGGGCTATAACAGTTTTAGTTGCTAAAATTGTGCCAAATTAATCTTGGCCGGTTGGGATGGCTCTGCTCAAAAACAAAGTGACCAATCTGTAGGTTGAGTGAAAAATAATGTGGAAATCTCTGAAACCGACCCGTAGATTGACTGGAGAAGAACAGAATCTACCCTTCATGTCTCAAATGAACCTCCTCATTTTCTCTCTCTCTCTTTCCTTAGCCTCGAATGGATCAGTATTTTAATCAAATGGAAAAAATCGTCAAGGAGAGGAAGACGTCATCTCGGATACGGTTTATGTTACAAGACGTTATAGACCTCAGATTGGTGAGTGTGTGTGGTTGTGATGTTTGTTAGTGTCCTACCTCATGTTCAGGGCAGCTCTGGCTTTTCTTGAATTTTCCCACAGAGGTTTGTTTCATTGATCTTTGTGACCTCCTGGAATAGCACATTGGGTACTCTGGTCATACTCTGCTAAATGGATGTCTACTGCTGCCCTTATTGTTGAATTTTACCACCTTTTCTGAAAGAGTGTCTTAAATCGTGTTGCTGTTATCTCATGATAAGAATACATGAAGAGAATCAGCTTCCCTGTCACAGCTTCCCCAATATGATTGCATAGTATGCACACAGTTCTATTGAAGTGTTGTTTTACCAATGTTTAAAAAAAAATGGCTACATCAAAGTTTAAATTAATGTATTTTTTTTACTGACTGTAGGGATGAAGTCAGATTAGTAGATTAGATTAAAAGATTTCTCTGCAAAATTTTTATACAACAGTTATACATATGTAATAACACATTATAGAATGGTCTAGAATAGTTTTTTATTTATCCCCCATTGGGGGAAATTCACCTGCCACAGCAGCATAGACAAATTACAGTAATAAAGAAACAATAGATAACAGCAATGACAGAATTGAGTAATAATAATAATAGAATAAATATTTACATTATGTACAATTACATTATGTAATGACCTTTTATTAATGTGCATACAGTATATGCTTCTTACACCTATATGTTAATGTATACTCATCCATGTTATATACATTCATGTTCACATCATCATGTGAACATTATTTATTATTTTATGTTTTTTAGTTAATTATCCTCAATTTAAAAGTCTAACTTGGGACGGGGGCGGTTGAATTTTAGCTTCAGCTAGATATCCTAATGTGTATCACAGCCGATGCATTGTTTTTCTATTTATGTAACACTATTAGTCGCTGAAATATTCTGACACATAAATGAATAGCTGAAGGCTTACAATATAAACAAACATGAAGAACCAACGAGGAGTAAATGTCTGAATGTGACGAGTGTTGTCAGGTTTCTCCAGTAGAGAGATGTCTGCGCTGTGATCCTCTCCTATAGTAACCCTTACCTAACACAAGCTGTTTGAATCAATGTCACTGTCTCCTGCCAGACGCTGGAAACGCTCACATTTAAAATTAAAATGAGCAAAGCTACTTAAGCAACGCGATGATCCACTTTCATTATAAACAAAAATTGCAGGCTCAGCATTGATGAATGAAATGGGTCTTAATAACAAATGAAGGAGTGTAATGCAAGTTGAAACTGGTGACCTTGTTAACATGTGTCTGTCAGTTATGATCAGTGACTAACTTGTCATCAGTCCCTGAATTTAGGTTACTCCTCTGTGCTTGACAACTAGTGACAGGTGTGTCTGCTGTGATAAAACCCACCAATACTCTGAGCATGTTAAAGGAAATGATCAGGGCTGTCATTTGTCTCTAAATCAAGATGAAATGAATAAATGAACTGGTTTGAAATGACTGAATCTGACACTACTGCATCATCATCATTGTGGTGTTCATTATTCTTCCAGCACAACTGGGTGTCTAGGAGAGCCGACCAGGGCCCAAAAACCATCGAGCAGATCCACAAGGAGGCAAAGATTGAAGAGCAGGAGGAGCAGAGAAAAGTGCACCAGCAGCTGCTCTCCAAGGACAGCAAGAGACGTCCAGGTCAGGACTGCAATCCAAATCCTCTTTAAGGCTTAGAGTCGCATACAGTGACTCAGGAAGCCTGTGTGCATACAGAGAGGCTTCCCGCCCCTATGGCCTGCAGAGACACTCTCCCCCACTCCCTCCCATCTGTTAGCTGACCTATAATATTCCATCACGTACAGAAGAAACAGTGAAAAAGATCCATTCTGTGAATTGAAAACGCTGTTTAGAATTCCACTGAATTTATTTTAATATTGTGTTTCATGTGTGTTTGTCTCTTTGGCCTTGTAGATCCAAGAGAGCAGAGAGAGCAGCGTGTGCAGAGAGAAGAGACCTGGAACACTGTGCCCATGACAAAGAACAGCAGGACTATCGACCCCAACAAGATCCCAAAGATCTCCAAGGTGAGAGGCGTGCTGCTTCTCCTTTTCTATGTTTTTTCATGACAGTCAGTCATAAATCAATCAAACGCGTGACAGTCGTGTACCTGCAGGTTTATGTCTGCAGTAGGGCTGGGTATCGATTCAGGTTTTCCAGATCGATTCGATTTGATATCGATTCTCTCAGGGATATTTCAGTTAAAATAAATGCTCAGTTATTTTCTGTGTAGGTTGAGAGTTTGCTGGTGACTTAGGTGCCAATACCTGCTCCAGGCTGGTTTGTTTGAGCTATGCCGAGTCTGCCGACTGTGTTTCCGGGTGATGTCTCGTCAAATGGTTGCGAAGATTCATCGTTTTGACACTGTATTTTATCTTTCCGTTGCATATTTTGCATACTACTTGTTTTTTGTCCAACTCGGCATTTTCTTCCAACTTCTTAAATGCGAAATGCATCCAAACATCAGCTTTTAAACTCGTCGGCGGTGGCTGGAGAGGTGGACTCACTTCCGCCATGTTTGTTTGACTGCTGGCAGTAACATCTCACGAGATCTTGTTCCTTGGAAAGCGGTGGAAAGCAGCACTAAACGCTAATCACACAAGACTTCTTTGGTTTCAGCAGACTAGCCATGCAGACTAGACTTACAGTCATGGAAAAAATTATTAGACCACCCTTGTTTTCTTCAATTTCTTGTTCATTCTAATATCTGGTACCACTAAACGTATAATACAATGAACACAACAAAAAATGCAGCTGGTCACATAATACTTTATGTCCTATTTGACATTCTTAAGCTTAATTGATTCCCAGGGTATATAAGAGGCCATTTCATGTCACAAGCAGCACTGCACATGCAAAGGCCTAGAGTGGTTTCCTGCTTACATTCAAGCCGTAGCACAACTCAGAAGTTGTCAGCTCTCACATAATGCCTAAAACAAAAGAATTATGTGAAGCAACAAAGGCAGCAATCTCGGCACTGCTGGAAATTGGCATGAGTGAGAGACAGGTAGCGAAAAAACTGAAGATCTCCAAGACAGCCGTTCATTACAACAAAAAAAACCAAGCTGAACATGGCACTACCAAATTGCTACCTGGCCGTGGCAGGAAACGTCTTTCTACCCCACGAGATGACCGTGCACTCATCCGTTCCTGTGTCAGGAATCGTCGTCAGACCTCCAGGGACCTTAAAAATGAGTGGGCACTGTCGAGAAATGTGACTTGCTCGGCAAGGACAGTTCGAAACCGACTTGTTGAAGCTGGTTTGAAGTCACACAGAGCACGCAAGAAGCCCTTCATCAATGAAAGGCAGAGGAAGACCCGGTTACTCTTTGCTCGAGACCACAAGGATTGGACTGTTGATGATTGGGCTAAGGTTCTCTTCAGTGATGAATCCAATTTTGAATTGATGCCCACTCCAGCCAACTTACTGGTTAGGAGGAAGCCTGGAGAAGCTTACAACCCAGACTGTCTTGCCCCTACAGTAAAACATGGGGGTGGATCAGTCATGATCTGGGGTTGTTTCAGTCTGAGTGGAACAGGGCAAATGCAATTGTGTGAAGGCCGAATGAACCAGGTCAAGTACAGGACTACCCTTGAAAACAGTCTTCTTTCTGGAAAACTCTTTCCTGCCTCGAATGACTGGATTTTCCAACAAGACAATGCCCCTTGCCACACGGCAAGGTCAGTTAAAGCCTGGATGGAGAACCACAACATTTGCACCATGCCTTGGCCTGCTCAATCACCAGATCTTAATCCAATTGAAAACCTGTGGAAAATCATCAAACTCAAAATGGAGAACCACAAGCCCAAAAACAAAGAAAATTTGTTTGAATTTGTCCAACAGGAATGGGCTGCTGTGACAGCAGAACAATGTCAGAAGCTGGTGGAGAGCATGCCAAGACGCATGGCTGCAGTCATCAAAAACAATGGTTATGCAATCAAGTATTAACTCTTGTGTGTATCATGTGTTTAAAGCAAACAGAAAAGAAAACATGGAATGCTTAAAAGTAGTGTTTTTGGCGGTACAATGCCATAGCTATTGATGTAAGAATTTAAGTAATTTTGGTTATTATCAAGAAAATCATGGAAAATGAATAATCCTTAGTTCTTAAATTAAACTCTCATGAGCTATTTTTGTTGTTATCATTATAATTGTCCAAACAAATGTACCTTTAGTTGAGCCAGGCATTAAAATTAACAAGAAATTGAAGAAAACAAGGGTGGTCTAATAATTTTTTCCATGACTGTATGTATGGCGATAGATGCCCTCACGTGAGACTGGCAGACAGGCTGCTTCTCCGCACGTCCAATGAAGAAAAAAATATGCAAGTTAAGAGATCGATCTTTGGATTTTATGAATCGATTATCAACCATTTAAATGGAGATCGATTAAAATCGATTGACTAGATTTTTTTTAACCCAGCCCTGGTCTGCAGGCTAATTTGTCTTCTATCAAACGTTATCCTCAGTTGAGTTCTTGTTGTCAGCTTTCCATGTACGCTTGCTGCATGTTCTTAAGCTCTTCTCTTTCTGCAGCCTCAAATGGATGAGAAGATCCAGCTGGGGCCTCGAGCTCAAGTCACATGGGTGAAGGGCAGCAGTGGAGGAGCCAAGGCCAGTGATTCAGGTATGAAAACATATGGTAACTGATCCAGGACAACAGTTGGCTAGTTGTTAATATCTTATAGACTTGAAAAGACAGTGGGGGGAAAAAGTTCATTTCACAGCGAAGCTTGTTTCATCTTGTGTCTCAGAGGGCCATTAGTTGTAGAAAAATGCTAAAAGTGACTAAGAGGTGCTCAGCTCAGATTTCACTGCCTTCTTGATTTTGATCTGAGTTGTAACAAATGTTAGAATGCGCCATGAAGATGGGAATTTTCCAAACTGCAGGGAGGACGGCTAATTGTTGGGAATAATGGTATGGTGTGCTCGCTTGTACGCATCAAAATGATAGGCGGGGTTGTCTAAAGACTTGAGGCAAAAAGAAGTCCAAACGCGCCTTACTTTCTGTTCCCCCACACACATCTCATTAATCTTGATGTGAATGTTATTATGTCAGGATGGTTTTGGGTGGGGCGGTTTTCCTATGCTGATAAATCCTCCAGTAGGTCATCCCTGAACCTTGGGATCGGCGTTAAATTTTGCATTAGTCACATTTATCAGTTATATACTGCCTATACAGTGAAGTGAGTCCAGTGGAATGGCTCCTTAACTCTCTTAGTAATCCAATTTCTGTTGATTCTCATGTCAAACTGTTTCTCTCCATAACAGAGCTATCACGGACAGCTGGCCTCAATCGTTACTCGGCGTTGCAGTCGACGCCTTCACCTCAATCCTCCACCACGCCTCCACTGAATCAAGACTTTGACACCAGGAGAACTCTCGGAAGGTAAAGAACAATACCAAGTATTTTGAGCTCCTGTTAAATCATCAACTCTGTCCTCTTGGAGGGTGACTGACTTGCTCTCTCTTTATGCCAGCAGTCGGAGCAGCGCTGGCAGAGACCGCAGCGAGAAGCCACTGATCTCTGTCCCTCCATCGCCACGACCCGGACCGTTCACCAGGGGAGGAAGTTCGAAGGAGCTGCTGGAGAGTCAAACCCCAGAGGAGCCGCGGAGAGACCGGGAACGGGAGGGAGCTGAACCCCGGAGGCCGAGTGTCACCGAGGAAAAAACAGAGCCTGAGCGCAGCAGAGTCAGGGAGCCTGGTGAGACGCACGCTGCTGCACAACACTAAACACACATGGAAATAACATTTGAATGTAAATAGACAGTTAAGTGGCAACACACAGATGTTTGAGTCCTACAATTTTTATTTGATTTTCTTATTTCTTATATACTTCATTTTTTATTGCTTTCCCATAACACAGATTGCATGCACACAAAAGAAAAAAAGCAAATTGGAAAAAATATCAAACCATGAACGATCTGGATTGCTTTGTCTCCTTCGTTTTCTCCAGTCACATAGTCAGTATGTCAGTCCTCTTGACATTGTCGGTTTCTATGGTTTTTCATTTGGCATAAAAAATCATGGATACATATTTCTAATTGTATATTTCCTTTGCGGAACAGCTAAAATGTGCAGGTCCAATCAGCTGTTTTTGTAATCCTATGAATAACTGGTATGCTGTATTACATATCTGATTAAAATCAGAATAGAGTAAGATGGTGCTTCTGTCATTCAGTCAGAGTAGACCAGACATGGGTAGACACTCATGTCACTGTTGTTGTTTTTTACGTCAGCAGTGAAACCTGAGCCAGTGGCCCAGATCCCAGACAGACCTGCTCTGTCTGAGGAGGAGATAGAGAGGAAGTCCAAGTCCATCATCGATGAGTTCCTGCACATAAATGACTACAAGGTACTACAACTGTTGGTGTTCAGTTGATCAACCACTGAATCTTATTAATTTATAATCTTCACCATGTGAAGATTATAAATTATAAAGATTCCCTTCAAAACCACCAGACTCCTTTGACCAAAACTGCAATTCTACATTGCAGAGCGCAAGAGTTTTTTTATGTTTTATTGTGTGACTGCAAACAACCATTTAAAATCCTCAAAGTCAGGGGTTTTTTTTGTTTTTTGTTTTTGTTTTTTTTTTCAAAACAGAGGGCATAGGTAGTGGCTGAAGTTAGGACACTTAGGCCCTGTTTACACAAGAACGCTTGCGGGTAAAAACGGCAAAATACTTTATCGGATGTGCCTTTCGTTTAGACGGTGACGGTGTTTTTTGGGGGCTTAAAAATGCAAAGAAATGAAACCACCCTCCAGAGTGGAAAAACTTGAATACGCTCTGCCGTAACGTTTCTGTCTACATTGCCCAGCTTTAATGAACATCAAATATACAGAATCTGCACAGATAGTATTACTGAACAGAGAAGGATCTGTAATTACGTGCGGACATGGCGGTGTGTGTGATAGTAAATCACAGCACCAACTAGCCGCCTGGTATGCATACCCAATTGAATTCCACACACTTTTGTGTCACCGTTTGCATGCAAATTTCTTCCCGAAAAAGATTGTATAAACGTGGAATAAAAGGTGAAGATGCGACACCACTTTTGCGTCTTCTGTTCAGACCGTCATCATATAAACGTAGCCTTAAACTGACATTGATTTTCTTTTTTGTGGATAAAATACATTTGCCGCTACGCCCGTCCACAGCAGTAAATTGCTTTACTCCAGTGCCGCTTCTGCTTTGTTTCACACCCAAACTTTCCCTTTAATGTATTGCTCTTTAATTACAAGGTTGATAATATTGGAATAATAATTAATAATAATTAATCTCCTTACTTTATGACTTAGCCTGCAACAGTAAGAACAATTCCAGGTAGTGTTGAAGTTGCCCTTCTCTAACTCATTTCACTGTTGTGATCGTATTTCTTATGTGGCTTCCTATTGCAGGAGGCTGTTGAGTGTGTGGACGAGCTCAACTTGGGCGCTCAGCTGCACATCTTTGTGCGGGTCGGGGTGGAGTCGACCCTGGAGCGCAGTCAGATAACACGGTACCACGTGGGACAGCTCCTCTTCCAGCTGGTGCAGCAGGGCATCCTGCCCAAACCCCAGTTCTACAAAGGGTCAGTCCACTGACTTTTTAATGCAGCCGTTTATATGGACAAGGAGCTAATCGATAACTTCTTGGAAAGCCACAGTCATTTTCTTTGTGTTCCCAATAAAGTGGAAATATTGATTGAATCACATGTTCTTCATCTAAAATGCTCCTTTCTAATGATTTGGGGTTTATTGGGTTACCCATTAAATATTAGATATACCTAGAATATAATCACTTATTTTAGCTCGTCAACAATGGATACAGTAAGAGAAACACTTCAAACTCCTCACCTCATACTTCGAGTTTGTGTATTTGCAAAGAACAATCAAATGTGGATTAATTAATTAATTCATCTTTGTATATTTTTTCAAAATCTGTCATTTTGAAGCAATCCATTCGAAAAATTGTGATATTTGTCTGTTAAGTGACAATAGGAATCTAGTGTTCTTCTTCATGCCACTTTTCCAAAAGACACATTGGTTCGAAAATACCATAATAATATGGATAATTTATTTTTTTTTTTAAGGTTGCTTTTCCTTTTAATCCAAGTGCTCATATATATATATATATATATATATATATATATATATATATATATATATATATATATATACACACACACACACACACACACACACACACACACACACACACCAACTGCCATTTCAGTTCAGGACTCTTCATGTTTCAGCAACAAGCTAACATTTCCATGATTAACATGATAAAAATGTCATATTTTGTTGGTGCTTAAATCTATTGACCTGTGTATTTTAGCAACTTGTCTCTATTATTTTTCATTTCTCAGGTTTGCAGACACGCTGGAACAAGCAGACGACATGGCCATCGACATTCCCCACATCTGGCTGTACCTGGCCGAGCTGCTCAGCCCTGTGCTGAAGGAAGGGGGCTTCTCTATGAGAGAGCTTTTTAGGTACACCTCATATACACCACAGATACCTCATACACTAAAATTAAAGTCACATTTGTTGTGTTTGCTCAGGAAAGAAATTCTGATGTTTGTTTCCCCTTCATAATGCACCATTTTCAATATTATATTTCCTGTCTAAGACTAAATGCCTGTTGTCCTTTGAATCACATTTTTTTTTAGTTGGGCAGAATTTAAATTTTTTATCGTCTCTGTTTGTTCACAGTGAATTAAGCAAACCTTTGCTTCCTGTGGGAAGAGCTGGGATCTTAATATCTGAAATACTGCACATACTATGCAAACAAATGGTAAGCAACACTTTAATAGTCAGCTGTGAAATTGTGACCTGCTCTCAATATAAAGCCAGTGGTTTTTAATCAGTCAGTAGAGGTGAGGGATTGATTATATTGGTGATGATTTGGTCTTTTGAATGTGAAAGTCCAGACACAAAAATGTTACCCTTTTCTTGTTGCGATATAATGGACTATTGTATTTGTTAATCACATCCCTGAATGAATTTTGGCTAATTTGGCTAGTTAATTTAGTTTTCTTGGAAACCAGACAGGATAATTATGATACTGATTAAATAAAATAAAACAGAGAAAGGTTTGATGTTGTCTGTTCTGATCTCCACAGAGCCATAGGACCGTGGGTTCTTTGTGGAGGGAATCTGGTCTCAACTGGACTGACTTGTTGCCAAAAGGAGAGGACGTCCAGGCTTTCATCTCACAAAAGGTTTGTGATGAAGGCTTCCAGTCAAATCAAGAAATATCAACTGTGAACGAAAAAAATTATGCAAGAAGTGGACTAAGAATACATTGTTCTTCCTCTATTTAATCATCTTTCTCTCATTTGTTACTTCCTTATCATATTGATGTCCTGTCATCTTGATATAAACAGAAACTCCAGTTTGTTCTGTTGGACGGCTCCAGCCCAGAGACGGCTCTGTCCAAAAGGATCTTGTCTCCTGAGGAGCTGAGCCAGCAGCTGGAGAGACTCCTCCTGGAGGACATGGCCAGCGATGAGCAGATCTTTGACTGGGTAGAGGTATGAGAAGTGACACGTGTATGCACACATCTCAGACATTAAAGAAATTGAAACATCAAACTCTGCAAACCGGTGGCTTAATTTCTCAGCAGCAGCCTATTATTCATGACCACTGAAACATATTGAGCTGTGTGAAATTGACATGTTGTGTGTTTTGTCCTCCCGACCTGTGCTCCACTTCCCAGGCAAACCTAGATGAATCTCAGATGAGCTCGACTCCCTTCCTTAGGGCTTTGATGACGGCTGTGTGTAAAGCAGCAGTGAAAGGTAAGCACTCCACTGCCTGGAGGAGAAACTCTGCTCTAATCTGCTAAAATCACACAGCTGATTGCAACATCAGTGTGCACTCACTCTGCCTCCTGCTTTACCGAACAGATGATAACACCAACTGTCGAGTGGACACGGCCATCATCCAGAGGAGATTGCCTGTATTACTCAAGTACCTTAACTCAGACACTGAGCGACAGCTGCAAGCACTTTATGCACTTCAGGCGCTGATCGTCACCCTCGATCAGCCTCCAAGTAAGTGCTGAGGAGGAAACTATGAGATTATTTTTTTTATCGTCTTCATTATTTATTATCAAAGGTTAAAAATAGGCACCAATGATGTAGACAATCTCACCACAACGTCTGTTTAGTGGCTGGTCTGTTGACCATGTCACATGATCTTCATCAGCAAATTCACAGCATTGTCATGGAATTGTAGATGTGCAAATTTACATTTACAAATTTACATTTTTTTCTGAGCACCTAGTGGACTTTTTGTCTTTCTTGGATTGAAAGTTCAGATTCTATTAATTCTTAACCTTGGGAACAGTAGTTTACATACCTAGTTCATTTGATTTGCGTAACAAGTTTGTATTGTATAAGGCTATTTTGATTTGCATACTAGAGGGGATGATGATTGTTTTACATAATTATTTTCATTTTCACTGGAAAACGTGAAAATGATGGTGTCATTTTTTCCAACTGAAATATTGAGCCTAGTGTGACCGACTCTTCTAATGAAAGTGGCTCCAGTTCCTAAATATAACAAGAAAGTCACCAAGTCCAGCAGCCTAGTTGAAAGCTCATCCCTCTAGGCCACTCACTCAATATTATCATATTGAATGTAAACAACCAAGTGGCTATTGTTAGTGCTCAGAGCTATCTAGCAAGCAGCTTGCAGGGGCAGCATGTGCTTTCCATGAGTGGGCCTAGTGTAAACTTATTAAGGCAGCATACATGAGCATATTTTTCTGGCTGACTGCTTGATAATAAGCACATCCTCCGTATCCAGATGTGCAAAGTGTGCATGTTCCATTTCCTGGACAGCAGCCCCTGTATGCTGACCTTTCACTGATCTGGAAGCAGGACAAGTGATGTCTTTGCCTGTTATATTTATTTGTGTATCTCAAGTTGTTGGTTACGCTCCAAATTAATTATGAATTGTGAATATCAAGTGATAAAAAAAGATGACTGATGTGTCTTGGTCTTCCAGACCTTCTCCGGATGTTCTTCGACTGTCTGTATGATGAGGACGTTATCTCAGAGGACGCTTTCTACAAGTGGGAGACGAGCAAAGACCCTGCTGAGCAGCAGGGTAAAGGTGTGGCCCTCAAGTCCGTCACGGCCTTCTTCACCTGGCTGCGGGAGGCGGAGGAAGAGTCGGAAGACAATTGACGAGGGTGACACCTGGGGGACGCGGCATAGTAGAACTGCATCCTTACAGCAGAACAAACAAATAAACATTCAAAATGGGTGTATGGGCAGGACGACATGTTTTACGGCTGGAATTTTTTTCTGCGGTACGGTTCTGAAACATGCTGCCATTTTGAGTTTGGATTCCAACGGCGGAAGCACTAAATACCTGTATTATACATAGAAAATATTTTTGTTTTAAATTTTAACTTACTTTTGTTTTGTTACTTTTTAAGAAGAGACTTAAAAGATACATAGGTTCTGGACTCTTTAATTTATTATTTTTTTAAGGACTGCAAATATGAAATTTATTTAACATTTGCAGATGCTCATAAATGAGAACAACAACAGAAATAACAATATAATTAATTATAATAACAAAATAATAATTGTGAGATAAATAGCCTCCCTGGATTCCACACTGTTTGGTTTAAAACAGGGTAAAACAAAATTATTTTGGGATGAAGGGGAAGCAGAGATAAATAGGAGTGGATGCACAGAAACTATTAACGTTGTCCATGTATGACGTTTTGAGGTCAAAGGTTATTTCCTAATAACCAGAAGGTATTTCCCTCAGCCTCAGCTTGCTCTACGTTGATATGTACATACACCTCATAAGAGGTAGAGGTATGCATTCAAGAAGCGATGCAAGTCATTCAACAGAACTGTCAAATGCAGACGAACAAACCGGATACTTTCAAACGAAACGAGCAAAAATGCAACATTAAAAAGCAAATGGCCAGGTTCACTGAACATGAAATGCTTGTAATACTTCAGACCTACAGAGAAGATTAAAGCTTGTAAATACATTAAAGACAAAAAGGTATTTAAAAAAATGCTGATTGTCCCGATTTTTCTTCTTTTGATGGTTGGATTGTTTCTTTTGGTGAATCTGCTACCGCTTAATGTGTGTGTTCTCCCGTTATGGATAACACTCAGGCAGCATTGGATTAAGAGTTGTGTTGTGGCCAGGAAGATCAGATCACCAAATGTGACTTAACTAACAGGTCCCTGATGCCTTTTGCTTGTTCTTACAACAGTTTACTTGTTTTTGGGTCACCTAAAAAGCATTTTGGTTTCTTGTGAACATGGAAACATCAAGCTGACACATGAATAACTTGGTTGTTGGACAGATGACAGCTTCTTAATTGTGAGAATTTGCCTTTGACTCTCTGTTGTGTCACTCTGTCTCTGGGTTTTAGACTGGTTGGACAAACAACAACATCAAGTCAGCACTTTTCTTCAGTTTTGACACATTTCACTGACCAAACTATTAATCCATTATTTGAGAAATTGTTAGTTCCATTGTTCCAAAACAATACAAACAGAAAGCTGAGGTATGTTTCTGATGTTTTCTGTCTATATTTTACTTAATATGTATCTACTAATGTCCTGAAAAAGAAGTTTGTTCTTCTTCATATTAACTTTATTGTCTTTAGACACCTACAGCTCCCATCAGTCTTTGCCATAGACAACCTCTCAAAACCTCATCAGAGCTGTAGTTTTTTCTTAATATTTACACTAATAATTGATTCGTCCTGGTTACATTGGTTATGTGATCAGATTGTATTGATTTGTGTAGCAGACGATACTGAGTGAACTCTAATTATAGATATAAAATCTCCGAGTCACACTGAGAACACTATTTAAGAAAGTACATTGATTGTTTTGGTCGGCAGCGACGGCAAAAAGCAAAGGGACTCTGTTTGTCGACGGCCACGACAGTGATGATCCTTTGACATGCGTTGTGACGTCAAGACGTAGCCAACGGTCCTAATGGGGCGGGGCTCGTAAACAGAAATCTAAATAAAGGATCGTGCAGAAATTTACTCCAAAGTATCGCACTTTTTCTCTACAAGTAAAAGGTAAGTTAATTCGCGTTATTATAAGTTGCCACCTAAATGCACAGTTGCACGGAGGAGATGCTGGAAAAAATACGCAGGTCGGTGGTTTTTACTCTCTGCAACTGAAATGAATTTTATCTCCCTTGTGCGACGCCATTACTGAGTGTAAACCAACGGACAAAATGGCGAAATTGCCGAAAAATTCTGGCAACTCGTCGACTGGCTCGGTCGAAATGTACCGGCGAAGGAATGCGGATGAGTCAAAGAGCAATACACTGCCCTGAAGGTGGTCACAATTTACGAAACAGAAGCGTTCATTTTCTTCTGTTTTCAGAATAATGGGCCTCAATGAATGAAGTGGGTTTGGCGATGTCGCCATGTTAAACTAAGCACGCACACAGATAGGGCCTTAAACCTCTGCTGGTTGCAATTGTAATTCTTTTTTTCCGCGTGTATTATGTTCAGGTAAATCTAGTGTGATGCCGATACGCCGAGCAGCAGCGACTCCGACCCCGGAGAAGCCCCCCTCCACTGCAGCAGATAAAGGTAAGGCTGGGGACCATTACCTGAACTGAACACCCGTGAACGCATCGTCACCAGTATTCACTGCATCCCAAACACACTGACTGTAGTCTGCATGTGTAATCTGCAGATGCATATAAGTTTTTTTACGAGCTTTCATCATAAATAAAGTGCCAAAATAATACACTACAGTGTTTGTATTGTTTACATGCAGACTGTGAGGAGAAAAGTGTGGATTTGTTGGACAAGCAGACACAGTCAGATAACATCAGAATAGTATTGTTGCATCAAACTGTTAAATATGACAGGGAAAAACATATGCAAGCATATAGCCCGTGTTTTTTATGCCACAAAATCCCAGCTGTCATCAAAAGCCTGTATTGAAACCTGTCATCAAAGCCGAGGCTTGAGCACATCAGATAAGGCCAATCAGCAGTGTCTAGCACAAATCATGCCCCATAGTTTGGAAATCAGACTAAACAAGGAAATTCACACACTGGAAAGACAAAGCAATCCTGCTTAAGTAGACCAGCAGCATTGAGGAGAGAATTCAGCAATGAGGAGCGTGTTTTGTTTTACTCCATGTTTCCTGAGAAGGAAGGTGGATGTTTTATAAATCCCTAGGGAAGTTCAAGTGACCACTGGCATATGTTAAAAATACAATCCACAGAACACACACAGGAGAGATCAAAATATCCAGACATAACTATACAGATACATTCATACTAAAATACCAAATCCTACAATATATTCTGAAACACTGCAGATAAGCAAAAATTTATTTATTTATTAAAATTTATGTGCATGTATGTATCAGGATTTGGGGTGTTAATAACACTTAATCAAAGATCAGCAGTGACAGGCGAATGATTATGATATAAAGTGCAAGTGAAAAAGTGAATGTGTTGAAGAGCTGTATGTCCTGTGGGACGAATGACTTTAGACTGAACAAAATAGTTTGTCAGTGGAGCAGGATGGAGACTATTCAGTTCAGTTTAAAGTGGTTTTATTTAATGTGCACAATAATATTTATATCATCAAAATGTATACAATCCCAAAAAGTTTACAGACCTTTATTTATGCATGGTAACATTATAATCCAACCTGTATTTCTAAAGTTATTAACATATTTGTCCATATTGTGCTCCTGCAGTGCTCACTCAAGTTAAATGTCTAATGTTTTGTAACAATAGCAGATCAAACCAGATCAAAAGTTGGTCAGTTACTAAAATAAGAATGTTGTGCTGTTGTGGTATTTCTTAGCGTTATCATACTATTTACCCTCTTAAATTCAATATCGTCCTGCAGAGCCTGAAGCGTCTTCAGAGGAGTCGCCCTCTGTTGATGAGGAGCCGGCTGCATCTTCAGCAGCGCCAGCCGAGGGCGAGGCGCCGGTCGAGACGGAGCCCACCGAGAACGGAGAGAAGGCCGAAGTAGCAGCGGAGGAGGAGGAGAGAGGCGAAGAAGGGACAGAGAAGAAAGAGTGAGTTTCAATCGCAAGCTAGTGTGTAACTCTGAGCGCTGCGATATTTCACTCTGATAGCACTTTTATCTGTTTATATTATCCTTACCTCCGCTGGATAACGGCAGACTGCTCCCCTTATGGTTGTGGTGTTGCATTTCCAAAGGATGTGACCTGTCACAGCCACATTCATTAGATGGATATCAGACAAACGTATTGGTCCCTTTGTCAGTAGGCTTGGAGGAGTGAACGGCTGATGGTTTGTTGCCAAAGATCTCAGCTCAAATAACGTCCAGCAGTATCTACTAAAATCTACATGCGTACAGAATAATGCAAAGAAACATGTTTGCTTTTTCAAAAATACATTAAGCAAAATATTCTTTTTTTTATTTTTTTAAATAACAAAAAGCCCTACCGTTAAGTTGTAGGTGATCAAATTGTATGGAACTGTATGGATACTTGCCTCTAAAAGGACACAAGTTCACGTAGCTGTAGTATCAGTGACGTTTAACCCAGCTCTCCACATCAGTAACTTATTTCTCCTCCATTTTTTTTCTCCTAGACAAAGCAAAACTTTTATGCACGTAGCACACTAGCATAGCAGTTCAGGTAGGGTCAAATTACCATGGTGATCATTAAGCCAGATGTTCTCAAACTTCATTTTGTCTTTCCCGTCGGTGACAAAGGGACAAATGCAAGGACTGCGCGGCTGGACAGTGTGCAACACACTGCTATGTTCTCCTACTAAGGTGAGGATGTGATAAAGATAAGGGTGGTACCAATCATAGTGAAATATCGCTTCTAGAGAAACAAACCACTTCACTGAACTTGTCTCACTCCTCCTTTTTGGTGGCAGGTTGAAAGATGGCTACAAGTACGAGAAAGCCAAAGGCAAGAAGGTGAAAAGGACAATTCCTGCATGGGCTAGCGTCGCCGCTGGCAAAAAGCGACCTGTTGCCAACTTTGCAGGCACTCAGAACAAAGTGGATAATATCCTCATCGAAGCTATTACGGTGTGTACATGCCCAGCAAATCCATCCACAGACATTTGTGTGGTTCTTTTTTTTTTTTTTTTTTTTTCCTTTCTTAAAGAAATGTGTCTTATTTCTTCACAGTCTTGTAATGACAAGTCTGGGGTTTCATACCAGTCCTTCATGAAATATATTATGAAAAAATATCCAGAGATGGAGCTCAGCAAGAAAAAGTTTCTCATCAAGAAAGCAATGAAGAAACATTTGGAGAAGGGCACCATCAAACAGGTAACAGTGCTCATTTGTTGGAACATTCAGTTGTCTTTCACTTTCATGCTTCTGCCATGTAAGGATGTGGATACATTTTCAACAAAGTCATCACCAGATATGTAGTTATACTTTGTTTCACAGAGCATTTATGGGGGGGTGAATAAAATGATATTGATTCTGGGTATGATGAACATGGCTGCTCTTTCTGCAGTGTGAAGTTCCCCAAATCCACTAAAGAAGAAAATAGGACTGCGTTAGGACTAACCTAAAGCCTGACTGCATCCATGAAAAGAAATCTTACACTGGATGATTACAACTTAACGCCACAGAAAATGAAATGCAATATACCACTCAGCCCAGTAACACTGGGGTTGGTTACCATTGTAGGCTGTTAGTTGGACTCACTGATGTTTCAGTAAACAGACACACTCTTTGAGCTTTGCTCTCTTCTTTCTACTTTTGGAAGATAAAGAAATCAATTTAAATGTTTGTCTTACCAGAGTGCCATTTTCACCACATGCAAATGTAAAAAAGACCTTAGTGAATTTACTTTAACGTGTGTGGGAACACAGGAAATGTGTCAGGTCTGCTGACTCATTCATACTTTATATCATTTGTCTCTCACACAGCTGAAGGGTAAAGGCCTTTCAGGAACCTTCACCATCGGGAAGCTGCCCACCATAGCTAAGGTTTGTTGCAGCAGTAAAGTGATAGTGATTGGAGTCTCCACTGGTTGCCTGGCAGTAGCTCATTCCTGTGGTTGTACTTTTTTTTTTTTTTGTACAAATTACAATTTAATTCAACAAATGTGAGTTTCAGTAGCACCATATGTAATGGACAGATAAGAGCACCACTATGTTGATATTTTTCATGTCTAACGTAGGGCAAGAAAGTGGACTTTTTTAAAGCATGAGTTAAGTTTCATTCCTGATATGGAGTTTTTGACGCCATTGTTAATTAATCGCTTTATAGGATGAAGTCAGCAGCATCTCCCTCAGTAGCAGATCGGAGCATAAGATCATAGATATAATTTAATGTTGATATATGATTTAATGTGAACAGACTTTTTTTCCTGTATGAGACGTGTGTTGGTTGTAATCGTCACGTCTGTGAACGGTGTTTTAGAAATCCACCCTGAAGACTGAGGCACTGGGAGACGCTCTTCCTCTCATCATCACTCGGCTCTGTGAGCCCAAAGAGGCCTCGTACAACCTGATCAAGAAATACCTGGAGCAGCACTTCCCCAACTTCAACATCCAGAGCAGGTATGCAGCTGTTTAAAGGAACAATCAGGGCTGCAACTGACAATCATTTTTATGATTTTCTTGATTCTTAAACGTCCCAGTCTGAACCACACATTGAACTATTGATGTTGTGGGATGCAGTTAATGAAAGCAAATTGTTGCAACCTTGTTATTATATGTTGAAGCACTAGAGATTAAATCATATAAAAATATGATTTACTGACTGGTTTGTCCTCAGGCCAGACATCCTGAAGACGGCCCTGGTGAAAGCAGTCGAGAAAGGACAACTGGAGCAAATCACTGGGAAAGGAGCCAATGGGACGTTCCAGGTACAGCTAACAGCTATGTTTTTGCACATCCCGTCTACCGTCAATGACTGTCAGGACATACTTTTCTGATGAGGGGCAGTTGCATCATGCAGGCCTGCCTCTGCTGCTGAATTTTTAAAAACTACTACAGTAGACAGAAGCAGCTGACCACACAGCTGTCTTTATCTTGACTGTCACAGCTGAAGCGCACCGGTAACCAGGTCCTGTTGAAAGGCAGCAACTTAGAGGACGCCATCACAGCTGCAATCACAGCCATGAATGAACCTAAAACCTGCAGCACCACCACCCTACGCCGATACCTAGTGGATGCAAACAAGGATGTGAAGGAGTACCACTTAGGTAAGATTGCCTTTTCCTGCTCGCATATCTTAGCGGGATATTTGACTATCCCACACACAGGTCATCATGGAGCGTCAGTACTATTCAATATAATCATATGATGAATTTAAAGGTAACCGTGTCATTATAAATACTGTCGATGACTAAGAAAATAATGGGTAAATAAATATAAGTTACCAAAACAAAAAACATATGTTCAGAGAAGTTTATTTAAGCCACAGGAGTGATGTGAAGGCATTAGGGTTTTAAAAATACACTCAACTCACGATTCAATACGATTTCCAATACTGGCTTAACGATAAGACTTTCCAACCTTTTAATTTTCATACAAAACACATTTCTGAGGTAGAGTGTAACTTCAAACACAAACTATACAATGAATGCATATTAAAAAAAAAAAATATTTAGATATAAAAAAAATACAAATTATATTATCTTTAATAATAATAATTATTCTTTGAGGTAGGGGAATCTGCAATACAACGCATATGTGCTCTTCTTAAAAGTGAAATTATATTTTATCTTAAACAGCAAAAAATAAATAAAAATAGATTTTTAAAACAAATCCCATATCCTCGATTTCAAAATCACTGGCAGCTGCCTGAATGCCTGACAGTGAACGCAAAAGTAGATTACGCCCTCTGCTGTTTGAAAGGGGCATCGTGATTAATTTTTCATAAATTTCAGCTGATGTGAATTGTCACACATTTGTATCAGTTTTGAAAAGTCTCACGTTGCATCGTTGCATCCCATTTTGACTTTTTGAAAGATGGAAACTGACCTCTGTCTGTTCGGCTGTAACAACATGGAGGCTGATCACAGCCGCTCTTCTGACACATTTTTACACCCACAACAAGACCTTGATGGCGTCACATTCAGGGCGAACTTTGTGACGTATGCTTTCTTCTCATTTTGTAATGTACACTGCAGCGCAAGCTCCTGGTAACAAGGTTTTTGAACTTTTTGATTAGTGGCCAATTTGAGGAGGACCCTGACAAAGTGTAAAGTACTGGGCTGGATGGAGCAGATCACTGGTCACGGCTTCACAGGGACCTACCAGCTATCCTTCCCTTTCTACCCAAGGTATGCAAGCTAAATTTGGAGAAATGTTCTTTTATTGAATTGTTTTTAATATGCACACTTTGTGTCAAGGTTAAATTTGTTTAGTCAGTACAAATATTAGTTTCAGTTTGAAGTCCTGCTGATCTGTCAGTGGCTTGCTTTGCAGAGAACTGCTACAAAGAAATGGTAACTTTTTGTTTTATTTTTTCTCTCTAGCCCCACCATCCTGTACCCAGACAAGTTCAACGAGCTGAAGAAAAATACTCCAACTTCATCCAAGCGGAGGCGGACGGTTGAATCTTCTGATGAAGAGGAGGAAGAAGAAGAGGAGGAGGAGGAGGAAGAGTCTGAGGATGAGGCTCCCTCTCGGAAGAGGTGAGTGTATCTCCATCATCATAATGACACAGACAGAGAAGACTCCAGGGAGTGTAAAAATAGCAAAAGCAGTTGCCGGTGTTAAAAATGGTGGGGTCAAGTTGTGTTTGGATTTTACAGTCTAGTTGGATGTCCCGCTTCCAATGACGACACTTGTTGGCCAATCAGTGGAAGGCAGTTGGCTGACGTCACATTTTAGTATCACTTCGGCTCGCTTGGAACCAGGGCTGAGGAGGTACAGAAAAGGTACCTAGTACCAGGTACTGGTGGAAAAGCACCACAACCATGTAGAGCTGTGCTGTACCGTACTGCGCCTGTGGGAAAAGCGCCATTAGTGTCTCTTTCTGAAGTGTAAAGACGTACAAAACACTGTGGAGAAGACCAGATTAATAGCCGCAGCTGTTTTGTCATTTTGACCTGACACCAGTGATGGAAATGTTGTCATCTAAATAAATGTGTGGTTGGAGTCAGTGTGCAGGTCCTGACTTGTTTTCCAGCAGTCTTGCACCAACATGTGACATTCACTTAAGCAAACTCTTCCTGTTCAAATTACTTGTAGAAAATCTCAGAAGAGGCCTCCACCCAAGGCTCGCCGCCCTCCGCCAGCCAAGAAGTCTCAGAGCCCTAGTCAGTCAAAAGCTAAAGGCAGGGGACGGTCTCTCGCAAAGAAGTCTCCAGCCAAGAAAGCGGTGTCTTCAGCCAAGAGTCGGGGAAGGAAACCATCAGCGGCTAAGAAGGAGCCCACAGCGCCACCTAAAGCCACGCCGGTCAAGAGAGGAGCTCCTGCACGAAAGCCCAAAACACCAGCTGTTAAAAAGCTGACCAAAAGAGGCGCCAAGCGACCCACGGCTACAGCTTCCTCTCCAGAGGTTGGAAAGGAGACGACGAGGAGCGGGTCCAAACGGTCCAAGCCTGAAGAGTCGTCTCCTGAGGAGCCTGCCGTTAAAAAGCCGGCAACCAAAAGTGGGTCCGGGCAGTCTGAGTCTGTACAGACATCCCAAGCAGCACCTGCAGACAAAAAGGAGGCAAAGAGCAGCAAGCAGTCCACTCGGAAGTCCAAGAGAGGGAAGTACTGAGCCCAGCACGCTTTCCACGAACTGGGCCGCTCTGAATCTGCAGCAGTCAGCCGCTTCGTTTCAGTGCTCTCTCTTTTTATTGTTTATCCCTTTTTAACAGGGCAGTAGAGTTTTTTTTATTTCTATTGTAGATTAAGAAAGTTCTCCTACCAAGTTCACTGTACACTGAAGGTTTTCTGAATTTTCCTTTTTAAACGCCATGTGTAGAAAAGCTCAGTTAGTGTTGCCGTTAAAACAGAGGCACAACCGGCTGCCACATCAGGAAAGCATAGCGAGATGCAACTGTAACTAGAGCCATGTAGTGACTTGACATTTCATATCCGTTCCTCACCCATTCTTTAGTTTTTGGCAGCACATTTTGCCAATATCAAATGAAGTTTGCGCTCAGTGTTTGATGGTTGAAAGAAAATGAGCATTTTAAGTTAAAATATGGGCTGAAAAGTTTAACTGTTCCTAATGATAGTAATATTTTAAGAAATGTAGATTTTAAAGTTGTTGTCCTGGGATAAAATTACAATATTTTTGGCATTTGTAGAACTCCACAAGAATCTGAATTTGTATACATACTTATGATTATTATTTTTATTATTATTTCTTTTGTTTATTTAAAACACAAAAATGTCCCTAGAAAAGATTAGGCCTGCAGGTTACAAGTTGAGGACTTAAAGAGGATAAAACACTGTTAGTAATCGTTTCAAACACATTTGAATAAAATGTCTTTTTTCGTGTGTGACAAGAATTGATACATCAATTGATTTTATTGCGTCACAGCTGTAATTCAGTACCAAACTGTAAGAAATATGTCTTGTGAATAAGAAAATGGAGGATAATAGCTCATACCCTGCATGCATGTATTCCTTGTGTTGTTAAGCTTTTTTTCCAAGTCATTAATAAAATGGCTATATTTGTAAACTGTTGTTGGTGATTTATTGCACAGTCAGGTTATTAATTTTATTAGTTCTTAGTTTTGCACAAAATGATCCAACAATTTGAGATGATCCACCATTCAACGATGTCACTGACTTCCACCTGGAAACATGAAGATATTTTTGTTGAGTTTTATTCATTGTCAAAGGCAAAAAATAGTACATAGTACTTCCCTTAATGTATTGGACAGCTGCAACTACTACTTGCTTTTCACAAAAATATGTGAGTATTACAAATGAAAATGAACGTTGCATTTATTTTAAAATAAAAATCGTTTCGGTTTGTGTGATCACTGATAAAATCAGTGTTTGGTGGGGTTAGGGTTAGATCTATCATTTCCTATGGAAACTCATCGTTTTTTAATTGTCACAGCTTACAGTATTTAAAGGTGATACTCATAACATTCAGCCACTAGAGATAGCACCTTTTTGGGTCAGGATTCCAATTAGGAGGTTCAACAAATTAAGTCTAATCCTGAACTCTGAGGTGACTTACTCTGAGAGGGGAAACTAAGTATGTGATTCAAAACATCTGATTTGAATTTAAATTAAATTTAATTAGTTTAATCAACTCTGAGTACGTTCACCTTGAGTTAAGGGTGTGCACCTACCACAACAAAAAGCCATCATCAATGGAGCCCTGATACCCTGATTCACCATGGCAACCAGAGTGAAAAAGACACCAGCTTAGCAGCTTAAAATGGAAAAAAACATAATTGAAACAGTAAATAAGGCAGTTTTTACTTGGCCATGATTGTACCTTTCTATAGTTTTATTCAGATTTGATTTACTAAAAAAGTAGCTTAAATAACCTGTCATTCAGAGGCTATTTCATTATGTACTGCAGGCCACGAGTAATTTAAATCCCCTCAAAAGTACTCTTAAACTTTTATGTCCTCTAATATCCTGCTTAGTAACATTTGTGTTCTACTCAGCCAACAGAGAGAGGGCAGAGGCCCAAAAAACAGGTGGAGGGCTGCCACCAGCAGAGACTGAGGAGCTGATCCTGAGCCAAAAGTCTGGACGACCAGCGGCTGAAGGCATCCCAGGGGGAGCTCATCAAGAGACTGCCTCTCCATCCTGGCAGCCTCAGGGACATTAACCCTTGTGTTGTTTTATTTAACAGCAGAAAAAAACACCCTAAATTACATTTTTTTTGTATTTTGTAGTTGAATTGTACAATACGTACAAATAAATATTTGTTGCAGTGATTGAATGCAGTGTTGCTGCACTGTAAAAAGGACAGGTTGTTTATTCATATGAAATATGTTTTGGGTCAATTTTCAAGCTTCTTTAATTTACTGGTTTAGTGGAAGCAGGTCATTTTGACCACACAAGGGTTACGTTGTACGGCAGGTTGTTGATCTCCTCTAATAGTGGTGATATTATGGAGAACAACATATGCCACTATAATATCACATACCCTCTCCAGGCTGACCCTGAGTTTAAGTGGACACTGGAAACAGGATTTGAGAATAACAGTAGTCATCGCAACCTGGGCTCTCATCCCTCCATTGAAATGCTGTTGGGGTCCTGGCTCAGGGTCAGGGTTAGGGGTCAGTAGAGGGCTGGCACAAATATCCCCAGTCCACAGGTAGGTATAGCCAACAAACTCCCTGAAATTATAATGGATACATTTGTTTTTAAAGAGAAAGACAATGAATGATATTTGCAAAAAGCGCTGGGCTTCTTACTACGTGCAAATCTATTGCTCAGGCTACATCCACAGAAGAGCCGGGCATTGAGGACAGAGCTTGGCAACTTTGCCTCCACATTAGTGATTATATGTGCTGCATCACATACGATGTTGACAGTGTTAGTTGCAGTATACTGTGATGTATATAGTCTATCACTTTAAGATAAAAGGCTAGTTAATGTAATTGGTATTTGGTGCCATCTAGACCCTTCTAGACCCCAAGACACTGGGAAGCCCTGCAAAATAATAGCTAATTACTGATCACAGTCACAGAGATTCTAGCAGAATGTCTCTAACATAATATTAAATATAATATAGAATACAGAATATAATTTTAGAATATTGTCATTGGCTTCAACTGATTTCTACATCAGTTACCTGCAATCCTTAGAGGTTTGTGCCCAGGGAACACTACCATTATGGGTTGGTGTCACCTTTCTGACAGCTCTACACACTGTAGCCTTTCCGATGTGTTCTGCATCACCAATATCATGTGGAAAAGCTACTGATTGCAAAAAAAAAAAAACGTAGCGTGATGCACAACATTTGCTCTGATGAAAGATGTCTCAGATTTGATGTGTAGCTGTTGAGGTAAATGATTGAGTCTAATGAAAAACGGTACAGGTCAAACTGATATTAACTGGGGAATGACAACACATCTAAATTAACTGTGCCTCGATGTCGATCTATGTCCTCCAAGATTCAAGATTCTTTATTGTCATTATGCACGCACAATGAAATTTAGTAGAGTCTCTCAGCTGAAGGACACACATAAATAAGGAATAAAAATAAAGCTATAAAGGACATAAATATAAAAATATAAATATAAAACAGCCATATTTGCAGAGAAGTGATATATGCAATAGAAATGCAATTTTTACATACAGGCACTATGTCTGTCTGCCAACAGGTTAGGTTCACAGAGTCAGTTGTCATGGTGATTGACTCAGTTTTACTGATTTCTCTTTCTGGAACTGAAAATTAAGAGTTTTCACTTAAACTGCTTTCTGGAACACTCCCAGGTGTCCTCCACAGAGTCAAAGTCAAGGTCAGATAAAAAGTCAGAGATAAACAAAGCATCAATTTTGGCCTGTCAAAACCCCAGATTTATATGTGACCCAAAGGCCCAAAGTTAGTAAACAATTAACTGCTGACCTGTACCTCATATAAACTATCATTATTCTTATTTGTATTTTTTAGTCTTATTGGCAATATTTTTATGTAGATGAATAATTAAAATATATTCCATATCTGATTAAAGAATATTTATATGAAATATTTATACAGTATGTATGTATAATTGCCTTATTTTTTGGTGTATTATCATTTTGAGCCTGATGTAGAGGATTGATATCTTGTATCAGATTTATTATTTTTCATTAAGTTTCATTAAATTATGATTGAAAGTGAATCATTTCATATGTTTGTTGATCTCTGTGGAAGATATGACCTTTGATTCTCACTTACACAACGTGTGAGATCTGGTAGCTGATTTTTTTAAATGATTACATTACCTTTAATTAAAGGCTATTTTTATCAACAGTGTTTATGTTATATTTTAAATGCAGGATTTTTATTGTAATTTTACTGCTGAAAGTGTCCCTGTTGTGAGTTTACTTACTTTACTTTCCTTCCACTGATCCAGTGACGGGGCGTGACGTCATCTGGCTGAATTGCGCAATCAGCAGGAATGTGTGTAGAGAGGAGAGCAGGGTCCGACGTGTTCATATCCTCCTCCTCTCCTCCTCCTCCTCTGCTGTTCCTCCTGGTTCCTACTCCTTCTCCTGGCTCCCACTCCTCCCTCGAGCTCCGCCTCGTGCCTCTTATTTACTTCCCGCACACCTGGCCCGCGGGGCGGCAGCAGCAGGTAAAGGTGAGCAGGACGTCGGTGTCAGCTGTGGCTGTTGAACAGGGAGACGCAACCAGGTGTTGAAAAAGTGAGTTCATGTGATTTTCTTCAAAGCGTCGACACAAGCTGAGTTCAGTGTGAAACGGTGTCTCTCTGCTCGGTGCGGAAACGCTCCACAAAGTTTGTCGTTTTTGTGTTTTGTTCACGGTTTGGACCGGAGACACTCGGTAGAACAGAAACCTAAACTTTCCAGGGTGAAAACAACTTGGACAAATTTTCGGCGCTTTTAAAAGTGGATAAAAATGGATCCGCCAAAAGTACCCAGGCACTACATCAGTTTATCTAGATCACAGGTAGCTGCAGTCCTAAATCACGGTCCTGTTCTTCCTGTAATATTTCAAGATGACATCTTGATCTCAGTATGGTGCCAGACCATGACTCTGTTCCACCCTTTTTTTTTAATCTGCTGTACTAAAGTGTTTTTTTTTTTTAACTTAGTTTCCTCCATGTGTGCATATTTTAAGATGAAAGTTTTGTTCTTATTTGGATGTAAGATGTTCTGTGTGCTTTCAGAGATAAACAGGCAGCATGGGTGAGGCACCGATCAGAGAAGATGGCACAGTGACCAGATCAGCAGAGGTAAGTCCAGAAATGTAATTGTTAACATTGGTGTCTTTCTGTTTCGCTTAAACCTGTGTTTGCTGTAAAGTACGTGGGCTCATTTCCTGTGGATGACCGCTGCTTGGATGATCAGATCGAGCTACTGCACTCTCAGCTCAAGTCCCTTAGAGTAAGCCTTAAATGATCATTATCCCCAAAAGATACATCTTGTTGCTGTTCAGTAGAGAGTGTAATGTTTAATTATTGGTCGTGTTCAATCAGACATGCAGAAGAAAGAGACCCGTGTCCCTAAAATTCTCCAGCAAAGGTGTGAAAATGTATGATGAGGATGAAACGGTAAGCATAGAAGCATAATGCACATATAGGTAGCTTGGTCTGGAGAATGCCTGTTAATATGTGTCACCTTCACTGTCTGCAGACTCTCCTGATGGCTCACGCTCTGCGTAGAGTCTCTCTGTCCACTGCCCGGCCTGTCGATGCCCAGTTTGCCTTTGTCTCCCACAACCCAGGCAGCGCCGATGTCCAGCTCTACTGCCACGTCTTTCAAGCTCGACATGCCCGAGCGGTAATTAATGATGATGACTCTATTATGATTGTTATTTAGAGAGGAAGTTACGTCTCTTGTGTGTCTGACTGGCACAGAATTCAGATTTTTTTATTTATTTATTTATTTTTTTTTGTAAATGTGGGAAAATGGCTTGGATTTTGGCACGGCCTAAAAAAAAAGTCAATTTGTGATGCATCACAGGGAAATAATGTCCTTTGGGTTTTTATGTAAGGCGGTTCTGAGGTCGTCAGTTCACAACAGCACCACTGAGATTGACGGGTATTCAAAGTATAAGAATGAACCTGAAAATGTGCATAATTATGTTGATAAAACTAGTTTTAAATGGAAATATTGGCAAGAATATTTGTCTTATTTCTAGTCAAATTATGTTTATGCACTTAATTTTAGACAATATCACTTATAACAAAATTTATACTACGATGGAGGGCCTTGTTTCAAGACAGTGCATCTTGAAAATGTTGTTCGGTGAGAAAATCTTGAATTCATCTTGTTTTGAGAAATATTTTAGATGAAATAAGCTTTTTTTATGTATTTATGCTTATGAGACAGAAAACTCACTATCCAAGTAAAATATGACTAAAAATGAGTTATTAAATCTTAAGACCTTAAATCATGTCAGTCTTAGAAATTGTTTTATATCAAGAAATCTTATCGAGACATTTTTCACTTGTTCCATTGTCAGATTTTTTTGCTTAATTCAAGCAAAAATATAATATTTTATTTATTTTTTTTATTTTTACTTATTTTTAGATCAGCATTTTTTTCCAGTGTATGGTTACCTTCTAAACACCTTCACAATACCTTCTGAGGGGGAAATGTTATGGATGCCAGCAGCCCAATCTGTTTGTCCCCTCTGGGCTACTTTAGGAACATCCATACATCCATCCATCCATTATCTACCGCTTATCCTCATAGGGTCGCAGGGGGCTGGAGTCTATCCCAGCTGTCTTAGGGCGGAAGGCAGGGTACACCCTGGACAAGTCACCACCTCATCGCAGGGCACATAGAGACAGACACCCACTCACACTCACATTCACACCTACGGTCAATTTAAATTAGCCAATTAACCTAATCCCCATGCATGTTTTTGGATGGTGGAAGGAAGCCGGAGTACCCGGAGAGAGCCCACACAGACACGGGGAGAACATGCAAACTCCACACAGAAAGGCCCCGGGCCGGGAATCGAACCAGTACCTTCTTGCTGTGAGGCGACAGTGCTAACCACTGCAGACCACCGTGCCGCCCTAAACATACTTATCAATATAATATTTCATTTCTGTCGATAGATTCCACTAATTGCTACATACTGGCACTGTTAGAATTTCGTTAAGCACATTAACAGTATTGACGGGTACAATCTTCATATAGCATTGATCTAAAAATGTGAACGAACTTTGATTCTTCTGTGTCCACACCATCTCCTGCAGGCACAGTTCCTGAACCTGCTGCTTTGCCGCTGCTTCCAGCTGTCTTACTTAGACAAGCACCCAGAGGAGGCCCAGGAGGACTCTGTTGGCTCAGTGCCTCGTCGTAACCCCTCCCTGCTCAACCACGGTTTCCCCCTCAGCGTTAGTGCCCTGGTGTCCTTCAGGAGAGCCCCTTTCCGAGGGTTGTTTCCAGGGACTAAGGTTTGGACTTGAACGTTTTCTTCTATTCACTCTGACAGCACAGAATTTATCACTTTTACCCCAGTGTTTTCTCATTCTCCTGATGTGTAGAAGGATCAAAAATCTTCTGATGACCTGCTCAGCAGCCAAGATGAAGTCTTCCCCACCTCCTCCCCCTCACTGGTGCGAAAGAAAGCTATCCGCACCAAAGTGCTGCGCTCTGGGGCTTACCGCTCCTTCACTTTCACGCCACTCAAACAGCGCAGCGTTCAGGAGCGACTGAGTGCGGCACAAGGTGGGCCAAGTGTTCACAGGGCGCTTTCAAGAGTCAAAGAGTTGATTAGGTAAAACCACCCCCCCCCCTCCAGGGCCACTCACTGTCCGTCATGGTGTCTGAAGGTGGGAGTGACTTGACAAGGGTCTGGTATCACGTGGGTCACACTGGATGTACGTTTTCTTAGTTTCTCACTGTTGAGCTTTACTCACTGATTTTCATTTCGTAGCTTTAATGGGTTAAAATATGAGCTTTGTTTTTATGGGTTATGTCATCACCACTTGCTTTGTTCATCCTACTCCTGTTACGTTTTAAACGTTTCCTTCACTGAGTTTGGATTACTGAATGTTTTACACATACGGCTGGTGAAAAATGTTTGGACCTCTTGAAACTTCTCCAAGTTCACATTAATTTCTCTTTTTACATGTGAATCAGGAAAGGACCAAGACAAGGTGCCGGTGAGGAGATCCCGTGCTCCGAGCTTGGCCGAAACAGAAGAAGCACTGGCTCAAGCAGTGTGGTGCTGGGCTGGCATCGCCACGTGAGCGTCACTCTGGTCCTCATTTCTTTTTCTAGACCGTGTCAGGTTTTTTTTGACTGCGTATCTTCTGCTATTTCAGTGACAGCAGCTACTCCCTGCTCGCGGAGGATGTTCTGGGGTCATACCTCCTGTGCCCTCATCCTAAAAAACCCAAATGTGGCTCTCTCATCATTCGCTTCCCCTCTGGCCTGATCACCTACCTCATCGAAAACACCCGTAAAGGAAAATTCATGCTGGAGGTAGTTGAATATTCTACATAATTATTAGCCAATAGTGAGTCTGCCGTGTTAAGAAATTTAAACAAAATAAGAATCCAAAATGAAAATGACTCCCTTTCCCTCCAGTTACTCTATGAATAACATTGACCTTAAAATAATAAATTTTAATGCAAGGTTGGATCTACTGTGTAGCTCATATTTCTCACAGTTTTTAGCCCCTTTAAGTCTGACATTCCACAAATTTCCACTATTCAAAGTCTCCACACATCTCCTTCGTGTGTATTTTCGCGATTTCATGTGCGATTTGTTTATAATCGCACATGAAATTGGGTGGGGTGTTGGACAAGGAAAGTACTCCTAGATTTCAAATTATGGAGCCAAAATATTGTAGTGTTAGGACTTATTAAGCATGCAAACTATATTAAAGTGTGTTTCGTCTGAAGGTGACTTTCAGCAGCTCTCATTTGGTTTTCAGGCAAGTTGTCCAGAAACATGATTCCTATGCAGTTATCCACAAAAGTTTTGGTGATTTCTGACAAGAAACTCACTGTTTGTCTTAAGTTGTCTTTACTTTTTCTCGCCAAATGGTCATTTCTGTCTTCTGTTATACTGTATTTCTTTCTGTTTCTTTATGGCAGAAATGCAAGAGTGAATTCAATTCGATAGCAGAGCTGATCGACCACTACACGGAGACTCGGGATGAGCTGGTGTGTTCGCTGTGCTGTGCCCGGGTCAACCACTGTTACGAGTGGGAGGAAACTAGCAGCAGACAGCCTGTAAAGCCACACAAGAGCCTGAGCAAAGCCAAAATTAAAAGTACCCACAGAAAGGACTGGATATAAAACCCCAACCACTGGAACTTGTGGACTGCCAACCTCATAAGTGACACTTTTTTTATTTTGCACATACATAATTTCTTACCTTAAAATCACATTTGGTGTTTTTGGGAGTCTGCACAAACTGTTACAACACACCTATTAACAGCGTTGGCACTTAATGTATATAGCATACATTAGTCCTTTCATCAAAGGGTTGCTATTTCTAAAGATGTAATATTTTGTGCTTGCTGCTTTTTGTGTTTTTTCAGTATAAATCTTTTTAAAATATTTTTATTTGTGCCTGAAAGGCATCAGAGTTTGTGTTTTTAAGTTGTGTAACAAATTGTGAGTGGAATTAATCAAACTGGAATTAAGCCGTTCATTTTTTTTTTCTTGCATTGTAATGATGTTGCGCAATTATATTTCATCAAATTTTATTATTCCTTTTAATTTGAACCTTGATTTTACTTTATTCATATTGTGCCTTGACCGAAAATATGATCATGACATCAAATATTTTCTATATCTTGACACATCCATGTATTACATCACTTCCACTAAAAAGGGACATGTTTAATCTCCTGTGTTTAAATGTATATTAAACTCCATACAGCGGTGGCAATTCAGGTGTTGTTCATGTGATTGTCTGTGATAATGTTTTCTGGACCAAGAAATAGCAATACAGTTTAACAAACTAATTTGACTTTGTGTACCATTTTTTTTCTGCGATAGACCAACAAATATTGTTTGAAATTAATAACAAGTGTTTTCAACCAACATCCAGCAAAAATGTTTCCATTAATTATGACTCTGCACATCCTCATCTGCAGCTTTGACACGATGCTGCAAATTAGTAATATATTAACTTCTACAGTCCACAGTTTCTAAATGATGTTTTGCTTCATGTGTGAAATGAGATCAGTGGTGGGTTTGATATAAAAATGAATCATTCATGAAGGTTATAATATTCAGCTTTTGTCTGGTTAAAAATGTTCAGTTTAATGACTGTTTTGGAGTCTACATTTTGGTGCTGTTGAATTTGCTCATATTCTTTGGTATTGCTCTTATTTTGTCCGTACTATACCACTGAGGTCAGGCTAAATAACGAAACCACCTGTATAATGTTGAACAGTTCAGCAGCATCACAAACTATATCCAGAATGATCATTAAGTTAATCACCACTTTTTCAATTAAAGCTGAATAAATGTAGTTTTTTTTCCAGCACTGTTGTATTACCAGCTTTGGCTAGATGTGCATAATAAACTGGCATCTAAATATATTTGTTTAATATATTTTAAGAACATCACTGCACTGTAATCCATTAGGATTCCCTCTATTAACCTTTTGATTTGTTGTACAGTTTAACAAATGACAACAGTGTTAGCTACTTTTGCTAACCAGCAAAAATGAGGAACCGTTGTATAAAAGAAATAGTTATTCAGGTTTAGTTAGTCTCATGACAGAAATGGTCACCTTTTGTATGTAACTATACACTAAACATGATTGTTTTGTAATTTGTAATGATATGATATATATGTATTCATGCTAGCTAGCGTTACCCTGCTGTTAACCAGCTACCTGACCTCACCACTCTCCTCACCAAAATGGCCGCCGGTCTGGTGCCGCTTCATCCCTCAACGGTTGTTTATGGTTGCTAAGCAACTTCTGGACGCCGTGTGAAAAGGAGCAGGGTGGCAGATATCTGAGGAGGAATGTGTGCACCCTGATAGCTAATATTTCCGTCTCAACTTTCTCCTTTAAATCTTCTGTGAGTATTTTTCTACCTGGTGTTTTCTATCTTCTGGTGGTTCGCTCTTTTCTGTGGACTTTAACCGATAGTTAGGTGTTTGTCGGCAAAGCTTGTCATCTCTGTGTTACCTAGTAGGTTAGCTGACGAGGAGCACAGCTCTACAGGCATATATAGATAAAGCAGATAAAACTAAACATTGTGCGGTGCTTTTATCTGTTTGTCTACTTCACAAGCCAGCTCGCGGTGAATGCTGACATGGGGTCAGAGTCGGTGAAGGTGGTGGTCCGGTGCAGGCCACTGAATGACCGGGAGAAGGCTCTGGGCTCTAAGACGGTGCTGTCCATCGACCTGCACCGCTGCCAGTGCTTCATAGAGAGGCCCGGGGCTGTGGACGAGCCGCCCAAACAATTCACCTTTGATGGGACCTACTTCATTGATCAAACTACTGAGCAGATGTACAACGAGATCGCTTATCCTCTGGTTGAGGTAAACCCTTTGGAGCCTCATTTGATTCCGTTTTTTGTTCGTTTCAGTCTAAATTCACAGCAGAAGTGCTTAGATACAGGTAGCTCACTAGTCACTGGACACCCAGTCCTAACAGTGACCTATATCTTATTGCTAATGACTGCAGACCTCATTATTTACTTAACAGTCAGCCTTCAGCCACTTACAAAGGCCAGCTGGTTCTTTCTTAGCTTCATGTAAAAGTTCATTGATGCCACCTCTTTCATTTTCATCTGCAGGGTGTTACTGAGGGATACAATGGCACGATCTTTGCCTATGGACAAACTGGAAGTGGGAAGTCTTTCACCATGCAGGGGGTGCCCGATCCTGCAGCCCAGAAGGGGGTCATCCCACGAGCCTTTGAGCACATCTTTGAGAGCATTCAGGTAGTTTGGTCAACTTTTGTTACACATATCCATCTCATGCATTCAGTGTTTCTGTCCAGGCTTGTAGAAGCTTTATGTGCTCAGACAGAGTAATTTTATGTCTGTATTTTTTTGTGCAAGCCAGTGTGCAGAAAATACCAAATTCCTGGTGAGGGCCTCATACTTGGAGATTTACAATGAAGAAATCAGAGACCTTTTGGGAAATGACACCAAACAGAGATTGGAGGTGAGTCTCTTTCAGAGCTGTTGTTTCTGTAAACACAACAACAGGCTGCAGCGTGTAACATCAGAACAGGTTATTGTTCTTTGGTAAGTACAGTCATTGTGTTTCTCACACTGTTTTCTGACAGTGAACTGCAGGTTGCCATGGTGACTTAAAGCGCAGTAGTTACATGATTTCTTGTTGGTCAAGGTGTTTGAACAAGTAAAAATCCGAACAGTGACAGAGTTTTTTTGTGTGATTGATTGGTGCTTAGCTGAAAGAGCATCCAGAGCATGGGGTGTATGTGCGGGACCTCTCCATGCACACTGTGCACAGCGTGGGGGAGTGCGAGAGGATCATAGAGCAGGGCTGGAGGAACCGTGCTGTGGGCTACACACTGATGAACAAGGACTCTTCCCGCTCACACTCCATCTTCACCATCCATCTGGAGATCTGCAACACTGGTGAACACACACACACACACACAGACACACACACACACAACACCTGTGACATGTTGAAACATGTTTTATAGACAGGGGTGTATCTGCCTGAGTAATGATATCTGTTATCATCAAGCTGTAATGTTTAGTGTGTCTCAAGGGTTATTTTTTGTGCACTTATGATCAACTGAACTTATATTTTCTCTGAAATACATGTTTAGAAAGTTCAGTCAAAACTATTTGAATAATTTTATGAAAATTTAACCAGGTAAACAACATGATTTTCAATTAAAAAAACACTTTGTAGAGAAATTGCTAGTTCGGTCTCGACTTGGAAGGATTTTTCCTCGTGTAATAAATGTTGGTACAAAAAAGGCTCAGTTATACTAACAGTAAATAAAAATACACAGCTAAGCAATCTTATAGGCATTATCAAAGGCAATGTGTTTTATGGAGAGATGACAATGCTCTAAATAATTATGAGTTAATATACAGGAAGTATAAAATTATATAAGAGGCATATTTCACAGAGAACTAATGAATAATAAAAAGACCAGCTATGTCTGCAAATGGTTGTAATTTTATCTACATTCTCTGTACCCCACATTCTCAGATGCAGATGGCCAGGATCATCTACGAGCAGGTAAACTCAACCTCGTTGACCTGGCAGGAAGTGAGCGACAGTCTAAAACCGGTGCTACAGGTGAGCGCCTCCGTGAGGCCACCAAGATCAACCTCTCCCTCTCTGCCCTTGGCAACGTCATCTCTGCCCTGGTGGACGGACGCTCCAAATACATCCCCTACCGGGACTCCAAGCTAACCAGACTGCTGCAGGACTCTCTGGGAGGAAACACGCGCACCCTTATGATCGCCTGTCTGTCCCCTGCTGACAACAACTATGAGGAGAGCCTGAGCACACTGCGCTATGCCAACCGGGCCAAGAGCATCCAGAACAGACCTCGCATCAACGAGGACCCAAAGGATGCTCTGCTCCGAGAGTATCAGGAGGAGATCAAGAAGTTGCGGGCTCTCATCTCTGACCAACTTGGGTCTGCTAACGTTGTGTGTACGTGATATGTTTTGTAATCTGCATTTTAATACAAGGGAAACAACCTATTTTCATTTTAATATTGCCAAAGAATTTAAATACTGGTTTTTGAGAGCAGTTTCTTTTGCTTCTTTGTTGATTTTTTTTGTCAGTAACTTTTTGTCCTTTTTGCAGCTTTGTTGGCTGCTCAGTCATCACAAGTGTCTGCTGCTGTTCCTTCAAGGCCACAGTCCAGCACCACAGAAGCAGAGAAGGAGAAGATTAAAGAGGCATCTACAGGCCGTTCCCACACCAATATATCACTTCAGAACTCTACATGCTTTCAGTAAGAATCAGGTGATTTAAAGAAGTGTATTCTGCTCTCGCCACAGGAGTACGAAGAGAGGCTGGCCAAGTTACAGGCTGAGTACAATGCAGAGCAGGAATCCAAAGCAAAGCTGCAAGAGGACATCACTGCCCTGTGCTCCTCCTATGAATCGAAGCTGTCCAATCTGGAAAAGGGTCGAGTCAGCAGGGGGAGCTCTGCTCCTAAGAATGATAACAGAAAATCATCTTCCCAAGAACCATGTAACTAGTTTATAAATCTGTTTCTGTGTTCATCAGTCTATTCTGACAAACTGAACATCAGCAACGTTACTGCATATGATCATGTTGATTTATTACTGACACTGCCTTACTTAGCGTCGGTGACGTCAGAGGTTGCTGAGGATGAGCTCGGTCGTAACACTGATCGCACTGGAGAAGCTTCTCTGACCAAGGCACTGTTCTTTAGCACCTCCCACTATTACCGCTAATCATTCAAAACATGTTACAGTTCCTAAATGAGGTATTGAAAACTTACAGGCTGTTTATTATTTCCTCAGCCTGCTGTACCACACAGAGAGGGGCTCATAGACTCACCTGACATCACTGCAGGACCTGTGGACCAGCAACACGTCCTGGAAAGGTTTGTAGGCCTTTTATACACATAACTAAACATTTGACCTTCTCACACTTTATGACTAAGGTTCTTTCTGCGTCTTGTCTTGTCACCAATTTCTTGTGACCTTGACCTTATAGCAGTTATATTGGCATCAGTGTCTATGTTGGTCAATAAGTAACAAAGCTATAGACATGCCAAACAAGGTTTGCAGTAATTTAGGAACAGTGTAACTGCTAAATAGTTTATCCACTAGAGAGCAAGTTTAAAAACGTCCTGAGTTTGATTTCATTATGTGTCTATCACAATTTAATCAGAAAAAAACACAAAGGGGGTATGTATAAAGATTATTTGTTCATGTGATTATGGTAAAAATACTAATCTACCTCCAAATATTGAGATCAGTTTCAGAAAACAAAAAAAAACAAATCCATCATTAGTTCCCGTTCATCTGTCTCTCCCCAGACTGCAGCAGCTGGAACTGGAGGTGGTTGGAGGAGAGCAGGCCAGGAACAAAGAGTTAAAACAGAGACAGAAGCAGAGGAAGAACCTAGCTGACCAGAGAAAAGTCCAGCTTATCTGTGCTCTATCAGAGGACAGCGAGGACAGTGAAAATGTGCTGTTGAATGTCTACAACTCCATCCAGGAAGAGGTCCATGCCAAAAGCCAAATGCTGGTCAAGGTCCAAGGCAAGGTGGGTCAGAGTAGATAAATGTAACAGGTTCCGAGGGACATGCAGTAGTTCAAGAACTGTGTTCAGGGTCTGCAGTACAGGCAACAAATGGGTTAGCACTTAATGCTGCTGGATAATGTGAAATCAAATTTACAGAGTTCATGTGCTCTGCCATTCAACTGTAAAACCACATTAACCTGTTGTTGACAGTTGAAAGCAGCAAAACTGGAGATCCGTGACCTGCAGGCAGAGTTTGAGGTGGAGAGGAATGACTACCTGGCAACAATCCGGCGGCTGGAGAGGGAGGGCCGGTTACTGCACAGCCTGCTGGAGCGCATGGTGCCCCTGGTGCGCCGTGACTGCAACTACAGCAACCTGGACCGCTTGAAGAAAGAAGCTGTCTGGGACGAGGAAGGCGCCACCTGGAGGCTGCCGGATGTGACGGTGCAGAAAACAACGCTGCCTTCAGGTGCAAAGTGTGAAGAGGACACATCAGGGGGGAAAAAAATCAACAAAACATCATAGTTTTATTGATGATATAACTTGTGAGTGTAGGTATATGTGTTTTGCAGATTCTTTCCCCTGAATATTATCTTGCTTTCTTCCTCTCTCTTAGCAGTGACTCCGAAACTTTCAGCTGGCAGAGGTTCAGCTGCTGCAGAGACAAGCATGGTGTGTTTATATGTTTATGTTCCAAGCATCATCCCATACACTGAAACACGAGCTGTGTTCTAAATGTCACACTTGCAGAGGTGACTGTGGGTCAGAAAAGCACGCTGGCTTGCATAGTGCAAAATGAGACTAGATGCAGTATCCTGTTTTTTTGCATTTGACATACTACGTGATGGGACACACTAAATTTGTCACTTTCACACTAAATAGTGTGGAACAATGTGTCAGAGCCTTAACACCCTGTGTGGTGTTAGCAGGTGGAGGAGGACCGGTACAAGGAGCTGCTGGACCGTAGTGACAGTGAGAACATCGCCTGCAGCTACTTCAAGTCAAAGCGAGCGAGCCAACTGCTGGGATGTGATGCTACCAAGGGACACGGTAAGACCAGGACCACAGTTTAGCTGGCCAATGTTGCAGAATGATGTCACTTCCTTCTCACCGAGGTAAATCTGCAGGTACTCCTTATTTTTTGTATTTCTGGTATTTCTTAGTGAAGTGTGTTCTTTTAGGGGAAGCAATTAATTGAGCACAATAACCCTCTCAAAGGAACCAAAATCAGGAATCAATGATACGCTAAAGGCTACAGCTGAGACACTGTCTGCACCAGCCAAGCCAGTTTTCCCCTCTGCTGTTGGGTTTTACCTGTCTGATGGAGCTCTTCTCCCACAGCCATTCACTCTCCTCCCCTGGTTAACGGGGCAGCCCACCATGCTGTGAGTGCTTCCACCATGAACCTGCCTGCCAGCTCAGACTCCGTCCTGCCACGCCCCTTCCGCCTAGAGTCCTTGGGCGTCCCACTGTCCAATGGTAAAGTGAGGCGCAAAAAAAGCAAATCGCACATCCATAACGAGGGAATCTGAAAGGATTGTTCTTATGACCTACAGCGCTTAAAGACGTCTCACTCACATTTGTTTTTTGACTCAATGATTGTATACACTGTGATCAAATCCATACAGTATATTTATAAGGATTTTTTTCAATCCATGAAGACCAGAATGTGTACAGTAAGCACTCTTTTGTGTCCAGTTGTGTCATGTATTTTAAATCACATTTTGAATGGTCATTTTAAACAAAATACTACCTACACTACCTCTACTCTACCTAAAACCTTGTGATTCGAGCAATCAAAGTTCAACTCCTGTAATATTTAACTTCTAATGTGTTTTGCTGTTGCAGCTCGTAACCAACAATTTCAACCTGTTTAAAAATTCTGCTGCTGATGAGATCAAATAAAATAAATTCAATTATTTCATTGCTATTCTCAGTTACTTTACAAAAAGGTTTTAAACTTGGCCTGCTGGGTGCATTCGTGAAAGGTAATCACAAGTAAGATCACTGTCAACAATGTGTCGGACTGGTTTGTATTGAAAATGGGTGACTGTGCTGTGATAAATAGGTCAGGGGCTGTTGTCAAGGCAGCGACGCTGACAGTTAGTAGACAGGTATCTCATGTTACATATATGACCTCTGGGTTCAGCATTGTTGATTTTGGTGTGACTTGACTTAAATCTAGGGTTGCAAAATTCGGGGATTTTTCACAGTTGAAAACTTTCCATGGAAGTAACCAGGAATTAATGGGAATTTGTGTGAATGAAAGAATAAACCGTGAATGTATAATAAGGAACTTAAATATAGTTAGGGATCTAATTTTGGCTGAAACAATGAGATTTCATGCAAGTACACTTTAATATCTATGTTGTTCCTTGATCCCATGCACACAGCAGCACTTTGCTTGTTGAGGCCTCATTTCCACACTGATGCCCACAACACTCAGGCACCACCTGAGGACGACAGAAAGTCAAGTATGTTTTGAGAATACTGTGGGGTAAAAATATTTGATTTAGGGTTAGGTTATGAATTAGGGCATGGATTTTTAACTTGCAAATATTAAATGACCATGTGTTCACACAGTAGCAAGCTGCTAAGTGTGATGCTAAATGTAAGCTAGCTACCTTATCATGGTGCCAGCTACCTCGAAAGTGGTTTTGTTTTGTCTGACCTGCAAGTTTTCTGTAACCAAACAAGAATGTATACATCAACTGTAAAATATTTTGAAGCCCAAAATGAATGAGGGGCCCCCTGTCTGAAAGGAGAATGGTCTGGTTCACATGTTGACCGAAACTGCTAGGAGCTTCTTTTTATTTTTTTGAATGGATGGGGGAGAGAATCAGTGAAAGAATTTCACATTTGTCAAAGTTAAGCTCACTAATAAATGTATTGAAAATGCAAAACTGTTTTGGTTTTGTTTAGCAGAAATGTTCTCCAATGACAAATCAAAATGTTTGTATTAAACTGTTTATATACAGTAATGTAATAATGTATGTTAATGTTTAAATATGATAGCTGTTTAAATTTCCATTTTTTTTAATAAATCCCCATATTATAATAAAAAATAATTATATTAAAATATGTAATATTTCGAAAATGCCATAGCTTAACTTCCCATGAAAAGTTTCTGGAAATTTTCCCAAAATTTACCAGGAATTTTCCACACTTTTGCATTAAATCTAATATAGGTGAGGCTTGTGTTCATCTTGAAAATTGATTTTGAATTCATTGTCAAAAAAGAAAACCTTTATTGATCACACAGTGGGGACATTTCCAAAAGAAGCTTGTCACTTATGGTTTGAACCCACGCCTCTGCAGAGACTGGAAAAGTTTGCATGGATTTATTTAAAATAATCGTATGATAGATGAGATGATCTCAAACACTGTGGTAGCATTTGTATCTCTAATGTTTTACTCAATCCTTTCTGCAGCTCACTTTTCTGTCTTGAGTATCATATGTCTAACTTTGGCTGTGGCCTGATTTCTTCATCCATTGTTTGATATTACTTGACCGGCAGAGAGCCGTGTCAGTTTCAAAATTTAACACCCTTTGTGTGTCGGTGTTCACAGAGACACAGATACCGGCCCATTAGCAGAGCCCCTTTGTTACTGAGAGATAACACACCACAAGACAACTGCAGCCGTCTCTCACAATAATCAACCACGCACTACTTTAAGACTGTTGCATAACGTACGCCAAGCAATTCAAATAACTCAGTGGTAGGAATTAGAAGCCTTACATGTGAGGGTTATTGAGAAAAGAGAAGGGAAAGCACTGGTCGGCTAAGTTCACACGGAGGTGGGGCTCAGGATAATCGGATAATGGAAGAAGAGCTGAGCAGGCCTTCTGGCTGCTGGTGTGGAGTGTAAGATGAGTAGTGGTGTGGCTGGTTGTCACTGTGTCAGTGGAGTGTTGGATGAAGCAGCGACATACAGCCTCTGTGCAGGGATGATAGCTCGACCAAATTAAAGGGTCTTTGCTTCTTTATGCTGACATTGTGGGATGTTGTTTAAAAGAAGGCAGCTCAAGTTAATCACATTTCAAATCAACTCAAACCGTCCACACCAACGGTTAAGAAACCAGTAATTCAGAATGCTGGCTCTATTTATTAATTACAAAGAAACAGATGGGCTGTATTTAAACTTGTGTGGATAAAGATAACAATACACAGTGTGTATAACAGGCAGCCTGCTTTAAATCTATCCCATTATCATTGTTTTTCATTCTGGATTAACATCTCCAGTATTTAGACAATGAAGGCTGTTGCATGGCAACAGTTTTTTTTTTTTTTTTAAATCCATCGAACTATATATACTGTATAAAATCATAGTATAAACAGCCTCTGTGAGCTGTTTATACACCAGATCTTAATAATAAGGGACTGCTGATTGTTACTCAAGAAACAGAGAAACACTACCCCAAAAGTTTTAGAAATTTAATTTTACAATAATTATGATCTTCTCTTTGCATTCTCGCTCCAAAGAATGTACTGAACAATCCACTTCATAGGCACATCTGTGAATTAACAATCTGTAATGTCAAAAAAAAGTCTGATTTGGTGGTTTGATGTTTCCTTTAAGTAGAAGTACAGTGGAGCAACATGATATGTGACATGGTTACTTAAAAGCCACAGTATGGCTTCCATCAGTATGTAAAATGTGATATTTGTGTGTATATAGTCTAAATACAGTATATTTGTATATTGTTGAATTTAACAAATTTCTTATTACGATTAACTTATACTAAAATGTGTTTCAAACATTCAGCACATATATGCACTTTTAGGCTCATCCAGTGTTATGTTGAGCCTTGTCAAGTCCTATCTCACTTAAATTTGCTAAAGTAAACATCAGAGATTCTGACTGATCAAACGCAGAACATCAGAAATGTGGAAGGTGCATTTTAGGATGGAAAAACAACTCCCTTAGTATGTTTTTCCACCCCCCTGTTTTAAGCCCTACATTAAAATTGTTGGCCTTGTCCTTTAAAATCTTCCTCATCTGCTTTAGTGTGCCAAAGTCCCCACGTAATGCTCTAACTTTTGAACTCTCTCAGAGCATTTACACAGGCAGGCAGGCCTCTGCTGTGTTTCTGTTTTCAGTCTTTGAGCAGTCCAAGCTTTCTGAGTGCTTCTTTTCGATCAGCTCCCATCCCAGGGACCACCACCACTGTGTACCCGACTGAGTTTGAGGGCTTACGGGGTACAGGCTGATCGCTCTCAGTCTTTCTGTGGTCCAGGGTAGCAGAGCGCTCCAGACCAGCTGCCTTTAATCCAGTGGACTGAGCGGGATGAGATGCAGATGCAGGCTGTTGGTCACGTCTGGAGTAGTGATGGAAACTGGCACTGCTCTGCAGAGGCTTGTTCTTGGGTTCTGTGGGCACTTGAGAATAACAAAACGATGGACTTCTTGATGGGTTAACACAAGCCGGACCACTTGTTACTCTGCTGGGTGTTGGGTCCAGAGAGGTGTGACATTTAAGGGGAGGCAGTGGGGCTACTGTCTCATTTTCTGGCTGTTGGTCTTTCAGGAGACCCAGTTTCTGCAAAGCTTCCAGTCTCACGATCTGGGGGTCTTTTGCATTCTTGATATTGTATGAAGAGTCTGAGTTTATGGATGCTTCACTTTGTGTTTTCACTGGTATATCGACAGGGATCTTTTTGGGTTTTGGGGCCACGACCGGAGGACCAGATTTAGGCTTAAAACCCTCTAACTGGCATCTGTCAGCTCTTGGCGGACCTCTGCAGTTTGGGCCTTGTGCTGTGACAGGAAGCTGCTTGTCTGAGTCTATAGTATGATCAATTGTAGGACAGAGAGGCGTCTTCTTTGCGGACGCACTCCTCCGCAGATGAACAAGTGCGTCATAGGAGAGAGGACCTCGAGGTAAACTTTCAGTTGTCCTACTTGAGTAGTCTCTGGGTTTGGTGGGAGGAGGTGTCACAACATTAACCTCGAGAGGTACTGCAGGAGCAGCAGGTTTCTGTTTGTGATCAGGTTTATTGCTTGAAGGAGTGAAGTGAGTCTTGGAGCTGAGGTTTTTGTCCAGAGGAGGAATCAGCTTTGCACTAGATACAGAACATGGAGAGCTGCTCGCCACAACAAGAGGTGTAGGAACCAGGTAGCTCTGCATGGGTTTAGTGTCAGCGTATTCCTTTATGGAGTCCTTAGAGGCATGTTTTTGTGGGCCTGAAACAAACAAACAAATGCGTGTTTGTCACAAGAAAGTATTCAGTGGACAACTGTTTACCTTACCCTGCATCTGTGCCTCAGAGATTAACTCACTGTTGAGCTTGCTTTTGCTCATGGAGGCTGACAGGTCAGCCAGTTTGGTAGCGAGGTTGCCAGGGCAGGGCAGTTGGTCAGGTTCGTCAGTGGACAGTCCGCTATCTTCCTCAGTGTCCAAAGACTCAATAGTCTCCTCCAGAAACATGAGACAGGCCTTCTCTTCAGCAGACAGGTGCTCCAGACTATCATCACTCTGCAATATATTTTAATGTAATATCCCAAAATAAGTTGACAGTACTGTTTATCAGAGAAACCTTTCCCTAAATTCACCCCAAACTATGAAAGCATCCCTAAGTGTTTGTGCTTCAGCTCAGTCACATACATGATCTGTCTTAATGTTTCGTATTGTGCTAGAACTAATACGCTGGGCAGAGGGTAAGGTCAGTAACTTACAAAGACAGAGTTGGTGCTGAGGACGCTGTCACAGCTGCCAGCGCTGTCCATACCAGTCATCGTCTCCAATCCAGTGCCACCTGGCCAGGTATCGCTTTTGGGCATCGTAGTGCCCTTGTTATCCGAGGTTAGCGGCACTGATAGTTGAGTTTTACTGTGTGAGAAGGGAAGACACGGTGAGGTGAAATTCAAATTCCTCTACAAACTTGGGTTTCATTAGCATTCATTACAGTAGAGTATATGTAATGTAACATATTCGTTTTCCAGATTATAACAAAATTCTTCACACTTCATGGTCTTTAGTCGTTCTATTTTCATCAGTAGTTTGCATGTGTTTTTGTCATGATGAAACCTGAAGGACCTCACCAGGAATTTTCTTTAAATCACATTTCTGTTGCGTACTCTGCATTATATCTCTTAGAGTATTTTTGCTCTAATCTTCCAACAGCTTTTGTGTTACCTAATGCTACCCTTATGCAACTTTTTATAATCCATAGGCAAAAAAAAAACTGATTACATTTGACACGTAATGTAGAGAGATGGAAGCTACATGGTCTGTTTAAGAAAACAGTCCAGTGTGAACTCTCACAGGTTACACAGATCAAACCTCTAATCAGAATTTGACCGATTTCTTACATTAAAGCAGACCACAACATACAGCAACATTCAGTGTGTTTCTCTCTGGACCATCTGTGAACACAACAACCATATTTCCAAACTCCAGAGCTTTGACCACATCTGATTTAATTGCTATTTATTGGACAATGTTTAAGCTGTAAAAGAATTTAGACTTTGGCTTCCCCTATAATTAATAAATAATTTACCCACAATGTGCACAGACACTGAGTAACTGTTAAATGTGGCCTGGAGCCAACTAAACATGTATATTTCTTGCCACACAATGAAACCAGATGAATGTGGAGAGACAGGAAAGTGAACGGCAATCAGCACCACATGTGGCTAGAGGGCTGCAGATCAGACAGAGCCGTCTACCGTATAGACTCTACGAGCTCAGGATTAAATATAAACAGTGTCAAACATGTCAGGATAATGTAAGGAGTGCTGGCTTACTTTAATGCTATTAGCCTGTACTGTAAACATGGAGTACATTGTGGTTGCACAAGAATCTGTATTTTTGAAACACATTTATGATCTTAGCATGACTTAGACAAGAGGACGTAAGGGTTGGCTTCATACATCGTGAAGCTACAACAACAAATGAGTCCTATGACACTATTTAAGCTATTATTATTACTAGTAGTAGTAGTAGTACGAGCAGTATTTTCACAACATCCTTATTTAGTTGGTGTTCTTTTTTCTGATAACAAGAAGAGAATTTTGAATTAATTGTTTTTTTTTTCAGTCTTTTTTTCCTTTTTTTTTGTCTTTGGGCTTCATCTACCCACAACTGGTTGATATTCCTACATATTGTTTGCTGTATGCTGAGTCATATGTATTGGCGGTCATTCCCCAAATTTTATGTTGTATGTATATAAAAAAAAAAATCAAATTAACCTATCACATTTAAACACAGAGATAGAAAAGCTGAGACCCTGAAGCCCCAACTAGTTTTAAAGACAAACCACGCTCACAACAACCTGCCTTGCTGTGCGAGTAGAACTTAACATTTGAGGAAAGAAAACATTAAAGGTAGCTAAGTGTTATCTAAATTATCATCTAATTTAGTTTTAAGATTCTGCAATTTATTTATCACATATTTTATGATACAGTAGATGTAACGGAAGCGTGGTCTGTAGGTAATTGTGATGGTCCTTTGTCGAAGCTCAGTGTGTTATACAGACAAGTAATGTGTGATTAAGTGGCTGTTTTCTGGATTATTAAAGGACTCACACATACATACCTGCCTAAATACCACCTCATCCACTTCCTGTGTAGCTCTGCTGTGTATTTTACTGTACAGATTGACAGGGTATCATAGCTTGTGTGTTTCTGACAGATATCTAACTAGTCCTCTGACAGCATGTGACTCAGATTACAGCACGTATGCCACTTCTAATCTTCCTCAACCCGGATCAGTTTCAGAGGGAATGGAGGGCAGCAGCAATGATCCCCTGAAAGCTATATGATATCCAGTCTCACCATGTTGTCTTACTGCAACATGATTTGAGTGAATGTTCATCTTCGTTCGTTACCATCACAGTTACGAACCTAAATAGTGATACCATGATGAGGGATTGTTCTTGGATGCTAACACACAGGCACAATACTGGCAATGTGAGACACCTTCTACTGTAATGGAATTACAAATTGTAGGCACGATTTCTGCCAGAATTAACTACTTTTTGATAATAAATACATTTTACTTTTCCACTGTGGACTACTAGTTCTTAGTATAAAGGAACCTCTGTCTGATGCGAGCAAAGCGAAATTCACTTTTGGACAAGTTTCAACACCTGAGACTGAGAGGGAAGGGCTGCTAGATAAGCCAAGAGAGGCACAAAAGCACTCCTGTTCACTGTTCATGCTTCGACTAGTCATCTCATCCATGCAAAATTATTTGTTGCAAGGCTAATAACGTATATAATCCCATATATCCTGCTGCACATAAGTCAAGATATGATTCTCACATTAACTTTTATTGTTTGAATCTGACACAATCTGGATTTTAAACGTTAGAGACGCTGGTTTTTGGTACTCAAATGTGCTGTCAGGTGTGCTCAGTGATTCAGGTCTTTTCCCATCCTAACAAACCTCAAACTAATGAGACAATTGTTATTCATTAACCTGTGTTTCCAAGGAATGGACATGGATGAATATGCATCGTAATGTTATCTCCATAAAGATACACCTATCAACACAGTACAGTAGCAACCGCCACAAAAAAACAGGATGAGAGGAGCTTCAGACAATAACTCAAAGTGCTCCTTGGAACATTAATCTCCGTTCCAATCACACACCTGCAGTTTTTGTTTTGATTGTGGCTATAAAAGAGCAACAGGTCAGACTTTTATTATCCTTAACACTTTGTTTGAAGAGGATTGTGCAACTGGGTCAAAAACATATCCGATAACTCTAACCCTTGCTACCCGGCCTTCAACTGCCTGTCTGCAGATTCAGGTGAAAGTATGAGATTTACAAAAGATACATCTGGATGTAAACCTCTGCTTCAGTCTCAACATGACACCTGAACTGCAAATAATACAGCTAAACACTGCAAAGAAGTAAATTCATCACTTAAACCATATGACACTATTAAGAACTATGCAATTCAACATGTATAAAAATAGTTCATGCCATCATAAATTGAAATAAATGAACTTAAATATGATATAAAATAATTTTAAGTGATAGATAAATAAATAAATAGCAGTAAATTGGATTTAACAGACCACAGATTGTAAATTGTATTACCTGAGCACATACCTGTCTGAACCTCTGTGTGTTCGTCTCTAGTTATCCATCTTGACTGAGCGTCTCTCTCTGTGTCACCTGCACAAGGGACTTTGTGCTCTAAGCTCTCAGCCAATCAGAGAGCAGCCCTCTCCCTAAGACGCACGAGCCTGTGTTGTCATGGCACCTACAACTGCTGTAATCTGCTAATGACCATCTCTGCTTCAAACTGTGCGTGTCCACACCGCCAATGAGGATTGTTTTTGTAAATTGTATGTTGTTTAGTTGATTTGACCAATGATTCCAGATTAGTCAGATCACATGAAAGTGAAAATGAAATGGCTTTGTCTTATTTGTTATAAACAAAGCAAACTTTTTTCACAATAATTATGAGAAAAAAGTCATCATGTATGGCATGTTGAATAAATATTCATAAAAGTCAGTAAAATATGTTGGCATTATTATGACTTATTTTTCTCGTGTGTTTATGTGACATATTTATCTGGATCCAACTGGTTGAGAACTATGTTGTATTTATTTGACTCTAATAAGTTTAGGAGGCAACAAGAATCTCTGTGATTGTAAATAAAGAGGGCAGCCCTGACTAAAGGTAGTAGTAGTAGTAGTAGTAGTAGTAAAGGTAGTAAATGTAGTAAAACGACTCTGCAAACTGTGCATTAGAAATGCAGGCCAAGGATGTTGGAGAAAAAAGTAAAAAAAAAAAAAAAAAAAGCCATTTTCATGATTATTTTATATATATATATTATATTATATTATAGTGTGTTGAATATCAAAAATTTCATGAGGAAAGTCATGGTATTGTTTGCTGAAAAAGGCTTAGCGCAGAATGTAAAAACAAGTAATCAAAAAGCCGTATTATAGTGTGTTGAATGAAGTCATATTATACTCTGTTTAAAGAAAGCCATATTTTAGCATGTTGAAATTTATTAAAAAAATGTAGTGGTGATGTAGTATTCTGAAGATGGATATATGTTGTAAAATCATCTAAATAAAGTCATGAAAATCCTTATAGTACTATATTAAATTAAGTCATAGTATAATGTGTTGAAAAATGTTGTAAAAAATATTATAGGATGTCAAAAAAGTTGTACAAAAAGACACGTAAAATGTCAAATAAATGCATCAAAAAGCCTTATTATGGTGTGTTGGATAAATTCATAGCATAATATGTTGATGAATATTGATTTATAATAAAAGCCATGTTATTATAGCATATCAAAATTGTTGAAAAAAAGTCAAAGTCACATTGTAAAATGTCAAATGACAACATTAGTGATAAAAGGTCATATGTCAAAAAAATTAAAAATTTCACATAAAATGTCAGACGCTTCAAAAATCCTTATTATTGTGTGTTGACTGAATTCATAGCAAAATGAAAAAAAAATCTAAAAAGCCACACTGACACATCAAAGTGTCACAATATCAAATAAATGTTATGGAACACCTTGTTATTGTATGTTGAATTAATTCATAGGATAATGTGTAAAAACATCAAAGTTGTTAAAGAAATGCTTTACAGTAAGATGTCAAAAAAAATATCAAGTTGTAAAATGTCAGAAACAGTTATCAAAATGCCTTATAATTGTGTTGAATGAATTCATGTTGAAAAATGTGAAAAAAAATTATACCATGTATTTTTTTAAAAAAAAAAAATCATACTGTAGTATGTCAATAAATGTAAAAATAAAACTCACTTTGTAAAATGTAAAAAAAAAAATCAAAAAGCTTTATATGAATGTATGTTGAATAATTCATAGTGTAATGTGTTGAAAACTGTTATAAAAATATTACAGCATAAAAAATTAAAAAATCAAATTGTAAAATACCACATAAATACATCAGAAAGCCTTAATATAGTATGTTGAATGAATTCATAGCATAATATGTCCAAACCGTGTTGTAAAAAAAAAAAATTATAGCATTTCAAAATTAAACAAAAAAAAAATAATCATATTTTTGGCTTTTTTTTTTGCCAAAAAATATCAAGTTGTAAAATGTCAGAAACAGTTATCAAAATGCCTTATAATTGTGTTGAATGAATTCATGTTGAAAAATGTGAGAAAAAAAATTATACCATGTATTTTTTAAAAAAAAAAATCATACTGTAGTATGTCAATAAATGTAAAAATAAAAGTCACTTTGTAAAATGTAAAAAAAAAAAATCAAAACGCTTTATACGAATGTATGTTGAATAATTCATAGTGTAATGTGTTGAAAACTGTTATAAAAATATTACGGCATAAAAAATTAAAAAATCAAATTGTAAAATACCAAATAAATACATCAGAAAGCCTTAATATAGTATGTTGAATGAATTCATAGCATATGTCCAAACCGTGTTGTAAAAAAAAAAAAAATTTATAGCATTTCAAAATTAAACAAAAAAAAAAAAATCATATTTTTGGCTTTTTTTTTTGCCAAAAAATATCAAGTTGTAAAGTGTCAGAAACAGTTATCACAGTGCCCTTTTATAATATATTGAATGGATTCATAACATAATATGTCCAAAATGTGTTGTAAAAATTTTTTTTTTATAGCATTTCAAAATAAAAAAAAAACAAAACATATTTTTGCCTTTTTTTGCCAAAAAATATCAAGTTGTAAAATGTCAGAAACAGTTATCAAAATGCCTTATAATTGTGTTGAATGAATTCATGTTGAAAAATGTGAGAAAAAAAATTATGCCATGTGTTGTTTTTTTTTTTTTAAAAAAACATACTGTAGTATGTCAATAAACGTAAAAATAAAAGTCACTTTGTAAAATGTAAAAAAAAAATCAAAAAGCTTTATATGAATGTATGTTGAATAATTCATAGTGTAATGTGTTGAAAACTGTTATAAAAATATTACAGCATAAAAAATTAAAAAATCAAATTGTAAAATACCAAATAAATACATCAGAAAGCCTTAATATAGTATGTTGAATGAATTCATAGCATATGTCCAAAGCGTGTTGTAAAAAAAAAAAAAATTATAGCATTTCAAAATTAAACAAAAAAAAAAATCATATTTTTGGCTTTTTTTTTGCCAAAAAATATCAAGTTGTAAAATGTCAGAAACAGTTTTCAAAATGCCTTATAATTGTGTTGAATGAATTCATGTTGAAAAATGTGAAAAAAAATTATACCATGTATTTTCAAAAAAAAGAAAATCATACTGTAGTATGTCAATAAATGTAAAAATAAAACTCACTTTGTAAAATGTAAAAAAAAAAAATCAAAAAGCTTTATATGAATGTATGTTGAATAATTCATAGTGTAATGTGTTGAAAACTGTTATAAAAATATTACAGCATAAAAAATTAAAAAATCAAATTGTAAAATACCAAATAAATACATCAGAAAGCCTTAATATAGTATGTTGAATGAATTCATAGCATGTCCAAAGCGTGTTGTAAAAAAAAAAAAATCATAGCATTTCAAAATTTAAAAAAAAAAAAATCATATTTTTGGCTTTTTTTTTGCCAAAAAATATCAAGTTGTAAAATGTCAGAAACAGTTATCAAAATGCCTTATAATTGTGTTGAATGAATTCATGTTGAAAAATGTGAGAAAAAAAATTATACCATGTGTTTTTTAAAAGAAAAACAAAACCATACTGTAGTATGTCAATAAACGTAAAAATAAAAGTCACTTTGTAAAATGTAAAAAAAAAAAAATCAAAAAGCTTTACATGAATGTATGTTGAATAATTCATAGTGTAATGTGTTGAAAACTGTTATAAAAATATTACAAATATTACAGCATAAAAAATTAAAAAATCAAATTGTAAAATACCAAATAAATACATCAGAAAGCCTTAATATAGTATGTTGAATGAATTCATAGCATATGTCCAAAGCGTGTTGTAAAAAAAAAAAAAAATTACAGCATTTCAAAATTAAACAAAAAAAAAATCAAATTTTTGGATTTTTTTTTGCCAAAAAATATCAAGTTGTAAAATGTCAGAAACAGTTTTCAAAATGCCTTATAATTGTGTTGAATGAATTCATGTTGAAAAATGTGAAAAAAAATTATACCATTTATTTTAAAAAAAAAAAAAAATCATACTGTAGTATGTCAATAAACGTAAAAATAAAAGTCACTTTGTAAAATGTAAAAAAAAAAAATCAAAAAGCTTTATACGAATGTATGTTGAATAATTCATAGTGTAATGTGTTGAAAACTGTTATAAAAATATTATAGCATAAAAAATTAAAAAATCAAATTGTAAAATACCAAATAAATACATCAGAAAGCCTTAATATAGTATGTTGAATGAATTCATAGCATATGTCCAAAGCATGTTGTAAAAAAAAAATATAGCATTTCAAATTTAAAAAAAAAAAAAAATATCATATTTTTGGCTTTTTTTTTGCCAAAAAATATCAAGTTGTAAAGTGTCAGAAACAGTTATCACAGTGCCCTTTTATAATATGTTGAATGGATTCATAGCATAATATGTCCAAAATGTGTTGTAAAAAAATTTTTTTTATAGCATTTCAAAATAAAAAAAAAAAATCATATTTTTGCCTTTTTTTGCCAAAAAATATCAAGTTGTAAAATGTCAGAAACAGTTATCAAAATGCCTTATAATTGTGTTGAATGAATTCATGTTGAAAAATGAGAAAAAAAATTATACCATGTGTTGTTTTTTTTTTAAAAAAAATACTGTAGTATGTCAATAAACGTAAAAATAAAAGTCACTTTGTAAAATGTAAAAAAAAAATCAAAAAGCTTTATATGAATGTATGTTGAATAATTCATAGTGTAATGTGTTGAAAACTGTTATAAAAAAATATTACAGCATAAAAAATAAAAAAATCAAATTGTAAAATACCAAATAAATATATCAGAAAGCCTTAATATAGTATGTTGAATGAATTCATAGCATATGTCCAAAGTGTGTTGTAAAAAAAAAAAAAATTATAGCTTTTCAAAATTTAAAAAAAAAAAAAAAATCATATTTTCGGCTTTTTTTTTCAAAAAATGTCAAGTTGTAAAGTGTCAGAAACAGTTATCACAATGCCCTTTTATAGTATGTTGAATGGATTCATAGCATAATATGTCCAAAGGATGTTGTTAAAAAAAAAATAAAATTATAGCATTTCAAAATTTAAAAAAAACAAAACATATTTTTGGCTTTTTTTTGCCAAAAAATATCAAGTTGTAAAATGTTAGAAACAGTTTTCAAGATGCCTTATAATTGTGTTGAATGAATTCATGTTGAAAAATGTGAAAAAAAATTATACCATGTATTTTTAAAAAAAAAAAAAAATCATACTGTAGTATGTCAATAAATGTAAAAATAAAACTCACTTTGTAAAATTTAAAAAAAAAAAAATCAAAAAGCTTTATATGAATGTATGTTGAATAATTCATAGTGTAATGTGTTGAAAACTGTTATAAAAATATTACAGCATAAAAAATTAAAAAATCAAATTGTAAAATACAAAATAAATACATCATTAAGCCTTAATATAGTATGTTGAATTAATTCATAGCATATCTCAAAAGCTTTTTTTAAAAAAAAAAAAAAATTATAGCATTTCAAAATTAAAAAAAAAATCATATTTTTGGCTTTTTTTTTGCCAAAAAATGTCAAGTTGTAAAGTGTCAGAAACAGTTTTCACAATGCCCTTTTTTCCCTGAAAATAAACCTTTTCGCAGGGAAAATTAAACCTTATTATCGTAAAAATGTTATACTTTAGTATGTCACTTTGTAAAATGTCAAAAAACATAAAAAAAACTTATAATATTAATAATATGCATGTTATATTAACAATATATGTATGTGTAATATGTTGAAAACTGTTGTAAAAAAACAGCAACTGAAAGTTGTTGAAAAAATGTCACTATAGCATGTCAAAAAAAAAAAAAGTTGTATGCTTAATAAATGCATTAATAATTTGACTTAAAGTCACACTGTGTCAAAAATGTAATGAAAATGTCAGACTGTGGCACGTTGAACAAAAACCTGTTGTTCAGTACGTCACATACTTACAGTATGTCGAGAAAGCAAGTCATATTATAGTATGTAAAAAAAATATATATCTCCAAAAACAGTATGGTACATCAAAAAATCATTTAAATCATGTTAGAGTATGTTTTGAAAAAAAGAAAAAAAAAAAAAGGAAAATTCACAATCTAATATATTGACAAAAGTTAAAAAAGATGTATAACATTTAAAACAGTCACAGTACATTATGTCAGGAGACAGGTTAGGGTACATCATGTCGAAGCAGTATAAAGTACAACACGTCCCTAAGTATAAAGCTGCACATACTGGAAATACTGAACTAAAATACAACTAACTCATATTTGTTCTTATTTAGGTACAATCCAACAGTAACATATAGCATTGAAGATTCACATATTTTATAGAAAAATAGAAAAAAATAAATGGGATAAGTCTAACCAATCACAACAACAACTGCATCCCACAATGTGCTACTGAGATTACACCTGTTTTTTCTGTCAGAATATGTGAAAATACACTGCCTGGCCAAAAAAAAAGTCACCACCTGGAATTGACTAAGCAAATAGGTACGAGCCTCCTATTGGATAATTACTGCAGGATCAGCAACAATATGTGCTCAAAGAATGAGGTCAGCTGACTACCTGAATATACTGAATGACCAGGTTATTCCATCAATGGATTTTTTTCTTTCCTGATGGCACGGGCATATTCCAAGATGACAATGTCAGGATTCATCGGGCTCAAATAGTGAAAGACTGGTTCAGGGAGCATGACACATCATTTTCACCACAGAGTCCAGACCTTAACCCCACTGAGAATCTTTGGGATGTGCTGGAGAAGGCTTTGTGCAAAATATGCGAAATATTAGAGTGTGTGACCTTTTTTTGTTGGCAACTTTTTTTTGGCCAGGCAGTGTATATGTCATTAATATACGTAAAATGAAGAAAACGCACAAATGAAAATAAAGTGAATAATGGGAAAGGTCCGTACCCGTACATTATAAAAGGGGGGGTCTCACTGGCCAACAAACAGCTGGTGAACAAATCACAGATCCTATTAACAGTGTGTCTTAAATTAACAGGTAGGGAGCCTAATCTTACCGCCATTGATTGACAACAGGAGCTTAATAGATGGGAGATGCTGGGTCAACTATTACTAGAAAATAAACCTGACAGAAGAAACAAAAAGGTTTAAAAGTGCAAAATGCAAAAACAGTTGATACAGAACGACTCAAACAACACTGTCAGCTTTAACTTTTAATTGTGACAACACTGAAATAAAATCAAGTAAATCCAGTTATTCTGTAGTGCTTTGTGTGCAACATTCATCGTTATTGTCCTTGAAGAGTCATGAGAACTTGGTAAATACAAAATACATCCGAGCCATTTCACAATTCCATTTTTATGCGAGCTGAATAATCCTTAATCACTGTTAAAAAGAAATGACCTACATAAAATGTAACAGATGAGAGAAAAAAATACTAATTCACATTCAAAGAAAGAAAATTTGACGTTTAAAAAAAGGTAACGGATGTTGGTTGTCAATACAAGGCATTCAAAGTTGCCCCCCCAGCTCATAAAGCGAACGAAAAAGAAAGCAGCGATGGTCGAGCGAGCTTTCGAATGAATGAAGAGAGGGAGGGGCGTTAATGAGAGAAGAAATAAAACACAACTGCTGAGGCCCAGAAACACGGCAAAAAGAGCAAACACAGGCAGAGGGCAGGGACAACATCACACACTTCAAGTCAGACGTGATGATTGTGAGGGATTTTTTCCTTTTTAAATTTAGGCTATACATTATTTTATATTGATTTAGTATACCTTTAAGTTTGTTTGTTTCCCAACACCTTCTTGGAAAATCAAAAAATAAGCATTAATCCACTGTTGAACAATTCTGTTAACAACTCCATACCAATATTGTCATCACAGATATGTGGAGTAAAAATACTGGTTCTGGACACCATGAGGCCACAATACACTGGGCTAATCCTAAAAATATCCCCATGGCCTGCTTCAAGTCATCACTTCAGAGCTGTGCTTTAACAGAAGTTAATTCATGTTTGGCAGTGCACATCAAAGAAATAAGTATAATAATGCCGGACTTTGCTGAAAATGTGAAAACATGCTCCAGTTATGTGAAAAAAATACAGTAGAAGAAAATGACATTTTTCTGACAACACACACTACAAATTAAACCAAAATGCAAAAATACATTTTTCATAGTTTACACCCTGATTAAAGATAATTGGGCAGCAAATGTGAAGGGAAAAATTCAAATGGTTAATTCTCATAAACTCATAATGTCTGGACTGTACCTCACCAGTTAATGTGTTAAAGAGTCACCTTTAGCTCAAAGAGCAGAACTTACACTTTTCAGACTCTCGTTACTTCACACTTTGTGTTCTCAAGTAAAATGCTCACACACCTCAGAGCGCTTATTGTTTTCCAAAATGTACAGCAAAACAATGCATTTAAAAAAAATGACAGCATGACACATTAGAGTTAAAAATGACACTCCTGAAATACTGTTGTACCCATGACGAATAAGAGCTACAGATTTCAAGAAATGTTGTTTTCAGCACCATTGTCTTTAAAAAAAAAAAATGAAAAAAAGAAAAACGAAAAATAAGTAAGCTCACTCATAAACCATGTTGTCAAAAAGAAGGGAGAAAAAAGTTCCATGTAAGTACATTAATTCCATGTAATTTTGAAAATGCATAACACCTCTCTCTCTCTCTCTCTCTCTCAACTGCTCAACATATTCAGAGCTTGTGGTTGTATAAAGATGAATCCAGTTTAGCGTTAACACGGCTCAGCTGTGCTCAACAACTCAGACATCTAAAGTTAAGCTTCAGTTTTTAGTGTTGGAAGGGTTTCTGATATATATCTGTCAACAAGGGAAATAACATGCTACGTGAACAATTATAACTGGTGAATAACAGTCAGACCTTGTGTGCTGCACTTAAGACAACAGTTAATAAGATCATAGCTTATCGTGCAAATGAGTCTTAGTGGTTGTTTTAAACTCTTTCTGGAGCCACAAAGCGGGGTTCTGACAAATATAAGTTTGGCATATTTTTTTGACAGTAGCCATTTGGTTTCAATTCCACCCAGCCATCGAGTAACCAAAAGAGATTAGAACAACTCCTTAGACTGGTTTGCATGCTCAACTTGACCAAGTTCAACAGATTTGAAACCATCCCTGACCGACTAAAATGATGGTTTAAAGACATCGGAGGACTGCAGTAGCGTTTCTTTGAGAACTGACAGCAGTTAAAAAGTAATACTGGACAGGTTAGAGGCTGAACACAGTGTCTGCAGATTCTCCATAGATGTGAGGTAGAGGATCACACAAGCAGATTGACAGATAGATCGACAGAGTTGCCAGATGTGGGGAACAGGTTTGTGAGAGAGACAAATGGAAAAAACAGTGTTCACACTTCACCAAAATTGGTGTGGCCTGTCTCCTTAGCATGCTCCCGTGCTTCCTTTTGTCCCACCAGGCCCGTCTGGCACACCATGCAGCGCAAGGCAAAGCGGTTAACGTCCGTGAACTGACGCTTGCGGCGAGCTTCATCTGCCAGCTCGAGGGACTGGGCCAGGATGATGTCATCTGTGGTGGAGAATATAGTCTGGGGCGGAGCGCCAGAGCCGGGCGTTTCTTTCTGCAGTGGGTCGTAGTGGATGCCGTCATAGATGAGCAGCACACGTTTGTGGTAGCCAGCATCCTCCCCAAATCGATCCACTCGGACTGTCTGAGTGTCCACCACACAGATCTCACACTGGTAAAACTTGGACAGGATAGACACCTCGATGGCTCCCCCCCAGGTGTCGTCACGTCTTATCCAAGAGCAGTACTCCTCATTGGTCTTTCCCAGCACCGCCTCAGAGTACGCTGCGGGGTCACTTGACACAATCTGAGCGATGAGGCCGCGCATCTCAGGGGCACAGGCAGGGTCGTACACACCACCTTCCACCACGTAATACACACTAGTAAAGAGGCAGGAGTTGTCAGCAGGGACCACTCGACGTGCCAGCGTGGGCGAGGCTTCCAGGCGTGGCGTTTTAGTTACAGTGGGATGATCCTGAGGCTGCTTTGGCTTGTTTTTCTCTTCCTCAACGATGAGTGTGTCTCCTGCAGAGGGTGATGCAACACAGACTTTGGTTTGGGTGGCTTAGAAATTGAGAGCAACTATCCAATTAACTAAATGTTGAGATAAAGGGTCATTTTCCCTGGAAACAGTAAACATGTCTAGTAATTCCAACTCTTTCCAATAAAATTAACTAGCAGAACTAGCTTCAAAAGTCCCTAACTGCAGTAGAAAGTTGATAAGGAAGCAACACTGACAGCCCAGCGCTTCGTGTCTCTTTCCAAAGCCACTCCCCTGCCATTATCATGCCAAATACATGCTAGTGAATACAGCTACTGTTAGCGCTCACGGGTGTCATGCTAGCAGCTTGTGGAGGGTGACGTGCAGTTAGTACAGAGGTGGAGCCCTCGCAGGCAGGCAGCCCGTCCACTCACTACATTTGAGCCAAATGAAACGATTGGATGGATTTATTACAATCCTGTGACAGCCAAAGACACCTTTTTATCGTACTTGTGCCAGAATATTTGCTTGCTCTCAAGATGTACTAATATGACAAAAAAATCTTAACCAACCCTACCTTTAAAGACATATTAGGTCTTGTAAACATGCATGTAATTAAACAATAAACAATCATAAATACATGTTGTGAATGTAGCTGTGTTTGACAACATGCCTGATTTGATGGGGTAGTCCTTGAGGTGAGCATCCCCATTTCGCAGGTCAAGGCTGGAGGGAGGATAACCAACCATAATTTTCTGCACATCACAGGGGATACCAGTCAGCTCCTCCACCTTACTCTTCAGCTCTTGCACACAGGACTGGTGAGTCAAACCCTGCATTATGTGGCTCCCATTTTTGGTCTTACAGCGAAGCCGCAACATCCTGCCTACACAAAGAGACAAAATATCAGTATCATAACAGGTGTATTTGGTGTGAACTTTGCTCATCCACAGAGACATGAGCTGTCAACACATTGTAGCTATCAAGCAGTCACTTTGATATATAAAGTGTGTGCCATATAAAAACAAATAATCTAAACGACAATGAAACGTCATATAGAAGACAAAGCATGTCCTCAACGTCACGAGGTAAGAAAATCATTAAGTACCCTTAATGTGGTTTGTGGTGGTTATTTAAAGTTAGCTTTATCGTGTCGTGATATGCTAGTTGAATTAGCTTATAAATAGCGTTTGTTTACCTAAAACAAGACTCAGGATGATGCTGGCTGTTGTGTGGCAATGCTGCTTTCTAAATAGCATAACAGTGGAAGTGTTGAGGGGTAGCATCGGTAGGGTGAAACACATGACAGCCCCTCTAGACCTTTCTTCTTTTATCTCATTCCAACGAGTAACGTAACTGAAGACAGCAATCACCTTTTGGCAGGCGACATATCGATTTTGATCACATTTACAGTAATATCAGCTGGTGAATAAGACTGAGTGGACTCTATTCTATCAAATATCATCCCCCAGCAATGGTATCATGTCATTTTTAAACAGAAAAACTTTTCAGTGACAGTATAAATGGAGAGTCATAAATGCAAAAGAGATCTATAGGCTCTTCTTTATGTTACATACAATCGATCACATAAAGTGTGTTTATTACAGGCTAGCTTCAAAATTAAACACTGATATTAGACATAGCTGAGCCGACCAAACACGGAAACAGCCACACTGCTTTATTTTAATTTCTTTGTTCTGTCAGTTAGACAAACAAAAAGGCTCAGCTAGGAGATAGGAGCCAAGCAAGAAATGCAACATTATGTGGAGCCACTTGTTATGTAACTCTAGTTTGATTGCCAAGGCGTTAGCGACATTGATCCTGAATGTATGAAAGAAACATAGATCCCTGCAATCACAGAAAAACGTTAACGGTAGCTACATCATGTAACATCTGCTAACGTTAGCATGCTAACATGTAACTCGGTGTTTTACCGAGCTTGTCACATCTAGGTAAAGTTTGTTAAACTATGCTACCTGCAAACTAACATATATATATATATACACACACACGACACGGTGTATTGAGTGACACGTGAAACACCTAAGTTACCTTAGTTTTCTTACCTGCTGTTGACTGCGGCCCTGCCTCAAACAATTAGCATCCAGTGACAGCCTGATGTGGAGCACGTCCATCTGCGTCTGTATGACGTCAGGACGCTCAGTCTATTTACCAACGGCTTTACCGTAAATTCCCTAAAAGGTGCAGGACAAAAACCATAGACTGAAAATATAGACTGAGACTGACTAAAATTATAGACTGACTAATAACATAAACTGCACACATATTTAATTTCGGATCTTCTATGACGCTCTTTGAACTGCTTCAAACTGATTGTTCAATAAAACAGTGCAGGGTTTGTGTGGAATTGGTCCTCGACTGAAATGTAATTATGTATGGTCTGGTTATTAATTATGAATGTGATGACGTGGAGGCTGTGTGAATTTTATTTATTTTATTAATTCAATTTCTGGTGACACATTTCTGCCCATATTTTTCTTGAGAGCAATATGTTCTGCTCTGTATGTTCAAATCAAGGTTGAATTTCCTGATAGTGAGTGTTATAGTGGATGGAGTCGTGCTGTTAGAATATGGATCCCAGGGACGTTTCAAGAGAGGAAAACATGTTTATTTCATTAATGAGGCTAAAACATTCATTTCCAGTTGATGAATCAATTAATTACACTTCTTTCCCTCTAATTACAGTTGACTGAATACCGTAACAATAACACAAAGGTGTTACAGTGTTATACCTGTCTGTCCCCCAATCCTAAACTTTAATACACTTAAGTTTTATATCTCTTCCTATAACTGAGGCCTAATAATTATCAAGAAAAGCTGTTCCTCTTTTGCTGTTTACTTTTGTTCTTTAAGGAGTGTGAGTTTTGCATTGAACAATGACATGAAGGCCACAAATAGTAAAATAACTTGTAATAGATTTGGAACTCTCCATTTGGGAGATATCATGTGCAGCAGAGAGTCATGTGTGAAATAAAATCACTTCTAAATTCACTTTTATTGTCTGCTTAAAGGCACAAATAGGCAGTCAAAACACTGGCACCACTGTCTGATATTAAGTAAAAGGGATGTTGGGTTTTGAATATGGCTGATGTAAAGAGTAAAGATACATTTGGCTGTTGAAATTATAACAAATGTTTGGCCAGCATGAGAACAGGAACACAAATGTTGAGAAGTAGCTGACATGCCATCAGTATGTTATGTTTTTGTTATACAGGTCAGTAGAGCAATGCATTAAAAGATGGACTTCTCAGATGTAGTGTACATTGTGACAGATAACACCATCTTAATACATTATGGCCAGCAATGTGGTGAATTTATCTAACAAGTTCTCTCAAATCTAAACCAAATCACTGACACAATGCACGATGGCTGGGAACACATTCAGCATTAATCACATCTACAGATTTCACAGTCGATGAGAGTATCTGTATTATAAAAATATTCTTACAGTATCTACATTTCAGTTCTAGTTGCATTAGTGAACTTTCATCACAATCACGCTTTAAATTCAGCTTAAAATATACTTGAAGTGCAGTAAGGCATTGTAGTATTTACACTGATAGACTGCTTTTTTTGCACATGCAGAAGCCCCAGCATGCAGAGTAGATAGTTAAAAGGAGAGAAGAAATGTGCTCATCATCTGACAATCATTTCCAAAAATGTATTTGAAAAGAAAAACAAAAGCACGTTGCCCACACTGTGCCGTGAAGAAAGAGGCTTTCATCTTCACTCAGAAGCGGCCACAGCCGCTAGTTTCTTCGGGGCTGTCAAAGTCACTTCCCTCGCACAGGGATTCCTTCAAGAAAAACAAAATGTCACCGACATTCACTAATTATTGCCTTACAGCAGCAAATCCTATTCAAGGGAGCTAACAGCTTCCCAGAGGACTCAGGAGTTACCATATAAAATATTCGGTCATTATGAGAATTAAAAACAGGTCATATTAGGACTCTTATTTGGCACATAATCAAGAAATGATTAATTATTCTTATTATTATTATCATTAACATCAAATTCTATGTATGATTGGCTCCTATCACAAGCACATAAAAGAGTGCAATGAGAAGGAAATCAATAATCAAAAATATCCTTAAAATTCCTGCATTATTTCCCTATTCTGTGTCCAAGAAACCCTATCATCAAAGAGTAGTAATAAGGTTTATCTCATTGTCGCAGCCATTAATGTTCCTGATAAGGCCTCTGAGATGAAAGCAGCTCTCGTTCTTATAAACAGTGCAAAGGTCATGGAAGGTTAGAGAAACCTGAAAAACGTACACGTATAAAAGTACACCAATGTAACAACGTATTGACATGGGTTACGATGACATGAGATGAATTGTGGGAAAGATAATGAAGGATACATGTACTAAATTTCCAAAATACTCACAGACACCCGCTTCCTATCCAAGGCTGTAAGACAGGTTTAGAGGAAGTGGAGAAAGAGAAGGAGAGACGCACTGTATCCACAAAACAAGCCAACAAATACACAACACGCACAGATATGAATATGCATATTGAATCACTCAGGTTTGAAATCTGTCAGTTTTGTATATTTTCTCAACATCATGTTCTCAATGTTTGTTTTTTTTTAAAAGTCAATCATCCCTGCAGATTTATGAAGGTTATCTAATAATGTCCACATTGTCTCTTATATACAGTACAAGATCTTTGATGTTGGTGTGTCTTTTGACTTTTTTTTCAAAGTAAAAACAGTTGACATGTTGTTCTGCATATTCAAGCCAGGGACAGCCCAGTGGTGAAGCAGAGGGCATGCAAGACAAACACCTGACTTTGGAAACAGACAAGGTGCGACATGAACAAAAGACAGCGACCCGTTCAAGACCCAAAACATGCCCAGAGAGAGAGAGAGAGAGAGAGAGAGAGATAGCTGGAGAGATGTCCATGTGCGTCACTTTCAACACAGACACTAAATCATCAAGAGGATCCACAACTGAGGTGAGGGAGTGCTGAACACAGGGTAACTGTGGTGGGAGGTGGTGACTGATTACAGTTGACGGTGATTGATTTAGAGGGGGAGCCTGTCACTCTGGCACTAACTTGGCTTTGCCGTCCCTCCGGCATCAGAGCTGATGGGGTGGGGGCGAGCGGTAGCCAGGGCTGGTTGCCCGCACTGTAGAGCCTGGGACGCTTGACCTGGTCGTGACTGGACAAGGGCGTGTAACTATTCCGCCGATGTATGAGAGTAGAGTCCCTCGGGATTTTACCCTGGTAGGAGATGAAATACCGCAAGTGTTAAGGAATAAACAAAAACCAGGAGGGGGAGGGGTGGCACACCTGACCAGACACGGCCAAGCAAATTAGCCGTCCTCTCCACGCGGATCCACAGCAACAGGTGAAGCAGCTTTCAGTGAAAGACGCTGTTTCAACCACATTATTCCACAAGACAAAACGTTAATGAACTGTAACAGTAGAGCCCTGAATCACAGGACAGACAGACACCTGCTCTAGTCGAGATTTAAAAAAAGACTTAAAACTGGGACTAGCAGCTCAAACACAGAAGACTTTCACAGAGCACAAATAATGTTTTTCTCAGGATGCAATAGTAAAGATTAGATCAGCCAAGCAGGGTAGCACAGTCAGCCACTGCCTCAATCAAGGTCAGATAACACCAAAGTAACAGCTGACTTAACATTCATGAGCTAGCGGCTCAAGCAGGACTGATTAATTAAGCTTGAAGATAGAAGGAACAAAGGAACAAAGCAGGGATTCAAAAAAAAGAGCAAAGGCAGCAAAGCCTCACACAGGGGATGAAGTGCAGACTTAAACAACAAGCCCATTACACTCAGACTTAGATGTCGAGATTTGCAGGTAAATTTTGCATTATTGCTCTGTGAGTTAACAATTAACATATTTTGCATGGTATATGAACACATTTGATGCTTAATCAACAATGCTGAATGCACATTTATGCAACAGTGTGACGTTTCAGCGCAGAGCGACTTACAAGAGGCCGGTCTCGATGTGTGTTTACTGCCTCCACATTCAGATAAAACATTTCCACTTTACAACCTAGAAGATAAAATGCACAATATGTTTAAATAAAACATGCGTTTTAGGAGGGGAAAAATACCAGTCACATGATGTGATAGTAAGAGCAAAGGTAAAACCATACCATATGCAACAGGGGTCAGCTTGAGTACTGTGTGGAGCGGACATTTCATGTACGGGAGGTCTTCTACAGGATGAAAAGGAGAGTAAATGTTGGTCAGCCGGTGTGTTTTGGTGTGTTTTAGTATGTGTGTGTGTTTATCTGACCTGCACTCTTGTCCAGGAAGTAAGCTAGCAGACAGCGCATCACAGCCTGGTGGCAGATGACCAACACGTTGCCCTGCCTCTCCAACTCCATGATAACCGGCTCCAGGCGCTGAACAAGGTCTTGGTAGGACTGAAGGAGAAACAGAGGAGACTATTTTAACATTAAGGCCAGTTCATTGGAAGGGAAGCATGGGTGGAGTGTGTCAGGTCACCTCTCCTCCTGGGTAGCGATAGTGATACTTGTCCTGGTCCCTCAAGGCGAACTCCTCTGGGAACGTGTTCTCGATCATCTCATAGGTCATCTCCTCACACACACCCTGGATGAGCATAACAGAGCATTTACCTTCACGTCAGGAGCACAAATAAAGAGGTGAATGCAAGCTCTTTTAAGATTTTAATATAGTCCACCTAGAGACGGTGGTGTCTTTTGAAAGAAAGTTTCACATGTCACACAGGCTGATTGCACATGTGAACAATATTAATGTGTGGCACCAGGTATGTATAAATTTGAGGTACTTTCTACTTCTACTCCACTACAGTCTACAGTATATCAGAGGGAAATATTGTAAATTTTACTCCACTTGAATTACAATTCTGACAGCTTTAATTACTAATTACGTTACAAATTCAGATTTGTGCCCACTGTAAAGGAAATTACATGGAGATTCAAGGATTTACATGCATGGAGTCTGAACAATTTCATATGTGTATGAAATGTAGTATAATCATGAATTAATTAATAATGTGTATTAATTATTAGTAAAGCCAACTTATGTTGTTTTATCATTAGTTTATGTATTATGTAACAGTTGATATAATAATATAATGATAATAGACAATAACAATTACAGTCCTTTACTATTTAATACATTTTATTGTTGCTCACATTATAATATGTTATATACTATATCAAGCATGTGTTAGGGATTACCAAATATTTGCAAACATTTAAGGAATCATTTGTAAATATCTATAACCATATAGAGATGGATGAGAAACCAGTAGTATTTTTTTTACTTTTTTTTTTTTTTTTTTTTTTTTACAAAGAATTAACTATCCATCTACATACTGTAGATGTATTCTTTCTTATAGTTTTCTAATCTTTATGAAAAGGTGCTGTTGATGAAATACATTCATAACACTGCAGAACATGGGAAAAGCAGGAACTATATGACCCCGGGTTATTAGTGTAGATTTACCCTATGCATTAATTTCTCTTTAAGGGTATGTAGAGGTGTATTATGGTTGTCTGAATTACTTATAAGACTGTAACTCCCTGCAGGGGGCGCATTCACTGTGAATGATGCCATGCATGCATACATTACATTGTAAAGCTTAAAAATATGTTTTGTCTGAAATTAATTGGGAATAGGCTGTTTTTCTACAGCTACTTTTAATACTTGACCTACATTTCCTAATTATGCTTAGATTATTTAATTTCAGTAAAAAGACTTATTGATTATTTTTTACTGTTTACTTAGGTAAGGGATATGAATACTCTCTCCAAATGAAAGTGAGCTGTCTGAATCTGGAAAGATTTGAAGAATCATGAGGGATTCAGAGATGATGAGGGCACTGACCGCATCTATCTCATTGAGGATCTTCCACTGTTCATAAGGGACACCCAGCTCCTCCGCTGTCTGGATGGTCCTTCTCAGCTGGCTCGTCCACACCTTCAGATCTGATAGTTTGTGCTCCTCAATGAAATCTTGTAGTGCGTGAGCAAACTAGGATGACAGAGAGAGGTTTCCAATCATCTGTCTGTTCATTAACTATCCATCATTAACTCCCTAAATTAATTCTTTATAAAGGCTATAAAGGTCTCTGGTGTTCATAATATTACAGGTACACACACAGGGGCTTGTCATTGGGTTTTCAGAAGATGCAGGTTTGGCAGTTCATAAAATGAGGATTAAGAAAGAGAACCTGTTTCCCTCGGGGAGAAAGTTCGGAGTCTCCTCCGATGCGGCCTTCGATGTTGTGGTTGCTCTCTCCGTGACGACACAAGTAGATGGAGTGAGAGTGCACGTGGATGTTCATGAGGTAGTAGACGATCTTACTCTGGATGTAGTCCTGCACCCGGTTCACCAGAAAACGCCGGCCAACGTTCATCACCTTGATGAAAGACAGGTCCCTGCAGACGGCAAAGAATCATGAGGGTGAGTCAACCGGTTGATTAATGACACCATCTAATGTTGTTTGTCCTGAACTGCAAATATAACTCCACTCAACGATACACAAGATTCAAATGTTAATGCTTTGTTAAAAAACGTGAGGTTCATAATCCTGTATAATTTTTTTTTTTAAATGTAAAAGAAAATGTGTATTATATGTAAAGATGAAATAAAAACAGCAATAAGATGAGTTCTTACTTGTCGTAATCATCAGGATCTAATGGTTGGTAGGTGACCTTGTAGCACTCGATTCGTTTGAGGAAATCACCCATTACTCTCTCTCTGTGTCTCTCAGGGTAGTCTGGACTGGACACTTTCACTTCCTGTCACACACATCCAGCACATTCAAACAATGTGAGGAGGCACGGCAGTGCTCACATAACACTGTTGATGGCGTGAATATTAATAGATTACAGGTTTGACCCAGACAGAAGTCACTGTTGAGTCTCGTTGGTGACATAAGAACATACCAGAATATTAGCAGCGATGACCTCAGGGTCGTCACACACCGACTCCACAAAGAACACCTGTTGGAGAGAAGGCAGCTCACGAGGTAAACATGTGCAAAAGCTTCTGGTCACGGTCCATTTAATCAAAGCCAAGACACACAACACATGTTATGTTTACATCTTACCAAAAGCAACTGTGTGTACGCTTGATGCCTGAAGTTGAGTGCATTTATTTGCTCATGAAACATTTGCAAAGAGGATTCTTTTCATGTTTTGAAACCTGTATTGTTTACATCAGTGTTTGCTAGCTATTAGTCGTCATCTCTGCATTTGTTTATTGGCATATTACTGGAAAAAAAACTGTCATTCAGTGGAATAGCATGAAGCTGGCAGCAGGGTTGAGTACTGTGTTGCACACAAGGAGGAGATGTCATCAAAAACGGGCACCAACTCGACAAAACATTGCACCATAGTGATAATTGTGGTCAAATACTCAAAGGTTAATTTTAAGAGTAACTGAACTAAATCCATTGATGGTGAACTGATATATATATATATATATATATGTATGTTTGCTTCTTTTTCTACTACAAACCAGCTGACTAGCAGCAGCAAATTGCAAAAATATTATAAATGAATAGGATAAGGAAAAGACAACCGTCTTATCAGAGGATGAATGAAAAATATAAATTTTCTGCCAGTCTGACCTTGAATGCATTCTCCTTCACAAAAGCCAGGATGAGGTCTCGTCGTTCTCTTGTTGTATTTGTTGCATCAAACACCTGATAAAAAGAGAGGAGGGAGATTCTTTCTCATGTTTATGTGTGTGTTTGAAGGACAGTTTAGGGTTAAAGCTGTCCTTATCCAGATGTCTTTTCTGCTCTGGATATTGTTGACTCACAGCAATCTGACCTCCCTCGTCTGACAGATATGCCTTCACATCCTGCAGAGCTACCAGAGCACACTGCCTTCAGGAGACAGACAGAAAACACAGACACTCAGTCAGCTCCACTTCAAAAAAATCTGCAATCACTGAAATTTACACGGCATGTGTCCTGTCAGGGTAGCACTTATAATGTATAATATAATAATGAGCGTAACTTATAAATGGTAAATTGACAGTTAATTAAATTAGTTAACGTTATGTTGTTTTATTAGTTTGTGTAATACAAAACAGTCAATAATAAAAATATTGTTGCTATTACTATATTAAGCATGTGTTAATGATAACCAAAATGTAATTTGGTAATACATATACGTATATATACGTATATGTATATACATATACATATATTATATATATATATATATATATATATATATATATATATATGTGTGTGTGTGTGTGTGTGTGTAACAGGTTATATGTGTAGAATTATATATATACACACACACGTATATATACATATACTGTATATAATATACACATATATATATAGATATGTGTGTAATAGGCAGGTATATCTATATATATATCTATATATATATCTATATATTCTCTGCAGTCTTTATGCTAAGTTAAGAGCCATAACATGAGGGTGGTATCAATCTTCTCGTCCATCTCTTGGAAAGGAATGGTTGGTATTTCACAAAATGTCACCACCACTTAAACTGAGGTGGACAATTTAGATTTGGAAGAATGTAATGTCGTTTTGTTCAGTAAATCCCACCCATCTGACCACCAATTCTCATCTAACTCTCTGCAAGCAGGCAAACTTAACACAATGTGGAACTATTATTTTAACAGCAAAAAGACAAAGTCTTTGATCCAGGTCGGACACCCATGCAACACCCCAAAACCTGGCGGCCTTGTGTTAGCTTCAGAGTGACAGCAGCAGCTTGTTTCATATCTAGGTCACAATTGAGTACTGGGATGCTGTCAAGAGGCTGGCACTTTTTCATGATAGCCATGAACGGCAAACTCCATTTCAATTACCACTGCTGGATCAGACCATGAAGGGAGGATGGCTTATATCTTTTTGGAGAAACTTAATCTAAATACAAACAGAATAACAGCAAGGATCTGGTGGTGACACTTTGTTATGGCAGTGGACATTACCTATAAATCAGTGCTAGATTAAGGCAGTATGAACACTGAGCTAAGCCCTGCTGATTATTGAACGTTGACCCAAAAACAGCTTAGTCACTGTTGCAGCATATGAGGCTGCAGAGTGCCAACCAGACCCATGTTGATTTAGGGAAATGTTGTTCTCAACTAGTGTAAACACTGAACATGAGAACCTGATGAACACATTTGTTCCTTACTTACTTCCTTATTTTCATGGCTTCCTCATTGTCGTGGCGGAAGAAATCATAGGATTTATAAGCTCTGACAGCCTCTCTGCGGTACACGCCCAAGTTGAACACTGCAAATAAACAAACACTTTGTGTCACAGGAGAGGACATTTTTAATTACAGTAATTACAGCCATCACCGTCCTCTTCTGACCCTCACATAGGGGTCTACATACAGGGCCTCTGAGCTAAAATTAGCCGCAAGACCGGCGGAAAGCTTTGATACTGTTTTATATTAACAATGCATTTTAATGATATTTTTGACAATCATTCCCATATTTGTGTAAAGAACAACATGACAGTTACTTGGTAGAGGAAACATTGAATGAATAAATCCAGAGTTCTCTTCAGAAATATGAGCTCAGAGAAAAGTGAGCTAGCTTATAAACTACGGACAAAGTTAAGATTAGCCAACAGGCTAATGCTCCAGAGTGATGAGAAATATTTCTACAACAAATAAACTTAGTGTTACTAGTTCTTTTGGAAACCATTTTTGTTCTAGTCAGAAAATTTAATTTGTGATTATACTAATGACTTTACTGCCTTCATGGCAGCTCAACACCCACGTGAAACGAACGGCGTCTACATAGTATGCATAGTATGCACTATTTGAAAGTAAAAAAAAAAAAATACTTCTCCTGTTATCAACATCCCAGGTATCTTAAAACACTGATTTTATGCACATTGCAGAATAATTAGCAAAAACTGACCTCCACAGATTGAAAACGCTGTTATGGCACAACAGTGTGAAGACGAAAATATATTGTATTTTTCAATTATATATGACACCAATATCACAAAGAAAAGCGGAGGACAAGATGGCCACATCTATTATCGTACTGCTCACCTTTGGTTGGGACTCCGATCCAGTTGAGGTAACGTGTGAGCTTCTTTGACATGTAGGTCTTCCCTCTTGCAGGCAGGCCGATCATCACGATCACCGTTGGAGAATTAGTCATATAGGAGGCCCATGCTACACAGGAAACAGACATGTTTAAATAGAAACCCTACACAACCCTCTTATGCTAATCACTATCATGTTAAAATAAGTAAAATATTAACTTACTGTCTTGAAAAGTTGTAGCTGTATTTCAACATGACCAATAAAAATGACTGCATGACCAGGGCATATTGTTGCCTCTTGGCAGGATTAAGACAATATAATAACCAGGACATGAGTGTACTGGACAAAAATAATTGCCTCTTCAGACACAAATAACCATCATAGGACTGGGATCAAAGACAGCACTGAAGAAATTAGAGGAAGAAACATCCTGGGAGTGAAAAGTCAATTTCCTGAAGCACAGTGGAAACCACAGAAGGTGTCACACTCTTTTCATTTCTGATTTTCTCAGGAGTCTAAATGAATGAGCTGCAGTGTCCCAGAAAGGTGAACAACACAAAGTGCACCTGTAGACTGCTGAAAGCAGTCATGCAAAACAACTCAGAAACTCATGACTGAGGGAAACCGGCCTTGACTTACAGCATTTCTTCTCATTGGTTCTCAGGTCTGTCTTCTTGGCTTCTGCAGAGTTTGCAGAGCCATTGTCCACCTGAGTGCTCGACATGTTCACAGTCTGAATAAAACACAGGAGTCATGTACACACAACAGCACAATAACAAAACATGTACAAATATATATAATATATATCTAACACATGCAAAAAGCTACAACTCAACTTGAACTGTGCAATAGATCAAACTTTATTGTCACTTCTAGGCCTACAAGGTAACTAAATGCAGATTGCAGACAACAAGAAGTGCAACACACTATTAGAGCACATATTATATAATATGTAACATACAACAGCCACTATGTGCACTATAATAACTGTAGATATACAAAAAATTTTTTAACCTTTTTATCTGTTTTATACTGCGATTTTATGTGCAAAATGCAAACTGGAAGACAACGACAAAAGAGTCTTGATTTTTTTTTTGTGTTTGTTAGGCTTAAGTCTATTACTTGCCTAACAGCACAGTGTTTTTATCTGAAAACAGTGTTATGTCTTCATGTGTCCCTGGCAGCATCAGCCAGAGGAGCGCCGCTTGATGCCACATCATCTCTGAAGAAAACACATCCACGTTTTTTTTTCAAGAAAGCAACGATTTCCTGCCTCTGCGACACTGAATCTGACATGGAAAATAATCCACCACAAACATAATCCATGTATTATTCAGTTTGATTTTTGTTACCTGATCGGTGGTGAAACCAGGAGTCCTGCCGGGCAGAAAGCCTCTCTGGGAACCGTTACCAGACTCTGGCAGGACCCAGAGTTTGCGCCGGCCGCTGCGGCCGAAGGAGCCAGTCTGGTCGGCCTGTCCTTGGCGCGGAGGTGCCTCCTCAACCGGCTGGTGTCCTTCCAAACTGGAGGTGTGTGTGTGTGTGTGTGTGTGTCTCCACGTCACTGTCTACTTTACCGTAAAGTTCCTAATACATCACAAAGCCATGGATCAGTACTTAAAAAACATGAACCATGTAACATTTCTGAGGTTAATAAAACAAAAAAACAAAAAAACAGATACAAAACTGATCCGTGGAACATTTATTCACCTCTATCAAACATTCTCTTTAAGCACATAACTATACAAACTTTGCATAGTTATTTCATTTCAACAATATGGTCCTCGACACAAAAGACAGACAGTGGTCAGAGAGTCAAGATTTACAAGGTACCATAACAGGTTTAAGTGCTAAAACAACCCCAAATAAATAAAGCCCACTTAACAAGGTTTCCTCTTTAAATAGTACAAAAAGTTGAATGTGAGTCCTATGAAAATTCATGTAATTCAGCCGGCAGGTCATTTTTGATTTACAGTGACATGCTGATGAGAAACATCAGTGAGTAAGACTAAACAAATTATCTGCATTTACATTTCACACATCTGTACAGGACACATCTGACACAATAGTGGATGCCACAGAAGCCTGAAATGATCTCAGACCGCTTCATTTAGACCACATACCAAGGAACATTCAAAGGTTAGGCACTGAGTTAGCGACACGGCAGGTAAACACCAGCTGAGCCACCAGTAATGATGTGTGAGCGATTGTCAGAGCATCTCAGGCTTGTGAATGAAACTCAAGAGAGACAGGAGTTTCAGCCAGAAGGCACAGATAATGAATATACAGTCAGTAGATTTGCACTGTTTTTTGTAGAAGAGACGCAGTACGCAGGGGACAAGTGGAGTTTGAGTTCTCCAGTGTCTGACTGTTAGTGGGTTGCTGTTTTCACATTAAGACTTGATTTTCCACAGCTGGAAATGAAGCAGAAGAGATAAAACTTTCATTAGAGAAAAACACACACATCGAACAGAAAAACACCATCACAGCATCACAGTGGTTCATCCCTCTTTACAGAAACAGCTTTACTACCGTGAGTATTTAATCCTCAAGTCTTGGCTATACGATAAAGCTAAAGCCAGGGGACTTGGTTTGGTCTTATTTAGACTCTTCAAAGTGTACCTACCTTAAGCTCTAAAGATCACGTAAAACAAGTAAAAACTTGTGCCACTATAGGAGGCAGCCAAGCCAGCCATTTCCCCCAGTCTTTATGCTAAGCTAGGCTAACAGCCTCCTAGCTCTGCTATGGCTACATACATCCTGAATAGACACCAGAGTTGTACACAGTAGGTCATTCAAAATCTAAAAGTTAAGAAAAAAAAAAAGTCTAAACAAACTGAAGCAGCTTAAGTCAAGATAACATGAGCTTTAGAGTTGAGCTGAGCAACAAAATCACTGGACCCTAGATTTCTCATGATGCAAAAGACCATGTCTGACATCTCCAGGCCACACTCAAGGCCACAGAAGATATGTATATATATTTATTTAAATCACTTTATGTATACATACATATATATTTTATATTTCAAATCCATCTCAATTCTGTGCAGAGCAATGCGGTGAAAGTCTAGTCTACTTTCTAGTCGAAGAAACCAAGCAGCTTTAATTTTAACGTTGAGCAGAAAGCTCCTCACTCTGATGTTGAAGCCAAGCAGGTCGCTGACCACAGCAGACACAGCGGACAAGATGACCACTTTGGTGATGTTGTAGATCAGAGGGTTGACGGTCAGGCCCAGCAGTCTGAATGGAGTATCCAACTCCTGGAGGAGGTCAGAGGGAAAACTGTGTTATTACAACGTAACAACATGAGTCAAAAGCACAACGTATGCTAGCTGTTACTATGTATTATAATGTAATGTATTATATTGTGAATTTCTCTGTGAGATGAATAAAGTATCTATCCATCTATCTATCTGTCTGTCTATCTATCTATCTATCTATCTATCTATCTATCTATCTATCCATTCATTAGAGATGTCTTGAGGCAATCCATTATTTTTATTTTTAGATTTTGTTTATTTTCTCAAAGCTAAACTTAAAACAGTAACAGAAAGTTCTGACTGTACCTTTAAGAAAACTAGTTACTTTTAAAATAAATCTGACTTGTGTCAGGCAGTGTTTAGGCACATAAATGTCCTTGTTAAATGCTGTGTCCAGGTCGGTATGAATAGAATGCAGTCATGTATAAATAGTGCTTTGAGATAAAGTGTCAGTGAATTGTCATTATTAAAATTTTAACATAAAAATGGTTTAGAGTCTGGGAATACAAGTATTTACTACACTTTACACTTTACACACAAAAAGTGATAAGTTACTCTCAGGAGTAACTTAGCAGAGCTAAAATCTGCTTACCTTCATCAGTTTTGTTGCCAGTTTCAAAACGTTGTTCACTATGCTGAGTTCTTCTTTTTTATTGGGCTTTTTCTCCATCTTGAGATACAAATTGATCTGCAACCAAGAACAGTTTTACTTTGTGTAAATTGTACAACAAAATCATAGCAGTCCATTCCACTCAGAACCAGCTGCTGAACCCACTGAGAAATAACTGCAGCTCCATATGTCTTGCAGATGCGGGCTCTTACCTGCTCAGTGAGCAGCACTGAGGAGTTGCTGTATTTGCAGTTGGTCTCAGAGCCCAGTGTGGCCAGCCGTAACAGAAAGAGGACGAGGGAGGAGGCCCACACCATCAGCTCCCAGTTTATCAGAGACTCCAGGAATGTCTGGTGGCTGTGCAGAAGCTGAGCAAGGGCAACAAATACAGCAGTTATCCATACTTGTGATTAGAAGGATTTCTCTTTTATCAAGCAGAGCCTCTAGGCCTTTATCTCCCTTCAGGTAACATGATAGGTCGGTTGCCTCATTTGTAGCTGTCTCTCTATTATTTCATCTCTATCTGAACAGCATCTCTAACCAGATCAGATCTGCTCCAGCAGATATATCACTGACCTGGGCACAAATGATGAATGAAATGGAAAGCGCCAAAAGGAAGATAGTGGAGACAATGACGTCAACAGAGCGCTGCGGCCCTCGTCTCTGAAACGAGCAAGCAAGTCAGTGACACACCGTAACACACAAAGAGTGATATGTTGTAAAACCTCCGGTAATAAAAGAGCAGGATGACTTTTAAAAGCTGGAGAATACACACCCTGAGGAAGGAGCGTAGCGACAACCACATCTTTATGTTCTGGACTTTCTTCAGCCGGAAATGAGGGATCTCTGACTTCTTGGCCTTGCGGGCTGAAGTCAGGTGGCTGAAGTACTTGGCAAACAAGAGTCTCTGTTGGGGAAACATGGACGGGCATAAAGCAAAGAGTCTGGAAGGTGATTCTGTTTCAGTGACTCTCAACTGCCACTAGAGGGAGGAGCAGCAAACATGAGTGAATAAAGTGACTCATAAACAACAACAAACCACAACCAGTTGTAACAATACAATCAAACAATGATGCTTTTTTTGTTCAGTTTTCACTCCTTCACTTTACTAAATGTCTAGCCAGACATGCCATACTGTACTTATGTATTATTGCTATTTCTAGTTGAACATGTTTTAGCTCGAATCCCAAAGATTTTCAAGACAGGGAAACATCTATACACGGTCAGCTGAAATCTTTATTCACATTTATGAATGTGAATGGCACCATGCTGAAAAGCTTAGGGACGCAAGTAGGAAGTATAATACTGTTAATCAGTGAGTTATTTCAGCATATGTTTCTTTAAATTTTGCTAAATTGAACCATGAAAACACACCAAATTACCTACCAGCAGTTCCTAACCACGGATGTACACTTAACATGATAAAAACATTTATTTATATGACAGTTCACCTGTAAGGGAGAGAGAGTTAACCAGTAAAACTGCAATCATTAAGGGTTGAATAAGCTTTATGTATAATAGATATAGATATAATAGATACCCAGGCATATACAGCACTGTATGAATAATCGGTAAATGTAGTGTGTAAATTCCTGAGAAATGAACCAACCAAACCAAAACAAGTCGTACTTTATGTTGAAAAAATAAAACATAGCAATGATGTTAAGTCATTCTGCATATATTGTTGTGTTTTTATGTGAGCATTTATCACATGATGACTTCCAAATATGTGTGGTGGTTCTGAGACAAGAGCTGAAGTTATTAGGAGTATATATTCTCTACGATTTCTAAGTAGATTCATGGAAGTTTATATGAGATATTAACACTGGAAGATATGTTAATATCTGGGTAATGGGTTGTTGCTACAACAGTTTGAATCAAGTATGTGTATTCAGATTCGTTTGAGTTATGATTGACATGAAAGAATTATGAGTTATTGCTGCAATTGTGGGTTAAAACACTACTTTACTATAGATGTCATATGGAAAGAAACATAAGTAGACATAAAGGGCAACAGAATGATTCAAATGTTCAGTCAGCACTCACCTGTTTGTATGTTCTCTCTGCCACACACATCATAAAGAAGAACAGTCCTATGAGGCAGACCCTTTGCACCGTCGTGATGAAGAAAAACACATAGGCCTGGGCATCACGCTGTCCCACCGCCATTTCTCCCAGCTCCCTCAGGGACAGGGAGCCAAGGCTGGACACGTCCAGACGCTGAGCCAGGCGGAAGGCAAATGGAAGCAGCGCCAGGGTGGCGGTCATCAGCCCACCAAGCACAAGGTAACCCATGCCCTGCTCCACCAACTTCACCTGTGAGGAGACATGAGATAGAGAGAGACAGAAAGACAGAGCACATTGTTACGCTGCGACGTGTTTATGCTGATCAAAGTTACAGCAAAATAAACATAGCCTGTGCATGTGCATTTTAATAATGCCTTCAAGTTATGTCTGACAGCTAAATAAGTGAGACCATCACATTTTGGCATCTTGGTAATCATGTGTTATGTTCATCCTAATGTGTATTTGGCACTTTATTTCAAGACAACAATAATTCATACCATAAATGTGACTGTGAAGTTGACAAACTGGAAGATACTATGTGGATTTTAAAGACAACCTGTCCAGCTTTAAACACCTACTATGCTGCTTCAGGGTCTATAACTTCAGGAAACTCAGACCAACATGTACCTGTGTGAGGATGATCCCACTGATCTCCAATACTGACATGTCTGCTTTCTTACACTCGCCCTGCTCCCATATTATGGCACTGACGCGGTCCTTGGATGGGTGACACGCCTGCAGCCAAGACAGCTGGCTCTGAAATAAAACCAGAAATGATATCCAAATTACTGTTTAGAGTGTTGGACAGCCACAAATAAAATCTACCTTAGACACAGTAAGACAAAATCAGTCCAAGAAGGGTATTTAAGATGTTCAGGCGATCTTACTCCAGTGATTCCCTGCTGTAGGCTCTCATCATCACTGCTCAGACTGGTGGTTTGTGGAAGCGTCATGCCAGCGTTGTACCTCCCGTTCGCCTCACTGTCACTGCTTCCCGTGGAGGCAGAGTCGGGCCCCTGGAGAAGCTCCTCCCACAGCGTGTCATCAGTGTCTGAGGCGGGACGAGAACCCACGCTGGGCCTGAGGCGCTCTACCTCACGAGGCCTCATCTTGTTGGAAGTCCCGCTCACTTCCTGTTTGAAGTACATTAAAACATCCTGAACTGTGATCCTGAAGGCCTGTGCAATATTAACAACACACAACTGAGTATGAAGCTCACCCCAGTTTCATGAACACACAGTGCAGCAGTGAGATTTACCTGAGGTCTTAATGTGGGTTTGGGGTTAGACATTTGACTTCTCCTTCTAACAGAAGACACTGGTGCTGATGTTGACCACGTCGTAGCAGGAAGCCTCTCTTGATGAGGTAAAGGGAGAATCACTTCCACTGGTTGGATCCCCTCCTCTTCCTCACTGGAGAGCTCATCAGATGCCCCAAATCCTGACTTTCTTATGGTCTGTAAGAGAATAGCAAAACATACATACAGCTCAAAAATGTATTCGAAAACATTTGACAAATGACAAAGACGATGAGACCATGGCGTGACATAAAGCAGCTTTCACACATTTGTATTTTTCTCAACTCATGTTTTTAAATGACTGATCATATTTAATGGCACAGTTACAGGTTCAACCTTGCATGTTTTTATTAAAGGACTTTTTTTAGTCATAATTTGTCTCTAAGCTCATTCTGTTAAAATTGTGATAAATCATATTGAATCATGAGTTGAGTGTATTGTCAGAGGCCACATAATTCTTAAATTTCAGGGCCAAGAGTTTATTAACTCTTTGACTGCCAGTTGTCTTATAAAACAGAAAGTGCCTTGTGCCAGCATTTTTGCCCATTTTGAGTCAGGACCCACAGAATAGTTTGTACCATGTCTCTGAAAACACAGAGTAGCTCAAATGAAAGAAGAGACTCTATTTCATCATGGAAAAAAAACATTTTTGTTTTTACCTTGTTCTGTTCTTGTTTTATCAGAGGTTGAGTAGAGGCCATTCCCACCCTAAATGCCACTTTTTGTCCAGAATCTGTCCGTTTTGCTCTCTAATCGCGATCGTCTCCACTTCCTGCTTTGATCTCCGGGGCATATAGCGTCTCTTTATGCTCCAACTACATGTCCTAGAAGCCCCAAAATTACTCACAGGCTGCGGGAGACTGCGACCCTCTGCCGAAAAAAACACTTTGACGTCGAAATATGTGACTGGCACTCAAAGAGTTAATTCTAACCACTTCATCCGCATTTATCCTGACAGTTACATCTCCTGCTGTCATTGTTTCTTGGCTTTATACCACAGCAATAAGACTGACTAGTAGGATGAGTGACTGTACCCTCCTCTCTTCACTCCTGTATAATCGTTGGCTTTCTTCAAAGTGCCAGGACCCTTGCTGCTCTGTGTCCCCGCTGTCGTTCTTTTCCTCTGATTTTTTCAGCCCTCTGCTCTTCCTTGGCCTGAAGGAGACAGAATAAAAATAACAACCAAAGAATAGATTTGCTAAAAATTGAGAGCATCAGAAAGAGGCTATATCAAATAACTTTACATGAGTAAAAGTTCTTGGGTCTATTTGTGTGTGAAATGTAGGAGTTTATGCACCCATGAGGAGGTGAGAGTGTGCTTGTAAAGGCAAATGAGTGTGCAGTGCCTAACAATGAGAAAACCACCTCCGTCTGCGAGCAGGGCTGGTGGTGCAGCTGGCAGCTGGACTGCCTGAGGGCCACCGGCTGGACTCGGTCGACACAATCTGGCAGTGCACGGTACCAAGCAGCAGCATCAGGCACATGGGTCCAAACACCTCGCTGGCACTCGCCCCGGGGACCTCCAAGTACAGCGCCACTGCTGCCACTGAGAGGAGAGAAACATTTGGCAACAGCAAACAAAACGGTCTCTTAGGGGAGGCATTATAACAGAATCCATGCTTACTAATGAGGTCTTTCTGTGTGGCTCAGGTGTGATGGGTAACACATTCATTGTTGCACATAACTGAATGCAAACTGAAATAAATAGACACTGCATACTGAAAGTGATACTGAATTGAGCACACACAAAAAAAATATTTACTCTATACTAGTGTCTCTATGGCTTAGCAAAGTTCAAAGAAAAAAAGACAATAACCTCAGTCAGCAGTAATGTCTTAACTGAAGAACAACACATTAGCTCACCACTACTCAGTGAGCATATCAAGTTGGTTCATGTATTATAGCTTGGCTCCAAATATTCTCCATCGCTGTGAATTATTGCTAATGGTATATTAAAGAGGTTTTTCTTGAACGTAAGGGATTATTCTTCCAAAGCTCCTCTCCAACTGACTTTTTAATGACATCTTCAGTAAAACACATGAAGAGGACTGAAACCTTTTAGCGGTATGAGTCAGGTTACAGTGTGTAGTCTGGTACATGTATGCTGATTCCTGTCACATCATAAATGTTTGTTCCAGATTAAATCTCAGCCCTAGTGTGAATAGATAACAAATGGTGAGCTAACCTTGCATGAAATACAGCAGGAGGATACATGAGGAGATGGACTTAGAGGTCACCTGGATCCACCAGTGAAAAAAGAACGGGAAGAGCAGCACTCGGACCAGACCCTTCCGAGTCAGAGCAGTCCAGGGTCTGTCTGGTTTCGCTTTACTGAACGTTGATCCTGAGGGAAGGAATGAGACAATCAACTGTGCAATATCTTGTTTTGTTGCTGTAATCATAATTATAGGGGCTAAAGCAAGATAAATGAACATAGAGGTGAAACGAGAAGAGCACAGGCAGAAATCACACAATATGCTCTTATCAAACGAACAGCAACCGATGGAAAAAAATTCTCCCTTGATCCTTACCTCTTACTAAGTCAACATCGATAAGGTCTGGTTTGATGTGACCCGTCTTCCTTGGTTTGCTGTCCAAACCCTGGATAAACAGCAAGCGGTGTTTTTCCATTTAGTGGAAATGTACAATAAAAATGCACAAATATTTTTACAGCTATGTGTAGGTGTCTTACATTTAGATCTGTCTGCTCCAGAGATTTCTCCCAGACTTGTTGATCATAGGCCCCGATCTTGAGAGAGAAGAAAAACTTTCATGCAGCCCTTAGTCAAATTGAGGTTGTTCATATTTATAACAACTGCAAAGGAGCACCGCTCCTCTTCAGGATGTAATGACAGCAGAGACCTGTCAGTCACACGGTAGCCATGCCCCACAGCTTTGTGTTATTTTCACAATATATTTGACCATAATTCAGTAAACCCTGATGTATTATAGCATTATTTAAACTAAACATTTAACAGACCATAAACTCATATTTTACAGAGGTAATACAAGTGGTCATTTTCCCATTGACATCAATACAAACGGACTTCTTTTTGAAACCACCAGTATCGCCCCCTGCTGGCTGTTGGAGAGAATGCAAGTTTAAGTTACTTCGTATGAGCTTCATTGAACAGACCCTGGTGTTGCCCACTGGTTTGTACACAGTCATAATAAAGGTAAGGAGGGAAAGATAATGGAATGTAAACAGGTAAAAGAGACAGTTGTTTTGTAGATCCATGAGCAGAGTCCCTGTTCAATAAACTACCAAAATAAAAAACTCAGAGTAAACCCGTGTGTGCTGGGTTTTCTCTGAGATAACCATTTGCATTTGCTGATATAAAACATGCCATCTCAAATAAAAACACAGCCTCTGTTAGCATCCTTTTCTCTGGATATTAATCTTAGTGGCATACATCATTAATTTCTTAACTTGAACGACATAACACTTTCATATCTTCAGAGCATTTTAATAAATGTGTTATTTCAACTATATATATATATATATTTTAAAATAGGTTTGATGGATAAATGAATTGTATGCTTTAAAAACAGGTCTTCAACAACAAAATGTCAGTCTTACCTTCTCTTGATACCAGGCTATTCTGGCCATTGTCATCAGATGCTGGAGCCAGTGAAGTGTCAGTCAGGTCATTTCACAATGAGCACAGGAAACACAGAGGACAGGGCAGCAATCCAGATTTGTTCACTGAACAGAAAAAGGGGCACAGAGAAAATGAAGCTGACATAAAACTACATTCTCGGTACAACTACTGTACTTTAGTATAAATCTGCAGTACTTTAATATTTTCATGTTGTTCTATTTTTTACCTCTACACAAGCACACTTCAGAGGGAAAAAATATACTTTTTGACAATGTAGTTACTAGTTACTTTACATGCACACTCAAATTATTCATTTAAAATACAATCAATAAACAAACTGTATTATTGTGGATTAGCTATCAGACAGGATACAAAGAAGTTGAAATTTTCCTAACCTTTACCAGCTTCAGCATACGTGATATAGTAGGCCTATATATTATTCTACAATATGTTTTCTTTTACTTTGGTAAAATACTAATAAACGTTTTGTTTTACCATTTTTTTTCCTTTAAAGGTGCGTTTTTCACTGTGGTATGTCCAGTTTCATTAAGTGAAAAATAATCTTCCACCACTTATGTTATATTTGTAAATGCTAAGAGAGAAAACTAAAAGATAGCTGTAGTCGTAGTGTTACTGTTGTATATTTATTATCTGTTTACGTTGAACTACATCGTTGTAACCAAGTAAACGTCAGCTAACGTTAGCAAGAAGCAAGAAGTAACTTACCTGAAATCACACAGTACGGGTTGATTTGACACGAACTGGAAGAAACCTTTAATAATCATCACAAACTGGTCGTTAATGTTTAGTTGTCATGAGTTTCAGAAGCGACGCAGGGTCTCTTGTTGTCAAACTGAGCTAACGTTAACTAACGTTACTAGCTAAGAGCTTTACCTCAATTTACACCTTTAGATGCCATTTTTGATTTATAATTGTTGCATTTCCAAAAAGTTTCCTTCATTCGCATATGTTCAGGCATCGATACGTATATTTCTGATTCTCTGTACTTCACTAACTTCACTTTTTTTTTGTTTAATATCGAGCTCAGTCTTCCGCTTCCCTTTTCCGGGGTTTGTTGTGCCTGTCATTGAGTTTTATACCCAACGTAATGTCTCTCAGGCTGAGTCCGCTCTCTCTGAGGCTGCACCCGGAACTCTTTTCCGTAGGCAAAATGTCGATAACAACACATGCTTTTACAATTAAATCAACCATTTGTACTCTATATTACAAAGTAAATATATCACGAAGGTTGTTGTCGCACACTTGACAGATGGAAATGCCTGAGAGGCATTACGCTGTCAATGAAACACAAAAGCTTAAAATTATGCCTAACATTTCAACCAATCAGAGTGCAGCAATGGTGATCCATGACACGTTGATTACAGACTTCAAATGAATAATTATATCATTTTAATTATTGATTATTCTGACGATAAATTCATCAATTAATAGAGAAATTTAATTTGTTCTAGACAATTTCCTGAAGCCCAAAATGACTTCAAAGTGAGGATTAAGATTGTCTCAAAATTATCTTTTTCCACATTTTCTCAAAATTATAATAATAATATTTCTGTCTGTTTACTGTTATACAGATTGTTTCGGGCGAGGAATTGAAGCCATTAATTTGGATTCACCGAAAAATGGCACAAACTGACCGATCAAGTCAGCGCTGGACCAGCAATCCCTGTGTCTGGTGGATTTTGGCGAGGTAAAGCTGTGAAAAAAACCTAAATATAACGTACACTGTAACTTATATTGATCTCTTAGGTGTCTGCTCCTGACAGTCTCGTGGGTACATTCCAAATCGGATTTAATCTTTTAATGACCTGAAATTGTTGAGTCTCTAAATGTTCAAGAACGTGTATGATTTGAACATAAATGAAAATGAATGAAATATAATGAAAATAATCCCTAAACCTGACATGATCTCAATATCTTTAATTCTGGCTACGTTGAAATTGCTTTTATATGACCAACAATCCCAAGATAAGATAAGATAGCAAGACCAAAAAAAAAAAGCAAATCTGAGAGGCTGGAATGAGGGGATGTTTGAGCTATTTGTTAAAAAAATAACCTAATGACTTAATCTTTGATCAGTTCTCAATGGTTACAGATTGATCTACTGATACTGACTAATTGTGTCAGCACTGATGTGTTTTTGCTGGCAGATACACCTGTATATTTACATATGATTGTGATGAAAATAGACAACACCATTGCAGCACACTACTGTTTGTATTACTTTCTAAGGGTGCCATTGTCTCAGTAAATGACAATCATCTGTGCAGCACTGTTGAAAATGATGAGGTCTGGGAGAAAAAAAACCGCTGCCCTATTAGTCAACAGCCTGTCAAGATACAGAAAGTGTGTCATTTGTCACTCGACTCCTGAATGTCCAGTGACGGTTGGTCTTGCTCAGCTGCACATAGGATCTTTGCCTTGACTTTTTTGTTGGAGGAAATAATAAAGTAGGGACTGAGAGATGCATAGCAGGAGGAAAAGAACACCCTCATATCAGCCACCACCGGTGACACCTTCGCCACAGTTAGCATGTAGATCCAGATCACGTTATCAATCCCAAAGAAGACCACATACAGAACCACCAGGGTGACCACTGTTTTGGCCGCCCTGGTCTCTGCCCCACTGCCCTGAGAGCGACGGATCCCTCTAACCTGGCGGCTGTGGCGGTGGAGAAGCAGAAGGATGTAACCACTTGAGCCCAGCATCAGGGCGACAAAGACAAAATCCCTCCCAGAGACAGCCACCCCATTAATCACATAGGACAGGTTGTCTCTGAAGTCCACATGACAAAAGCCCAGGTTGAGCGTAAAGGCCGGCACAGTGCCGTTACGTGGAGCCATAGAGAAGAAAGGGGCTGCAATGCATATGGCCATGTTGAGGAGCCACAGTCCTGCAAATGTGGGGAGGACTAGGGAGGGAAGAGCTGGCTTCAGCTTGGACAAATGGGGTCCAGCGGGGGCGATGGTGACCGCCTGAAACACACTGAGCATGCAGGTGATGCAAACTGACAATGCCCGGCCAATACGGTAGGTGTAGATCACCACCTTACAGCCGGGATCATTCAACAGGTCCCTCAGACCGAACACAGTCATAGTCTGAGGGACGCAGCGGGTCAGTAGCAACATCAGGTTAGCAAAGGCCAGGTGGCACAAGATCATGTCCACAGGAAGAAGCTTGGGCTCGGTGTAAATGATGTGGGCATATGCCAGCAGCACCACAGCATTTCCCAATATGCCCATACCTGTCTGCAAGAGGAAGGAGACCCCTTTGATGGTCACACACAGATCCATGATGCAACGGTCTGCTGCGGCGATGGTTTGAAAAGCAGACAGTGAATCTGTTATGAAAACACACAACAATCATCCTCAATCAAATCTGATAGAAACCTAGTAGCTGCCTGATATAATCATGTTATCTTGCAAATGTCCTCCACTGAAAATTATGCTCACCTGAAGTTGAAATGAAAAGTAAAGACTGCTGTGCATGAAGTGTTTAATAGCATGTGTAACTGCAATTTATAGCCTTTGACGCCCCTTGAGATCATTGGCCAGTGTTGCAGTATTCAGCTCACAGTTTGGCAAATTAAAGCAACAAAGTAAATCTGACTCAGATGACTTCAGAGGGCAAGCACTGCAAAGGGAGTCTAGTACACCTGAAGGATACACACAATTTTCAAACCTGTCTTAAAAACTATAGTCCGGTGCCCATATTAACATTTAAACAGATGTTTGCTTTTGATAATAATTATTCCTGTTCATATGTGTTTCCAGTGGAAGCCCTATAAAAATGTATAGGGTTGTCAAACAATTATTATTATTTTAATCAAAAGCAAACAATTTCAATAGTTAATCACGATTACTTGCCTTTTTTTTATTGTATGTTTACTATTCTAATATTTTGTACTTTACAGATAGTATTTCAGATCACGTTAACAATGATCGCAATTGACAACAAGCCAATAGGAGTATGTCTCTTCGACCAGAGTCTTCTATGATGTTGACTGGTCTGCAGTCAGCTGACACCCATTTAATAAGCGCTGTGATTAACTTAAAATAGAGCTTTGCATGTTATCATCATCTGATTAGCTGCACTAGCATGCTTAGCTTGTGGGTCAGAGATCAAGTTTGAAGTACTTCTGTGATGTTTTAATTCTGTTTTAAACAAGGTGTATATTACTTTTGACATCTAAACTGAGCCCCCTGGGAGTTTTTGAAAATCAAATGAACCATTCAGACGCGCTGCTCTATGACTGCGGCACCAGATACTGCTGCGTCAAAGCAGCAAAATAGAAGCACGCTATTAAAAAAAACGTGTTATTCTTTGAGTTTATCCTAATTATATTAGGATATATTTCTAGCCCCAATGCCAATTTTATTTGAAGTTAATGGTGACAGTGTTAACCTGAGGGGAAACCAGGGGGTGGGCGCCACATTTAAGTGTAGACGCTGGTGGTTGGAACTGCTTTATCGGCCATATAAGAGCCGTGCAGAGCTGTGATCTAGCCAGTAGAGCACACTTACATCCACGAACATTTAACAAAAGCATGCACAGCCAGCCTGGCCACGTCAATAAAGCACAGAGAAACTCAAATTAGGGAGAGTGACTTCATTCTCTGCTCAGGAAGACATTGCTCCTCTATAGCTTTACATGTCAAGTTGTTTGATGCCATATTAACGCTTTGAGTATTACATCACACTTTTAAGACGTGGCCTCAGCAAGTTGGTGTCTTCCAAAGTTGAATTCTAAACTTGAATGATATTTTCCTGTGTTTTAACTCTGACATGTATTTTTTCAGATAATAGACAGAGAGCCTGCACATCAGTCAAATGTTAAAATGCTATTTCCCTGTGGAGTTAAAAAATAGAGTTAAACAACCCCTGCGGAGACAACAGAGAGCGGGTATTGTTGATGCAAAAGCGGCCTGATGATGCCTTGAATGAGGCATCAAGAGGCTTTTACATGCACAGCTGGTGCTTCAGTTTGCTCTTCTTTCCTCCTTCATGTCCTGGGAGCACGTTAAAAGACACAGAGGAGCAAGACAATTAGCCACATAACAATGCATGTCTGTACTAATTGGGAGCATGGGGACATGCACCCATTATTCATTGTGTTAACTCTCAGTACTGTCATACAACATAAGTCTGACTTTTAGATATTGCAGTACTACCTCCTCTAATCCTTTAAAAAATGGAAAATGTGTAATACATCAATGCCATTTTGACTGAGTTTTCTCAGTTGCCAGACTGTTCAGGTCTGTGTGCAGAAACACTGTTGCAATTTGAGAAGCTTGTTTTCTCCTGGGAGTGGGCTTTGGAATAAAGCATCATAGAATGTGTTATTTCCCTGTGTGTTTTTTTACATGTTTACATGTTCAGAGAGCTAATTAAAATGGCAAGTTCAAGCATGTCCTTCTCAGGGGGTTGCATCATGTAGAGTACGCTGCTTTGCAAGTTCAAAAATGATTTCTTTCCCCCCTGACAGTAGATGTGATTTCTTTGTTTATAGCTGATGCAAATTGTTTTTTTTCCTCCCCATAGCACTAATTTGAGTTCAATTTTAAATTAGTTAATACTGTTGCAATAAAATCCTTAGAGGTGAAGTTTACATCCTCTTGGTTTAATACAGCCCATGTCAACAACTGCACAATGTCTTATTTTTCCGTGCATTGAATTTGTAATTATGGGATGCCTTTATGGATAAAATAATATGTTTTGCATGCATAATAAAAGGCTTAGCACAATATGGGCTGTAATGAAACATTTTCACCCTGTTTAAATCACTATTTAAGATATTTTGTCCTTGAAAACTGGTTCAGAAATGCACCCTTTTGCATCATGATGTGCAGTTTTATCTTAAATTAAGTCAGAGATATTTATACTTTTTAACCTTCTGCACGTTAAAGTACGCTGGAGAGGCTTTGGTTGGTTTATAGGGTATATTTAGTGCACCCCTCACCATGCCAGTTAATCTGTCCCACAGCAAAAATATGCTTTAAGAGGCTTTTGGCTCAGCAGTCTCCCGTCTCATATTGATGGTTCTTAGATTCTGAGTTCAAGAGAAGGGGAGCAAAATTGATCTCCCTCAACCTTTGATTTTATTTCTCTACATCTTTTATATCTTTTACGTACAAAGCATCATGTTATAAAACTATGATATGTGCAGTAAAATATACAATATTTCCCTTTGAAATGAGCAGAAGTACAAAGCCTATTAATTAACAAAGCCAACACTATCCATAATTTAATTAAGTTACTGGGCATGTAACTAATCTTGTTAAATGCAAAATTGTTGCATCCTCTCTTTTAATGTCAGGGAGGAAAAGTCATATTGTGTACTTGAAACTTACTATTCATTATCTGCTGTGGGACATGCTGAAGTTAAATCACATCGCTCACCCACACTTATTTGTCCTTACAGCATCCTCACACTTTAGATTTAATTCCCCTTTTAGAACTTTTATCGCTCTGGATGAATTACACAGCCATAAATTGGATGCTACGTCAGGCTCCACAGATGAAAGGGTGGGTGACCTCCTGTATCCTGCACACTGAACATCTTCTGGCTTTTATTTTGTTTCACCTTTCTCCACTGGAGGACACTGTGGCGTTGGTGTTTGATAAACCACCACCTCTTTCTTTTAATAGGTGGTAGCTTTTAAAATTGATTGCATAAATTTAAAATGCAAAATTAATGTGGAAGGTCTTATAAGAAAATCTAAAACTGGCATCATTAATTAGTAATTAGAAGAAAAAAATATCAATGGTCTCCATTAAGTGGAACTGAGAAGCTTTTTTAATTGTTTCTGAGTGTTAACATGTGGCTAAAAGATAATATCCCCTCATTAACACTGTTTTTTCTGTACACTGGTTGGTTCAGCTCTCTCTGTGTCATCCTGTCTGTCTGAAACTCTGAAGGGACAGAATCAGTCATCTGGATTGATCTCAAGTAATTGGAGGCTGAGGGAAGAGAAGTCAATGGACCATGGAAAACAGATCCAACAACCTTGCCTGTTTGCAAGTATAAGAGCGTGAACAACTTGACTGCTTCGGGAGAGAGGGATCAGGGACAAGGTCCACTTCAGACCTTGTTAGTTTTGACTGCTCTCAGGTAGAGGTGGTGTATACTTCTGCTGTGTGTGTGTGTGTTTTAAATTATTTTGAATGCACATGTTGGTGAAGGTGCCTTATACTCTTTTCTATTATTGCAGAAATGCCATCAGAGGAGTTTGTCCGTGGGATGCTCTACCTTTCTCTCACCGTTGTGGGAGTCCCAGGTAACGCTGCCGTCATCCTGGCATTCCTCCTCTTGCTGTACCAGGAGAACCGCCTCCTCCCACCCGATGCCATTGTCCTGCACCTGGCCTGCGCCAACCTGCTGGTGGTGGGTGTTCGCTGTCTGCTGGAGACCCTGGCCTCTTTCCGCTTGACCAGTATCTTCGGAGATGTGGGCTGTAAGGCTGTGATCTTTGTGTACAGAACATCCCGTTCCCTCTCAATCTGGCTCACCTTCATCCTGAGTGCCTACCAGTGCCTTAGCATTGCCCCTCCCGGATCACGGTGGGCCTCGATCCGCACCGCGGTGTCCCAGTATTTGGGCTTCGTGTTCTTCTTCCTCTGGCTCCTCAACACTTGCATGAGCTCGGCGGCCATACTCTTCTCCTTCGGTGCCAAAAATGACTCCAGTCTGACAAACCATGGCATCAATGTACAATTCTGCTACGTTAGCTTCCCTTCAAAATTGTCCAAAGAGGCAAATGGGGCAGCCCAGGTGAGCAGAGATGTGGTGCCCATGAGCCTCATGACCCTGGCCAGTCTGATCATCCTGGTCTTCCTTTACAAGCACAGCCAGCATGTGAAGGGGCTCCGCAGCAGCAGCAGTGGTGGTGGAGGAAGTGGCGGGGCTGAGCAACGGGCTGCCAAAGCCGTGGTAGCTCTTGTGACTTTATATGTGATTCTTTATGGGGTAGATAATGGGCTTTGGGTGTACACCCTCACTGTGAGGAAGACCATGACTTCCTCGCTGATCTCTGACCTGCGTATATTCTTTTCCTCACTCTATGCAGCGCTAAGCCCCGTGGTCATCATTACGTCCAACAGGAAAGTGAATGGCAGGCTTAGGTGTGTGCAGAAAAAGCCTGTTCAGGAGAAAGACACGCGTCTTTCTACTATGTGAGGCATGCTGGGACGGCTGATCACTTACAGCAGAAGAAGTCAAGATGATGGGGATTCATTTCTCTGAAGTGGGTGGGTCCTGCTGTCTTTGTGTGCTTGAAATGTATCATGGTTTGTGATAGAAATTGCAGAAAAGATGCCTCTTTCCTCTGGGGCTGTCAGTTCATAACAAATATGCTTTCTAGATTATTTTTAAATATCTTTATTTAGGAGATTTTTCAGATATTCAGTAACTCATGCAAGTTTAGCACCTGTAGATCTGGGTGGGATGGTGAACCAGTGGGTAGGGCTAACCTGCCATCTCACTGTCTGTGATTAAGGAAGTAAGCTGTCACTGTTAATACATGTCTGTATGAATCTCTGCTAATCTGGCAATAGGGTAGATTTGTCTGATATTCTGTATGTTCTCTCCATCATAGTATGGTGGAAGAATTATAGCTGAGTGACTCAAAGTCAAATAGCTGTCAAATGACTCCCAGCTGGCCATTAGCTAAAGAATATAATCTGTTGATACTAATAAGGCAGGTGAATTATCTAACACAGAATTGGTTAAACACCTGATGGGAAAACTATATTCTTTGTGAAAAAAAGATGAAAAAGATGTTCATTACACAAAGCTGAATCACTTAATACAATATTGACTGACTGATACTGTATGTCTGAGTTCTGTGGATGCAGTTATGAGACGAGGAGACTTTGGGGACACAAAGCCACGTCTTGGCACGAATGCTGAAGAGGTTGCTGTGGATGTGGTAATGTGGGACTTTAGGAGTCATTATGTAATTGCCATGTCTTGAAGAAGCAAGGGCAGAGAGACGGGGCGAGGAGAACATAACAACCTCTGTGAGTGACAGTTCAAAAGACATAAAGTGGGGCTGCCAGGACTCTGTGATCCTGCAGTAACTCTAAAGTGCAGTCAAAGCAGCGTTATTCAATGGCTGTCGCAGAGCAGGTGAGGACGAGGAGGAAACCTCTTTCTGTGCTTGTGCAGAACTATTGCATTCAACACCTGGTTGAAATCACAAGACATTTTAGGTGATGTGCTGGTGTTGATCTATAGCTGCAGAGTAACATTTACCTTTATTACCAAAGCTGCAACTATTAAAGCCATATTTAATGTGACTTTATTCATTCAAAGCTCCCTCCAGATGACAATTCCATGTGTTTTACTCTTCAATCCACTGAAATCTGATTTCCACTTTACACAGACTCCGGTGGAATGAAGGATAGAATACATGGACGGTTTCATTAGACCAGTGAGTGAGATGGCGCCTCTGCTGAGGAAACACTGCAAAGTTGACACTGTTGATTCAACACTGACGTCATTCTTCCTTTTTGTGTTGAGAAAGAGGTTGCAGATCAGTTGAAAAGAACAAAAACATGAAAACAGGGTGTGTGTACATTTATATCTCTTTCTATGTGTGAGTGTGAAGGGTGTGTCAGGCCTCTCCCTCCCTGCACAGGACACAACCTGTTGCCACTGTTTTCCATGCCGCTCGAGTCTTTTGAGCCCAATGAATGCAAGCTGCTGTTAAACATGTAGAGAGCAAACCTTCACAAATGTTATCCTCTGAAACTGATGCACTCCAAAATCACCAACAACCTTCAGACCTGGTCCCAGTTTTGCAGCTAAAACCAGAACTTAGCTAATAAAACACTGGTCATCATCTGTTCAACCTCTGGCTGCAACTCACCTGCTTGACATCTTGATGTGGGATCGCACCAGCGATCAGAAACAGAACACAACAAAGCACGAACAGTTATCAAAGAAATAATGCTAACTTTTCAGTTTTTAGTTGTCTACCGTTAGACAAAGTGTAACACACACACACACACACACACACACACACACACACACACACACACACACACACAAAGCTGTCAAGTTGTCCAGAATAGTTGGTTAAATGAAGTCAGAGGGTTGCAGTAAATCCCGGCAGCTGATCCACCCCTGCTGTGACTGATCAGTCTGTTTACCTGCACCAGGTACAGGCATTTTTGTCCCCCGTGTCCACCAATAGCAAAGCAGCAGCAGAGTTAAACCAAGCCCCCTTTTCTGCCTTGAAGCCAGTCCATACCCAAATATAGCCCTCTTTACCCAGGAACTAACCCAAACCCTCTCCCCCCACAAAAAAAAAAAAAAAAGTTTAAAATGACACAAACATCATCTGAATCATCATGCACAACAAGAAGTTTGTGCTGGTTATACTGATGCAGGACCAAATTGATGACTAATACATGTCTCAATAAGCATTATTCAGCATTACATTAAGCTCCAAAAGTCACTTCTAAATAATTTTACAACAATGAATATGGGCATTTTTAAAACCATTATGAACCTGTTAACGTCTAAATTAACAATTCAATTCAAACTTTTAAGTTATTTTTTAATCCTGTAAAATCCCTCTGATGTTTTTTTCCACTTAAGAAAACTTGTGACTGACTATACTGGAAACTTTGAGGCTTATTACTGTGGTGAAAATGTATCAGTAATAAACACATCCTGAGGTACTCTCAACACCCAAATGTTATGGAAATGAAAGACTTAATAACCCCTTTTTAGGTTTGCTGATACCGTCTTTGCCTTTCCTTCAAAGGGACGGTTCTTTAGGCGTCTTGTTTAGAGGATTTATTCCCTGTCTGAGTGAAGCTACTGATGGAGAATGCCTTAAGAAAACTGTGCTTTTATGTAAATCAGCTCATTTAGAATATTTTTTTTTAAAGTGCAGGACTGATTTTATCATACAAGTGGTTTCCATACGGCACAGTGCCCATTTGACAAAAATATTTGAAAGTTGTGAAAGTGATGGGCTCTAAACTTTACCTCAGAATACCTGCCAGGAGGTGACATGAGTTTACCAGAATTTTTATTTTATTTATTTATTTATTTTCCACTTAAAGTTGTCTGTGTGTGACCCATTTCCTTGTGTCTGCCCAGTTTAACTGATTCCCTCAGACAGGGAGCACACGGTCGTGTTTCAGCTTGCCTGGTATGCTGCACTGCGTGTCAGAAAGGAGAGAAGAAGCTTTACAGAGCTAAAGTGAAAGTTTGGCCCGTTGCGTCTGGATGCACACAACAATATTGCTTGATTTATGCTGATTAACACCCATTTTGTAGAAAAGGCTGACATGCAGCCGGTTTAATATCCACATAAATCTGCTGTGGAATTTAATAGTTGACTTTATAATTCTGATGGCGTGATTTTACCAGACAGTCTAGTGGCAGCAACGCATGAAAGGAATAGTTTGATGTATTGGGAAATACTTTTTATTTGCTCTGAGAGTTGATGAGAAGATCGACACCACTCTAGAGCCGGGTGTGAAAACAGTTAACCTTGCTCTGTCCAAAGGTACCAGCTTTGGACATGATTAGCTCACTAATCATTAATTAATTCTGTACAGTTTTTCTGTCCATTCATCTGGGTAACAGCCGTACTGCGCTGTATTGGTGTTTTTCACCACATGTTCAGAGATTTTTTTCTATCCTACGTTTGTTCTTTGCTCTAGCTGCACTGTCTTGCTGTCTGTCTGTTTCCAGTCTGCTGGCTGTAATGACTTGATATTCTAAGTCAAGGCAACAGAGCAAATAAGCCTTTCCCAAATATGTCAAACTACTCCTTTAAATCAACTCTCAGTGACAGGACAAATCCCCCAATAATTCAGTTAAAACCCACGCACAAGAGAGTAAATAACAAATGCAGGTGGAGAAAAGAGATAAAGTTTGCATGACAGACAAACATGCTCTACATTTGCAATGTCTGTATACTCCCTGACAGGGAGTCTGCATAGCACATTATGCCCATCTCCAGTGTACTGGCGAGGACATGGACCACACTGAAGGTGGTGGGGGAGGGGCAGAAGGCTCTGAGGCCCCGGGGCAGCAGCTTGCTGCAACTGCACTGCTCTCAGGTAAGATATGCACTGCTGTGCTGAGACTTGAAAGACATTCAAGATGCAATGCGCCTTATCCAGTGTATCACAATATAAGGAAAAAAGAGAGAGGAAGGAGCACAAAAGAAAAGGTTGGGTCGTTTAGTTGCAGATAAAAATTCAATAACAGGCATGGAAACGTTGTCATGTGAGTGTTCTGAGAAATAACAGAATATTAAACAGTCTTTCACTTGAAAGAGCAATTGACTGAATTGAAAGCTGAGCTCTGAGACGTGAACCCAGTATCAATATGTGCTATAGTAGTCTCTCAATATGCGGCTTATAATTTATTACTCAGGGGTGAATTAGCTTTTGTTCAATTTTAATTCAGGTCTCGCTGAGATAAAGATCTCTGTTTAAAGAGAAGGAGAGGACTAAATGTATAGCAGAGAGGAATGGGTTTCACTGACATGTCAGTTTGCAGAGATTTATCCTTTGATGAGCCCATCCAGTGTCCCTCAGGGATGCTGATTCATGCCGGATGATGTGTGAATGTATAAACCCAGCACACAGATTTTAATCTCCTTAAATGATTGCATTTAAAAGGCTGTTAACAGGGCGGCTTTCAAACTGGGGTTTTTAAAATTGAATTAAACTCCAGGAATCACATTGGAAATGTACTGTATCTGCCACTGCCTGCTCAATACATTATTTCTTTATTTTGAATAAAATGCATGAAAACTGAACCAAATGAAAAATTTACTACTTCACTAAAATAATCCAGTGTCATGAGGTATCTTTATACAGACACAGCTCCACTAGCTATATATCATTTAAATCTTTTTTTGAATTAGTGAAGACTCTCAGGATGAATACTGTGGCTTGTGTGTTATTAGTTCTGCAGGTGCAAAAAGTCCAGTGATCCAGGAAGAAAAAGCTTGTACCTGCAAAAACACAGCAATGGTCCAGTCTTTGTTGAATATATGGTACATTTGGTACAGTAAAACAACTGACCAGCTTACTGAAAATAAAGGATACATGGTAAAAATAAAGAATGAGGTTGACAACCTAAGATTTGATGGAGTGTCTGTCTCTACATGCATGCCATGATATTCTCACACCTATCATACTGTATCACTACATGGTCACAATTGTTTCACATTCAATCACAAAAGCCATAATATCACTCTATGACCATAAAAAATCTATGGTCCACAAAAGTAATGAAGAAAAAAACATTATCACATTTTGCAAAAACATAACAAGCTATGAAAGCATCATGAGCTATTTCAGCTTAAGGTTTGTTTTAAAATGCTTACATACTCATCCTTTAGTCCCTCTTTCCCTGCTCAATGAATTTGTTACAAAACAGCAAGTCAACGCATGCGCCTCAATAAGCAGAAACTGTCTCATTACACAAAACATTTGAACAATCTTCTCTATTAAAGGAGCAAAAGTATGGAACTGTCCACAACCCAGTCAACAACAAAAAAAAAGCTTTTCTGCAAACCATGGATAAAGTAAATTTATGAACCAAAATACGTCTCAACCTTGTATCACGCTTGCAGAAATGTAATGTAATGTTGAGAAACGATAGGTTAGGGTGAGACAAGGTAAAAATATCATGGTTTGACTTCAAATAATAATATCACTAGTAACACACAATTACCAAACAATTGATTTGCTAATTTGTTGAGCTATTTAATTGTATATTGCAATCATTTCCCTTCCATTCTAATGATACTGTAACATCCATGTGAAATTAAATAAAGTAAACTAGCCAAATGGCATAACTGTTAGTGTCATTTATTCAGTTATGTTATATTTCTTTTGTTTTATCTGCACAATGGCTGAAGTGTAAAAACATCAGTCTGTCATGAGAGTTTACATGGCAGACTATTTCTCAGCTAGGTGCAGTTTGCCTACTTTCTTACAAAAAAATCTATTGCCATCAGTCCTCTCATCTAACTTTGACAATAAGCAGATCCACCAAAATTGTTCCAAAATGCTTAATATTCATATTAAATTGGCTGTAAATCAACCAGCAAATCCACCTAAGATCTTTAACATGACCGCCTTGACGTCAAATTCACTCTGTAGCAGTAACAAGGCTCCTGCCCTTTATCTTTCTCATCTTCCCCCCTAAATGCCACAAAGGTGGAATTTTCCACGAGCCACTTCCCTGAGTTCGCTCTGGAATGCAGACAAGATGGAGCAAGCCTGCAGAGAGCAGCGTCTCTGCAGTAACGGCATGTTGAGGTGCTTAACTTGTGCACATCGTGTCCACCTCCTTAATTCTCCCTTCAGGGGTTTTGTGAGGCTGTTACTCTCAGTGTGGCTCTGCCCAGCAGTGTTTCTAGCTGCCACTGTTGCTGCTGATTGTCACGAGGATCCTGCAGTAGCCAAGTTTAGGATCTCAGGCATTTCTGATTTCGTCCAGTAATATGTAGTCTGATTGTCATTATCATCTACTTGTTGAAGTAATTTGATGCATTAAGTAATTTCAACCGTCACAGAAAGCTTTGCACATAGCAGGATGTTTCAACACAACTCTAAATTCAAAGCTGTTGGAGACGTTTACGATTGCTCTAAACAGATTGCAATCCGTGCCTGAGAGCAACAGACCTTGTAAAGTTATACAACATGGGCATGTGCTGACACAACAGCCACACATATCTCATCTTGCTCGTACCACCCTTCACACAGGTGAGGGAAGTGCAGAATAATGTACAGACAGGAACATCAGAAGATAGTGTCTGCAACAGAGAGTAAATTTAGTTTACATAAAGAGCATATACAGTTACAGCGCACCTAAATGCATCACACTATACACTATTAATGGGATTTATATAAGATCACAAATTGCCCAGATTTGGGAGTTGCTGACATATGATGATAAGGACGCACTACTTGAAAAATTTAGTCTCCTTGTGCTTTTTCAGAATAAGCGGTGTCACTCCACCCACTTAAAGCTGAATAATAGATCTGATGGATGCTCTGTGCATCACACAGCTGCTGTCAGAGCAATTACAAAAGGCATGAGTGGAGTGCTCACACTGCCATATCAGAGTTTAAACCAGGCGAGTTTATCACAGCAGCACACTCAACTTGGAGGCTGAGATGATTTAGCTTCATGAGGTGGATCGCCTCACAAATTTAAACACTCACTGGTTTGTTGCACATAACATCCTCATTTTGGCTCAATGGCTCATTCTGGGACATTATTTGTGAGCCGAGATGACATTTTGGGTGTTCGGGTCATGGGGCAGGAGGCAGTGCCACCTGTTGATGTTTTATGGTACTGTAATACAGGGGCAACTTGAATAAAGCACCATAGTGACGTAGGGGAAAATAGGCAAAAATAGATAAGTTATGTTCATACTAATACTGTGACTGGACTACTCAATTACTTTTAACAAATTATTGAAGCAGCATTTGTGTGTGTATATATATATATATATATATATATATATATATATATACACACACACACACACACACACACATTTATGTATATGTATATATACATATGTATACGTATATACATGTGTATACATATACGTATACATATGTGTACACATATGTATACACGTGTACACATATGTATATACACGTGTATACATATATACGTATATATGCATACATATATACATATATATATATTTGAGTGATTCAATGCACATTTTATGATCAAATGTAATAATAATACTAATTTATAGAGCACCTTTCTGGGAATCAAAGCATGCTTAAAAGTCGCACTGTATTTTTTATCATCACATATACATAATATACAATACAACATACATGCCACCCTTAGCGTTTAGGAGCAATGGGCTGCTGTGAAGTGCTCGGGGAGCAACTTGCTTTCAGTGTCTTGCTCAAGAACACTTAATCAGGAAGGCATCAAACTTCCAACCTTGTGATTAAAGGATGACCCGCTCTCACCCACAGTCACCTCATACCGTCTCTATGACAGCACCATGATTGTGATTCTGCAATGAACTCAAAACTAATTTCAAACAAAAAAGTGTTAATCAAAGTTGCCCTGGCTTCAAAGAAAAGACCATCTCATTTAAATCAATAAACCTTATTATAGGTTTGCTGTCACAGATAATTACACAGCAGTGACCTTTGTCTCTGATTTTCATTGTGTCATGTTTCTAGCAGCTGAGATCAAAATATGACCTCCTCTTCTACCATCCTCTTCTCAGCCTTCAACACACAAACAAAAGACACACATCTGGCCCACTTAGGTGGCCGATGTGAGACCATCTCACCTCAAGCTTCACCCTCTACCTCCCTGTGATTCTTCACTATACACTCATTAACAGTAGAGGGCATTGGACACATCACCTCATTCCCTCCCCACAGGACCGAGGCCTTCTACCTGACCTTGGCGAACGTCCAAACCAGCAGCCCATCGGGCCTCAGGAGGGGAGAGAGGTTCAGGTTACTGGATGAAGGTCAGAGTACTGCAGCCTCACTGCATGCTGAAGAGCTCTGCTTTGGAGATGGCAGGACTTTTTTCTCTCTCTTTATATCATCGACCTCTGAGGATTCATTCCTTTGACACTGACAAGTCAAAAGTTTTGTATTCAAATCTTCATCCTCTATTTTCAGCCCAGTTTTGGAATTAACCTGATATCAAAAGAAATGTAATGTAACATTGAGTGCTGTCTTTTCCCCCGAGATGCTCTGAAACACAAAACCACTTGTAACTTGCTGTAACTACACTGTGATACTCCGTCCAACAGCTAAAGAAGACCTCTCCTTTCTAAATTCAGCTCTCAAAGCAAGACCACCAACACTGTCGTCTGAAAAGACAATCTTGCCTTCTTGAAACACAGAGTAGGTGGAAGCAGAAAAAGAAAAGTCCATTTATCAGGAAGATGCAGTCTAATGTGGAATCGACCAGAGGGTCTTTTAATGATTACGAGTCGCTCATTGATCAAGCACTCCAAGACAGGAACAAAGAATGCTTTGAGGAGGACGAACCCTCTGCTTTTAGCTCAGAAAGCAGTAATGAAGCCTCAGACTCAGATTTCTGCTCTAAAAGAAAAACCAAAGTCTAATCAGTCATGCTACAAATGATTCTTTGGCTGATGATATCATTTCCATTGTGAAACTGAATTTTAAACAGGATAGTCCACTGGCAAATATTGAACAGATGAACAAATCAAAGCATTTTAGTGTTTATATAATGTGCTTGCCAATGCATGTTTTTATTATTTATTCTATTTCGATGCTATGGATAAAGAGATGTCTTTGTGCGGACTAACGAACACCAACAACAGTGATAAAGTGTCAGTATTTGAGTTCATAAACTGATTGCCTATCACCTTCCCAACTCCAAGCAGACAATGTTAGCAGCTAATTTGTGAGCAGTGTGATGACTTTCACAATGTAAAATCAAAAACAAGGCTCTGATTTTATAATACTGCTGGTTTGTCTGTCTCGACATATCACACCTTAACACAAAAAGGTCAAAATATGCTAAGAAAGCATAATGGATTGCAGAAAAGCACAAAAGTGACAGGTGCCACATTTGGATGTATATTCTGTGGTTTGTCGGCAATATGTCACATTTGCAATACATTACCATGTTCAGCATCAACCCTCCCTGAGAAAAACATGCTAGTCCTTGCTACAGTGCATTATGAAAGGTTGCAAATGGGCTAATTTGCAGCTTTGACAGCACCAGCCTCAGCAAAAGCGGGTAGTAATAGGTTCTGAGGTGCCGCTTCAGCGACTGCTGTGATGGGAATGCTGTGGCTGAAAGTAGGCATAGGTCAGGCTTCCCTGGAAACTCTGACAAATTAAAAACAGCAAACCTTTGACATTTATCATGCTAGGAGTCTGCAAAGGTCATTGCCTGTACTCGCTGCTTTCATTTTCCTTCCCCGTCCCCCACGGACATGTTTTTCTGTGATTGCTTGAGTTGCAGCGGGGCAATCAGGAGCTGTGATTTCAGAGAAATACATGATGACAACATTCCTCGGATATATGGCGTAAACAGAAATGTAAACGTATGCAGCCTTCTGCTGCTCCCCTATTCCGTCTTTTTTATTTACTGCACCACTGATAAGCCAGTTGTTAATGGGCCCATCATGATGATTAGTTATCACATCAGTTTCCTCAGGATGCTATTTAAAAGTAAACTGCTGTTGTGTAAAGAACAACCACAGCCATAAAATGCTAAAATTCATTTCTGATTTCCTCACCACACATCATTCCACACCATAAACACTCAAAACTTGTAATCCCACTGGACCATGACTGTGTCATTTAAATGTTAATATAATCCCCATCATTTATAATTTAATGTGGTCCCTGGCATTTTCCATTCATCTCTCTCTAATGCTATCTTATGTGACAAGCCAATTTACTGCTGGAGTTGACCAAATTGCTTTAGAATTGTAATGCTAGCACCATGATAAATCCTTGACATACTGTTCCTTCTCAGGTGATAAAAAAAATAATAGAAATTTATACAAGTTCACTGTGAAATCCATTTTTTATTGATTTCCCTGGCGTTACACACACACTGAGAGATTGCACCTTCAAGAGGGATACAATGCAACATTACATCTGAGGATTGTGACAGAGATTGCCCTTTTTGACCCTCTCGTTCTCAGAGGTGGCACAAGAAGGGCTGAAAGCAGCGTGAGGGATGACACAAGCAGTGCTGGGAAGAGGAATCAGACGGATTATCGCTGTGAAGAGAGAGGGAGGAAAGCGAGCAGGGCTGGGCTTAATGCTGGTGGGTGTCATTCTGTGTGACCTTTGTGGGTATTACCAGTGTGCATGACCCAGAGCATGTCTGCTTGTCACTGAGACAGTCTGGGGCTTCTGCTGCCATTTCCCCTCTTCTGGCAGACATCACGCCCAACCTCTGCCTCCTGAAGACCAACTACCTCACAATTGACCCTATCATAGCCAATAGCTCTGATAATCCCTTGGTTCTTATTAGCACGCTCACACAACTTGAACTGAAATTTGAATTCTACGACTCTCCCTCCGCGAGGAAGCTTAACCTTTGATAATAATGTTGGCACGTCTCAGCAGAGAAAACCTGGGATTAGTCGACTAGTGGAAGCTATTGTGGGAGAAAAGCAGCATCAGAGGTTGATCACCGTTTAGATGGGAGGATATGAATGTGGATTCACTCGAGATACAGACAGCCGAACCTTGAAATCCTGTGATTAAGACATGTAATCCTATGTTAACTGCATATGTTTAAATCTTGATCACTCACTGGAACACACATATTATTTCAAACCAGGCATATCATTTGCTTTTTTTTTTTTTTTTTTGCTGAAATCTGATATGCCTGGTGATATTGTATATTTTTTATTTTGTCAACATATCCCATGAAAAGACCAATTTTTTGCATATTTGCAAATGATTTTCAGTTGCAGATTAATGCTCATATATTGCTGTCATGAGTTTTCATAGTAACATTAGGTGTGTGTTAAATTCACTAAAACAGGGTCAATGATCAACGAAAACTTCAGTGTTGCTGAATGATGCGCTTTTAATATTTTTTTGGGGAAAACAATGGCGGTCAATGGTATGGAAGAGCGACAGTGAATCAGACTTTGGCTGCACAGACAATATTGAATAAATTATAATAAACATATAAATAGTTAGTAGGATCAATTCATCATTGAATTTGTTGACAGTATGAAAATTGCATTAACTTCCATTCTTCTCCTTAAAAGCAATAGTACCACATTTTGGCAATTGCACTATTTGCTTTCTTGCTGAGAATTAATCTGATAAAAACTTCATTAGATTCGTCATACACATGGGTATATGCATAAAATATATTTATTAACCGGTCATTAGGAGCCGTGGGTTGCTGTAAATTGCCCAAGGAGCAAACTGGGGTTCAGTGTCTTGCTAAGCACAATTCAACATGCAGACAAGAGGAGCTGAGTATTGAACTGGCAACTTGTGGTAAAAACCCTGCTCACTGTTCCCACTGAGCTACAGCTGCCCAGATTCAGATGAGAAGATCAATACAACTCAGAGTGAGCGGTGGCAAGAGAAAAGAAATGCATGTATTTCCCATCATGTTGTGGTATTGCGTTAAAGATAAAATTGTAATACTATAATATTATCTAAAGATATAATTCTATAGCAAATAAACAGTATATCAATGTATAATGTACAATTACTATCATGAAGCAAAGAGGAGCAGGACAGGAAGGAGGGTGCTTGTCTAATAATACGTCCCACTGTGCAGGACTATGAGAAAACCAGCTTGAACTGGAGCCAATGTGTTCACAGGAAAACACCGTCACTCACAAAAATAAAATCACTGAGCTTGCAAGAAACGAGGTGCAATTACTTCAAGGTCCTAATTAAAATAAACTGAGTGAAAAGTGAGACAGAGATGGAGACGGGAGAGACAAAGTGTGAACGGTGTGTTTAGTTAAAATGTCTGTCTTCTTGAAATGGTGCCTGTTGACGTACATCAATCTCAAGGAAAAGCATCTTGGAAGACATCCAACATACATCATATTTTCTCTCTCTCAACGTGTTTCTCCCTGAGGAGGGGGGGTTTCATATATTCATGACAGCACTGTTTGTGTTTTCTCTTCTCCATTTGATGTCCTCTGCAATCCGGCCTTTGGACACACAGTGTGTTTTGAGAGACGGGTGAGAGGAAATGATTCATTCATCACACGAGACCCAGGATACAAATCCCAGCTGACCTGCTGATCAGGTGGTTGATATTGCAGACCTTCCTCGGGCCGGGTGTCAGGCTACGCTTATTAGAGCTTTAAGCGAGGCATGGTGTGCAGGTCGTCATCTCTCCTGTAGTGACTCTTTGTGACAGCCAACACCAGCTAGCTTCACCCCTGAATATGTGCACATTGCAGCACCTAATTCAAACGTCAAAACAAATAAGGAACTGCGGGGATGATAGTGTGATATGAGGGCTGGACAGGCCTGTCAGAGCAGTAATTATTTCACACCAGGAGGAGCTATGGATTTGGCCTCAGGTGTGCGTTACCTTTTTTCTGAAGGCGTTCTGTGGGTAAATGTGTCACATCAGAACTTTGCGGAAGCAGATATATACTCATCAAAACTTTTATGATTGCTTTGGACCGTCGATTTCAAAGTAACACCCGGAGGAAGATGACAGAGTACATCTGTCCGTGGGGCTGAAATTGACACACAAAGACTTCCCTGTCTGTAGGTTTGACAGATAGTAGATTCAAGTGCCCAATAGACACAGTAGTGAGCAGAAAAGGAGATGAAAAAACACCCGCAATTATGTTTTGATGTATTTTTATTGCTTTTATTACAACTCCATTTTAAATTTGAGATTCGTGACACAGTATGAGCCATTTGTCTCCCATTATTCCCTTTAATTCCTGCTACACCTGCAGTAGATGGGATAAGATTCATGATTTTATGAGACAGGTTATTTCGGTGCATTTGCTCATGACGTGTGATACGTATTCTACGCTAATTAAAATACCATTCATCTAACTTGATGCCTTCCTCACATCAGAGCTTTTTATTATTATTACGAGTAAGTGAGTCATGTTCATTAGACCTCATTTTATCTCAAGCCTGTGAGTCAAAACTGTTTTTTATTTAAGACTCTGCCCATAATTACTGACAATGGTGGAAGACTAACTGCGATTCTTAAATGGCCAATGTGTTGAATTTCAGGGGAACTTTTGGCAGAACTTTCAACCTCACCACTAGATGGCACTAAATCCTACACCAAGCCCCTTTAAAGAGACCCTCAAAATTTTACTCAAATAAAAATATAAAAGTACAGTATTTTTTGCAAAATGTACCCAAAGTATCAAACTTTGTGTATTATGGCTGCACAATATCTATATCTAAAATCCACAGTCACCATAATATCAATGTGCATGATATACATACTCTATGTGTCCTGCGATGAGGTGGCGACTTGTCCAGGGTGTACCCTGCCTTCCGCCCTAAGACAGCTGGGATAGGCTCCAGCCCCCCCGCGACCCTATGAGGATAAGCGGTAGATAATGGATGGATGGATGATATACATATTGCAAGTAATGGTTTGAACTGCTATGAATGGTTTTCTGTGAGCCAGATATTGACGCTCTGCATGTCAGTACAATTGGCCAATCAGATGGAGCTCTTGACCCCATGCGTGCTAGTCACTGAGCCCATAAAGCACGAGGAAATTAAGCGAGGCGGTTGGAGGAAGTGCGATGAACATGGAAAATGTGGGCGAACTGAAAAGAACAGAACGTCTAATCTCCATAGCAACCTACAAGACAACTACAAAGATCTATAAGAAAGTGAAAAATAAATAGAAAAACAAGGTGACATCATAGACTGAATACTATGAATCAATTATTTTAGTTAAATGCTAAGTATAGCATTTAACTCAAACATGCTCATAATGATAATGCTAATATGCTGATGTTTAATAGGATTTAGCTCTAAACACAGCTTAAGTGCAGTTGAGGCTGATGGGAACATCATTGATTATGCAGTTATTTAGTCGTAAACTTCAATCTTTGGCCTGGTGATGGTGGTAATTAAAAAAAAATAATTTCACCCGAAACCACAATTGTCATACAGGATACATCTAGAAACAATGAATGTCTGTACAGAATCTCCCTGCAATCGATCACATCTAAAAACATGGCTAAAATGCTTTCTGTGTAGACATGCCATTGTCTCATTCACATGCAACTATGGTATTACCAAATACCAATATTCTAGGGTTACAATTTTTCATTTTTTCTAATGAAAAAACAAGGGTGGCACGGTGGTGTAGTGGTTAGCACTGTTCCCTCACAGCAAGAAGGTACTGGTTCGATTCCCGGCCCGGGGCCTTTCTGTGTGGAGTTTGCATGTTCTCCCTGTGTCTGCGTGGGTTCTCTCTGGGTACTCTGGCTTCCTCCCACCATCCAAAAACATGCATGGGGATTAGGTTAATTGGCTATTTTAAATTGTCCGTAGGTGTGAATGTGAGTGTGAGTGGTTGTCTGTCTCTATGTGCCCTGCGATGAACTGAAGACTTGTCCAGGGTGTACCCTGCCTTCCGCCCTAAGACAGCTGGGATAGGCTCCAGCCCCCACCGCCAGGACCATGTAAGACCAGATATCGACAAAGAGAAGGCTATGCACTGATAAATTCAGACACACCTGCTGATTTCAAGGTCAAAGCATTTTAACCGTGAACAATAAAAAACTGCAGTGGGAACATGTGAAAAATTGAAACCTTTGCTCCGCTTTATTTCAGATAATAATTCTAAGGTTGAAACTAACACGGTTCCTCTAATCCTTTCCAAAAACCAGGCATGGATGCTGAAGCACACTCTCTTCCTCTGCCTCGCTTCCTTTTATTTGCTCAACCACTGTGCAATGATTTCCTGTGCCAAGGTAGCAGCACTGTACATTAAACTCTATTCTGAGCACAGGCTCTGTCCTCCCTGTGAATTGTGAAAGAATCCAATAATAAAGGCTGAAAGTGAGAGAAACCCTGCAGAGACTTAATCAGTGCCACACACTGTACTGAGCCATGGTCCAATGTATACCTGAGACAGGCTCATCAGCAGACATTTTCAGAATTATCATCACCCAAGGTCCACCGTACAATTTGTGTTGCGCAAATTAAACCAAAATCCCCCAACATTTGTGCTGGGGTTTCAATAGGTGACCTCCAGAATATCTGGCAGATGGGCAATTCTGAAACCTGAGGTGGTGGTTAAATGACAATGCTGGACATTTTCTTCACGTCTTCATATTTTTTCCCTCAACTTCTTGACAGTGCAGTCCTCTGCCCCTTTTTGACCACACAGACTCTATCTCACACTTATGAACCTAATTTTATATTTCACCACATTAATTTACTGCCCCAGGGACGGCTTCAGTCTATTCCTGCTGAATATTTACACCAGTATCTTCCTCTGACAAGAAAATGCCAATTTGCCTGGCACACAAAATTACTTTCATCCAATAAGCCAGATGCAAATTAATGCCAGTAAAGAAGGTCAAATATATTCAAGACTTTCTCAGCTCTCTTTAATGACAAGGGTCTGATGTTGGTCTAAATATGGAAATGCTCTTAAAATATGGTGCACATGCCCTGCGTACTCTCTTTTACCAAATTTCTATATTTATCTGCTTGATAACAAAATATGAGATCTCTGAAATTCATTTTAAATTAATAAAAATCGAATTAATTTACTTCACAAGAAATGCATATACAGGGCTCAAATGTGTGCCGTGGGCAGGATACCAAAGCAATTTGGCTTAAAGAGTGCTTCCTGCTCCACAGGATCTGCAGGAAGTGCTGAGCGGGTTGATCAAGTTTGTTCCACCTGTTCACAGAGGGAATGACCTTCATGAACAGGTAGACATCCCAACAGGGTGAGTTCAAGCTCGAGCCAAGCATGCAGGTGAGTCAGGTGATGAAGCGGATGTGGAACCTGAACTTAAAAGGAACACAAGACTGCAAAGATGTGTAAAAAAAAGTCAGAAACAAATACAGAAATACAAGGTGACATCATCGACTGAATATAATAAATCACCATGACGTCACTGGTTTGCGAAAACACAAACGGCACAATGCTGTGGTAGTGATCTGTCAATCACAAGGTAGCTTTATGGTCCATTTGACTCTATGAGAACCAGGACTAACTCTCTGTGTAACATTTTTACGTTTCTATCCATCTGACATGGTGTATTGTTTCTATGTTTTTTATGATACCTGCCTTCGGACAACGGATGAAATTTAGCAACTGCACTAATTCTGGCATATTTATGTTGATGCTACTTTGCTGATATGTTGATTAATCTGCATTGTCCTAATCAAATAAATAAATACATAAATTGGACCATAATTTACTACATGACCATCATGCTGTAATAAAGACGACTAGAAACTAGCGGAAGTTTACTTTCGCTTTTCAGAACTGGAGATTTTAGCCTGGGTACCATCAGGTTTTAAGGGCAAAAGTTAGTCTTACATTACAATAGAGAGTAACTCAAAAAGTGCATACATGCATCCATATTTGAATAAGAGTCTCTGATAAATCAAAGCAGGACAAAATGATTCTTAGGTATCAGAGATGAGAAACACAAATGCTTAATTAAAAAGACCCATAGTTTAGATTAGATTTACAACTCAGCATCATCACAAAGTTCTGGTCTTCAACTTCTGCTTAGTTTTCTCAGTATTTACAGTATTGACTTGTCTCATTATGAGCGCTTGAATAAATAGGGAGCCGTAAAATGTCAGCAAATGTCAGCTGATGAAAATGCATGACTGATGGGAAAAACAGTGTGTTTTCATATCACATTCACACACAATTGGCTCTGTCGCTGTATGCCTCCCACCTCCTTAATGCTACAGGATGAGGCATCCTGCAAAAATACCTTCAGAGTCAATGAGGGTAATAAACTGGTGATAAACACTGTGCTCACATAAACAGACCAGAGAACTTCATTTACAGTCCACTGTAACCAAAGAGAAGGCCAATTTACTCTAAATTCAATCAGTGGAGGAGGCGGATTGTTTTTTAAATTCATAAATCTAGTCTGTCATGAACTTGTGAATGAGGTCTCTGTCTTTATTTATAATGAGCAGATTAATCTAATGTATGAATTCAGTGGGCTGAATGTGAACAGAGTGCAAAGCTGTGACGGTACACAACCTGTGATGAAGGAAAATGAAAAAGAAAGATTTCTATTTTAAGAAATCATTTACTTTGTTTCACCTTCAGTAACAGTAACAGTCCTTGTAGGTCTTTGAGTGAGAGGAATCCACATAAAGCAATATTATAAACCTTTTTATAAATCTGCTAACAGCTGTACCTATAAAAGGTGACTGCATCATACTGAAATAACTTGTTAAGTTATTTCTTTAGTGCATTGTTTTATTTTAATTCAAATGTGACAGATAAGGCTGAAACGTTTGGAATCCACATAAAAAGAGAAATCATTAAAAAAAAAAGATCATCATCATCATCAGCTTCCATCATTCCTGAACATGCAGGGGATGTGCCAGCTACAGAAAATCAAACTGCATTGAGGGAACTCAAATAAAACAATCATAATAGAGCATCAGATTTCCTACTCTGATGTGTATGTGGGTAAACCTTTTTTGTGTATATGTAAATTAGTTGATTTTTGAGTGTTTGAATATTGCTGGAGTGTGAATTTAGATGACTCTATATGAATAGAATAATTGATTGTTCATCTACTGTATCAAGTCAGTGTTGTTGAACAAGAGGGATAATTAATAATGAAATTGAGTGAAAGCGTCAGTGTTTGGTTTCTTGTAGAAACATTTCCCTCAGGACACAATAAAAGCAGGGTGAGTCATGAATGAAAGTCATTTTGATTTAAAAACCAACAAAGATCTAATAGGTCTACAATACAGAGGATTACATATTTAATATATTTATTACTCATCAATTGTAAATAGGTGTCAGCAAGGCTGAATGGAAAGGCCATATACCATCATATACACCATATAAGCTTTCACCACGTGGCAAAACCTTGACCGACCTGATGTCGTTACTATTGCTGAACTATGATTGGATAATTGCTTGTTGGGGGGGGGGTTAATTAATAAATGGTTATTTGCCACCCCTGCTAGTATAAATAGCAACAGTAGCTCACAGTAATTTTTCACTGAAACCATCAGAGGAGGTGCTAAACAGAAGTGTGAGAGCTTGATGATGTACCTTTGAGGTCTTTAGTGGCGTCGGAGTCTTTCTCTGTTGGTGAATGTTCAATTTTGTCTGCTGTTGTTGTTGGCAACTCAGTCTGTCAGGCAGATATCATGATTCATTTCCACGTTGCGTCTCATAACACAGCAGGTTTCCTGGCTGATACATCTGCAATTCAGGAAACAACTATCATTGTTCAGCCTCTCCTTCTTTAAAACTGTACAATATAGAAGTAATAGTATTATCTCAACTGAGTGTTAGACACTTTATGAGGGCAGGTGCAGCATTTACAGGTAAAATAATAATAAAAAAAAGTGATATGAAACACAGCTATTGATCCCAAAGCCCAAATAATCTTGTAACACTTCCACTGTCATTTTTAGCAAACATTACTAAACAATGCTTGTGCTTTTGGGGGGAATATTTTTAGCAGATGATTAACACCCATTTGGTGCTATAGTGATAACTGACAGCAACAAGCTGGTATAATGGTGTTACCCAGTGTAAGGCTGTGGCTCAATATGTTGTTCATCATTGCTGGAAAGCGTTGGAGCTCTGTGGAAACAGAGGATGAAAATATATCAGACTCCGGTGGTTTGATGCAGACACACAAACATCAGTCCAGTCTGAAAAATGTACCTCTTCTTTTGGATGAAAAACATGTCTGAAAATGTTTATATGGAGAAAAGACAAGAGAGATTTATATGAAAAGCTTAAACAGTAACAAGTGACAAGGGGGGAGATATAGTTGTTTTCCAGCACACGACTCCTTTTGATGAATGTCTCATTATAACCTGGAGATGATGGATGTGAATGGGATAAAGCCTGGTGTGTGTCTATGTGACTATTTAGGCAAAATGAAGAATATGAGGGCCTCTCAGTCCTATTCTTTGCACAGTGAGGTGTAACGGTTCGGAGCGAAAGGTTTTAATGGCTTTCAGTGGTTATTATTCTGTGTGTCATGACAGCTTGATTGGGCCTGCGATCTTATTTCATTGCTGTTCCATTTGCATGCACCTCCCTCTGCCGCCTTCCACAGCTGTGTGTTGTTATGGTAATTTTCATGAAGTAGATTGCATCTAACTGGCTGCTCTGCTTGGGTCCTGTCCGTGGGAGAATGCCCAGAGCGGACGTGCACGTCCAGAGCGGCAGTACAATAATCATATTGAACACATCTCTGGTGTGTGCTTAGGTTGCAGTCAGACCCTCATTTAGTGCTATAGATTTCATTTCAGAGCCCTCGAGATAACGACTGAGGTGTTTAAACCAGGTGCCCCCACCAGGAATGAAGTGTGCATGTTTACCATTCATAACCTAAGTTATGAATATTACTTTTATTATTACTTTACTCAGTGCGTACAGCATCTACAGTATAGCATGTTTGTCTGTCCTCTCCTGATATTCCTGTTAAAGGATAAATAGTAACTGAACGTTAAATAAAGATTTCAAAGCCCTGACATTCTCCATGAGCATCAATAAAACATATATTATTTTAAAAATAAATAAATGATTAAAATGTATAGCATTTTTTTTAACATAAGCACAATTATTTTTTAGGAACACCACTGCATCTTTAACTGAATGTCACTGAACAGGAGTTTGTGGAAATCTGTTCTGCCTCTGTTCTTTCATTCCTTCTAACATAAATACAGTGTAGGTAGACGTTTTTAGGAACTGTGGACATATGTAGCATGCAGGACATTTTATTGATGAAATTAAAAGTCCCAGTAGTGTCTTCTTTATGTAGTGAGGCAGAAATTAAGGTCCACTGCGTATGTGAGTGCAACTCAAGTTCAGTCACAGACCTGCAGACCTGTTCGTTAACACACTCCTCTTTCTCTAAACTTGGCCAAGAGATTTTGTTGCCTAACCCTAACCATGTCTCAACTATAATGTATTTGCCATAATCATGATATTCACTCACCTACAGATATGAATTATTGTAATACTAAAGCTGCCTCCAGCATACATTGTGACACTTAAAGTCAATAGTTATACCATAAACATTAACATTTTGCAAACAGTCCAATAAAAGAATGTTATTCAATCTGCACAGCTTTCTTGCTAGAATCCATATTCTCCATTATCAGTTCAGATGAATTAAAGATGATTAGCTGCATCCTTTCTGCCAGAAACAACAGATTTTATGGGAACTTCAAACAGCACTTTTCAGTAAAAAGACATAATGAGGCATTTCAAAAACAATTCTGTTTTCTGCATTTGCAGCAGTCTCGCTCAGATGCTTCTGAGCAGCTAACCTGTGGCTTCTCCTCTCTGTGAGTTTCCTCCAGAGTCCTGAACACACTGTACAAGTGCTGCTCTTGAATGAGTGATAACACAAGTTTGCACGGCAGCTTGAAAACTAATTAACAGCTGTAACTGCCCTTGAATTAGATGGCGTAATCTAACTTGTGCAGTGATTGCAGGGTTCTTCTTTAACTCACAGTCTTCATCACTGCAAACCCAGGCATAGCACAGCTGCTGTGTCACTCATACAAGCATTAATCAGTATGCTTCATCTGATATTCACTGGAACATAATGTACGTTCCAGCACACTGGATATGAATCTGATCTGAATGTGGAGTCAAGACGTATTTCAATCCATACACAATGGTGTACTAACAATAAGAAATGAATTGTTACAGGCAAAATCATATCATCACACATCCTCTTCCACACATGAGTCTTAAAAAGCTGTCTTTCTTCTGAGACTTTTCAATTTTTAACATTTTCCTAACCTGAAACTGTTTCCCTCCAGCCATGTGTGCGTCTGCATACCTATTTCCCACACTGTGAACATGCACATGCTTGCCTCAAGTGTTTGTTTGCAGGTGTGTTTGTATGTTTTTGTGTGTTTGCATTACACTGTGTGTGTGTGTGTGTGTGTGTGTGTGTGTGTGTGTGTGTGTGTAACATGGTCTCCTGAACCCCAGTACCTGACATGGGGCCAACGAGGAGTGTAGCTGCCATCTGGTCAGCCCTGAGGGAGTCCATGGGCCACCCAGAGCTGCTCGCCTCTAACAGGTAGCCCGTCTGACATCTCCAACTCATCTCCAACCCACCAAACGACAGATAATGAGGGGCAGACAGCTGGTCCCCCCCAACCACCCAGGAAAAGAGCCGACTGAGCATTTCAGCAATGTTAGCACTTCTCTAATAGTTTCATCTTGCTGCCTGGCTGAGTTTATGAACAGTTTTACTTCAAAGTCAAGGATATCTGTGCATCATACAATACACCTCTGACTCCACAGCCACATGTGTTTTTGATGTTGTACCTGAGGCAGAAACCAAACACACTACATAATGAGCAAAAACAAAGGCTCTGTATCACAGATTTGTGGTGTGTGGTTACACCATTGAGGCTACAGATGGCAGTATTTCAAAGGAAACTTGGAGTGCATGCTGCCATGTATATTGTCTGGAATTCTGGATGAAATGGATGAAACGCATTCAATGTGAGGGGATTTATTATTTGCTCTATAAAACTGTGCCTGTCTCAGTGACTGGGTGAGAGGGACCAGATGTGTGGGCATCAAAATATACAACAACACACCAAAAATACAAGCCATTTGTACATATAAAAGGCAGTCATTTTATAAAAAAAACATGTAGATAGTAATCATTTGACAAATAGGCTTATTTTAGACCCAGGCATTATCTTCATCCTGTGTGCTGCTGATAACATAGGCAGGTTAGATCCAGCGTTTAAACACATATATTTGATTTTTTTCTGTTGAATCTTCATTACATGTATTAAATTTACTGACGCACATTAATAAAAAAAAAATAACGTGCCTTGATGCATAAATCTACAAACACTTTGAGAAAGAGTCCACTTAATACCTCAAAAGACAAAATGTATTGCAGTGCGCTCAAGTTGTGCCAAAGGATGACGCGACGGAGGTTGGGTCTAAAAGCGCACACTGTACGTGAGGTGCAAGTGAACTGATGGGTGACTTCATGTAGCAACGAGAAAGAGAAAGAGAAAGAGAGAGGGGGAGAGAGAGAGAGAGAGAGAGAGAGCGAGAGACGATCAATCCCTGGACGAGGCAGGAGGGTCACTTGATATCTTCTCCTTCTCAGCGGCTGACGGGGAGGATGCTCTCTGCGTGTCCAGATGACTTTACAGTGCGTTGCGTCCAGCGCGTAAAGTAAATTAAGCGGTAGTTTGGTCTCGCTGTATTTTTGGCTTCCACGCACACATTCACTGGCTGAGACTCTCATCTGTCCAGCTAAAAAAAAATCCCAGCGAAATAACCGGATGAGCTCTATTCATGAATGAGTCTCCTCTTATTTCAAGGTGAGTAGCCTCTCCTTCCTGTCAGTATAGTGCAGACCAGCAGCGTGCAGGAGGGGAAAGTTGGGTAGACTTCACGCGCTTATAGGACGCAGTTAAATCGCTACAATACTGATGTTTTATCAAATGTTGCATGAGCTAATTTATTTCTCTGCTGGCGACATTGGAACAAGCAACACATGTGGACTAATGCTCTGGAGACAGGGCGACTGTAAATGCCTCAGCTTCAGCACCAGACAGGAGGCAGAGCGGCACTGTGTCGGTTTGAGGATAAATCATTATATTATCACAGGAATACATTTCACTCTACTTTAGACAAAGCCTTCTAGCCTGCTTGTCCAGAACTCTTTGCACTTGTGGATTATTCTGGACAGTGCATCAGATTAGTAGCCATCAAGGGGGAAAACCAGAGTGAAGTATTTAGCCTGGAGATAGCCAGTCCTCCAATCCTCCACTGCTGCCCTGCCTCCTGCCTCCTGCAGCCGGAGCTCGTGCAGCCTTGGCAGCTTGGACAGAGCAGAAGCCACTGGGGCTGCGATAAGGCTGGGCAGGAGTCTAAGCCTGAAAGAACTAAAGCACATGCTGCTGTAGCGGTGCCAACCTCAACAATGCTGTTGACCAAGTGCATCTTTGTTCTGTCTATGTGTTTGGGTGCAAGTAGAGGAGGTGGTGGAGGGCTGGTTGTTGGATTCACAGCTTTTTGACTCTCGCCCCTCATGAAAACCAGATGAACCCCTCTTCCCTCTTGTGTGCGCTTTCTGGCCCGGCTTATCTGGCCGGCCAGTTGGACTAGCTCTTTATTCTCCTGGCCCCTCCAGAGTGGGAAAAGCCTCTCATGGAGAGTGAGAGAGATTGGCTTCTCCCTCGGCATGTTCATACCAGTCATGCACTCTGCTACTTTATTAGTTGCTTGCTAATTTCAGAATTTAAATGAATCTCCACATTAGTTCTGTCTCTCAGTCTCACAGAAATAAAGGGAAATTGAGGTTTTGGTTGTGGAGATTGCTGTTCATCTTAAAGGAGTTGTATTGATGTGGTTGAGAGTCTGCCAATCTAAACTCCTAGCAGTCCCATTTCAACGGTCAAAAATACTTGTTCTTACTCTTTGTGGTTTCCATCCATGCAGATGCATTTGGTCTTGCATACTGAGCTTTTAAGATATCTACCTCTGATACCAGTGCTGCTCAGAACGGTCATATGAAAAGGCATATGAACGTCACAATAATGTGCATTTGGCATTCAATAACAACACCATTCTTGCTTTTGCCCTGTTGTTTTTACGGCATGTAGTCTGTTTTGACTGTAATATAAATGTAATCTATGTAGATCTGCATACCAAAAGGCAAGCAGTCAGGTGAATAGGTCAAACAATCACAAGACTTTCAACCAGGAGACTTGTGTTTTGTTTTGTAAATTACATTAGTGTTGCGTTTCCGTATGTATTTCACTGACTTACTGAGTGGTTTTCTTGTCTAAAGCTGTGGACATTACTAACGTTTTGTTGTGTGGCAAACAAATGATGAGTCCTTGTGACACAAGGAATGTCCTTGTATTTCGTATTCACATGAGACTGGACTGTGCTGCCACACCAATGCAATGGAATATATTAAAACTGAACAATTCTAAATCAACTAAAATCTAGTCTATGTAGGGTAATAACTCCACAGACGTACCCTGACCAGTGTTCTTGGCAATATTAATGTGGATTTTTGTCTGTGGATCATCCAGTGTGACCTGGACAAGTTGCTGTGGAAGATTTGGAAATAGACTGAAGGGCATTAACAAATTCCCACTAGTTGTTTTTGGACACTGGGTGACAGAGGCAGGTTAAGTCCCCCTTTAACATCCTATATTCATACCATTTTCCACCACGCAGTGCCAGACTGATCCAAGATTAAAAACATGTCCTACAAAATGAAGCATGGATTGGTCATTGATTTCCATTTTCCCAGTGTTTTTTATATAATGGTAGTTTTGAGCATAGAGAGATTGCGGCTGAAAAACTACATTATTTCAGACTCTTTTGAATCTGAAGACAATGCCAGACCGGTGTAGGTGAAGTAATTTAGAACATCTGTCTCTGTCAAATTCACCCACTCAAGCCAGCAGGAGTTAAGTGTTATCTCAGGCTTCTACAGAGATTAATGAGCATTTGAGAAGATAGAAAAAAAGGAAAAAATCAGCAACACAGCTCTACTATGGCTGTGGAAAAAAACATCTTTTGATTTAAATATCCTGCAGTGTAAATTGTGACATTGATTTTCGAGCCATCTGAACATCAGGGAGTGTGATGTGGGTCAGAGGCAAAGGCAAAGTGCAGTCACTGCAATAGTACAGGAGAATTAGTGTATGTAACACAATTACACGGTGTGTGAGTGCACAGCAGCTCATAACTACGACCTATAACTGGAGACCCCCCACTTCCAACCCTCACCCCCACCGCTCCCCCAACAGAGACGCTGATTAAACACGACTGTTCAGATGCTACAGCCCGAGGAACAAGAAGAGCCCTTAGTGTGTGTATATTTTGTGTGTGTGCATGTGCATGTACTGTATGTGTGTGGGTTCATACAAATGTGGATTTACGAGTGTGACTCTGCATAGGAGGGTGCACGTTACAGAGCAGAGGAGAGAAAGCAACTCTGTGAAACCGACTCAAGAAACGGGGAGAGAACACAATACTGCAGATCATGAAGCACAACGATACATGCCGGTGTCCTTACTCTTTTTCCTCTCCTTCATCCCCCTTTCAATCTTCACACTTCCTCTTGTTGCAGTGTATGATCCAGGCCTGGAGGGAGGAGGATATGCAGGTAGATAAAGGTGGAGAAAAGAGATGAGGCAGGGGTGGAGAGGAGATGAAGGGGAGGAAAAAGATAGGGAGCAGGAGTGATAAAGAGTAATAAAGACAGAGGTAGAGGTAGAGAGAGAGAGAGAGAGATGGTACCATACAGTGTAGGAGAGAAGTACAAGTGGGAAGAGTGCAGCTCACCTGCCAGATGGCAGCTTTGGCAGCGCTCAGCATGCAGTGATGGTAGTCTTGCAATATGGCGCACCGCCTCCAGATTGTCACACCGTTGTTAATACAAACAGTGCAATAACTTTGCTGATGTGTGTGTTTTGCATTATTTTCCCTGGCACATGGTGGCAAGAAGACAGCATATGGTTCTGAAAAAAACTTGAGGGGAGTCAAGAGTCATCATTTTTTTTTCCCTTGGGAGAGAATTGACGAGTTCGCAGAGTTTGAAGACTCCAGTGACTTTACACAGGAAGATCGGTTTACTCATCATGAGCAGTGCTGCTCAGCTTATTTAAACAGGTGTATAATGTTTTCTGTGGGAAGCTTTTAAAAGTCTGAGACAATATGCAATATCATCAACGTTATTTCAGGTTGGCCTTGGAGATTTTTTTACAGGATGTCCATGTTGCAAACTCAGGTTGTGGAGTGTGAAAGAAAGCAAATTTTCTCGCAGGGAAGCGCTCACAAAAGATTCTATCAATTTGCATTATAAAAAATGTGGCACCCATTGTTGACTATTAGAGACAAAAAGTCAGAACATTTCTTCTGCGCAAGTCCTTCAAATCAGGCTGAGGTGGTGTCAACCTTTAAAAAACAATTTGATACATATTGTGATTCACAAGCATATCAGTACAAAATGTGACGACTAATCACTAATATAATTTAGAAGGGAAAACAATGGTCTGCTGGTTGAAAATCCTGTTTGTTGGAGCCATCCATGTCCCTGCCAGCATATTCACGCAGATGCATTTACATTGCAGTCAGTACAGACATACATGGCATAAAATCGGCACGCCTAAAGCAAGAAGGGTGTTCATTCATGCACCGTTTTTCCTGCAAGCAGGCTGTATGATGAGCTAACTGAGAAACACTGTTGGAAAATTCAAATTATTTATCAATTAAAATGTGGGAATTTAATATAGAAATGCAAATCACGGAAAATGTGTTACATGACTTGGAAAATGTATGGAAATTGGTCTTAATGTGGTAGAGCCATGGCAAATCTGTGTCACTTCACTTAGAACGCTCTACTTCCCTTCATTTCAGCAAACGCCTCCAAATCAAATCACTTTCCACTTCTAAGAAAATTAAATCTTTGTAGTACTTTCGTCATGGCGTGTTAGCAGAAGCAGGTGAAATTCACTATAAATAACAACATCAGTTTTGAAGAATCTCCACATTGGCTAGTCCCTTCACAAGAAAAACTACTCACAAAAGTTTTTAAGAACATGACGTGCAGCTTGAGGTGTTCACCCATCAAAACATTTACATTTCCTAAAACACAACATATTTGCAGTTGCTGGAATTTAATGATTTGAAGGATATAGTATTTATGAAAGTTCAAGGTACATAAACTAAAAGGCTTTTTTTTCAAACTAACTGAATTGAATTACAGAAAGAGGCCACTGCTGATTTGCATCTCCCTTGTGACTTATGCTTTTCTTCTTTTTTTCTGGGGGAATATTAAAGTCACACTACAACAGAGAACAAGCTGGGCTGATCTTAGAAAGAAAGTCAGTAATCAGCTATAACATGTCCCAGATGCCCAGAGCACCTGGACTACATCTAAGATGAGCAACGTTCAGCCCTTGGCAGCAACAAACCAGGTGGGACTGGACTTCCTTAATAGACTTGGAGACTTCAGTATTAATTTGAGGATCAAGTCCTATCAAGAAGTCATAGCAGTGGGAGATGTGTAAATTCATACTGTTTCTTTCAGTATGTGAGATCCCTTAAGGAGATTTTGTCGGTTAAAGAACCTGCATCCCATTTGCCTTCCAGTGAATTACTATTTGAGTGAAATTCACCTGTTTGAAGTCCTGGTAGACGTCTGTACTTTAAACCAGGCTATATCTATTTCTGAATACTGGGGACATTTGCCCAAAATCACAGAGACTTTGGAGACTGGATAGAGTTTCAGAGTAGGTTAGAATTAGGAAGAAGCTGGGCCGAGCAGACCATGGAGATAGAGATAATCTGGGCAGATGCTTGTATTTGTACAGCTTTTGGGTGAATGGCCACCAAAGGCCTTATTTGCACAGTGGATTAAATGTTAAATGGATTTTGGAGCAGTGGATACTTAGAGGGAAAGTTGTGGCAGAACATGCAGCATCTCTCTTCCTCTTTGCCGTTTCTCCCTCGCTCGCTCGCCGTCTCACTTGCTCACAGTGATTTGTCAGCAGTGGAGGTAGCAGCTGTTCCTTTTGCATTGTAATTTCTTTGATCGTAATTATTCATGCCAGCTACCTCCAACCTTGGCATCCTCCGTCCCATGAAGCCATATGGGCAGTGAGGGAGGAAGCTGAAGAAACACAGAAGCTTCTTCGGAATAAGTTCTTTGATTTCTGTGTGCAGTGGTGTGGGAATTATGGACATATGTGCTTCACAGCTTCACATGGTTGCCCTGCATCACTGTGTTTGATTATTTTTCTCATCCATACACTCACTGGGGTCTATTCTCTGCCAAATGCAATGCATGTTCCCTGTCAGGTCTTCATGATTTATACATGCAGAAGCAATATACTGTAGCACTGCACATCTGTAACTGAATCAGCCGGATCAGAAATATAGCGTCTAGAGAAAGAGAGCAATGTCAACTCAAACAAAAAAAGACAGAAGCTCATGCCAGTTCATCATCATGCCAGTTATTGAGCCACATACAAATGGCTGACAGCTCTCACAGCACAAAAAACCCTATTGGAGAGCTGTTCTGTACTTTTCTCTGGGCTAGAGAGAGTAGAGCTCACATTTCACACTCATTTCCCTCAGCTGCTCTGTCCACAGATCACTCAGGACCTGTCGGACTCATCTGTTTACCCCTTGTTCTTCATCTTCTTTCACTTAAGTGACGTTAAGGATGAGGGTTGCTGAGCAGTCGCTGCAGTGTGGCTCATGCTGCGCGGCTCGAAAGAAAGCGCTGCTCGCTCTAGCTTCTGCACTCGCTGAATTATAGAAGACTGTCTATTGCACTCGAGCTGCATGGGTTTTCATCACAGTGCTGGAGGTCACTTTGACTTCCCCCCCATGCTCATCATATATGCAACACGAGGGCTTCAGCAGTTGAAAGCCTGCTTGAGGTCACCATTAACCAGGGAAGACCGACAATGAGATTTATGGAAGAGCAGACAGAGCTGAGAAGAGGGAAGGGAGGAGAGAAAAGGCATGCATGGTTAAATCCTACGGTGGCAGCAGCGCCCTTCATCTGGTCCCTGCTCTTAACAGCAATTTCAGATATACTACAGTATCTGCATGTATAATGCATGCACCCTAAGATAATGGCATGCATTGCAGAGGAGGCTGCTGACTGTGTTGTGGTGGGTGATGTGTTGGAATTGGTCCCCTATGTCACATTTAGCCTCTGCCTGGGTCCGTCGCAGCATCCTGCAGTTATTAGGAGCACAGCGTGTTGCGATGACATCGTGCTGCTTTACTGTTCCCAGCAGACGTCCTCCGCCACACTAGCATCAAGATTAGTGGCTGGCTGGAGAGTCCTAAAGCGTGCAATATCTGGGCAGACCAATAAACTAAACAACAAGTATGGAAAAAAGGCAATTATGGTTTGTTTTTATGATATGAAATCACGCCGCGGCACACAGGCATGCCAGGAGTGCTGTCAGCAAAACTAAAAGAATTTACAGCACTTGTTTTCAGAGAATACTAGCATTGCTAATTGTTATTATCATTAATCTGAATACAAGTGAGATATTTTTTTTTTACCTGACTGGGAGAAATGTCAGGTGGAAGCGTTGCTATTTGATTGTACATTGCAGAACATGATAAAAATTAACCACAGGCCAACTGTCACAAAATTTCACTGTGTGGCATCAAAGTATAGATATCCTGTGGGTATCCACAGCGGGAACATCCACCCTACACATTACACCCTCTGAGGCCTGAGTGTCTGTGAAGGAAGTCGCCCTGGGCTGTCCCTCCACAACGCAGCCGCAGATAAAACACGGTGGACTGATCAGAAAACATTGCTTTTTCTAATAAACCCCACCGGTCCCTTGTGACTTAATATGACATTCATTTATAAGTCATCCCTAATAAAGACGACATTTTCATGTCCTAATTCCCCGACTCATCACTGTAGGTACGAGCGACAGCCTCTGGCTTTGGCTTGGCGTCTCCCTCCTCCCTCCTGTCTCCGTCACGTTTGACCTACTTCTGTCTCCACAACATTGTAAACAGATCTACTAATTGCCTTCATTTATTCATTTGGAAGTCAAGTTCTGTTGCGGCTGGCGCCCTCCCAGCTCATTCATGTGTAATGTGTACAATGCTGCTACCCCACCCCCCCCTCGTGTGTATTTGCAGGAAACACCAGACAAGAGTATCCCATCATGCCATGTGAGCTTACATACTATAAGCAAATATTCTACAGTCATTACCAAGAAGAGTTGCAGCCACAATCCCCAAATCTGATGTTATCTCCAGATGAACTGACATTCAGCTGCCCCATCCTGGAAAACCTACTAACACAAAAAACTCTGCATGTTTCTGCAGCCGGCTTGAAATCATGAGGACAGAAGCCGTTATGACTATTGTAGTTCAGACACTTTTCCGCCCCCATGGTCTTATACTGTTATTGCTTTTGTGCAGCCTTATAAATCTAGTCCACAAAAAACCACAGCAACATAAAAAAATATATTTTTTTATCACCACTGATGCTAGCGACAATGACTCCCATTGTTGACTAAGTGTGAGAACAGAGATGTTTCTCCTGACCTTTAGAAAGATTGTGGCACGGTCTGTCCACAACGTTCCTGATCTCACACAGATCTGTAATCCAAAATGTAAACAACATGAACAACTTGAACAGCGTGCTGTTCGTGCTAAATCTGCCTTTCTTTTAAGAGAAAAGATCATGTTGTGCCATCTTATTGCTGGTGTTATGAAATGTGAATTATTCAAGAACACAGATGGTTGTGCTTTTTGTGATGGTTACATCATCTGCTGGATTTGAACAGGGTATCTCAACCCATTGTCTCACTAAGGTGCAACCTTCACAGAAAAAAACATCAGTGATATTATTTGCAACAACTCAGAATTTGTGAATTTAAAACAAGAAAGATGTTTGCAGACCTGTTTGAAGCCCAGCTTCATGTTACTGTGAGCAGTAGAACGATGTACATGGGCAGTCTAACAAAGAAGTATCCTCTGTGAATGTTAGTTCATCTTTGATAGCAGGGGATACAAAAAAGCTAACCATCTCTTCTGTGGCATGAATCATTCCTAACAGGCTGCTACACAAGCTATGACAGTGGTTCACCCTAATAAAGGCTGAACCCAAAGGACAGATTTGGTTGCACTGATCTCAATCCAGGTCAAAGGGTCGTGTTTGTGAAGCACAAGAGGCTGGCGTCTCCCTCATCTGCGTTGTGATTGGTGCCCGCTGAGAGCTTTGTGTCCCCAGAGGCCTCAGCAAAGCCATGTTCTTGTGTGCGAGTGTGAATGAGTCACGTCTGGGCTGGAGCGTGTCTGAGTGGCGAGGCGGAGAATTCAGCAGGGAGGACTGCGCAGGGCAAAGAGTTGTCTCTATAATCCAGGGTAAACACTGAGCAGCATGACTGCACGCCTTAGACGTGACCAAAGCCGAGAGAACAGAAATGGATGAAGCGATGAGACTGCTGCTTGCCTCCTCGGCTTCCTTTGCTACCAGCACTTGCTTTTTTCTCTACTTGTTTTTTCTTTCCGTGTTGTAATTCCTTCAGGGGTTTGACTGGAGAGTCTCAACACTGAATTAACCTCTGGGTGGCACTGCTGGCGTCTCTTGTTTAAGGTCATGCCAGACTCAAACCTGGCTTTACAAATATCATATGCTCTGCTATTTGCTGTTGGACATCAATCTTAATTAATTATTTCTAGTAAAGAAAAGGACAGCGCTTGAGGTTCTGATGAGATTACAGTGCTGGTCACTCTAAAGGTCTTCGCCAGAAAGTTTGCAGGGTGATTTAAACAAGAATTTAAATAAGAGGGTGATTTAAACAAGAGTTGTGAATTTCTCTGTGAGATGAATAAAGTATCTATCTATCTATCTATCTATCTATCTATCAATCTATCTATCTATAAGAGTAATTCAAAGTAGTGAAAGTCTATTGTTGAGATGGTAAACACAAAATCACATTTCTGCTCCTTTTTTGTGGCAACTCAAGAACATGCACAAAGGATTGGGTCAGATTTCTGTGATATATCCACCCACTTTCAAACCACTCATTAAAGCATTTCATCCCATTCAAGCATCCCCTTTCACATAAAACACTTACATCAAAAGGAGGAAATATTTCGGGAAAGGTTTGCACTCCAGGGAATAGGCCTAATGGTTCTTCTGGTAACCACTGGTTTAGACAATACCTAAAAATAAACACATGAATGTTTCTAAGAGTTTACGCTAGTTTTTTCAAGAGCCATCAAAATAAAGGACTGACACTACTTCCTCTGAAATGTGTCAGAATACTTGAATACTCTTTTTTTTACTGGGTTTTCATATACTACAAATGGCAGAAAATTGTGGTTACATCAACACTGAAACTGGTTCAGGGATTCATCAGCTTGCAAAGCAGAGAGATTTCAGAAGGAATTAGCTGGACACACGTATGACCCAAAAGCTGTAAACATTAGAGCCAGCACGTCCTGCCAAGTCTCAGCTTTCTGAGAACTAATAACATCAAACAGTTTTTGTGTTCACCCTGGAAAAAGTGGAAAAAAGAAGTCACTTTAATCCTGTACAGATCGTAAAGCCATCTGAGGCAAATTTGTAGTTTGTGATATTGGGGTATACAAATAAAATTGAAAAAATTGCAACATGTATACAATGATCAAGCATAACATTATGACCACCTGCCCACTTTTGCTACACCTTTCTATAAGAACCAGCATTATCTCCTCTGGTCTGTTGGATCAGACCACCAGAACCAGCCTTCACTCCCCTCCTGCATCAATGATCCCTCTCATGACCCTGTCTCTGGTTCACCACTGGCCCTTCCTTGGACCACTTTTGATAGATCATGACCACTGCAGACCAGGAACACTCCACCAGAGCTGCAGTCCTGGAGATGATCTGACCCAGTTCTCCAGACATCACTGTTTGCTTCTTGTTGTTAAACTCAGTCAAATACTTTAGCTTTCCTATTTTTCCTGCTTCTTCTAACATCAACTTTGAGGACAAAATGTTCATTTGATGCCTTACACATCCCAGGTGCCATGATGATGAGATAATCAGTGTTAATCACTTCACCTGTCAGTAGTCATAATGTTATGCCTGATTGTTGTATGTATATGTGCACAAGTTGAAGAACCTGTAATGCTAATACAGGACACACCTATTTCATTTTCAATATTTTCTAAGGGTACCATCATTTTTGTCCTGGCCAGTTTCATTACTTTGTTTTTTAAAATTATTCTGTTGGACCACAATTCAAAAGCAATGTCTGATTATCATTAATTAAGTTTCAGTACAATTGTATTTATTTGTTTATTGTTATTTTTTTTTTTTTAGTTTCAAGTTATTTCAGTGAGCATAATGGATTTTTCTTTCTTCAATGGAAGGTTATCAACAATTTTGTCCACATGTTTATATATAAAAGACAGATAAGCAGAGTGTGACTATTCATAGAATTGATGTCATGTATTACAATTAATGAAAAAGCTAATATTAAACTTCTAATTCAGCAATACAGCGTGTCAGATGTTACTCTTTGGTGGCTAGAGGTGAGCCTGCCAAATTGAGCAGAGTAGGTTGAGACACTCGAGTGACTTCTCTGCCGGTGTGAGCGTGAAGAGGACAGATGGACAGGAGACGCTGGAGTGGAGCTGGAGTCGACCCAGCCAGCTCAGTGTTGGTCCATCCGCTCCATCCCTGGCTCCCTCTCAATTCAGCTGGACGTCCTCTTAGTCAGCCAATGAAGAGCACCCACCGCATCGTGACCCCCGCATTAGGATCTGACACGGCTGTCTTCATTTAACCTTTATTTATACCAGGAAGTCTCACTGAGAAAACAGCCTGTTTATGTTCGCTACAGCCAAGAGCACACAGTTGCCTTTGAGCTAAAGCCTTCTCATGTTTGGCAGCAAATATTCAGAGGCATTTCACTGAAGGGGCTTGAATGATTAAAAAAAATATTACTAGAGGAGTGCGAAAAGCTGCTGAGAGGACAAAGGGGGAGACAGAAACAGCCTTTAAAAGCCAGATTGAAGAGGACTCTGGTGGCACACAGACAGGATTTAGGGTGATGTAGATGTCTTAATTTATGGTCTGTCCTCCTATGCAGGCAGTTTTATTACTCTATTAATGGACTACAATGAAGTAACGGGGTATGTGAAGTCACTTTATCTATGATGCTTGTGTTGCCTTCACTAATCATCAGTCTTTATTGTGAGATTAAAAAATGCATTTTATGCTAAATTAGCTTTTTTTGTCTCATCTGTATGGAGAAACACCTTGCATCAAACTACAACATTCACCACATCATAGTTATGGCAAGGTGTGGAAAAAACATCAAGCTTTCTTTGCCATACGTCTAACTCATCCATCCTCCAGTCCATTGAGTGTTTGATGGACATTGTTTGTCCCCTGGAAATATCTACATAAAATATGCTAATGAAATTAAACAGGGAAGTGTGCGGGTTGATGCCGCCTGGCTCTGAATCTCTAATGACTCCCTGCCATCTCCAGAAAAAAAGCCTGATTAATTTAGGAATGTCAGGCTGCAGTGGAGAGTGATTAATTCCTCCTGGATTCAACCATTTAACGAACAAGGCAGAGGGGAGAAAGGGAAATAGGGATCCCAAAATATGGATGCATAATTAATACATTTGGATCATTTAATTAGCTGCACAAACAGAGCAAAGGCACGGCTACAGTGTATCACTGCTTTGTTTAAACAATAGGCCACAGTTAGGTTTCTCTTACAGAGAGGCAAATATAATGAGCCCCCCTGTTGACAGGGTGAATATTAGACCATCTCTCGGGCTAGTAAATATGGGGAGACAGTTTGAACAAATGATTACTTGTTTCTTTGATGTCTCATGTGTCTGACTAAGCAGAGACAGAGGCGAAAACAAGCATATCTCCACGTTTTTTCGATGAAGTGTCTAATAATACACTGAAAGCATTTTTCCCCCTGGAAAGAATTAAGGCTCTTTTGAGATTAAACAAATGTCTATATTTTGTCTTTCAGAATGATGTGAAGATCACTTGAAGAGGACCAGACCGTACTGATCTTTTTCAGTGCAATCCTGCTTCTTGGTGAACACGCAATCGAGGTGTTTTGTCTTTTGTTTTTAGGGATGGGAATGTACTTGGATAAAGGATGGACTTACTGCGGCGTTGCGAAAGGTCACCGTCCTCTAAGGGTGATGTCATGGCCCCTGGCACTGTGGCTATTGACACTATTCTCTGTGAATCAAAAGACAACTGTGGGACAGACTCTGAACACCTTCCAGTCAGAAAGGAGAGAGTGGTCGCTGAACCACCTGACTGTGCATCAGTCTACTGGGGCACTGTACGTTGGAGCTGTCAACCGAATCTACAAGTTGTCAGCTAATCTCACTCTCTTGGTTTCCCATGATACTGGGCCAGAGTATGACAACAAAGCTTGCTATCCTCCATTGATTGTCCAGCCTTGTTCTGAGCCTCTTGCCTCTACTGACAACGTGAACAAACTGTTACTCATCGACTACTCTCACAACCGGCTTCTAGCCTGTGGGAGTCTTTACCAGGGTGTCTGCAAGCTGATGAGGCTGGATGACCTGTTCATCCTCGTGGAGCCCACGCACAAGAAGGAACACTACCTGTCTAGTGACAACCAGACGGGGACGATGTATGGGGTTGTCGTGCCCTCACAGGGTCAGGATGCGACTCTGTACATCGGCACGGCTGTTGGTGGCAAACAGGACTACTTCCCAACTATTTCCAGCCGCAAGCTGCCTCGCGACCCAGAATCCTCTGCCATGTTGGACTACGAGCTTCACACCGACTTTGTTTCCTCACTTATTAAAATCCCCTCAGACACACTGGCTCTTGTCCCACACTTTGACATCTACTACATCTATGGCTTTGCCAGTGGCAGCTTCGTCTATTTCATGACCGTCCAGCCGGAGACTCCTGAGAATGGGATGCCTGCTGGTGGTTCCCCCGGCGACCTGTTTTATACCTCTCGTATCATCCGCCTCTGCAAAGGCGACAAGAAGTTCCACTCGTACGTCTCGCTTCCTGTGGGGTGCGTACACAAAGGCGAGGAGTACCGTTTGCTGCAGGCGGCGTACCTGGCCAAGGCAGGCAGTGTTCTGGCAAAGTCGCTCAACATCAGCGCCCAGGAAGACGTGCTCTTTGCTGTTTTCTCCAAGGGCCAGAAGCAATGCCACGACCCTCCAGATCACTCTGCTCTGTGCGTCTTCACCATCCAAGACATCAACACACGCATCAAGGAGAGGCTGCAGTCCTGCTACCAGGGAGAGGGACACCTGGAGCTGCACTGGCTGCTGGGAAAGGATGTGCAGTGCACCAAGGCGGTAGGTGGACTATAGAGGGAAAGGTGCTGGTGAGTGCTTTGAACCCCGTCTCCTTCAAAATTACACTCCTATACAACTAAACTGCATTCTCAATTCTCCCAAATAAATGTTGCAGTTTTAAATATGTGGATAATATTGTACACTGGAACTAAGCTAAATCAAAAGGCAACAAAACTACTTGGTTAGGCTTAAAATAAGTACTTTTGTACGTAATTGAAAATAACTGTTGACTTTTGGTTTCACAGAGTACTTGAACATCCACAGACTATGATGAGAAACAAGTGTAATCTTGGAGAAAATATCCCTCAAAACTAAAAACACAGTTTAGTTGTGTGAGAACAAAACTTGTCAGCGACCATGGTGCATAAGCACCAGCCAGAGCTGTCCAGAAGACACCATTCATGTTTTCAGGATTCTGCGTGAGCAGATGAGCTGGAGGAGATTAATTCCTCAATGCTAATCAGAGGAGTTTTGTATGGAGCTTTGATTTCATTCAGGGCTTTGGGCACTGATTCCCGCCTTCTTCTCCTCCCCTTACTCCCCCCTCGCCCCATGTCTTCCCTTCCACTCATGTCGCTGTCAGCACTATTTGAACCCTCTGAGACCTGTTCTTGATCTTGAGAAAAAAGTGCTTCCTTGTAAATGTCCAAGACTTTTCTTTTGTGAAGGCATAATGAGTTGATTTCACGGAAATGAGTTAAAAATGAACCATGAAAATAATGATATTCATCGCATCCGCTGCTCTGGCAGTTCACAACGTGTATTTTGTACTTTGATTCCACCATGCCACCAAACAAATTTGATGTAATGATGTTATTCATAAAAGCCATTGACAAAATAATGCAATATCAATTACGTCTCGCTGTGCAGTTAACCAAAGGGCTTTTATATCAAAATTAACTCTAAATGAAACACAATGGTTCAGCTTTGTTGTCATTAGATAACAGGTTTCTTTGTTTACATGATTAATTGCTCAGCAAAAGATACAGCCATATGCGTCAGAACTGATGCAGCGTTTTGAGGCATATGCTGAGCTGATATTTTTCTTCTTTTTCTTTAGTTTAGAGTGCTAACATGCTGACAATTTGTGTCAGTTGAGGTTGAGGAAAAGAAATTCAAGATATTTGCTCGTAATTATAATTCAACCTGATGAACGTCTCAACCACATTTTGTGGCGATCTGCCCAATGGCTGTTAAGACCTTTCACCTGAAATGACAAACAACCCACTGGTGTCAGAAAATATATTAAAAATTCAGCAACATAATTTCAGACTGGCAATTTTGCAAGCAGTCATGCCAAATATTCACATATCCACACAACAGTTTCAAAAGAGAAGAGTTGAATGAATGAAAATGACTTATTTGAGGTGAGATATGAAGATGCTGAGTTCACTTCACTAATCACATTCTGAAAAGCTGAGGTACATTACTTGATGAAAGGAAAACAACAGAGGACTAATATACATAAGAAGCCGAGGATGTGAAATAAGAAATTAGCTGCCCTAAAAAGGTAGATTCATACACAGAGTGCCGGGCAATTAGCAAAGGTTTGAGGTGCATGTTAGTAGATGTAACAGGACAAAGAAGCATGCGGCTCTCTCTGATGCTTAATCAAAACCTGACATCTCTTATGCTGTGCCTTTGTGTGATGTCAGATCAAGTGATCTAAAAATCACAGAAACAGGCGCAAAATATGCAGCATTTCTCATGTTTGCCATCAGCAATTAGTCTGCTCCACAAATTCGCCAGCTCCGAGGCTTGTTGATAAGCGCCGCAGCCCAAACCCTTTTGAAATAACTATTTTAAACCCTGAAAATTGTGCACATAATGCATGTTTGGCTTGCCACAGGTCAGTTTGAGTTCTTCTCTTGTGTTTGTATGTGTCTGCAGTGATCTCAATCATGTTTCAGGCTCCCACTTATGCCCTTCCCTCTCTCTCATTTCCACCACTTCCCCTCCTTACATCTGTCATCCTCACTCCTCCTTCCTCTCACTGTCTTCCCTTTCCCATCCCTCACTCCTTTAACTAACTCATCTGTTTTCTTCCCCACAACTTCTGGAAAAAAACACCATACTTTCTTCCTCATCTTCACTCCATCCCTCTCTCTTTCCATGCAGCCTGTCCCCATCGATGATCACTTCTGTGGCCTGGATATAAACCAGCCCCTGGGGGGTTCCCAGCTGGTGTCGGGGCGGACGGTGTACACTGAGAGCAGGGAGAGGCTGACCTCTGTCACCTCCTACGTCTACAATGGACACAATGTGATCTTCCTGGGGACCAGGAGTGGGCGGCTGAAGAAGGTAAGGGCAGTGACATAGACACTGTCAAGCCAGGCTTAGTTTGCCCTTTTTTACACACTGATGCTCAGGACTGTCTGGTTGTTTACAGAAAAAAATGCTTATTCTCCAGAGATGCAACATCTCCTCTTAATGACAAATCACTTATCAACTCAAAACACAGCAATATTGATGACCCACTGGCATCTGTGCCTCTTCTGAGAGTTATCTATCTAGTTTTTGTTTATGAATAACAAAGCAAAATCGTCACCCCGTTAAAATAATGGCCTAAGTCATTTTTTGACGACAATGAGTTTTTGGCTTAAATCATCTCTTGATAATGCTGGCCACCAGTTTTTTTGTGTATTCCTAAAAACTTGAAAAAATGACTTGGGCCATTATTTTAATGGGGTGCCAAAATGTAGCCTGGGCCCAGAATTCTCACAATCACTGCCCATATCTCTGGTTTGCACAGCGACAGGTCAGACATGTCTAATTTTGTGTCCAAGAATGGGAAGGTCATGTTCCTACTGAGCTAGCCAGCTACATTAATGGAATTTAGCAACAGGAAAGTGGCTAAAAAAGTGAGGATGCGATTCAGACATACTAAGTTGCATCAATCTTATCAGTATCAAATTCAAGCACTTGAATCAAGCGATTTAGAATGACACTCCGATAAGCTTAGGGACTCACAAGAAAAAGCAAAAAAAAAAAAAAGTCAAAATTGATGCGCCAGAGATATTCTGACTTTTAGTTCCTAGAGTCAAAATCCAAACACTCAGTCGTCACTTTCTTCAGACTGAACAAAGCTCCTCAAGACAATTGTTTTCACGGGCCGTGTTGCACCCCCATGTCTAATTAGCTCATTAACTAAATTAAATCAAATCAAATTTATTTGTATAGCCCTTTACAATAACTGAAAGGCACCCAAGGTGCTTTACAACAAAGGCATAAAACTAATACATAGCAATAATACATGGAAAGGATACATAGAAATTGAATAGAAAAGTGCTATAGTGCTGCAGGGTATTAAAAGCCTTCCAGTAGTACATAACCTGGAACAGACAAAATAAGCTCACCTAAAAGCAAGACTGCCCTAGTCAGAGTTGAATGCCAAGTGAGTGTTCAGCTTTGATTTAACTAATATGCAAAACAGGTGGAATGACCCTTTAATGTCTTCTATCACTATGAAGGTTTCGGCCAATATAACATCAGTCGTCCATGAGAAATACACAGGAGAGATTCATCACCCACAGCTGTTTCTGCATCTCCTTTCTGTGGCACATTTATGTAATAATGATCTTTAATCCATTAACACTAATTAATGCAATAATATAATCAATTAATGGCCCAATTAGCGTCAGGTGATGTTTAATATATCATGGTGATTATGTGAGACATTATGCAGCTGATCAAAGGTGCAGTGTTCATGCAGGTCTACGTCTTGAGCCTTTGGACTGAGGACAAACTGATGTAAATGTCCACTCACGACAACTTAAGCCACAACTGAAGCACATGCGTGTCCCTTCAAGTCTCTTGCATCAGTTGTGTTAGTTATGCAGCTCGAGTGCCTCTTGTTTAACACTGTCCTGGTGGAGTTTGGTTCAAATAGCATTTACCAATTCAAAGTACTTCAAGGACCACTTCACTGATTTTGAACATTATGCCCCTGTCCTTGACATGATTGTTTACATCTTTAATAACACTTGTAAGTGTTCTCTGATGAGTTTATTCTGTGTCCAACGTTTGTTTTCCTTAAATTACTTAAATTCTTATTATTTTTCAAGGGTTGGTCTGTGATATTCAACATTTTTCTCACTGTCAACAAAAGACTAAAACCAACAATGAATTTATACTATTAATACAGCGCATGCAAACATGGCCAAGATTCACAGAGATGGTAAGATGTTTAAATGTTGCTCATTCAGCTTTATTTTATGTGAAAGAGAGAACATTCATGCTGTTACTATTTGGTAATTAAAGGTTCTATATACAATATTCAGAGCAGTAATATAGCAGCAATCTAAATTTTCTTCCTAAAGATATGCCTTTGTGCCACCGATCTCCGGTGTTGTCTAAAGAAAGATTTAAAACACACCAGTGAGCCAGACTGTGGCACTGTTATGAATGTTGGCACTATAGCTTATTTTGAGTCACCCCACTCACACTGTCCTGCTGCCATAAATACTCACTAACACATTAAATCTGTAACTGAAAATACACCACAGTAAATGCACCTTTTCTCCCATATGAGTAGCATTCACTATGATGACAGTGCCCAGCTGTTTTAGGAAATCACTCAAGAAAGTAAAAGAAAATATATATATCGTAATATATGTCATAATATATATATCGTAATGAAACAGGCTAAGTGCTATAAGGCTGGGTAGTTCAGAAAGCATGAAGAGACAAACTCTACTGCAGGGTTGTTGGAATAACAATAAGACAAATAGAGAATATCTCCAGAGTATTCCTTTAGTATTAGCTTTCTGCTGCCGTACCGCTCTTGCGTCATCAGGTGTAGAGATTGAGTATTAATACTGACAAGTGTATGACTGACAGCAGCTAGTTCAAACGTGTCATCTGACCACGTCTGCAGGCAAGCGTGATCATAGCTGTTCTGACTGACCGCAGTTGTCATGAGAAACGATGAATTGGACTTAAAGTCTCTCAGACTCAGTTTCAACTTAAAGACATTTATTGTATTGAACGAAGAAGTTGAGTGAACAATGAAAAAAAAGGAGAGCTTGAGAGAGGAGCCTGACCATTATTAAGATTATTTCCATTGCCCATTGATCTGCCAATTATTTTCCTAATTGATTCATTATTTTGACTTTAACATGAAAGAAAATAGTTTACTATCATATTTGTCATACATGATAAAATGTAATCACATCTACATTTATGATCAGAATAGTTGCAAATTCATTAAAAACTGTTTTGACAATCAATTATTTGACTTATCTCCGCTCGTTCTTTTGCTGAGTGAAGTGAACGTGATTGACGATTCATAAGGATATTATGGGTATTACTAAAAGTTACTCCTTGTTTATATCATATCAATATCTGACCGTTACATATTGCTGTGTTTCCCAGGAAACAACTTGCTTAGGGTTAGGCAACACAACTACTTGAACATGACTAAAAGGTCAGTGACAAATAATTAATTTTACTACGCAGACTTTGTTGCACTTTATACTTCCTGATTCACAGTTACTGTACATATTATAATGTAATTTTGGGGGATTCATGCAAATTACACTGCATTAGTTTTTATTAAAGAGAGACCTCTTCGGAGGAGAATTTACCCCTTAATGGTGTATAGCATGTTTAAATATGACATAAGCAGGTAGGAGTAATCCAAAATATGCTATGGTTGTACAGAAAAAAGGCATTTATAGGAATCTATCTCCCACCATAGTGATTTTTGTCACTGCCATAAGGATGCTTCATAGGCCTACAGACATAAGATGACCTCTTTCTGAGAGGTTCATAAAGTTGATTCACTCATTGCCCATCATTTTTCATCTCGAATGCATACCTTAATGATGTATATAATTTAGTTCCTACAAGGCTTCCTTCTTTGATCTAACTGGATTGACTTGGAAGCACCGCAGGCTCTGCATACTGCACAGTCGTACAGGCATGCAGCTGACTGAGGAAATGTGTGAGAGGACTGTTGTGACATTAGCCTGGGGCCTCAGTCTTATGAGGAGCAATCTGTCTGACACACACACACACACACACACACACACACACACACACACACACACGTGGTCAGACTGGGAGCACAGATAGCATCACTGCAGCTCTTTCATTGGATGAGCCATCGGGGTAGAAACACAAGATAGCCTGACAGAAAGCTAGAGAGGAAGAGAAACTGGAAAAAGGCAAACACAACAGAGACAGATGAGAAAATACTGAGATGAGAAAAAGAAAGAGAGACAGAGTTAGGAAGTAAGACAAGGTAGAAAGAAAGAAAAATTATGTTTTAAATGTGTTCAGGAAGTGAGCAGTGAGTTTGGGTTAGGGGTGTGAGGTATCCGTCATTACTGCCGTAAGTGCAGAGTGTTTAAAGGCCAGAGTTTACACTGACAGAATGAGCAGCCATGATTCAGAATCCCAAGAGCCTCCGAGGAGCACAGGGTCACCTCTTGAATCCTATTCCATCACCCCCCAAATGGACAGGCTGAGTGGAAATGGGGCATGACAATAAATGCCATCAGCAGATCACTCCAGCAGCAGGGCCATTGCAAAGGTCAAGCCTGCCACAGAAAGGGTGTAACTGGGGTGAAAGGTCACAGGGAGAGCCTCACCATCCATGCTTCCTGCAGCATATGGATGAGTCCATCTGCGTCTTTTAATGAGGCTACTCCTTGTCCAGATATACAACAGAACATTTCTGTCATCAGCTGACACAGTTTTGTTGCCTTAGGTGGTTGATTTTAGCCGAGTAATGTGACTCTGCGGGTAACTCTGCGCTGAATAACAAAGGGGATTTTACACTTTGTATGACAAACTAATGAGGTGAAACCAGGTAAAAGCAATTGTCACTCACTGATCCTTATTGACATGCAACTTTCAGCAGCACTGATCACAGTTTTCACTACATAATCAGCATTTCCATTGGTAGAGACACATCAAGATTTTAAACATTTATTGCAACAATTATGAGTTTGATGGTGTTTCTCTGGCTGAGGGGTCCGTCCGTAACAAATGTGAGCAGGCTCAACAACAACTGAGCCAGATGTTTCATACGCCTCCAAACATGAACAATGCTAATTGACAAGCAGAATTACCACTTGTCCAACTGAACAAATTCCTGATCTTGTAGATGGCAAATGACTCTATTCTCTTTTCATTGCAGCCATGCATAGCCTACAGCGCCACCTTCAGACCAAACAAAGTTTGCTCTGAACCAGCTGACAAAAACACTCCTAATTCACACTTCGAAAGTTAGTAAACATAAAAAGCATAAGCAAAAAAAAAAATAGCTTGATAAAAGGCATGGAAACATGACTATTGTGAGCTTAGCAGATAGCAACTGAATTGCACAAAACAAATCAAATCAATAAAGAATTTCATATTGTTGTTTGAGTAGCAGTGCTAAGTGTTAACTTCTAACGCAAAGACTCAACTACAGGACTGCTCTACCTCCTGCGTAGCTTTTGATGCTGAAATTAAATACACATCAGTAACTGAGTCGACTGTCATCTGATTTGAGCATTACCAGCAACCATGGGAAGTTTTGCTTTGTGTAATTACTGAATAGGAGATTATTACCATGCAATCGTTATGTTTGAATTTCATTTCTTTTATTGACTCTTTGCATTGGAATTGATTTATGTTGCCTGGAAAGCAGCAGATCACTGAGAACTAGTCTACCTTGTTTCATGTAGGAGGCCTGCGTGGTATTTCCTGCCAGTATTTACATTTTTGAGGTGGCTATGTGTACTCTAGAACCACTCAACACTGTTAGTGTCATATATGATTGGACAGTATATGGAGCATGAGACTATAATTTCAATTCCTGCCTCAACTACTCTGGGATAATGTAGTTTCAGGCAAATGTATTAGTTTTACATGTCTTCGATTTGTAAATAAAGGATTAGTATTAGTGAGTCAAATAGCAGATTTTGCCTCTATGCTACTGTATCATTGCAAGTGAGTAAGCAGGAAGCACACTGATGAATGACAGTATACTTGTGCTTATACCCCGTAGCAGCCTCAAACACATAACAGGTGTTGAGTGGAATTGATTTTTCTGAGGAAATGTTTCTGCAGAGCACAATAATACTCCGAAGGACGACAACAGCATGCAAAGTGCAACTGGATGCTTCCCTGACATAGAGAGTGTATTAAGGCATCTGTAGGGAAATCAATGATGTCACACCTGCCGGTGAGGAATTTATTTAACAGCATTTCAATCCATCATTTAACCCTTTAAAGCTGCAGTTATTTAAAATAGCTTTCTGACATATTGGCCCAAACATGAGATGACTGCCATGTTGAAAACAACTGAGCAACAGCTAGACAGTGCACTAAAGTATATCTTGCGATCAGTGATTGACAGCTGTATTGGACATTCTTCAACTCTGAATGATTGTTGTTCTTTGGACATGGTGGGATGTTGCAAATTGCAAATTTAGGAGTAATAAAATGAGGAAGTGGAACTTGATTATCTGTCTCATGTACAGTTTGAGCAAATATCACAAAAAATATTTTTATGAAAGTAGATTTAATGTTTAAAGATTTCACCTTAGGTAGAAAACAATCTCCATTCTCTTGTCTCGTGGAGAATCTCTCCTTTGACTGAAGGATCACAAGTCTGATCCCTGCAGCTGCCTCAACACTGCTCTTGGGTGAGCTGTTCACTGTTCAATCATTATAACAGAATTAGCTCAGTGCTGGTAAATATAATTTGAAGGATGCACATGCTGTAACATGAAGGGACTGCAGTGTTGAACAAAATAAATACCGACCAGCACATTACCTCAGTGGCTTCAGCTACTCAACAGCAGTATTTCCCTATATGGTCGGAAATGTTAAGCTCACTGCAAATACAGCCTTAGTCAAATACTCTCATGTGCAAATAGTGGTTTCATTATGGCTTATTGAGAGTTGACCGGGTGGGAAAATTCTCCAGTGCATGGCTAAATGACTTGGACTTTTCAAATTCACGGTTTCTAAAGGGGGGCCAGGAAGAGGAGATTTGGTGTTTGAACTCATTAGAGTGGAGTTTGAGAGGAGGGGAGGGACATCAGCTGAATAGGTGTGTTTGAGGCCAAATTGAAAGGATTTTCATAACTACATGAAGGGAGCTGGACCTGAGGGTGAAAGTCTTCAGAGCTGATCACCATAAGATGTCACTGAAATAGTAAAAGGTTTTAAGACAGACAAGGCACTTCTGTGATAGCACAGCGAGGTATCCATCTGTCTGCTATTTCCTGACTGCCGTTTTATTTAGCAGCTCCATCTCTTTCTTTGACTTTTAATCCTCCCCTTCTTTTCTTTCTCCCACTAAGTCACACAAATGGAAACACACAAGAAGACTGTGACTGCATTGCGGTCAGCAAAATGAAGACCATACGGGTGCCATGAATTGTTCCACTGTCCCCCTCCCACTGCTTTTGTTGGTGGGCCATGGGAACCCTGACAAACAATGGGAATGATTGGAGGGACTGGGGGCGTACAGAGGAGGACAGGAAACAGAGAACAGGAAACCATATCCTCAAGGAGACAGAAAAGAAGTGAACATGCAGAGACTGAGAGGAGGCTGTGGTTAAACTGCAGAAATTGTGGTATGAAGAGTTGGAGGCTCTCCATGCAGCTGAAGGTTAGGTCGAACTGCAAATGTCTGCTGCTGTAGCTGGAAGGCTTTTAACAATAACTGTCAAAAACATACAAACACACACTCACGCCATGACCTCCCTTCCAATTCAGTTGATAATTGCGTTTAGGTATGGGCACTTGCCAACATACAGCGTATCTAGTGGCTGCGATCAATACTCCTCTCTTTGTGGCTGTAGTTAATGTGATGGCTGAATGATTAGTCCCGTTCCGTAAATACGCATCTCCACCTCAGTGACCCCTCCTCCGCTGAACACTCTTTGTTTTCATTAGCTGCTGCAGCTCAGCTCTATCCTGAGCTTTGTCTCATTAGCATTCACAGAGCCGTGATGGTTATATGGACTAATCAATGCCCGCTCTCCTCGGCTGTCATCCTCGATCGGACCATATGCACAGCCACTCAACCTTAAAAGGTGGGCAGTTGTCTGGCCCTTATGTTCGTGCACGGCCCATGTCACAATATTGAGTCAAGCCAATGCCAAAATCAGTCTTACTCACAGTTTAGATCTACTTAAGGTCCAGCCTTGCATGTATTTTCATCCTGTGCCCTCTTTCCAGTGTTATGGATTCATGTGTGGTTTCCTGCCAGACAGCGATTTATTTACTTTTGGTGGTTTCATATGAAAAACAACACTTTTAAAATCTGATGTCTGCAGGATGAATCACTGATTTCCAACAAAATGTCACGTAAAGACTGACGGAGACAAGTTTGTCGTAGAATAAATGAGCCAACCTCTTAGTGTTTGCTTTAAGTGGGACGGACAGATGAAACCTCGTCAGAGTGGCAGATTGGGGATGATTGCTCTCTGCCTCCTGGGTCATCATCCATATGTTTAGGTTAGCTGGCTGAATGTGGAGGGCACAGAACGGCTGGCCACATATGGTTACACTTTTTTTTTCTTTGATTGGACAGCCATTACCACATAAACATAGTAATCATCTGTTTTACAAGGTTTCCCCAATCTGCAGCGAAAAAGAAGGGGTTCAGGGGGATTTACATGTATACTTCCTCTCAGCATGAATAAAATCATCACCTGAAATCAATCTCAAAATCAATCCCATATGTATACTCACGGGAGAGACATTTGGGTGAGTGGATTGCTCGTGGCAGCTTTACAACGGAGCCAACTCGACTTAAGCCAAGCGACATCCAAGAAGTCTGTTTTTTTTGTTGTTTTCCTTGGCTCTCACAGGATGAGAGTGCAGCCCAGCATTTAAGATGCAAACCCAGCCCCAGAAAGGGAGGCTGTTCTCCTTAAGAGTGCATGGCTCAGGTTGCATATCTGTTTGTGGAAGCCATACTAAGCTTGATTGTTTATATCAATTGCATGTTCCGCATGGAATTTCAGCAGCAGGGAGGATATTGCTGTTATTGGCTTAAATATTATTCATAGGTTAAACATATATCCTCATAAGCTGTGAGATGCTGGGAAGAGAGAATGAGATGAGGAGCTCACCGAGGTCATATGAACATATGGTATTATGGGAATCTGCTTCAGTTTATATGTAGTTGTGCATACTGACCTCAAAGCAATGTAACAACTGCTTAAATAAGACCCCATTTACACTTTGTAATTTCAGACGGATCAGTGCAATGTAGACGTGCAGACTCTATAGTTATTATAGTTAACTATTTACCTACCCACAGGGTCAATGGCAGCTGATTTCTGCACTTCAAAGGTGCACTGAGCTTTTGTAGCATGTATCCAACCCGTTAGCATCCCAATTCCTGTCAGTCAAGATGTAAATCAAGCATATCAACTGACACTCCATTACAAATGCAACGTAAATGGGGTCAAGAAAAAAGACAAGGTTTGAGTAAAAAAATACGCTATTTCTACAGTGAAAGTGAAATTTAAAGATATGCACAAAAAAAACTGAACTTTGTTGGTTTCACACAGGACACAAACAGCGATCTTTAAACTATGTCACCATATTCACTCACCCCTTTTTCTTAGTGTATAATATTAACGCAGATGAGTTCATATTGTGGTTCGCTGAAAATCCAGGCTGCCTTGTGCATCAGTATCAGACAGAGTCATCGTGACAGAGTCATTTGACGCCTTGTGTATGAACTAGCCAGAGTACCTGATACCTGATTACTGAAACATCTGTGGGTGATGGGTATAGATACTTAAAATGACATGTAAAATTGAGGAATAACTTAGCACTCCATTTAACACAACATGGCATGTTGTGTGTGTAATCCTGATACATAATAATCCATGAGATGATGTATTGATCAAACAATTGAGCACATACAGAATTTACAACTACAAATTTAATGAGAGAAACCAACAAAAAGCAGTGTGTTTATATGCAAGTTCACTTTGCATCTTTGTTTGCATGCATGTGTGCGTAGGTGAGTGTGTGCAGCTTTGTGTGTCATTTCCAACAAGCAGGCTCATTATAAAACCAATTAAAGCCGCCTCACTCTCATTATAAAGCTGTGGGGCTTAAGGAAAGATTGTGGACCTGTTGTACTCCCAGAGGGCTTCTGTCTGGTTAACTCTGTTTTAAGTGATAACCAAAAAAAAACAAAACACTTTTAAATCTGCTGAAATCAAACACCACAGATCAGTCGTGATGGGTCAGTATTTGTCTGAGCTCAACCCAACACCCCTGACTCTCATTCAACCTCATCATCCTAAATTTAAAACACACATGGCTCTGTATCCGTCCATCTCCAGACAATTGTTTTTTTAACATGGTTTCACCACAGAAACACTTACATGCTCTGGTTTCTATCCCTGCTATTTCTGAAATGAAGAGTGTGGGAAACAATAATGTAAACGGGCTCCATCACTGCGTGGGATAGTGGGACGGGACAGAAGGAATAGGATAGGAGGAGGAGGAGGAGGTGGAAGGAAGAGTAGGAGCAAGAGAAGACAGGGCAAGAGAAAGAAACCAGACAATGAGCAAAAAAGAAAAGAAGCTTAAGACAGATAAATCTGTCTATGAAATCACTATTTAAAGGATAGGATTGTGCACGGTGTTGAGGTAATAAGACACAAAAAGAAACAAAAAGACACAGCGTCCTCATGTGATCTGGAATCAACAAACATGACATCGTGTAACTGTTTGGTGTTTCTGTATGTGGAAGATGACACCCCACCCTTCCTGTATGCCCCAGTATGTACCCTCCCTCCTACACACACACACACACACACACACACACACACACACACACAGCAGGTAAGGCAGGATACACGGCTCAGTCCAGGTTCCGCTTTAGAACAAACAGGGACACGGGAGTTCAGTACCGTGTAGCGGTGTAAATGTGGCTAATGGCTGACGCTAGCGCCGCTAATGCTAACGACACAACTTACGTTCTCCTCTGTCACCGTTGTAAAAAAAAAAAAAAAAGTCTGCAGCAGAAGCTATGCATGCAACCACCTCTACGAGGGTCCGGCAGAGAGAGAGAGGAAAACTGAATGCCACCGCACAAACACCCTGAGATCACGCCACATCACGTGAACTCCTCATGTCACCTGAATCTTGTAGCCCTTGAGAAAGGCACTTTTGTCACACATTGAAAATAAAATAAATTACTACTTTTAAACAGATAGATGAATTCATGCATATCGATCTTTTTAATCTACCTATTGACCTATTTATGATTTTCATCATAGATTCTATTTATTCATTTCATGTAAGATTATTCCAAATCAACTGCTTATTTATCTGTTTACTTATGTGACACAAAAACATGAACTTATTATTTTATTGTTCTAATTAATTGAATGATGACTGGACTTTATTTAGAGCCTGGTAACTTGGGTTACGTGGACCTGATATAAAGTGGTCGCTGCTGGTTCCCACCCCTCTGTTTTCTTCTGATTGCTTCTTACATATTTTATGGCAGTTATCCATCTCTCTCTTCGTTCAGGATCTTTAGGAATCCTGGAAAATGTTCTGTTTCCTTTGCTTGTCCTCAGCTGTTTTGGTATCGTGGAGCACAACAGTTATCCACCATATCGCCAAGAAACATTTTTGGCGTTTAGCTACAAGCAGTGAGATCACTGGCAGTAGTTTAAACAGCTCTGTACCTGTGATGACCCTTTCTTAAAACTAAAACATAAATCATCAAAACAAGTTATAATAATCAATAATATTAAAGCAATGAAATGCTAAGGAACATATATATTTTCCTGAGAATTCTGTCTCCTTGGCAACAGACCACCCCCCCATGAGACTGTGACATCACTAAAATTAGAATGCTGATGATATAATTGTGTTTGATCAAAGGCAAACTCTTATCAAACCAAAGCAAACTAAGACAGTGAAAGATCACGTGTTTGACACACTGTCCGTTACGGTCTACCAGATCTACAAGAGACAAGAGCGACTGAAACTACATCGAGAATCATCAATAGATGAGTTTATTCTTCAATATGAGCAATTCAAAGATGACTCAAATGGAGGAGAACGTCTTCTCTGAGGAGATGTTTGAATATATGAACAGCTTGCACCTGAGTCTCACAAACGACTTCAGTGATGTATTCCAACAGCTGTCCAACAACACGACACTGTCTAAGCCTCAGATGCCTACAGAGGCCACAAGCAACGTGAACAATGGAGACAGTGGACCTGAGGAGGACAAGGCCTGGCAGGAAAAATACTCTGCCATGGAGAACATGTTCATGAATGAACTGAATAAGATGGTCAGTCACATCCACCTGAAGGATGCTGAAATCCTGGATCTCAGGAACATGGCAGTGCCTCTGTCTCAGATGCTGGCAGAGGCCACAAGCAGGCTGAACAATGGAGAGAGTGGAGCTGAGGAGGACAAAGCTTGGCTGGAAGAATTATCTGCCATGGAGAACATGTTCATCAATGAACTGAATCGGCTGCTAGGTCACATCCAGCTGAAGGATGCTCAAATCCTCCAGCTGGTAGGTGACATCCAGCAGAAGGATGCTGAAATCCTGTATCTCAGGAACACGACACTGTCTCTGTCTCAGATGCCTACAGAGGCCACAAGCAACCTGAACAATGGAGACAGTGGACCTGAGGAGGACAATGTCTGGCAGGAAAAATACTCTGCCATGGAGAACATGTTCATGAATGAAGTGAATAAGCTGGTCAGTCACATCCACCTGAAGGATGCTCAAATCCTGTATCTCAGGAACACCACACTGCCTCTATCTCAGATGCTGACAGAGGCCACAAGCAGGCTGAACAATGGAGAGAATGGACCTGAGGAGGACAAAGCTTGGCTGGAAATATTCTCTGCCATGGAGAACATGTTCATCAATGAACTGAATCGGCTGGTAGGTCACATCCAGCTGAAGGATGCTCAAATCTTTCAGCTGGTAGGTGACATCCAGCAGAAGGATGCTGAACTCCTGTATCTCAGGAACATGACACTGTCTCAGCCTCAGATGACCACAGAGGCCACAAGCAACCTGAACCATGGAGACAGTGGACCTGAGGAGGACAAGGCTTGGCAGGAGACATACTCTGCCATGGAGGACAAGTTCAAGAATGAACTGAATCAGCTGAAGGTTCAGATCCAGCAGAAGGACGCTGAAATCCTTGATCTCAGCAACACAACACAGTCTTTGTCTCAGTTGCTTGTCGAGGCCACAAGCAACCTGAACAATGGAGACAGTGGACCTGAGGAGGACAAGGCCTGGCAGGAAAAATACTCTGCCATGGAGGACATGTTCACAAAACAGCTGGCTGAAAAAGAAGAGAGGTGGGAGACACTGAGGATTGAAGCTGAGAGTCAAGTCAGTCAGCTGCAGAAGCAGATTGAGCAGAAGGAGACTGAACTCCAGCAGCTCATACTCAACAACAAGCATCTCTCTGAGAGGGTCAAGCTCGAGATGAAGACAAAGGAACAAGAACTCCTCACCACCAATAATGACTGGCAAGAGAAATTCAACAAGCTCGAGGAAAAGTTTGCAAAGGAGCTGGCTGAGGAAAAAAGTAACTGGGAGAAAATGCAGACTGAATATGAGAACAAGGTGATTCAGGCAGAAGAGCAACATCAACAGAGGCTCACTGAAATCATGCATCTCACCAAGGAGAAGGACAGTCTGTCCCAGATGCTCACAGAAACATCAAGCCAGCTGAGCAAACAAGGTGAACTTTTACAGAGCGACAAGACCTGGCAGGTAAAATACAACGCTCTGGAGGAAAAGTTCACAAAGGAGCTGGATGAGAAAGACCAGAGCTGGGAGACAAAGCTGAAAGAGCTGGAAGAGAACCTGAAACAGAAGACCAGCTCAGAAGAGGAGGAGATGAAGGTCGTGACAGAACAGAACAGGCAGACTGAAAAGATAAAGGAGAAGAAGAAGAAGAAGAAGGGTTGTTTTGGATGGCTGTTCAAGAAGAAGTGCGACGGCAACACAGAGGTGGAGGGTGCTTCCTGTTCAGCTCAGGCTGAACAAAAGTAGTTCCCTCTTCCTCCATGTTTCATCCCTTCATCCTTTGTCTACCCCCATCCCCTATTCCCCCGTCACCCCCCTAAATTAAGGGCAGCACAGTGGCTCAGTGACTAGTGATTAGCAGTGCAGCTGTGTGGAGGATCCTCTCCCTGTGTCTGCGTGGGTTTTCACCTGGTACTCAGGTTTCCTCCCACAAAAAAAGTGTCATCTTTTGGGGTTTTCACCTGGTGATCAGGTTACCTCCCATATTTAAAATATACAAAAAAATGAACATCAAATAAAGAAATAGAAATCAATACAATAATATCTCAAACTGTATCTTTTGGAATAAACTGTGAGTTTAAGTCAACTACATTTGAGTGAACATGTGAGACCATTGAATACACTCTAGAGCAAAGTTAAAGAAACTCTTTTCTGGGAGTTGATCTTTTAACTCTTCTCAGGAGTTAAAATATTAATCCCATGTAGAGTGAAATACAGCTCTACCTTGAGTTAATTTAAGGTGAACCTTTCATAATTTTAACAGTCAACACTTAATAGTATATTTTTTAACACTTAATATTTCAAAACCAACATATCTTAGGTGAAAATGACTACAATGATCACCACACATTTTTATTAAAAAAAAACACTGTTCAACAATGCTGTGTGGATACTAGTAATGTGACAAGTTACATTTTGAATCACTAACTGGGTAAACATGTTACAGCAAACATTTACATTCGTATTATTTTGACATATACTGCATTGTGATAAGATTTGTGATATATAATTTTTTGCATTTTCAATTAAAAACATTTATGGTGTCATATGGTTTTGCAGGTATCTAAAGATATTTTATTAAGTGTGTAGAATATGCTGTGGGCTAGAACATATCTGCAGCACAGTAGCCTATTTGATTTAAAATGTTAATTTTTTTTATACACATTCATATATTGTGCCATCCTGAGACTTGAAAATTGCAGTAGGTCAAATTTCTGTTTAGATTACATTTTGATTAGTTGTGTAGTCCCAATTCAGTTTTAAATTAAACTGCTATAAGGGCAGCTTAACAGTTGAGACACTGTGTGGTTAAATGGAGACACAAAAAGAAATTTAACAAAACTAAAAAAAAATAATAAATATGTCAATACTATATCTCTCTGCAAAAAGTTCATATATTGTATTAATGCACTGCACAGATGTGACAAGATTATAAAGAATGTATCTGTGATGCAGGATTGTATTAACATGAGGTGGATTTTAAAGCTGTGATTTAAGTACATGAACATTTACATAAACATAAGGATCAATTAAATATAGTTTCTATTCAGCCAATAATGCTGATAAATTAAATAATACAACATAAAATCACACCCATATGATATCTGGGCACCAAAAAATTTGAAATGTTTTCATCTAACATCTAAACATTGTCACTGCATAAACTTATTACTGCATTACAATAACCGTTGTAAAAAAAAAAAAAAAAGTCTGCAGCAGAAGCTATGCATGCAACCACCTCTACGAGGGTCCGGCAGAGAGAGAGGAAAACTGACCGCCACCGCACGAACACCCTGAGATCACGCCACATCACGTGAACTCCTCATGTCACCTGAATCTTGTACCCCTTGAGAAAGGCACTTTTGTCACACATTGAAAATAAAATAAATTACTACTTTTAAACAGATAGATGAATTCATGCATATCGATCTTTTTAATCTACCTATTGACCTATTTATGATTTTCATCATAGATTCTATTTATTCATTTCATGTAAGATTATTCCAAATCAACTGCTTATTTATCTGTTTACTTATGTGACACAAAAACATGAACTTATTAATTTATTGTTCTAATTAATTGAATGATGACTGGACTTTATTTAGAGCCTGGTAACTTGGGTTACGTGGACCTGATATAAAGTGGTCGCTGCTGGTTCCCACCCCTCTGTTTTCTTCTGATTGCTTCTTACATATTTTATGGCAGTTATCCATCTCTCTCTTCGTTCAGGATCTTTAGGAATCCTGGAAAATGTTCTGTTTCCTTTGCTTGTCCTCAGCTGTTTTGGTATCGTGGAGCACAACAGTTATCCACCATATCGCCAAGAAACATTTTTGGCGTTTAGCTACAAGCAGTGAGATCACTGGCAGTAGTTTAAACAGCTCTGTACCTGTGATGACCCTTTCTTAAAACTAAAACATAAATCATCAAAACAAGTTATAATAATCAATAATATTAAAGCAATGAAATGCTAAGGAACATATATATTTTCCTGAGAATTCTGTCTCCTTGGCAACAGACCACCCCCCCATGAGACTGTGACATCACTAAAATTAGAATGCTGATGATATAATTGTGTTTGATCAAAGGCAAACTCTTATCAAACCAAAGCAAACTAAGACAGTGAAAGATCACGTGTTTGACACACTGTCCGTTACGGTCTACCAGATCTACAAGAGACAAGAGCGACTGAAAACTACATCGAGAATCATCAATAGACGAGTTTATTCTTCAATATGAGCAATTCAAAGATGACTCAAATGGAGGAGAACGTCTTCTCTGAGGAGATGTTTGAATATATGAACAGCTTGCACCTGAGTCTCACAAACGACTTCAGTGATGTATTCCAACAGCTGTCCAACAACACGACACTGTCTAAGCCTCAGATGCCTACAGAGGCCACAAGCAACGTGAACAATGGAGACAGTGGACCTGAGGAGGACAAGGCCTGGCAGGAAAAATACTCTGCCATGGAGAACATGTTCATGAATGAACTGAATAAGATGGTCAGTCACATCCACCTGAAGGATGCTGAAATCCTGGATCTCAGGAACATGGCAGTGCCTCTGTCTCAGATGCTGGCAGAGGCCACAAGCAGGCTGAACAATGGAGAGAGTGGAGCTGAGGAGGACAAAGCTTGGCTGGAAGAATTATCTGCCATGGAGAACATGTTCATCAATGAACTGAATCGGCTGCTAGGTCACATCCAGCTGAAGGATGCTCAAATCCTCCAGCTGGTAGGTGACATCCAGCAGAAGGATGCTGAAATCCTGTATCTCAGGAACACGACACTGTCTCTGTCTCAGATGCCTACAGAGGCCACAAGCAACCTGAACAATGGAGACAGTGGACCTGAGGAGGACAATGTCTGGCAGGAAAAATACTCTGCCATGGAGAACATGTTCATGAATGAAGTGAATAAGCTGGTCAGTCACATCCACCTGAAGGATGCTCAAATCCTGTATCTCAGGAACACGACACTGCCTCTATCTCAGATGCTGACAGAGGCCACAAGCAGGCTGAACAATGGAGAGAATGGACCTGAGGAGGACAAAGCTTGGCTGGAAATATTCTCTGCCATGGAGAACATGTTCATCAATGAACTGAATCGGCTGGTAGGTCACATCCAGCTGAAGGATGCTCAAATCTTTCAGCTGGTAGGTGACATCCAGCAGAAGGATGCTGAACTCCTGTATCTCAGGAACATGACACTGTCTCAGCCTCAGATGACCACAGAGGCCACAAGCAACCTGAACCATGGAGACAGTGGACCTGAGGAGGACAAGGCTTGGCAGGAGACATACTCTGCCATGGAGGACAAGTTCAAGAATGAACTGAATCAGCTGAAGGTTCAGATCCAGCAGAAGGACGCTGAAATCCTTGATCTCAGCAACACAACACAGTCTTTGTCTCAGTTGCTTGTCGAGGCCACAAGCAACCTGAACAATGGAGACAGTGGACCTGAGGAGGACAAGGCCTGGCAGGAAAAATACTCTGCCATGGAGGACATGTTCACAAAACAGCTGGCTGAAAAAGAAGAGAGGTGGGAGACACTGAGGATTGAAGCTGAGAGTCAAGTCAGTCAGCTGCAGAAGCAGATTGAGCAGAAGGAGACTGAACTCCAGCAGCTCATACTCAACAACAAGCATCTCTCTGAGAGGGTCAAGCTCGAGATGAAGACAAAGGAACAAGAACTCCTCACCACCAATAATGACTGGCAAGAGAAATTCAACAAGCTCGAGGAAAAGTTTGCAAAGGAGCTGGCTGAGGAAAAAAGTAACTGGGAGAAAATGCAGACTGAATATGAGAACAAGGTGATTCAGGCGGAAGAGCAACATCAACAGAGGCTCACTGAAATCATGCATCTCACCAAGGAGAAGGACAGTCTGTCCCAGATGCTCACAGAAACATCAAGCCAGCTGAGCAAACAAGGTGAACTTTTACAGAGCGACAAGACCTGGCAGGTAAAATACAACGCTCTGGAGGAAAAGTTCACAAAGGAGCTGGATGAGAAAGACCAGAGCTGGGAGACAAAGCTGAAAGAGCTGGAAGAGAACCTGAAACAGAAGACCAGCTCAGAAGAGGAGGAGATGAAGGTCGTGACAGAACAGAACAGGCAGACTGAAAAGATAAAGGAGAAGAAGAAGAAGAAGAAGGGTTGTTTTGGATGGCTGTTCAAGAAGAAGTGCGACGGCAACACAGAGGTGGAGGGTGCTTCCTGTTCAGCTCAGGCTGAACAAAAGTAGTTCCCTCTTCCTCCATGTTTCATCCCTTCATCCTTTGTCTACCCCCATCCCCTAGTCCCCGTCACCCCCCTAAATTAAGGGCAGCACAGTGGCTCAGTGACTAGTGATTAGCAGTGCAGCTGTGTGGAGGATCCTCTCCCTGTGTCTGCGTGGGTTTTCACCTGGTACTCAGGTTTCCTCCCACAAAAAAAGTGTCATCTTTTGGGGTTTTCACCTGGTGATCAGGTTACCTCCCATATTTAAAATATACAAAAAAAATGAACATCAAATAAAGAAATAGAAATCAATACAATAATATCTCAAACTGTATCTTTTGGAATAAACTGTGAGTTTAAGTCAACTACATTTGAGTGAACATGTGAGACCATTGAATACACTCTAGAGCAAAGTTAAAGAAACTCTTTTCTGGGAGTTGATCTTTTAACTCTTCTCAGGAGTTAAAATATTAATCCCATGTAGAGTGAAATACAGCTCTACCTTGAGTTAATTTAAGGTGAACCTTTCATAATTTTAACAGTCAACACTTAATAGTATATTTTTTAACACTTAATATTTCAAAACCAACATATCTTAGGTGAAAATGACTACAATGATCACCACACATTTTTATTAAAAAAAAACACCGTTCAACAATGCTGTGTGGATACTAGTAATGTGACAAGTTACATTTTGAATCACTAACTGGGTAAACATGTTACAGCAAACATTTACATTCGTATTATTTTGACATATACTGCATTGTGATAAGATTTGTGATATATAATTTTTTGCATTTTCAATTAAAAACATTTATGGTGTCATATGGTTTTGCAGGTATCTAAAGATATTTTATTAAGTGTGTAGAATATGCTGTGGGCTAGAACATATCTGCAGCACAGTAGCCTATTTGATTTAAAATGTTAATTTTTTTTTTTATACACATTCATATATTGTGCCATCCTGAGACTTGAAAATTGCAGTAGGTCAAATTTCTGTTTAGATTACATTTTGATTAGTTTTGTAGTCCCAATTCAGTTTTAAATTAAACTGCTATAAGGGCAGCTTAACAGTTGAGACACTGTGTGGTTAAATGGAGACACAAAAAGAAATTTAACAAAACTAAAAAAAAATAATAAATATGTCAATACTATATCTCTCTGCAAAAGGTTCATATATTGTATTAATGCACTGCACAGATGTGACAAGATTATAAAGAATGTATCTGTGATGCAGGATTGTATTAACATGAGGTGGATTTTAAAGCTGTGATTTAAGTACATGAACATTTACATAAACATAAGGATCAATTAAATATAGTTTCTATTCAGCCAATAATGCTGATAAATTAAATAATACAACATAAAATCACACCCATATGATATCTGGGCACCAAAAGATTTGAAATGTTTTCATCTAACATCTAAACATTGTCACTGCATAAACTTATTACTGCATTACAATAATCTCCATTTGTTTAAAAATGGTGCATGAACCACAATATCTGGAATTAGATCATCTTGACAAACCTTTTGATATTTCACAAGATGATCTTGTTGGGTCGCTTCCTTCCAGCTGGTTTGGTGAGAGGATGCAGAGAGACAAGAGGAGAAGCCATGTGGCTGTCCCACTCTGCAGACAGTGGAAATAACATGATGTACTCAAGAAAGTCTGTCTTCAGGTTACCTCTTGTCTTCTGCTGTTCATCTAAACTCTGAAACCTCACTGCTGAGACTGGGCCAGTCATTACAAAGTTGTACTGTTTATCTAGAATATTTCCTCTTGGTTAAATAGCACTGCTCTGAAACTGAGTCTTGAATATTTCACAGAGTAGAAACATCATAGAGTTTCAATAAAGAGCTGCAGAATGATGCACAGCATGCAGGAAGTAGATAATACGGTCAGACAGGATTGTCAAATTGTATGTTTCGAGCTGAAATGACATTATTCAGTCAAAATAATGTCAGTGTTAAGAGTTTAACAATTAATTACTACACTAATGAAGTATGACTGTTGCAATACTACCTGGCTCATCAGGTAATAGATTCTTTATTCAGAGCAGATGTCAGCAGTTTTTTCAGGAGAACCGTCTCTCTGAGGCTTCTGGCCTCTTGGATGACCTTGTCTTTAAAACCAGAGTCTCAGGGTTCCCAGGAATCTGGAAGCAGTATCTGCTGAAAAGAAATCAAGATGTTTTTAATGAATTTTATACACATATCTCCAACCTCAAAATTGCTTTATTTATCTGCTGGAGATTGTTTGATAATAGCTATATGAATTGTTTGGTTAAAATTCACTCCATTTTCTGATGAAGACCATGTAATACAATAAAAAACTCAGGGAAACTACAGTACTGACAGAGATTGTTTTGGTACAGACTAACATGTGTCCGTGGCATCTAAGTTCTAACTCACCAGAGTCTCATACATCAACCACACACACACACACACACACACACACACAAACTGCATTTTCTCCCTCCCTTCTACATTCTCGGCTGGCGGAGCTGACGGTTGGAGAGACACAGCTGCCTGGGAAGGTGGAGGCGTGATTGATTGATGAAGTTTTGGTGCCCAGGGGATCCAATCATGTAATCAGTTTGTATTGATTGACTGTCCCCATTGAGAGACTGCTGAGGCTCTGTCACCATGTGTGCGCGAGCTAGATCTGGCACACATTCAAAATCTTCTGCAGTCAAATTTGATTTGGGTGGCGAGGTCGCTTAAGTCCACACGTCAGTATGGCATTATCGTGCAGCAGACGTTTCGCAACACTTTGACAATTGTCTGCTCCAATTCCTCATTATCTTGCATTTATTTCAATTATTATGATTGAAAAATTAATTCAGCTTACTGTAATTGCATCACGTGTTTAATGATCCAGACTCCCTGGAATTTAAATAGGGCTTCAACCTTGGTTTGCATTGCTAATGAGGGTTTTTCCCCCCAGGTATCCTGCTTTATTCAGACTTTTCTCTCATTTCACATTTCTGACTTATATTTCCAGTGTCAAGTCATGATTACTGTATGATGCAATTCACGTCATTCCTGCACCAGTGGTGAAAGATGGGATTTATGAGCAAATGAAGGTGTGAAATAGAAAATGTAAGAAGTCTTTTTATGGTGTAAAACACATTGGGCAATGGTTAGGCAACATATACCAGACAAACGAGGTTTGTCTTTGTAGTAGTGAAAACATATCAGCAATAATGAACATTTTTCAGATTGCTCACCACCTTACAGCTTTACTGTTTCACATGCTCACAAGGCTGCCTTTTCGACAAATCCAACATCAGTCAGCCACTTACTACAAAGACGGCCCTTCTATCTGTTTGCTTCACTGCAACATCTTGTTTTTAGGCAGATGTGGGAGAAGAGAAATAAAAACCCCTTCATTGGTGGGGCTCTGTTCTCCATTCTTGCATTTAATAAACCCCAAAAGATTGCTGCCTGAAAGTCGCTCCAAAGTCAAATTAAGGCTGAGCTCACTGAACACACTTCCAAACTCTAACTGCGTCATGGCTGTAACCTCAGGGGCGGACCCGAGTTGCATTGGACATCTGAATGAGTAGCAGCAGATGTTGTCTATGTCCTCCTCTCAGTCTCAACTTTATAATGCACATACCTTTCCGAGGTGACGTGAATGAATAATGAAGAGATTTCACTGCTGCTTGCTATCAGCCTGAAGTTTTGCTTCCAGCAACAATCTATTTGGATATTTTCAGAGATTTACTTCCGAGTAAATGAACAGGCTTTTTGTGTGTCATTTCAAATTAGCTCATTAACAGAGAAGCTGTTCTAGTTGATTGCTATACTAGAGGAGAGTTTATTTACAACTGATTAAGATACATCTATTCATCATCATAGAACTGCATATAAATGGAGGACATTTCCTACAGATGGCAATTCTGGAGAAACAGTTTGACTAACAGGAACAGACGTTTTGTTGCTTCACAATGTGCTAACAGAAATGTTAGGCACTGCAGCAGTCCTCCTACACATGGCTCCATGTATGTTTTATAACCATTTGAAGCAAGAAAACTTACCAGATACTCTCATTTCTCATAAATAATTTAAGCAATAATTCCTGTTTTGGAGAAGCAATGGGAGCTCACATACAGCACAAATTATTCTACAAAAGTACAGTAACCATTTAGTCACGTGTCCTGCAGCTAGGCATTCATTTTCTCTGTATTTGCTCGTGTCTCTGCAGATCAGAATGGACGGTCCTCTAGAGGGAGGCGTGCTGTACGAAACGGTAACCGTGATGAAGGATAGCAGCCCCATCCTCCGGGACATGGCCTTCTCTCTGGACAGGAACTCTCTCTATGTCATGTCTGACCATCAGGTGAGGAAACACTCTTGTTTTGCTGCTGCTGTCAGGAGAAACGCTAAGAGGCAGGGTGATGTAGCGAGTAGCGAGGCCGTCCTTCAGCTGGAGGCCTGCGAGTTCATGCCCCTGTGACAGTGAAAAATGCACAATAAAAATGTGTATTTAGGTGCAAAACTAGAAAGCAATTCCTATTTTATTTGATTGGATCCAGGATATTGCAAATTAAATATGGCCTTTATTTCTATACACGCACCACTTAGCCTAATTACTGTATTAAATTAGCAGTAAATCAGTTTTAAAATCCAAAACATTAACTTATATTAAATGATAAATTAATGTTATTTATTTGGAATCACATCACATGATCATGACTCATCCCCAAAATCCAATGTGGCAACTAATGACATGCTGTTGGGATTGTTAAGTATGCAGGCTGTGTGTAAGAGGATGGACCACTGTTCTAATTACTTATCCATGCGAATCAATTTACAGTGCATGCATCTATTGTACACGACACACAGAGACACACACATACACATCCTGTACAGATTGTAAAGCCCAATGGGGCAAATTCATAATTTGTGATACTGGGCTATACAAATAAACTTGACTTGACTTGACATCCCGTAGAAAACCATTAGCCCCCCCATTATGGACAATATTTTCTGCACTTATTGGAGATAAGAGTGAACAGTGGTAATCACTTTCAACTCCCATCAAGTGATTATTTTGGCACAGCTGCACGGCACTGTGAAATGGGATTAGGTGTCAGTGCGGCCGACAACAAAACAAAGAAAAGCCCAATCACTGCTCTCAGTTTGTCTTCTGACTGCAGGAATGTACTGAGCCGGAGTCACAGGACAGACAGGCAAAGGGCATCGGGACAATTGACTGTTATTTTTCCAAGTGGCACCAAAGCTCTTTTTCTGGGAGCTTGAGAAACAGTCTGAAAACCTATAAAAGCATCAGGTTTAACAAAACAAGGCACGTCATGTGAAGAGCGAGAGAACAGACAGTACTTTACTGTCTTCTAAAACAAATCAAGGCAGCTCTTCCTTTTGTGTGATAGACTGGAAGAGACAGAACATCACTTATTGATGAGCTCTGGTCTTTCAAGGAGAGACACATGCTTCCTTCAAGGAGATAGCCAGCTACTCTCTTCACTCCGCCTCCAGTGACAGATAATAACCGAGCAAAAGCCAAACGCAGCGTGGCTGGGCGTTTTCTCTCAATATTAGAACAGCTTTGGCTTTGTAGCCCTCAGGAGCTTGGAGTGAAGTAAAGCCTTCCTCTTTCCGTCTCCCTCTCCATCTTTGCTCAGCTTGCCCTTCAGACTTTTCCCGCAGCTTGGGTAAGGAATCCCCCAGGGAGAGGGCTTCACTCGCAGATTTCCCACATTTCTGGTAGATCCCATAGATGAGAGATTTTCGGATTCCTGGGAGCCAAACAATACAGGAATGATGTGGAATGAGGAGCGAAGCACAGACAGATTCGGCTGAGATCAGCCGACCCTTGTGGAATAACAATGAGCCTCCCTGTCTCCTGCCGAGTGAAACACGCAGGGTTAGCATGATGATGAAGAGTGAGGGGAGAAAAAAGGGAATCAGTGCGTGTGGATGTACGTGTATCTCTTGTGTCTCGGTCCGCACAATCATTTGGGAATCATTATTGATATGAGAAAATATTTTTTAGTCCTCACTGTGTGCCTTTAGTTTGATCATTTCTAAGAATAGAAATGATCTGTATCCAAACAGATGATAACCTCACTAAATGTCACTCGTCTGCCTGTGAAATGATGGTGAGGGCTTTAAACTTGGGAGGGGACTGCTGCAGGGTTTTTCCAGGGCAATTTCCCAGAGTGCCACTCTGCAAAATGTTAAATTAATGCAGCCATCCACTTCTTTGTTTCCCTCTACCCGTCTGTCAACCTTCCCTGTCTCACCTGCATGTGATTGTACTGTATAACGGTTGTTCCCAAGCATTTGTTTTTATCTGAAATGCCTCCACAGCTACTAACACCATCTGTCATGTTCCAAATGTGCTCAATTTGAGTGGATTTTAAACTGGATTTATCTGCAATTTTAATCTTTAGTTTAAATTTATCTGCTTGCTAACTAATTCTGACGAACTCCCTCAGATGTGTTATTTGACCCAGGTTGGTGTCTTGGTGCAGTAGGCCTGTTGTAGCAGGTCACTAACTGGTTACTGTGACCAAAAATGTACTATAGATCAGCTTCACACCAATGCGTTACCATTTGCTGTTTGTCATCCTGAGCAGAAATATTGTTATTTTTAATACATTCTTTGAAATTAAGTGAGCTGTTCTAAAATATATCCTAATAGCCCTTGGCAACTCTGAGTGTTTTCCCTGGTTGAGAAGCTGCTGTACAGCATATGCACTTAACAGGCTTTGAGAGAGAAAAAAGAGGAAATTTAATGCAGCGAAGCTACTGTCTACAAACCTGCATGATAATATTATAATATAATAATGATGCTCACTCGTTTGTGCTCTTCTGTAAGTCAAAGCAGAGCAAAGTCCACATAATGAGGATTTTTAATTAAACAGTAATTTGTGTTATATGTGATCCAGTCTGTTTAAAGGTACCTTTTTGTTATGAACCATAACAAAAAGGTACCTAACCTATATATGGTTCATAACTGCTCCATATATAGGTATGAAAATCTCATCCAAAAACCTGTTGATGTAGGCCTTTTAAAAGTAGGTGTCTTTCTGCTTCTGACCAGAAATGGAGCTTTTATTTCTCTGCAAACTGTCAGCTGGTTGGTTTGTGTAGAAAGCACAGAGCTGGCATCACACAGGCAGGAGGCTGTGTGTAGCAAAGTGCCGTGAAAAGAAAAAAAAAACAATTTAGAAGCATATTCTGAAGGTCACGGCTACATGTCCAAAGAATGCTCCTAAAATCTGCATATAATCAGCATATCCCACGTCTCAATCGGAAAATGCTCCATCCAGAATAAGGCCTAATTCAGTATATCCAAAAAGAATACGCTGTTTGTATGAATTTGGAATATTGACATATTATAGTGCATGTGAGTGTGGTCACTGTTCCTTTAACAATTTAGAATAAATTCTTTCATTTATATTCTTGCTAAGTCCTAAAAACACAAAATCCTGGACATGACCTGATAACCCTCTGACCGTTAGTATCACATGACGGCAGTGGATTTTCCAGAGCCAGACTGAGGATGTGGCCTGACATTGATGCAGAGGTCTAAAAGCCTGCATGCTCATCTGACAGCATTCGTTAAGTTCCAGTAAATCCGGATGAAAGCGTTTGCGAACTGATAAGATGATAATATTGAGCATTAGTGTGAGGGCACTGCAGATGTTGTGAAAAGATGAAGTTTTCTAATTCCCAGTGCCAGAGAAGTGGACGTGATCATCCGACTCCTCCATGAGACAATGTTGAAAAACATCCAAATTCTAGGGAGCAGAGGGTTTTCATTGTTGTTTTGTGTTTGCTCAAAATAATCAGTTTCTCCTGAATAAATTATCTTGGAGAAGACAAGACAAACAAAAGCTTGATGAGAAATACTACTGATCATGAATGATTTATGAGGAATATACATTGAACATAAAATGAGGATGTTCAGTAATTTAGGTTTGTAGATATCAGTGAGGCACATCGTAGTTATGATACTGTGAAGTGAAACTCATCTATCAAAAATCTTATCCTGTGATAAATGAACATCTACTACAACACTTGATATTTGAAGTTGATGCCTTCGTGATCTCACGTGAAAATTCATCATTGTAGGAGCAAAGGTACTTATGTCGTTTTTCCTTTGTCCATGATATCCACCAGTGCTATATTTGAGTGTCAGTTTTCAAAAGAAATACATCATTCAGCCATGTCTGGTCACTTGTGATGGTTAACCTGTGATAGTCCAGATCTTGTAGGAAATGATGCTCAGAAAGGCTGCAAAAACTGGATTTTTAATAGTTTGCATGAAAACAAATGTCAGTGTGATTTTAAATGCTACCCATGTCAGAGACTTGATTTGATTCAGGCCATAGTTATATCATGTTCAGTGTTTTATTAAGGTCTAGTTAAGTTAAGATTCCTATCACATCACAGCAACATCCCCAGTTTGATTTAGCCAGGGACCTTTTTTATGCTAATGTATGCAGGTCCCAGTGTGCATGCCCCCGACATTATTCTGCTATATAACTAGTCGGCATCGCTCTGTACCGTGCCCATACCGTGGTTACAGTTGATAACGTTACTACGGCCCACTGTGCCTACCCTCTGGTTCCCCATCATGTTAATGGTATTAGCTCTGTCAGCACCGTTGTCGTGTGGAGACAATCGCTCAATCTTAGACACGCTCTGAATGTACTATACTACTATATTACTATACCACTACATACAGTTGATAGACTGAGCTGCTATGCATTTTGGACCTAAGGTCATGTCTTTTGTTCTTATTTGGATTCAGCATAGTGTGTTCTTGCTCAGGTCAGTGCCACTAAACATCAAGTTTGATGTGTAGCGAGAGCTTCACTTTTAATTCAAAGCAGGGCAGCAGAAAGCAGAAGATCCATAGCTCTCCCTTTGCAAAGGTCATGCTGCCCAACGGCCACAGACCAACTTTGACGAACTCCACAACAATTCATGGATTATTCCCACTGCGCCACATATGGACTTCGAGCCTCAGCTCCTCTCATATTACAAAATCATTTTGCTAATGGAAAGCGCCGAATGGGTTCAGAATTGCTGAAAAAAAACAGACAATTTTATACGGAGCAGCAGAAAATCCATTTTGCCAACACAGACCTGAGAGAGCACCCACTTATGCTATCAGCAGCACCGGAGACACTCTAATCCATAATCCACTCTTCATTTGTGATTGCTTACATCAGGAAATTGCTTGCATCATACTTCCAGACATTGAATAATAACAAAGTTTAAAATAGCCGGGCTCAGACGGCAGCTCCAAACCTGGTTTTGTAAGCAGGGGTGGTGCCGAACGTAATGGAGAGCTTATGCTCTGTGAGTCGCATGGAAGTGGCAGCAGTAGTAGAATGTATGGCTCTCCGTTTGTCTTTTTGATTGTGTGGGCTCATAACAGCATAAACAAGTCCACAAGCCATCACTCTTTAGCACTGCGAGAACTTCCTTTATCAAATGTTTAAAGGTTTAAATAAGAATATTGCTGCAAAAATGGTTTTCAAATAGTGGTGCCATTGAAAGCGCCTTCTGAGATCTGAGGAAAAAGGTCTTCATGTGGACAGAACCGCAATGTTGCATGTTGCAAATTTGTGTCAGCAGCAAGTAAAGAAACAAAGACTTTCCTCATTTCCAGTCCATGGAAGCCACTTTTTACTACTGTCACACTAGGAGTTGGAAGGAATTATTACCAGTGTTTAAATCTCTGCCCAATTCAAAAAACTAAACTCAAAATTCAGAGCATTAATATAGCACCAAACAAAAACAAAAGTAGAGGAGGAATGTGTACGACAGCAGAGAATGTAGTTGCTCTCCCTGTGTTTGTCATGATCCGATCTTCATTGTGCTTTGATTACATAGCCAGTCTGGTTTTAGTGCTTGTGAATGTGCGTCCTGTGTGGACTGAAAGAGCTGGGGACCGAACCACCGATTTTCTGATAGGTGGATGACTCGCTCTGAATCTGAGCCACAGCCTAGAGTCTAGAGCAATGTGGAGGCAAACGTTCAATCATAGATATGCTCTGAATTTGGAAGCGTATACAAAATGGTTTTATCCCATCAACAGGCCATATCTAAATAAAAACAAAATATGTCCTATTGTCTATAAAATACTAGAAAATAGCCTCATTTCCTAGAGCCCTAGGTGGTATCATCAAATGCCTTTTTTCATCCGAATATGTCCAAAATACAAATATATTCAGGCTACATCAATTTAAAACAGAGATTAGCAGCAAAACTGCACAATGGGAGAGCTGTAGGCAGAAAAATAGTTTTGTTCAAAAAAATGTTTATTTTTATTGATAAAACAGGAGCTACTTGGAAATAAAGAGACAATTTGAGTCTGTTAAATGTTAAATTGTGATCCATTCGTTGTGCATGTGTTAGTATTCTCTCTATTCCTGTGTTCCCTGATAGCATCTCCACTGTAGACTAAACAGTGAATGAAGGTGAAAATGCCAGAAGGCTATCTTGAAAATAAGGAATGCATTTTATGGATGAAACTGCACAACAAATGGACCAAATTGGGCTTCAATTTCTGTGCGTGTACAGTGAACTCAATCTGGCTGCTACTGGAAACATATTCACATAATTACAGAAGCCAAAAACATGCTGAAATGAGGAGCAGAGGAAAGAACAGTGCAGTCTGTATGTATATGTATGTAATAATGTGCTTGTGTGTCTTTGCTCAACATGCTTGACTCCACAATTTAACCTCTGTGTCATTCCTCTGGTCCAGGTGGCTCAGGTCCCTGTGGAGGCGTGTGAGCAGTACACTTCATGTTCCGAGTGTTTGAGCTCTGGTGACCCCCACTGTGGCTGGTGTGTCCTGTACAACATGTGAGTCTTGTCTACTTCATCTCCTCCCATGCTCACATCCACACATCACAGCCGGAGGATTAAAACAACAACATCACTGTTTACCAAACAGCTCGCAGAAAGCTATAAATAAAGCGAAGCACATGGTCATATGATCTGTGTGGTTTAATATAACAGAGATATTGTGCTCTCTGGAGTTCATCATCATCAACAGCTGGCGGGGGACAAATGGAAAAAACAGGAAGTGGTTGTTGGACAGTGTGATCCCACTTAAATAGTGCTATCTAAGACTGTAGAACCTCCATGACCACCACATTTTATTGTTTGTCAGGCAAGAGGACGACTGGTGTTAATGGTGGAGGGAGGGATTAGCCTGTCGTTCGCAGCGGGTGTACAAACTGCACCTCTACATACCCGGGGGACATTTTGGACCTGATGGAGGCAGCTTAACTCCTCCATCTTAATTATCTGTCCACCAGGTTAGCTTGCATAATACCTAAATACGGAGCAAAGGGGATTCAGGAGATTAAAAACGCTGTGTTTGTGAACTGCCGCTGTGTTTGGAAGCTGACCTCAGCAAGGGATTTACCCCCGTCTCATCACATGATGTCTGCATTTCAGCCAGCAATATCTTGATGATGATCAGCATTATTTAAATTGCAGCTCTCAGTGTTATCAAATCGGCAGTGAAGTGACAAGAAAAAATAAGTTTTGTCTTAAGCCAAATTACCTCATTAAACAGTTTTTCCCCTTTTTCCCCGAGTGCTGACTTTGTCTACAAGTCCCATTATGCTGTTTATTTAAATTAATGCCTTACACTTATCAGTGAATGGATAGGCCGATGTTCCCTCAAGTAACCCAAAGTGAATCATGATCCCTCACATTGCGGATTGAGGCTACTTTATTTTTCTGTCTATTAAATCCTGATTGGGGTCTTTTTCTAGCCTTGGAATAAATCTCACAGTGTCATGTAAACCTCTCTCAGGATCTCACTTTCCCACCCCTGGGAGGGGGGACAAGCTGAACATGCACAAAGCCAGACGGAGGAAAAGAGAACAAATGGCTCCATCAGACAAAACACTGAGAATAAAAGAGTCAAAATAAAAGCCAATGAAAGACAGTCGGAGATGAAAGGTGTCCCTTTTTCGGAGGCACTTCAGTTGATGAGCGGTCAGAAGGTGACCGTCTATGCTGCTATAGCTCTGGTCCGCCTCAAGCAGCTGAGCCGGCAACAGCTGTCACCACGTTTTCATTCCGCCTTTATATTTTGTTGTAATTACAGCGGAGGCCTTGGCGCTCTTTGAGCTCTCTCAGGAGGTGCCACCCCCTCAGCAGCATCTGAGAATGTATTAAGCACTATCTCCCCTCGCTGTGGGCATTACACATTTAAAAGAAAGAGACAACAGAGTACAGCAAAAATACTCTCTGAGTTTGCTTTTGTGATTTAACTCCACAGCTGTGAGACTCTTGTTCATTTTAATGCTTGTTACTATCTGAGCTTCCAGCTATTACAATGACTCTTTCAAAGAAATCTGTACTAATACACCCACATTAAAAACTCGTCACAACAATAAATCCCCATTCCCCAGACAGACTGCTCAAAGTTTTGCAAGGCCTTTCCCTTGACATGACATGACTTGTTTTTTTTCAGGAGGACAGCTCAAAAAGAAAGATGCTAAAATAGAGCGTTTCAGACAGACAGTATGAGAAAAAATATGAACATTACAGCGTGTAAACATGTTCCGGTAGAATCCAAATAACAAGTATGAACCTGGAAAGCGTGAGCATGATACATCCTTTAAATGTAATTTTACTTTGTACTTCTCGCTTACAAGATTATTCTAAGGTCACGCTGTGGTGCCACTTCTTACTTTTAATTGCCTGTTGGGATCTAGGAGCTGAAGCTTATTCTACTTTTTCACTAGGCTCTGCAGAAAAATCAAGAAGAAATGATCCAACCAAGTATCTGACGGACAGCCGTGTGAAAGAAATGGACAATACTATGGTCAAATTATAAAATGCAGATGACAAGCATTAAGCATAGAAATTGCCAATATCCTTGTTGACAGTCTCATTCACCATAGTAGTATGTATAGAGGCATCTGTATTACACTGGAACTGTTTCATAACCAGGGCGTACTGTGGGTGGTGTAGTGTTTAGCACTGTTGCCAAGAAGGTACGGGGTTCGAATCCTGGCCCGGAGCCTTTCTGTGTGGAGTTTGCATGTTCTCCCCGTGTCTGTGTGGGTTCTCTCTGTGTACTCCGGCTTCCTCCCACCATCCAAAAACATGCATGGGGATTAGGTTAACTGGCTAATTTAAATTGACCGTAGGTGTGGATGTGAGTGTGAGTGGTTGTCTGTCTCTATGTGTCCTGTGATGAACTGGAGACTTGTCCAGGGTGTACCCTGCCTTTCACCCTAAGACAGCTGGGATAGGCTCCAGCCCCCCCATGATCCTATGAGGATAAGAGGTAGATAATGGATGGATGGATGTTTCATAACCAGTTAAAAGCTCTTTACAGGTATAATGTTTACTTTGTTCACTATTTGAGATTAGCATCAGCATGCTAGCATTTGCTAATCAGCACAAATTTAGCAGGTGAAACCAAACTCAAAAAAATTTTGACTAAAAGAAAAATCACCAATATGATTAAAATTCATCCTGAGACTGAACCGAATTTAATGGCAATTAGCAGATAGTTGGTGAGACACTTCACTCAAAACTACAAATGTGAGCCTTGTTGTGACAGCAAAGAGAAAGGCTTGGGGATCCTCCATGAATATTATCACTAAACTGGCTGCACTGTTTTATACAGTACGTGTTTAATTACTAGTCTTTCTTGCTCCACAGGTGCTCGAGGAAGGATCGCTGTCTGAGGGCAGAGGAGACCTTCCGTTTCTCCACTGACATTGACCGCTGTGTGAAGGTTATTGCTCACCCGGACAGCATTGCTGTATCAGCACATAGTGTCCCCGTGAGTCTGCTTATCACTCCACCAATCACTGCTCTGTCACTCCACTAACAATGTTTATGAGCAATCACCAAGAGTAGCCTTGTACAGCAGCCACATGCGGCGTCAGTAGCGTGGTAGAGAAGATTAGTTTGGTGAGGTGAACAGAGAGGGAGAGACGGGTGATTCTTGTGTAGGACATTCACACTATTTATTTTGGTTTAAGTACATTTACTGTACGATGTGGAGGGAGGAGAGAATGAGGTGGGAGTTGTTTTTGTGGCAGTGAGCGACTGTCTGCATCTCTGGTGCATCTGCCAAAGGTTGATTACATTTCCTAAAAGCTTTAAGTGTTTTTGTACAGTAGCCAAGAGCACAGATGAGCGCAGTCAGAGCTGAGGATTATTTTAAGAGAATTGTTCAACATTTCCAGAAATACATTAACTTGCTTTCTTGCAGAGAGTTAGGTGATTAATACTACACTCATATCTGTCTGTTGAGTATGCTGCTGGAGCCAACAGCACAATGGTTAGCTTAGCTTAGCACAAAGAAAAAAGGAAAGCTACCTTCCCTCTGTCCAAACACAGCTAACCCTGCCTACCAGCACTTCTTAAGCTCACTAATTAACGTCTTTATGGGGGGGGGGTAAGTGCAGGACTATTTCTTGGCCAAGAGCAGATCTAAATATTATTGAGCCACTTTGGGGTGTTCTGGAGGAGTGAGTCAGGAAACGTTTTCCTCCACCAGCATCAAGTAGTGACCTGGCCACTATTCTGCAAGAAGAATGGCTCAAAATCCCTCTGGCCACTGTGCAGGACTTGTATCTGTCATTCCCAAGACGAACTGATGCTGTATTGGCCGCAAAAGGAGGCCCTACACCATACTAATGAAATGTTGTGGTCTAAAACCAGGCGTTTCAGTTTCATTGTCCAACCCCTGTACATGCAGGCCTTAAAACTGTCAAATTTCTTACAGTATATCTATGCACTGTGGCAATCTCAAGTTCATTTAGACTTCTCCCTCTCTTGTTCTTTTAAGCTTCTGCTGGAGGTGAATAATGTTCCAGACCTTTCTGCGGGAATCACCTGCTCATTTGGCCAGCAGGCCCAAGTGGAGGGTCACGTCAATGGGAATAGGGTTATGTGTCTGTCCCCAGCTGGGAAGGAGGTCCCTCAGATACCAGAAGGACAAGGTAAGCTCAGACACCTCTTGTGTCAAATAAGAAACAGATGGATGGTGATGCCAGTGTCAGGTGAAAAACTGGAAAGACACGAAAAACGGCCTTGTTTACAGTGGACCACCTTGCAATTTGTGTCATGCAAAGAGTTTGATAAGTACCAAGGAACAGGAGCATTTTCTCAGAGTGTATACAGTAATTCTTCAATTGAAGTTTAGGACTGAAGATTTTACCACAACAACAGCCATATGCCCTTGCAGAGACACAGACGCCAGGTGGCTCTTTACAGGAGTGTGATAAAAGTATTAACATTTTTTTTCATTTTGACCTCCTCATTGTTTTATGACTTTCACCATCCTTCCTTTTTTCACATTATTCTCTCTCTGACACATTTTAATTCCCTCTCTCCATTCTGTCACTCATTATGCACTCTCTCTCTCTCTCTCTCTCTCTCAGACTGGGCTGGTGTGGAGCTTCGTCTGAACTCGAAGGAAACGGGCCAAATGATCGCCAGCACAGAGGTGAAGTTCTACAACTGCAGCACCCATCAGACGTGAGTCCAGCTGCCACCCCCTCCCACCAACATCCCATCCATCCACCTTTGATTGGTTCAATAGATTGAAGAGCACGACTTAATTTAGGGCAATGATGTACTGATGCTCACAACTCCACTTAAGATAGGGCTGTTAGATAACCTTGGAGTTCAATTTAACTGTCAGGTTTCATTTAAATCAACATGATGCATTTGCCACGGCCTGTTTGTCTCAACTTTGCTTAAACTGGCAGTTTGTGGATTCATTGCTTACAGCTTTAAATATAAATAACTGCAGGGTTTTTTTGTACGTACGGTTAATTTGCATGTCAATATATTTTTTTAACTGTTGTTTTGTCCATAAAAACAAAGAACAAACTCAACAAAGAACATGAATATTTATCGAATAATCACGTTGTGCGAAGAGGATTAAGTTGCGCTTTTATTTATAAGAACAAAACTGAGTAGTCTGAGCAAAGATGACAAACGTTATCACTCTTTTCAATCAAAAAAGAACAAACGTAGCACAGACCAAATTCACTCCTTCTGTTCTTACCTTTCACAATGAAAGCCCCAGGCATAGAATAGCATAGTTGAGGTGAGTATTTCACATTCTTATGTTAATTATTTGTCACTCCCTCCATGTGTAAAGGCCTTTAATCAAAGAGAACAAAACACAACACAGCATATACTGTTTTAAGCAAATCCTTATACAGATTCCTACCTGGAAACTTCATACAGACCCACAGTGTTCATCTGGATTGTTATTTGCAGTAGACGAGCAGCCCCAGAGGACCCTTGTATAGATAAAGATAAAACAGTAGACTCACACAGCCGTCTCTGACTTGACTTTGTCCCGAGTGGCCCTGTCAGAGAATTGTTTGTGTTGAGACATTCTACATTTTTAACCTTGCTCTGGTGCCTTGGGGGTAGATAAAATAATGTAAATTAAAGAGGACTTTATTTAAATGCTCATCTGTTTTGTCTTGCTCAGTACAACCTCCCTGACTGGGCAGGGAAGCAGCTTTGACTTTGAGCCACTATGCTAATGTCAACTGTATTTATCCTAACAGTAAACAATGACAAGAGTGTTTCTATCTGAATAGCATTCACAACTACTGCTACAGAGGTGGATCTCATTGGGATGAATGCCAATTAGCAGCATTTGTCAGCTTTAAACGATGGCTTCAGCAAATTCCCACGTTTGTACATCTTAACAAACCTTCAAAAAGGCCAAGTCATACAATGTTGAATTAATTGCTTCAAAGACCTTTATCATTATTTTTTCTTTACTTTTGTTGTCCAAATTCTGAGTGGAACAGAAATAGCTGTAATAAAGTCATATTTCCTGTCTTGTTTTAGGTGTTACTGAGATCTGAATTGCGAATCTCTCATATACACTTCATTAACCTTTAACTTACCATGAGTTAAACTGAACCATGAGCACACAAAAGCTAGATTCAAGGATATACAATGAGCTCAGTCTAGGAAAGAACATTTGATTGATGGTGTATTCATAGCCAAACCCTGGAAATTAGCCCAGAGTGGATATACACGACACCTATTCAAAATGCTCTCTGACTGCGACATGAATGCCCTAATATAACCGCATTAAGCCATTAGAGAGAAACAGTCGGAAGCTCATCACTTCCGCCTCACACTAATACTGTCTCCATTAACTGCAGAGTGACCCCATGAACTCCTGTGATTAATATTTCAGACCAAACTCACTCCTAACCCAGCACCTCCCCCACTACAACCATCACCTCAGCATCACATCACCCTCCATAATTAATTATCCAGTGTTTGCAGCTCCCTGCCAGTCCAGTTCTATTAATGCCCAACCCCCCAAAATTCTCTCTCTCACACACACACACACGCACGCACACACACACACACACGCACGCACGCACGCACACGTTTTATGTCCATACTGGCCCTGGGCAGCTAATTAATATCGAAATTTAATGGAGCTGCACTACATTTATTGGCATTTGTAGCTTGCTATGAGCCGCAGTATGGGATGGCTGCTTGTGGTTTCATTGTTTCTTACTGGTTTCATCTTGTTTCATGACCAGGGGTTCAGAAGAACATGGATCTGTTTTCTGCACAGTAGCACACCTCTATCATATACAGCAAAACCTGCGTTGCCCCCCACAGGAAAATGGGACATGTTCAATTTTCAGCTCCCCAAATGCTCCGTTTTGTACATGAACCGCTGTGCTTCAACCATTTCTGTACTCACATCTCCTCGCCTTTCAGTCCTCCACCCAAAGTCATGTCACAATCAGCTCTCTGTTTGCTGAAGGAAATGTGATTAAATCCTGTGTAACAGGGTTGTTTCTGCACAACTTTAATCCAATAAACTGAACATTGGCCGCAGTTTATTGAGTCAAGTCCAAAGATGTTGTATAGTTTTGCCAATCAGTTGTTACTTTCATTCCAGATTTGGTATTGAATCCAGAATTGGATGGGTGCAATGTACCATTTTCTTTGCAGTCAAAACTCAGAAATATAAAGAAAAGGTCTGGTGAGAAAACTCTGAATGAATTATGAAATGAAAAGATTTGAACAAGGATACTACTATATGTGCTACTGTACACATTTTTACCCTGTTTAACGTTTATGAGAGCTTTAAGACAGGGACCCATGAATCATGAAAAAATTTCATGCTTAAAGTCAATTATTGTCTAAAAAAATCTACCATTCCGTGTTGTCTACATAGAAAATGGGGACTGAACTTTCAATGAAACATGATGAATTAAACATGACATGATAAATTCAGCAGGAAGCTATGCTCCTTTATCAGTATTCCCTTTCCAGTCCTCTTCACCCAAGGGGGAAATACATAGATGGGTTTTTATATTGTAAAAAATGCAAAGCTACTCAACATACAGGAGGCATTACTAACATTTTGCATGCCATGTAAAACATGTTTGTTTTGTCCTGCAGATGTCTATCCTGTGTAAACAGCACTTTTCGCTGCCACTGGTGTAAATATCGCAACCTGTGCACCCATGACCCCAGCAGCTGTTCTTTCCAGGAGGGCAGAGTCAATGCTTCAGAGGTACTGTACATTCCCATTAACAAGAGAGTTACTGTTTCAATAGCTGATTAAAGTACAGCCTTCAAGAACACTATTTATCTATTTAAGGCACAGTCCATGATTTAAATGAAAAGATACCAATTTCATACCAATCCATTTAGTAGTCATTGAGATATTCAAGGACCAAAGTGACGGACTGACTATCATTGCCATCTTCAGAGCCAAGCCCGCTGAGAGGTTGACAAAATCCTACAAAATTAAATAGTGTCAACAGTAGATATCAGATTACTAGACATAGATTTTATGAATTTACATAATTCACTGGTGTAACATGTAGCATATGAATGCAAATTACATTTGGATTAAAGGTTTGTTTGCTCCATTAATCCCTGTGCTGCATTAGTCCTTCATGTTTATATAACATGTTCATATGTATTAATATGGATTACATGCATAGATAGACAAATAAATGGACAGAAAAATGCATAGATAACCGCTGTAGATGGATGCCTACATGTTGTAGATTAGATAACTCAATCTGCGAAGGGGAAAATGCATGTTTTTATACTGTGAAGAGTACAATTACATATGTTGTGTTTGTATGCTGTTTTGACAGGACTGCCCTCAGCTCCTTCACTCTGGGGAAATCCTCCTTCCTGCTGGTGAAGTCCGACCCATCACCCTGAGAGCTCGAAACCTTCCCCAGCCGCAGTCGGGCCAGCGGGGCTACGAGTGCGTGGTGCACGTTCAGGGTGTCAGCCACCGCGTCACGGCGCTGCGCTTCAACAGCACCAGTGTGCAGTGTCAGAACAGCTCGGTATGACCTCAAACACTCCCAGCGGGAGTCTCACAGCTGTCAAATGAGGCAGACAGCTTGGATGCTGTGTAGGCAAGGTACATAGGGTACATCAGTGAGTACCGCCTGAGGTGTTGAGCAAACTGAGGAGAAAGTAGAGGAAAGAGAAAGTGAGTGATGACGAAAGGTACAAAGCATTTGAGAGAAAGGAGACTAACAGGGAAGAAAAGAAAAGAAGAACTGTGTTATGGCTAAAGTGAAAAAGATGGAAAACAGGACTTCAATACGACCTTGTGCTGTAAACTGCATATTGTCTGACTCCCAGCTAGATGTTCACCAAGTGTTAAAATGGCAGAAAGTCACAGGTTTGGGAGGAATAGAGGAGATTTTTGTAGCTCAATGCAAATTACAGGCGAAATTTCAATGCAAAGCATACCTTGCTGCTCTGTGACAATGAATGAAAAGGCCATTTTCCTCAGATGTGGATGATTGGCCACCGTAGCCAGGGTTTGCACCCCTACATGTCAAAGAGGAGAGGAGCAGACAACCATGGCAGAAATGACAGATGGTTAAAAGCCTTGTCTCTCTTCTGCCTTTCATTCTCTCATTTTCATCTACTCTGTCTTTCTCTGCATCTTTTTTGTTTCAACTGTACCTCTGTCTCACTTTGACTCTCTCTCTCTCTCTCTCTCTCTCTCACACACCACACACCCCCTCACTCTCTGTTTCTGCTTTTCAGTACATGTACGAGGGTGTGAAGATCAGTGACCTAGCAGTGGACGTCTCCATCGTATGGAACGGCAATTTCATCATTGACAATCCTGAGAAGATTAAAGGTGCCTCTGCCGTCCATCACTGCCAGGCTAGAGAAGTGTAAAGCACTCAATCTACAGGGGATAGATGGGTCATAGAGACCACTTCAAGGCTCTCAAAGGGCCTTGAGAGAAAGTTCACAATAAAAAGGAGCGTTATCAAAAGGCACCCAATCACTTGTGTGTCTGGAGGGGTAAAGGGTGAATCTTCATATTTGCTCAGTTTGGCAGTTTGGCTCTGAAAGCTGGACTTGGGTTTCATCTCCATCATCACGGAAGAAAAGGTGTTTGTCAGTTGTCATTGTGGGTTGTACATCAAATATATCCGCCCCTCGCTAAGGATATATACAGTGGCGGCCTGGATTTCAAAGGGGACATATTATGCAAAACTCACCTTTTGTGGGCCTTTGTAGTCATTTGGGTTGCTGCTTTTCTTATAAACACTCCAAATGCGAAAAAAAACAAAACAAAAAAAAACATCCATTTTCTCTGAGTAGCTTTCTGTCAAGAACGGTATGCTGCTGTGAGCTATTTTAATTTCTCACGCTTCCTGACGTCAGGAGCCGGGAATTTTGCATAGAACTGCCCTGCACCTGTCGAGCCTCTCCACACCCAGGTATGAGCCCTCCCCTAAAGTTACGAACAGCTGCCATTGTTTCAAGAAAGTTAGGAGCAAAACACGGCAGCTGCTCTGTTGTTGGCTGCTTAAACAAGCACAGGAGGCTATTTTTACTCTGTTTTTACCCTGTAGCATTAGCACTGCAGCTACCGGAGGTCCGGAGCTCGGTTAGCACTGCAGCAATAGCTCCGGTTAGCTCGGTTGGTACTGCAGCAGTAGCTTCGAAGCTCCTGTTAGCAGCAAAAGATGCAGTGCTAACCAGAGCTCTGGACCTCTGGTTAGCACTACAGCACCAAGCTAGTCTGAGCTATTGCTGCAGTACTAACTGGAGCTCCGGTGATGCTGACTACTGTCAGCCACTGCAGTGCTAGCCGGAGCTCTGGCTAGCTCGGTGCTGCAGTGCTAACCGGAGGTCCAGGGCTCCGGTTAGCTCGGCACTCTGTTAGCTTGGTGGAAAACTTTGGGAAGTTCTGGTGGTCCTTGAGCAATATCAGGAGACACTCAACATAAGCTCTGTGAGCACAAGGCTCATTTGAAGCTAGCGTTATACACTTATTTGTAATCTGGGTGACTGACTACTGTTAATGGTACTGTCCATGCACTGCAGAGTCACGTCAGCCTCTTTAGCCACTGCCAGTACGCATCTAGAAGTAAACAGAAGCGCACGCTAAGGGGAGAGAGAGCCACTTCCTCTCTCCAGAGAGGGGGCGTGGTCAGACACAGCTCAGGAAAATTTAAAGGTACAGACAGAAACAGCCTGTTCCTCAGCAGAGCTCAATACAGTGATTTTTATTAATTAATTAATTTAATTTAATTAATGCACTTTGAATATAACATTGTTGCACATCTGAGACCTATATAAAATTAAAGAAAAACTGTATAATATCTCCCATTTAACAGGCCTCGTAATTTTGTGGGTAAGTTACTCTATATGGGCATAAATATAGGCTTCTTCCAGGAGAGAGGATGTAAGAGACAGACTTCAAAGAAAGGTTTATTGGATTACATACTTTTTCTTAATACTCTGAAGAAGGAATTTAAGCAAACATGCCTTTTATGAATTTAATTGAATTCTCAAGTCTGTGGTTGTAGCTTGCTATTTTTGGAGTTGACTGTAAATACCTGCTGTTTAAGAATGTGTTCTGACTGGTGTGGAATAGTAACATGACTCTCTGCTAGTTCTTTTACAGAATATTCAATGGTAAACACTGGCTTTTATATTTATAATGTTTATAGCAGGGCGGCATGATGGTGCAGTGGTTAGCACTGTCGCCTCACAAGAAGGTACCGGGTTCGATTCCCAGCTCTGGCTCTTTCTGTGTGGAGTTTGCATGTTCTCCCCGTGTCTGCGTGGGTTCTCTCCAGGTACTCAGGCTTCCTCCCACCATCCAAAAACATGCATGGGGATTAGGTTAACTGGCTAATTTAAATTGTCCGTAGGTGTGAATGTGAGTGTAAGTGGTTGTCTGTCTCTATGTGTCCTGTGATGAACTGGAAACATGTCCCAGGTGTACCCTGCCTTTCACCCTAAGACAGCCGGGATAGGATCCAGTCCCCCTGCAACCCTATGAGGATAAGTAGTAGAAAATAGATGGATGGATAGATGTTTATAGCAGCTAAATTCTTCAAAATCTCCAATATCGGCACATATTATGACTTGATGTTTTAGCTGACCAGACATCCTCTGTGTTGTCCCACAGCGCACCTCTACAAGTGCAGTGCTCAGCGGGACAGCTGCGGCATGTGTCTGCGGGCGGAGAGGAAGTTCCGGTGTGGCTGGTGCAGCGGCGAGGGCCGATGCACCATGAGGCAGCACTGTCCTCCCATCTCCCCCTATGCTAGCCGCTGGCTGGACCTTTCTGCCAGAAACGTCAAATGTACCAACCCACGCATTACTGAGGTCTGTTATTATTTGAGCTGTTGTACAGCATGCAAATGTACACAGTTAGGTTCAGACAAGAAAGCTAGTAGCTTAGACAAGAAAAACTCATATTTTAGGTAAGTGGAAAACATCCTGCTTGGGCTGAAAATAAGACCGTAAAGCAAAAAACATGCAAAAATCAACTTAACAGAACTATGAAAAACACATCACAAACATCACTACAATGTGTGACTAACTAAAAGCACCATCCACCTTTGCATCTACCCACCAGAAGCCCTCTTTCTCATTTTATATATTACATCAACTTTGTGTAAACTGTGTTTATATTGCAGTTAATACAGGATACATGGCAAGCAAATGATACACAGAAATTAAGACATATATACTTATTGCACACTAAATGCTGTGCACATATTGAGGCAGTCGCACACTTCTTGTGAGAACAAGCTGGTCAGTCAGTCAAAGACTAGTTTCATTAGACTGGTCATCGTGCCAACTGAAATAACAGAGCTGCTATGTGATGAATGCTGTGTTATTCCAACAATATGTCAGAAAATCCAAGTACTAAAAGTTTTACGTCTTGAACTTGGCAAACCAATCATTACATTGTAGTCATTTTTCTGAAAATTTGAAGCTGAAGATGGAAGGAAGGCCAAGTGTTGGGGTTTTGCTAGCAAAAAAGTGACGATTGATGCCAGTCTGACAGATAATCTGAGTTGGAACAGGTTGTTTAATTAGACTGCCACTGAGTGGATTCTTTAAAGCAGAGCTCCCACTGAACAAAAAACCCTAACACCTGGCCTTTCTCTTCATTTGGAGAGGTTACAATTGGCATTCATTCAAATGGTGCTAACCTCAGGTATTTTGATCAGCAGTGATGGAAAAAAACACCCAGTTGGATGCTAATTTCCACCGCTTTTCCAGTACTGTATTTTTCCTGTTATCCTAGCCACAAATTCGGCCTGTCTCCGTCCAAATGGTGCTCCAACTTTGTTCCCAACATTATTCAAAATTCATCAGTGCCAAGTGTGAAGAGAAGTCTCACAGATATAGAAATGAAGCATTGACAGCAACCTCCATGCTGCGTTTTATCTTGTTTTCTTAAGTGTTTGTGACAATGAATGTGACACAAAGGCCTACTAGCATACTGGTAATGGGAAAGCCAGGAGTCTCTCTTGACGATTTTAGCTGGTTTCCGTGTCTCAATATTTGCATATATACACTCATCTTGGTGCAATGACGAGATGATTGTGCAAGAGCAACATCTGATTAGTAGACCTAAGTTTGGGATTGTGTGATTGATTTATGCTTCTCCAGAAATATGGGATTTAACTGCTCTACATGATCATAGTTTAAGATTAATCATAGTCTTTACTTATATAAACTGACATTTAAGTTCTATTTTTCTTTACTGGATGAAATTGGGGGTGAAATGCTTTTGACAGCTGTCTGTAAATATTCAGTCACAAGCCACAGCTTTCTTCAACCATCTATATTTGCACCAGAAAACCATATGCCAAGACATCTTGTTGGATATTCCTGGGAGTATGTTAATATCAAACACAACTTTTACATTTCACATCAAAATGCTTGTTTACCTGAGACTATATCTCCCATTTATCCCACACCGGCTGAATACCTTCAGTGCTAGACTGCTAAATTAATTCTGAAGTCTGTTTAGAGAGTGGTGATGGATCTTTTATGTCACAAACTCTTGTTCATTCTCTTGAATGAGGCTCAGTGGGTCAGGCGCAGAGATGGAAGGCTTCCACTTCAAAGAGCTGTGAGCCTTTGATGTCCATGTCACATTATTAGTGTTACTGAAGGAACTGCAGCAGAATGAATCAGCTAGCGAGGGCTCCTCAGGAGTGTAGCTCCTGTTCTGTTCGGCAGGTCCAAAGGTTTCCTGCTGAGATGGTTAACTTTACAATGAATGGGTTTCTCAAGGTTTTGTTATTCACTGCATTATTCATCAGAGTTTGTTTTGATTTCAAAGCTTTTTGAATAAACCCTGTCAGTGTGGGACTTAAGGTAAATCTACTTAATGTTTATATAGAGATTACAAAGAAACTGTGGGAAGTGTGCCTGTGAAGAATTTTAGCCATTCAGGTCATGAAGAAGTACTACGGCAAACTGGACTTACTAGACTTACTAGAAAGTTGCCATTCACTGAGCTACAACTGATTCAAGTTGGGAAAACCATTTAAACCACATGACTCTAAACTAAAACTGTAATATCTATATTGGATTATTATTTTGAAGTCTTTATGACACAGAATTCACCAATTTGTGATACATATTAAATAAACTATGCCTTTAATTGAAAAAATATTATTTATTGAGCAGAAAGTGTAGGCTATTTACATTGTAGGTTTTACAGTTAGTTAAAGGTGCTAAATCTATGATAAGTAACGGTGGAGCTAACAGCTAACAGCTAAAAATGGCAACAGTGACCGCCATATTAGTGCAGCGCAGAGCAGCAGCCATGGGCCGGGTTGGCAAGGTAAACAAAGAGAAAGAATTATTTGCTCTAAATTTACTACCATTAACATTAAAAAAGTAGTGCTCAATTTTATGGATAAAAAAGCTGAGACCTGAGTCAAATGCTTTCTTCATCTTTGTATCACTTTCCTCTCCTTCCTATGTAGGTGAGCCCAGTGGCAGGACCCCTGGAGGGGGGCACTCTGGTCACCATCCAGGGCCTGAACCTGGGTCTGTCCTTCTCTGAGCTGGAGGGCAACGTGGAGGTGGCGGGTGTGCAGTGCACCCCACAGGAGGATGGATACATCACTGCAGAACAGTAAGTGAGACTCCTCCCCTGCCCAGGCTTGCATGAATTCATACTGCACTGTACTAAGACATACTGTACAGATGAAAACACACATGGAAGAAAAGACACATTTTTCTCATAGTCAATGACAGAATCTATGAATAAGCCAGAGCCCAGTGATGCCTCATCAGTTTGTAGGAGTGTGTGTGTGTGTGTGTGTGTGTATGTTGGGGGGGCAGTCTTTGTGTCGTTGTCATTATGAGGCTGTCGGCACAGCTGTAATTGAAATGCGATGCGTGTCGCTGACTGGAGGGACAATCTGTTAGCCATGTGTTTCTTTCACAGCCATGTAATGCGATTGGGCTCAGGCTGCAGGGACTTTATATATATCCTTGTAAAAAGAAAAAGAAAAGAACATGCCAGCAGAAAATTGGAAAACTCTTGTGATATATGAATAGAAGGGATGGGCAGGGACAATTCATTGGGTGCTCTTATTGTAAATGGGAACGTAGAGTTTCTTGCGCACATCAGTGCATTCGGCAGGGCCATTCATTTGGCACACACAGTGCTTTAAAACATGGCATTACAACTGTTACAACCATTAATTTCGGCATGGGGTCAGTTGCTATAATGACTTATTCATGGCACACTTTATCTTATTGACCTGACAGGCAATACTGATTTATTGAAGGAACCCCTATGTTGTCATGGCAACCAGAGGTAATGGTGGGTGGCAATCGTGCTGAAGATGGGGAGGGGTGCAGTTTATCATTTGAGTTATATTGCTGTTATAGGTTTCCCATTAGGAAGAAAGATGGTCCTTCATATTGACCCACAACTTCCATGAAAGTCTGCCTCAATCACAGCGGCCGGCAGAGGCCATCTTCTCTGTGCAATTCATAACAAATGTGATGCCGCGCAGTGATTCTGCTGTGTGTGTATGACTGACATATTATTACCGGTATGCACAGTGCTCTGATGAATGCATAGTTGTTGTCTTTTGCACCTAAATTTGTGTATTTGTCTCGACAGGATTGTTTGTGAGATGGCTGCGGCTCCTAAAAGAAGCGCTCCAGGTCCAGTTAAGCTATGTGTCGGCGAATGCAGACCGGAGCTACGTGCTCAGTCCTCCCAGCTCTACTCCTTTGTGGTAAGTGTGACACTGAACCACAGTTACTTTGTCCATTTGTTTGTAGGCAAACATCCAGTGTTTGCAAAGCATTAGGCTAAATGTGACTGAACAATTTGGTCTGTTTAAGCCCCTGCAGTCATTACCTGGAAAGGAAGACAGAAAAAGACAATTATTTTGCAACATCAAGCAGTTCATCCTCATTATGAAGGTGTTTCTAACAGTTTGCTCAATTTGTGTGAATTATGTTAATTTTATGGCTGAAGTTAAAATCATATGCTTTTTCAACTTGAGCTTGTTTGCTTTTGAAGGATCACTGTATTATTATTATTAATATTTTTGATAGCGATCATATTTTATGAATCTTTCTAAAGAGGCTCTTTTGTGCACAGCTGTTTATTCAGCCAAGGCCAGTAGAAATTAATAAGACACACTGTATTCTTTGCTTGAAATGTTGAATGAAACATTAATGAACTTTGGGTCTCCACAGACCCCTTCGATGCTGGCGCTGGCCCCAGGCAGAGGACCTGAATCTGGGGGCACCAAGGTCACCATTGTCGGGGAGAACCTGGGCGCTGGCAGCACTGTTCATGTGTATTTTGGTAATCAGACCTGTGAGCTTTACAAGTGAGTATGATGATAACACACCTCCCTGATGTTATATTATGCCATGATTTCTGGAGACTCCAGATTCACAGACACTAAAGCGAGACTGTCTCCACACAATATCAAAGATTTAGCCTTCTATAATCCAGAGGAGATTTCTCTAAGACTGCAGGGGAAGCACAACTTCCCCTAAAATGTCAAAAATTAAATGGTCAAATATGTTCGGTTGTGTTTCATTGACTACAAAGGCGTTAGAACACGATCATCTCGAAGACGAGTTCGTTCAGAATCAGCTTATCACAAATCGACTGAGTCCTTGTTAAATTCTCATACATTCCCGTGGCGCTGTTTTCAATACATTTGCCCGTAGAAGCTGAGTGTCCTTGCACTTCAATGGGACTGCATGAAACAGTTTTTTTCATTGCCTTGAAACTCGACAGTCATTGGAAAAATGCCACGATTTTGTCCCGCCCCCGGACGCTCAGCATCTCTGGGGGTGAATGGAGCTGTGGGCGGGCCTCGGCTGGCCTGGACGCTGAGCTTCCGCATGATGATTGGATCAGTCGAAAGGTTGAATCCCATTTTGACTGACAGTTATTTTGAGATATACACCGTCACTTGACATTTTGCAAGCAAAGTTGAAAAACGAACTGCAACCCATTTGTTAGTATTTGCTCGGCAAAATGACTTGTTCATTTCTTAAACATAAATAAAACACACTCATAGTATGTATGTCCTTGTTTCAGTTTAACATAATTTCAACATTTCCTTGTTCAAGTTTAATATCCCTTCCTTAGATCGTTTTATATGATCGAATCGAATTTTATGATGTAAGCCGACAATGAGCTTCCCCTCTTTGAAAGACCAGCAGCCGCCATTGCTATAATCTCTGTGAAACACAGTAACAGCACTCTATTTAAAGAAGCACACTTTAGATACAATTAAGTGTTCGTGCGTTACATGAAAAGTCTTAATGATTTGTGAGGAGGTGATGAAACCCACAGTGGTAGGTTTTTATTCTCTCCTTATTTATAGATATCTATTTAAAGTTCAAAATGCCTCACATGGTAGGAGTCAGGAGGGTGAGGTGAGGAAGCTATTAGCTAGAGCACCCTCTAATTACAGTGTTCCATCCCTAATGTGTCTGTAACGAGGAGGAGACGGGACAGACTATAATGAATGCTCTCCCCTAGTGGTAATGTGCGTGGCTCATAACTGTGTGAAGTCAGGGATTTGCTGCTGCAGTAACGAGAATCACAATCAAAAGCATGAATAAATCGCTCCTCTGGTGCTCCCAACAGGAGGACCATGTCGGAGATTGTATGCTTCTCTGCGCCGTCTGCGACGAGAGCCGGACCGGTGCAAGTCAGTTTGAATGTTGACCGGGCCAAAGTCCCAGGGAGTCTGGCATTCGAGTATATAGAAGACCCTACAGTCCAACGCATTGAACCCCTGTGGAGCATCATCAGGTAACACACTGAGCAATATAGTACACAGATACCAGCCTAAATTTAAGGGCCGTTCTCACAAAAGCATACCACTGTTTTAAACGGTAGCAGCATCATAATCAACACAAATGACTGTTGCTTGCAAATATAATATAACTACAGATATAGATCTGTCAGTCCGGTCTCACCAGTGTTGAGTTCAGCAATGAAAATTATGAAAAATATGTTTACATATGTTTTTTCAATGACAAAGACAAGGCAACAGTACCAACATAACTAAACCTGTGCTACTAAAATGCATAATGTTTGTGGCTTTGAGGTGCGGGTGGTTAATCAAGGAATATTTTTCCATGCTGGCTGATGCAGATTGGTTCTAATAACGTACAAAGTTGCTTTATTGTTTTTTTTAACATTCTTTTTATTGAACATTTTCAAAATTTTAACAGTCCAGCAAAGTACATATCCAAGTCCAGCAAAGTACATATCCATATTAATTGTTTTTGATATGTTGTAGATTTCATCAGATGAAAAAATGTGAAACAAGTTTGACTGATGACGATGAAAAAGGACAAAATTATAAAAAAAAACTAAAAAAAAACTGACCAACATTTTAACTGAAAGTAATGACATTTCATCGACAAAAAAAAAAACAATAAGCATTTTTTTCATATAAAGAAAAATAGGTAATCATTAATTAGCGGAAGTGATCTCATTTTGCAAACCGCAGCTAATATCTTGCATATTTGATGAACCTGCATGTTTGATTGGAGACTCTTGAGTATTTGTGAATATGGAGCTCAAGCTGCTCTTGATATTGCACTGTTCTTACTGTATTTCTAATTGCTCAAGTGGTAAAGCCATCAAATCCCAACCCACCCAGTACTGTAAAACAAACACTATGCTCACGTTCCAAATCTATTTCTAGGAAATAGACATCAATGACACTGTGTTCCAAACAAATGAAGGATGACGCACATAAGTATAAGTACATGTGTGCTGAGCAAAACAAGAGCACAACATTATCTACTTATATCCATCTTTTCTTTTTTCATGATATCACATACTGTATATTTTATGTCCGTTTTCCAGTAAATATCAAATGATGTGCCGACTCTTGGAGGCCTGCCCAGTTCAGACTATGGTGGCGCCAGGCAATCTGTGAGTTAGGCAGTTGGTTTACAGGGAGAGCGATGCAAAGAACTGATGTGCTGTGGTTATTGTAACAAGGTTGAAAAAAATCTGTGTTCAAAATAGTACTTTTATTTATCTTTCACTGAAATAATTCACACAAATGGGCATAATGCTACAAATATTACATTACAGGTTTTGCTGCATAAACATTCCCATCGCAGCTGAAAGGTGCGTTACCTGTATTCTGCTAAATGAAAGATGGCACTTAATTATCCAGCACTATGTCCCTGCAGATTAGACTTCAGAGAGACATCCTGGCCCTCAGTGTAGTGACAGGAGGAGCTTTATGGAGCCCTCATCATGAATGTGCAGTCCCACTATGTGGCTCTACAAGCTTAGGTGCCCTTTGAAGTGTGAGAAGAGAAGGATTGGCACTCTGTCAGGCTGACTAGACTGGCCAGCTTCTTTTTTTTGACAACATTTTTTTCATCACTTCTCTTGTATTCTTCCCCTCTGTCTATCCTTCTCTTCCACACTACAGTTTTCTGAGCTCGCACTACAGGATGTGTTAGACAAAGAAGAGAGAGTGTTGTTTATTTTAATCACATCTAGCGCAGATATGTAAACAAGCAGCACCTGTATTCATGCTATGCCAACCTCACAGTCATGTATGAATATGAAATAGCAGCCAGCTGCTTTGCCGTTTGATCTGGCTCCTCTGTCCAATAACAAAGAGCAAGCTACCAGTTATACCTCCTCAAACCTGCATTAATTGCTGCTCTGGACAAATGTGGGATCTGCAAAGATAGTTCTGCTCTGTGTCTATTGCTCTAATTAAATGTGGGTTTCTATTCACGTATATGAAACGTTGTGTGTGAACGCATATGTGTGTTTGACCCATAGTTTGTGTTATGAATTAACTTGATCCTTCCTTGCAAACAGTGGACACACCACCCTGACAGTGACTGGGACCAACCTGGATGTAGTTCAGGAGCCACGAGTCAGAGTCAAATATGGCGGCCATGAATCTGTCAATGTGAGTATGACTAATATACTGCACTACACTTCTTTTATTGGCTTTGCTCAGTCAAGCTGAATGGATGTGGTGGATTTAATGCTGTGGTCAGTTTACTACTTTTTGTTTTGACATACTGATCTGTAGTGGCATCTTAACTCTTAAAGCAGTGATAAACCTAATAAACCTTTATTTTGTTTGTAGTTGTTTTAGTTTCAGGTATGAAATATCTGTGATACCAAAGTATTGGTGCGAGTCAGAAAAACAGCTGGACTCTTCATTGAACAGCCTGTGGGATGGAGAGCAAATTGACCAAGAAGAGCTCTAAATGTTATCATACAGCATAATAGGCTGTAGTTTGTAAAACACCAGCATTGCTGTGGAAGTAAAAATGAAGCCATGAATAAACAAAGGGATTCTAAAGATGTTGCATATAGAGAAAATGAAATCATTAAAAAAAATAGATTTAAAAAAAAAAATAAAAAAGGGAAAGTACAGCTCAGTTTTGGGAGGTGATTTACGGTGCTGATTGCTTGCCTGGGCTCCTCAGGCAGGTCACTTCAAAGTGATTGATTGTTCTAAAGTGTTTGAGCCCCGGTGGCATAAGTCCAGTCACCTTTAGCCTCCAGTTTTCCACTCTGGACCAGTCAGAAAATTGCCTGAGGATCTGAGAGTGCACCCTGGCAGAAGGAGGGTTGAAACTTCTGGAGGAAACTTTTGGCTCGACCTTGAAATAGATCAATATGTTCTTAAAAATCAATTCTAAGCAAGTAGGAAGCCAGAAAAGGAATGATAAGTTTGTTTCTTGTGCCAGCGTGAGGCAGATATTTTAAAAACATATTTTATTGATGGCAAAACAAAGATGGAAGACCAGACAAATGTGATATGAAAGCATGAATGACTTTGTCTAGACCAATATATTATGTATAGTCCAAAAAAAATGAAAAAGATCTATATTTTGGGCACAGCGTCGTAAAAAAAACTACATCTAAAGAAATTAAAGTGGAAGCTTGTGAAAGAAGTTGTAGCCACTGAAAACAGGAACTTCAAATGCATTTGAAGAGGAGTTTAGACAATATTGTGTGTGAGAGGTCTGTCCTAAGCTAATTAAATGGTGTGTTAATGATGCCATCCCAGAATATGAGCCAGTCAATTAAAACTGCATGTTTTACAGTGTCACCGGCAGCACTGAGATCTAAAGGGATTAAAGCTGAACTTCAACCTGCATCAGCCGCTAAAAGAGGGTCATTGGTAAATTTAATGAGGGCAGCTTCTTTAATCGCATATCTTGAAAATATCACTGGAGTCGCTTAAAAAAATGTTTGGAATCAAAAAAACAGTTAATTGACTTGAAGCAACTTTCTGTGAAACCTTAGATATAAAGCAAAGCTTAAAAAGTAGCCTGAAGCTGGTGGAATTTAGAGAAGGATTTTTCAAGAATTGTAGAGGAAGTTGGAAGAATTTTGACATTAACCTCATCAGGGGAGCGAATGACTGGCTTAGTTTCTAGTAAATATGCAGGAATAACAGTTGACCCTGAGTTTCTGAAATGCCTCTATGTCAGTACTGTAGCAAAGCAAAGCAGATTAACAACATGCTGAAGTTAGAGGCAGAAGGTCAGAAACGCAAGAGCAGACAGGTGAGCATATGGATCTGTTAAGAGCTACTCAGCATACGCTGTTTATAGCTTTATTAACAGTACAATGTATTACTTTATCATAAACATGAGGTGACATAAACAACTACTTGAAGATTCATAATAAGTACCACTGCTACAAAAATACATTTGTGAGTGTAAAATACTGACTCATGATTCTCTACTGACTCAACATTTTGCATATACGGATTCCATTCCTCTCCAGGTGTGTAAAGTGCTGAACACGACCACCATCAGCTGCTTTGCCCCCTCTCTGAAGGCAGAGTACACTACAGACCAGGAGACAGTGAAGCACGTGGACGAGTTTGGCTTCGTCTTCAACAACGTCCAAGCTCTACTCACTTACAACAACACAAGCTTTGTCTACTACCCCAACCCTTACCTGGAGCCCCTCAGTCTGTCAGGCGTCCTGGAGCAGAAACCTGGTGCTCCAATCATTCTCAAAGTACGTCACACCTAATTTTACTTTTTTATTTTTTCATTTCCCTGCACGAGGCACAGAGGAAATTTAAATACATACGACCCAGTCTAAAAGGTGGTGTCAAAAAGCCATACCTCCACAGTGCTGTGTCAGCGCTAAAGAAAGGTCTGACTCCACACATCATTATTCTGCTACAGGGGGCAAAAACTTCTTGAAATCAATCACACTCATCTTGGGCAGCGCTGAGCACAGGTCGCAGCGTCCTTAGAAAATACAGATGACAGTACAGATTGTTGTCCATTCTGGGTGACTGTTTAAAAATGGCGGAACATTATGGTTTTTGGTTTTTGTGTAGATATGAAGGTACAATGAAACACAACAATTCTTAGTTTCAGGTGGGTACACACAAATGAAAGTAGAGTTATGAATGTTATATACCATTTCCACCAATAAATCACCATTAATCGCACACACTGTACACAAACAAAGCAGTGCACTTTATCTCACGTTTTTCTGAAACACTACATTTTCCACGATACACCACGTGAACTAAAAATTTAACTGATTTCTAGCAAAATAAGACTGAGTGCCTCACGCACTGTAAAAACTGTCAGAAACAATGGTGAAAATTCCAGTGGAGTATTTGTATATTACTACTAAAACTACTACTACTAGTAATAATAATAATGATAACTGTATATTTGACACAATTAACAAACAAAAATCACTGTCATCTCATGCCTTGGACCAGACCTTCATTTGTTATGATCCCTGTCAATTATGGTTGACATTTAATTGTTTGAGGTTTGAAAAATGGTTGTTTTGTGCATTTTTGTATGTTGCTTCTCTGACTGTGCTGCAGGGACGTAACCTTGTGCCATCTGCATCTGGAGGAGCCCGACTGAATTACACGGTGCTGATCGGCGATACGCCCTGTTCTCTCACTGTGTCCGACACCCAGTTACTCTGTGAGCCACCAAACCTCACCGGGCAGCACAAAATCCTGGTCAGTTTCTGCCTAGTGGTTTTCTGTCCCTCTGATTGCCTGTCTGCGTGGATGTGGGTCACTGTCTGTAGGTCAGTGCTTGACTATACGTCACTGTGTTTGTGGGTCACTGATGGGCTTTCAGTTACTCACTGGCTTTCTGTCATTGTCTCTCACTCATGGTCGGGTAGGTTGCCAGTTACAGCACTTTACACCAAAATTATTGACAGGCACTCTTGCAAACAATGAGGAAAAAAGCTGTTAAAAAAGCTGTCTGTTAAAGGTGTGGTTGGAACTTTTAAAAAACTATTCTTCAAAGGCAAATGGTCCATATCGCTAGTCTATTGAATCTGTTGTTTTGAATTCAGGCCAGCCTTTCCATTTGTGATTTTCTTTGTTATTTGAGCATTTTCAACACGGTTTTGAAATATGGTGCTGATGTCTGTGTTATTTCTTATCATTATTATTACTATTGCTATGATTCAGGTCCAAGTAGGAGGGCTCCACATCTCTCCAGGAGAAGTTCATATTCGGTCCGACAGCCTGCTCACCCTTCCTGCCATCTTCAGCATCACAGCTGGAGGAGGGCTGCTCCTCGTCATTGTTGTTATTGTCCTACTGGCCTACAGACGGAAGTCACATGAGAACGACCTCACTCTGAAGCGCCTGCAGATGCAGATGGACAATCTGGAGTCCCGAGTGGCTCTGGAGTGCAAGGAAGGTGAGTGAGACTGACCCGAGGGATCAATCCACCATAAATCCTGTTCAGTAAAAGTCCCAAAAGAACATCTGATTTGTAGTTGCACTGTAGCACCATCTGTTGAGAACTGCTATTTTGACTGATGTTCATGATGGCTTTGTTAACTAAATGATTGATTGAACGGTGATTAACACCTGCATCAGGCTGGTATTGTTTTCATCATGTGAATCTGGTCCTGTTAGTCACCTACTGTAGCAACAAGTATCACAGAAGCAGTTTGGAGTGGACTGTGGTCTGAGGGCAGATTTTATCTGAGCAAGATATAGTCACAAAACTTTACAGGTGTGTTGTTGAGATAAAAATATGAGTTTAAAAATGGGAGTGGTCCAAACATCTTGTGATCATACTGTACCAGCCGTCTTTGGTTTACTGTGATAAACAATTATAAAGATTAATATTACAAAATGTGCACATCTGTCTCATGCAGCCTTTGCAGAGTTGCAGACAGACATCAACGAGTTAACAAGTGATCTGGACAGAGCCGGCATCCCCCACCTGGACTATCGCACTTATGCCATGAGGGTCCTCTTCCCTGGCATTGATGATCACCCCGTGCTCAGAGATCTGGAGGTAAGACACCTCTGAAGCAGGGCTGCAGTGCTCGAATACAGTCTGAACCATTTACTAATGTCTTGACCTTAAGGCCCTAGCATTCTCTAAACTAGATTGATTTTGGCTTGTTGACAAGCGCCGTCAAACTGCTGTTGAACGGAGCAGTGTGGGCAAATGTCAGTCTCCTCACTGTGGTTTGAGGTCTGTTTGTTTAATGGAGTCCACAACAGCTGATAGAGCTGTTGTGGATAGAATATTTTGAAATATTAAAAATCACATGAAACTTTTCAGACTCTCATCAAGCTACTATGGTCACAAGAGTCTCTCGAATTGTGATTTAAACATATTGACATTTTCAGCAAAATAACAGGCTCTCTATTTGTTTAAAAAAAAAAGTAAGCATAATAAAAGTCTATATTTAGGGATGATGTGTCAGGGTTTTGTTTTTGCCTTTTGTGGTGGTTTATGAGATTTTCTATGTATTTTGTTCTGTCTACATATTCCTCCAGCTATGTTTTGACTGAGCATTATCTAATGAGCATGAGTATCTTTGTGTTTGTGCAAAAATGCATGATATGTGTAGGTGCCAGGGAGTGGACAGGCGAATGTGGAGAAGGCCTTGAAGCAGTTTGCTCAGCTGGTGAATAACAAGGTTTTCCTGCTGACATTCATCCGTACACTGGAGCTGCAGCGCTCCTTCTCCATGCGTGACCGCGGCTACGTGGCCTCGCTCATCATGACCGCTCTGCAGGGGCGGCTGGAGTACGCCACAGACATCCTGAAGCACCTGCTCTCAGACCTAATAGAACGCAACCTGGAGAGCAAGAACCACCCCAAACTCCTTCTACGCAGGTAAACCAATAGTATTACACTGATGTGAAAAGTTGCATTGCAATAAGCTGTTAATACAGCACATTTTGGAAAAATTCCATCTTTATCATTATCGTTATTATATTATATTGTTATATTCATCAAAAAGGACTTGGTTATTACCTCTCAGGATGCTCAAGGTGTTTTTAAATGGCACTCACTTGAAGGTTAAGTACAATAAAGGGATAATTTGGGAATTTTAAGAGGTGTTGTATAAAGCACATCCTTGTTTGACAAGAAGCAAACAGTGATGTCTAGAGGACTGGATCAGAGCATCTCCATGACTGCAGCTCTGGTGGGGTGTTCCTGGTCTGCAGTGGTCAGGATCTATCAAAAGTGGTCCAAGGAAGGACCAGCGGTGAATCAGAGACAGGGTCATGAGAGGACAAGGATCACTGATGCAGGTGAGGAGTGAAGGCTGGTCCTGGTGGTCTGATCCAACAGACCAGGGAAGTTAATTCTGATTATGATGGGAAGGTGTCAGGATACACAGCTCACCAGGGCTGCTTTAGCAGCAAAAGAGGGACCAACACAACACCTCACTTTCTCACTCCATGTTACTTTTCCACTGTGGTTGGAGGATTTCCACTAGAGGCCTCCTCTGTCACAAACCTGATCAGGTCTGATCAGCACTGGTTATCTTTTGGCACAGATAACTCCTTTGTGCATTGTTCTTTCCAGCCCAGTTACAGCACTCCTGATGGATGAGTAAGTAGGCCAGCGAAGGAAAAGCCCACCTCTGTTCAGCTTTGTTTGGTGCAGCAGTGTGAAACAGCTGTTACCAGTCTGAGAAACAGGGTGCCTGAGCAGACAAGTGAAATACAGGAGAGGTAAATGTGATAGAGAGTGGGAGGGAACAGCGGAGGAAGAGAAACCTAATGGGGAAGAGGGAGTGGAGCGGCGGCAGAGTCGGTGCCAGCCTGACTTATCTTCTAGGTGCCACTCATGAAACATTCAGCTGTAGCTCACGTTTCTTCCACCCGTCACCTCTCCTGTCCTCCCTTCTCTCGCCTCTTTCCTCCACCTCTGGTTATCTGACGATTGTTTTCCCAGTGCTGAGACTGGCCTGCTGAATGTTTCATGAGATGTTTTTTTTCCCCATCTTCTTTTTTGAGATAGAGAGTTCTCAATCTGAAAGACACTCATTAAATATAAGGATGAGTTTGCATGGGAGCTGGCACAACAAAAACCCAAACATGCTGCTTTTGCGGAAACCCTCCACAATTTAATGGGATGCCATCAACAGTCGAGTCAATACAGGTTAGAGCTGAAATGCAGGTAGGGACCGAAAAGGTGTGACAGAGAGACAGCAGGTTAGAGAGGGAAAGAAGCTGGTGGTCATAAAACTGCAGACTTTGGATCAGATTAGAAAGAGCTTAGGATACTGTTAGGTGATTTAAAGGATTTATTACAGTAAATCATGAAATCTTTCCCATCTGGACTCAAGTAAAAGCAGCTAAGTGCAGACACAGGACTTGAAGTGGACATCAAAGTTTTGTCTGAACAATTATGTCATGACCCAAATATGTTCTGCACTAGCAGCACTTTACTCACAGTATATCAGAGTACAAGTCCTTTGAGACCGAGCAGCTGAGTAAGGATGGTATTTTTCTGTTAACTCTCCATGTCATGTTTTTTGGTTCCAACAATGTCAGGCTCTTCTGCGTCTTGAATAATAAAAGAATAATCAGAGCACTCTGGCTCTCTGTGGGACGGCGCTTGCTAACAAATGAGTGTGCTTTCTTCTCGTCTTGCAGAACAGAGTCGGTGGCGGAGAAGATGCTGACAAATTGGTTCGCCTTCTTGCTACACAAATTTCTCAAGGTAAAATTAAATCTCTCGCACCTTATCGCTACAAGTGTCAGTGTGATGTACTATGACAATGCTTCTTAAAATTATCAGCATTGATTTTGAAATGGACTGCTGTGTGTGTTTTTGTTGTAGCTGTCATTTTAACTGAGTGATATTGATAGGGATAGTGGTTATCTGTGGGGTCAATTTTATCTCCAGCTTTACGATTCAAAAGGAGATAAAGCTCTATTTTATTATGTTTGATGTGTCATGCTCTAGTTACTGAGTCTCATCATTTGTGCTGATGAATACAGATGACTTTCCTTCCCTTTACTTCTTCCCTATGTCTTATTTTCCTTTCTCCCACCTTCCACTCAAATCCCTGGGTTCCTTTCCAAAACAAAGGAGTGTGCTGGCGAGCCTCTCTTCATGCTGTTCTGTGCCATCAAACAGCAAATGGAGAAGGGACCCATAGACTCCATCACTGGGGAGGCACGCTATTCCCTCAGTGAGGACAAGCTCATCCGACAGCAGATTGAATACAAGACGCTGGTGAGTCATAAAGACATTGATAAAAAAAAGTCCAACATTTTGTCTGTATTCATTTTTGCACATCTTTTGGCAAAGAGCCTTGACAGATCCACAGAAATGTTGAACGTGCTGGGCAGTAATTTTATGAATGCTTTCAATGTTTGCCCAGTTCCAATAAAATGACAGCAGTAGACAAAATAGAAAAAAATCTTGCAAAGCCAGATGTCCATCTTGTCAAGGAGATGAGGAGGAGACAAAGTTTTTTCAAAACAAGTTGAGAAAAATAACACACAGCCATGCAATTAGCTGTGAATTTAATCCCTGTTCACTGCAGTCCTCACAGCTACAGTACCTCCCACTGTTGGTTTATAGAGGGAGTAGACTGCTACGCTGCTTCTCTTAGCTTAACTAGGAGGGCATGATATGTGAGGAGGTTCATGCTATCACCTCAAGATCTCATCTCCATTCACACAAACATCTCCACGATCTGAAGCAACCTCAAGTACAGAGACTAAGATTTGATCCCTCTCTGGCTTCCTATTACAATACTAACATCATTAATTTGGCAGTCACATACGCACGCTCGCACGCACGCACGCACACACACACATATAGCAATCCAGGGGGATCAGCATCTTGCTCAAGGACACTTGTGCATGTAGACAAGTGGAGCTGGACTACTGCAAGCTTTTTCACATGTACCAACAATACTGTTATTTTGTGTTGATTTTGGCAGTCCACCAAAGCGAAAACCTCTCATTTTACTGTCAGCAGGGTCTGATCGACCCGCCCTGCTTAGTCTTAGTTATGGTCCAACTGGGACTCCACGCTGGAGTCTGAGCTTAAGGACTTTCTGGTGAATCAGTGTGTCGTAAATCATTTCATCTGGTTTTGTAACTGACAGTTATTCGGAATAATGATATAGAAATCACCATGAAGAGGAATCAATTTCAAAGAGTGTCAAAACCAATTAAAAGTTCCTTGCGGTAACTTGAAGTAAAACAACAACTCTGTTTTGGCCCTTTTCTAACAAACTTTCCTCTAGGCCTGATGAACAAGCTATGTCTAACTCCCCAAATTAGTAACTTTGGTGACTGGAGTCACCAAAGTTCTGACTGGTGCATGCCATGAGTAAAGAGTCCTGCAGGCCCATCTGTAGGCCTATATACAACAACTTACTTTTACAACAACTTACTTTTCTTTCCACTGAAATCAAGCTGAGTGGGTTCCTCCACCAGCTCGTCACAGTAAGTTCCCCCTCAGACATAGACTCCAACGCAGAGCCAGCCAACGACAGGATGACACCTCTCTGATATCCATGCTGGAAAGCCTGAGAGGCTGTGTCTCATTACTTGTTTAATGCCCCTGCTGGAGCTGCACAGCCACATCCTGGAGGTGTGAAATTACATTTCTGGCCAAGATCCTCTCCACCAGGACAGTTTGGTGAAGAGCACGTAATGAAAGGTCTTTCTTCGCAAGCAACACCTTTCTCTCTGCCTCTTTCTCTTACCCCCCCCCATTTTTCTATCCTGGATCCCCAGACGCTGAGCTGTGTGAACCCAGACAATGAGAATAGCCCAGAAATCCCTGTCAAAGTGCTCAACTGTGACACCATTACCCAGGTCAAGGAGAAGATCCTGGATGCGGTGTACAAGAACACGCCGTACTCACAGCGACCACGGGCTGCAGACATGGATCTCGGTGAGGCTGCTTAACCGTACTGTGAAAGACTCATTTCCTAATATTGACTGTCATGTATAGATAGACTGAATGTTTGTCATGGCACAAGATGTGTTGGAATAATGACAGGAGAGAAGAACGCAGCTTAGAGTGGTTGTGTCAGGGGAGTTATCACAGATGTTTCACCGTATGATATCAACAAAGGGCTCAAAATCAGTTTCTGGGAGACAACCTCCTGCCCAAACCAGAGCAACACTCACCAACACTGACATTAAACCTAACTGATAGCTCACCTACACTTAGGCTTACGCCCACCACATGTCATCCAGTACTGAATGACTTGGCACAAATCCAGCTGACATACACCTTCAAAGGGAGTAAATAAGATACCTTGTAGGTAGTGGCTGATGCTGCTTTGGGTTTGTAGTCATACACCTTAAAGGGCTTTTATAGGTCAGGGATTTGGAGAGGATCAGTTCCTCCTTGTTGCTTTAGGCAGTTTAAATCCCTGCAAAGACGCTGTGTCATTCATGTTTTGTTTGCAGAATCAATTTAATTGTTAAGGGGAAATACACAGGAAGTTGTCTTTGTGACATTTGGCTGCTATGCTCGACAATTTAAAAGGGTTTAAAGATCAAAACTACACGGTGTGAACGTGGATAACATGACCTCCCCCCGCAGCGTGAAAGGGATGGAGCAAAACAAATGATGGGCATGAGACAATATGTAACTGTTGGGTACTTTGAAGATACAAACCCAAAATGACAAATGTCACATTTTCATCATTGATTGCATTTTCCTTCAGAGTGGCGTCAGGGAAGGACAGCTCGAGTGGTCCTGCAGGATGAGGACATCACGACCAAGATAGAGTGCGACTGGAAGAGGCTCAACACACTCATGCACTACCAGGTCATTATATTTATAATAATAACATTAATGCTAGAGCTGCAACTAACTATTCTTTTATATTACCAAAGAAGCACTTGTTTTTTTTCACATTTTCCCAGGATTAAAGGGGACAAACAGTTCAAAACATGAAGATATCCAATTTACAATTATACAAAAACAAACAAACAAAAAAAACAGTAAAGCAGGAAATACTCACATTTAAAGGTACACTAAGTAGGATTTGGAGATATAAATCCTATGGGCTCTACTGTTCGGTAGCCTTTGGCTCATCCTAACGAAATGGGAAACAAAAACCAAGAATATTCTATTCAATAAAACCCCTAAATGCTACACCCTGAACAAGCAAATGTTAGGCATCTTAGAAAACTGACTCTACAATTATGAACAGTTGCGCATTCATTTTACATCAATCCACAAATCATTTCAGCTCCAACGGCTAACCTCATGTAGCTTTTTGACTCTTACAAAGCCAGAATCTTTTTCAGTTTTTATTAAAAACTGCAACTATCCACTTTCTCAAGGGTGACACAGCAAATATTGTTGATGAAGGACAGAGGTCTACTCATTCATATTCATGTCATTCACCTCACCCCTGCCAACATTTTCTCAACCCCCCCGGACACAAGCACGTTTAGTCAAATGAACATGCACTTGAGTGCCTGTATCTTTTACAGCATCTCTTTTTTCCAGCTCATAAATACAACTACACAGGTCACCAACCCCATGATTAGTCATCTTGTTCCTTTGTCAGCCAAATGTTTGTCTTGACTATCAGCTTTAAGCCAACAGCACTACGCAGCCAATATTTCACTGCAGCATACTTTCAACAAAAAAAAAGAGAGGAAGAAAGACAAAAGAGATCTACATTTTCTGTGTTAGAAGCGTGTTTTGACAAAGGACACGTGTATTCTCTGTTATCTGTCAAGGAGATAAACAATGTCGCTCTTTCATTCTAAATCTCTTTGCCAGATGTGAAAATGGTTCTTCTGTTTGCTAAGCTGGATTTGTATTAGCTACAGTTATAGCTCATACAGAACAGAAATGTGGATTTTCTTCACGCTGCAGACCACCTCACCGAACACCTCACCCCCGCCAAGCACATTTACAGTACACAGTATTTACCTGGAATTAATGTAAGGAGGAAATGACACTTTATACAGAGCCAAATTTCAAAGCATTCAGCAGCCGTTCAATTCATGGGAGTAGTGTTAGGTTGACACACACAAATATATAGTATGTATAAATTCGGCCTGTAATGGTACACGTACCAAATGGAACCATTTCGGTACAGTTGTGTGCCAAACCGAACGGGTGCGTACCAAAACGGTACAGTAAGTTGAGAAAAAAAAGGAACGAAAGATGCCATTTGATGTGGAACTTTAAATCCACAAGAGTTCCACACGGACATATTGAAGGAGCGCACATGACACAGAAGACTTAAGAGGCTACGTAAGAAATTCCATGCTAACGTGCTATTGAGTATGCTAAAACAGTATGTGAGATTTTTATATATATATATATATATATATATATGTATATATTAACAACATATCATGGGTGTATTATTAAATTATTATTATTAGATGTATTACTATCGCAGATTGCCGGTAGAGGTGAGGTTGACACAGGTTACTACGGTTACACGTCTCCAATCCAACTGGCAAGAGGCTCTCAGGAAGTGCATTGCTTCCACACTAAACAGTGCGTCCGAAAAGATACAAACTACATTTATTCACTCAAAAGTACGATGAAAGATACGAAAAGATACACACATTGAATATGTAGTGTACATATAGTATTTCGGATGCAACCAATGAGTACAGTACACACGAAACATACGCGAGACGGACTGCGCGAGGGTCCCGTGGGCTCAAAGCAGGCATCCGCAAGGCCAGTGCATGCAAAGCTCAAATTATACCACAGTGCAGCTCCACTCCGCGCACTGGTGTCACACTAAACACTGCTCGACATGTACTCACGACCCGCATTAAATATGACATTGATCTTGCGAGTCACGGAAGTTTCACAGGAAACCACTATGAGGCAGTGCGCTCAACTGTGGAAGCTCTGATGACTGCAGACATTCAGCTCACAGTCTGCTCCAGTCTGTGAGCAGCTTTAGTCATAGGGAACAGCAGCTCGCTCATTCATTCATTCATTCCTGCTGCTTTGCTATAAGGCTGAAAAACTTTGTGATCAACCTGAAGGGGAGAGATTGAAGAAGAAGTAATACTAATGTTTATAATACATTTAATTGAAGTAATATTTGATTTATTTTAGTTTATATTTGAGTTATAGCAGCAGGATTATTTTTTTAATTCTTTTGTCTAAAACAATTTGGGGGAAAGTTCAATAATTCATAATGAATAAACAAAAGACATTTTAGGTTTTTCTTTCTTCCCATACTAAAAAAAAACAAACCGTGGCTTTCAAAACCAAAAATGTACAAAACTGAAAGTTTTGTGTACATTACAGGCCTAGTATAAATAATGCATTATGTGGTAAACACTGTTGTGATTCCTTCAACTCGACTAATATGACCTTCACCCAAATCTTCTTACTTGATTCCAGTTATAGTTAAAGAGATATGGTTAGGTTTGGTCTTATTCGGTAGTTGAAGTTGTTGTGATTGATGCTCTCTGTATTTATATCTAGCAGATGATGATGGAAGATGACTGTTGTTTATTGTTGTTGTTTCTAAATTTATAGATGTAGGACTACTCAAACCAGCCATGAATACCTGCATGATTACTTTTGACCTGAAGTTTATAAAATTAATAGACACGCTTTTTTGTCTAGGTGTCTGAGCGCTGTGTGGTGGCCTTGGTACCCAAACAGATGTCCTCATTCAATATCCCGTCCTCAGCCAGCTTCCCACGCAGCATCAGCAGATACGGTCAGTACTGTTTAACACACACAAATACTTAATATTCACCCGGCTCTCAGCAGAGTTGCACCATCTGTTGCTGTCGCTCATCAGTCTGTTGTGAAGCACATTAGCAGATACTGTTATGCGGCACGTTAAACAAAGAGATGCAATATGAGTTTCAAAAATATTCATCCAGTCTTATCACTTCAGATTCATTTAATGAACCAAAATCTGTCACACAACAAGTGGAAAAAAATAAATTATAAAACAAGCAGAATGACAGAAAGAGCCCACAGAAACCACAGAGTGATAGAAAGTGAGCCCAGATAGAAAACAAGTCTTGAGTGAATGAGTGCACGTCTGAATCATCACTATGACAACCAATGAAATAATGGCAGCAAATGATTATACAGTCTAAACACACACACGCAACCTGCTCATTTGTAGATTACAAAGAGACGATCTGCCTTAAATTCAGAAACACAAATGCCACTTTCCTTCCATTGTCTGACAAAGTGGTTATCCGATTAGATGAACTCTATGTACAAACTACATCTGTCATTTGACATTCAAGGTGTGGACGTTCCTTTCCGCTCCACACCCACCAGCCCGGACAGCCCTCACTCCCGTGTGCCCATGCTGACCCCTGACCTGGAGAGCGGGGTCAAAGTTTGGCACTTAGTCAAGAACCACGACCACGGAGACCAGAAAGAGGGTGAGCGAGGCAGCAAGATGGTGTCTGAAATCTACCTGACGAGGCTACTAGCAACAAAGGTGCAGTAGATTACATGTACTGTCGTAACAATATGTTATTTATTGATTTAGTGTTTATTTTAACATTTTTTCTTAAGCTTTAGACTTTTTTAGAATAGATACTACAAGCAGAAGAGCCACACATCTGAACTCTATGACTGTTTTCTGTAGGGAACGCTGCAGAAGTTTGTAGATGACCTGTTTGAGACCCTGTTCAGCACTGTGTGCCGGGGCACCGCCCTGCCTCTAGCCATCAAATACATGTTTGACTTCCTGGACGAACAGGCCGACAGGCACGGCATCCATGACATGGACGTTCGTCACACCTGGAAGAGCAACTGGTGAGGGAGCCTGAATTTTTTCCTTTACTGTGACTGGAGAGACTGTTTCTCTAACAAACCTGCTCGCAATTCTTCCTACAGAACTCATAGCTTACAAAACAAAGTCTAGGGTCTGAATTATTACCCTTAATGCCAGGGTGCAGCCTTATCTAATTTATTTTATTCTATCATGTTCTCCTGTCAGTTTGATCTGGCTTATGCTGCTCTTTGAAGGATTTCTTTAGTATTATTATTACCACAATTTGTCACTCTAGTAAATAGTTTACAGTGTTGAGCCCTCCTTTGGGTTCCTCCTGAGGTTAAAAGGGTATTTTTGTCTTCAGCAGATGGGAGGGGTATACTGTACAGGACAGAGGGTGTTGTGTCCTGTACAGACTGTTGAAGCCCCCTGAGGCAAATTTGTGATTTGAATCCTCTTATGAAGATGTGTTATTTTCACTAGCTTTCAAGGTTTCAGAATTTTAGTCAAATTTTGCATATTCTTGAACACTTCATAGTTGTTGTGATAACTGTAAATTTAGAATATATGGAGACAGTGGTAGAGGTAAAATGCTGACTCCTGTTTGGATCTCTAAACTCCAGCTTGTTCTCATAACTTAAGTCATTTTGAAAAGTCAATAGGGGGATAGAACAAATTGAAAAAAACTTCTTGTGTGAAATATTTCTGTCTCTCTTTGTCTCTGCAGCCTGCCCCTGCGCTTCTGGGTCAATGTGATCAAGAATCCCCAGTTTGTGTTTGACATCCATAAAAGCAGCATCACAGACGCCTGTCTTTCTGTGGTGGCCCAGACCTTTATGGACTCTTGCTCAACTTCTGAACACCGTCTGGGCAAGGACTCGCCTTCCACCAAACTACTCTATGCCAAGGACATACCGCATTACAAAAGCTGGGTAGAAAGGTGTGTATGTGTGCTTGTACTTGTGTGTGCACATACAAACCAAACTGAGATCCCGCAAAGTGAGGACTCATCTGACTCATTGCCTTGTTTCATGTTAAAGTTAGAACTGATATTTGTTTGAGTTATCAAGGATTAGGTTTGTTATATTTAATGTTAATGTTAGTTTTGGCTTCAGGCTTTGCTTTAGAATTAAGAAGATAATAACTGGGTATAGATTGGTTTTAGACCAGCACAATTATGACCAGAATGAAAATCATTATTTTAGGTATTATGATGCACTCTATATAATGTGATTCTTCATACTGTTTCATAATAACTATTTGCGTTACTATACAGAAAGTACGTCAGAACATAACTTACTAGTTATGTAAAAGGTTTTGTCAGAACTAAGTGAAAAAATTTATTTACTCTTCCTGACTGCCATCAGAGCGGTTTTCATAATTTGGATTTATTAATCTTCTTAAATGTAATCTTTTACCATGTGACATTTCCATATCTCTCACATTTCTCACCTGGTGCAATGGAGCCTTGTCTTACTGATGATGCAGGGGCCTATTAGGAGTGCTTGGCTTGGCACAACAGATCTTCCTACTATAAGTTTATGGCAGAGTCCTCATGTATAAATGGGATTGTGAATGCAAATTGTGGCCCAATTAAGCATGCAGGTCTAATAGGGATGGAAGTAACAGAATAATGTGTAATCAAGTAAAAGTTTTCACAAGTAAAACCATGGGTGCATTTGTTTTATTAAAAACAAAAATGGTGGCTAAATGACTGAATCTGTGAGTGACACGTTTCCTTATTGTCCTGCCAAAACGCCTCTGATTTGCTGATGCCTTTAACGTTGGGTATTCTTTGACTTGTCGCGACAGCAAACTGAATCCAGGTGAGGAGAGGAGCCCTGGTATGCATGATTGTGTCCTTGATGCTGACAGAATGTGTGTGTCCTCTCAGGTACTACGCTGACATCAACCGCCTGCCTGCCATCAGCGATCAGGATATGAATGCCTATCTGGCTGAACAGGCCCGCCTTCACTCCAGTGAGTTCAACATGCTCAGTGCCCTGCATGAGATCTACGCTTACATCAGCAAGTACAGCCAAGAGGTGAGGCCCTGTCAACACACTGTAACACAGAAATATGCTGTACAAATCCTGCATGTATGAAGTTAGCATTATTTTAACCACAGATAAAATGACTACGCAATATATTTAAGGTGTCAGTTATGGTGGTGAATCCACAGAGGATTATCACCTGACCCCAAAAGCTTGATAAATGCTACCAGACCAGCACCAAACAGCAGCCAAGCAAAGTTAGAGACTAGCTGTTGACTTAAATGGAGCATAGAGCCACGAAAGAATCAGAAAATTTGCACAGGAGTTGGTGGAGGCTGAAAATTAAAGTGAATATTGGACGTAAATTAATCATCTGGACACAAGCAGAACTCTCAATGCATGACAATGTCGCTCTGTCTTTGCTGAGTGTGTTGAAAGTTAAGTTTGCCAACAAGTTCACCATAATTAATTTGGTGGGTGAGGTCAAAATGTAATGTAGTGTAGAAACTTTGGGGCTTCTGGGATTTGTAGTCGGGACATAAAGAGAAGGTATATGCCACAGAGATCAAAGCAGGAAGTGGAGATGATTGTGTTTACAGAGCAAAACAAAAAGTGGTGATTTTGGTGAAAGTGGCCTCTACTCTACTCTGATGAAACAACAACAGAACAAGGTAAAAACAAACATTTTTTTCATGATTAAATAGCAGGTCTCTTCTTTCATTTGAGCTATTCAGTGTGTTCAGAGACATGGTGCAAAATATTCTGTGAGTCTTGAAATATGACTCAAAATGGGCAAAAACCTGGCACAAGGCACTTCCCGTTTTAAAAAAACAGCTGAGAAAATTAAAATGTTGATTGATTTTCAATTAATTAACTGTAGAAATGTCCAAAAATGCTCATCACAGCTTCACGGAAACCAAGCTGGCATCTTTAAATTGTATTGTACTGTCAACCAGCAGTCCAAAACATAATTCATAATTATTTAAAACATCCGAGAGGCTGTAACCATGAAGCCAATGTTGATCATTTTTTGCTTCATAGCATAAGTGTTAAATAACTTATCTTAAATATTTTTGCTAATATTTATAGGCACCAAATCAATGATGATTAATTAAATATACCTGCAAAAAATGTAATTAGAAATGTAACTTTAATCAAATGCAGCACAATATATTTAATCATCAAAGCAGAATTACGCTTATTATTGCTGTAAATCTATACTTGCGTACGTTCTTACTCATATAATTCCTCTTGCCGACCAAGGATAAGCCTTGCATCCTCGGTTTCACTATTTGTGCGCTTTTGTGTGTTTCTGTGTGTGTGTGTTTTAGATCATAGAGGCACTGGAGCAGGATGAACAAGCCCAGAAGCAGAAGTTGGCGTATAAAATGGAGCAGATCATCTCAGCCATGTCTATAGAGAGCTGAGACACACACACACACGCGCACACACACACACGCGCACACACACACACGCGCACACACACACGCGCGCACACACACACACACATTATGTATGCACATACACACAGATACTGAATTAATGGACCTACTGTATAAACAAACTGAAAAGTGATTCATATACATGCATAAATACACACATACCAATGTACATACATGAACCACAGCACACAGATTGTCCCAAAGCACGACTTTCGAATCCAATGTCATCGTTTTTTCAGAAGAGGCTCCCGACGAGGCAGAATCCCTACTTCTAAAACTCTCCTATAGAGAGAGACAGAAAGAGGATTTGGGCCATCACAGTTGCTGAATTTGAAGCCAATTCTTTTCCGCTGGGTAATGGTTTGTCTTTGTAGTTGGTGCTTATACTAAATGTGTGTGTGTGGCATGGCTGGAGCTCTGAAGAAAACAGCACTTAATAAAGAATGACTCAGTTTAAAAAAAGTCACTGGAGGAGCTCAACAAAGACAGGAGCCAATTTAATGGGACGGCACGTGGTGAAACAAGACTCAAAGTACTTTTATATGTCAAAGATGAAGGATGCTTATTCGCACTACATATCACAGGCTTGGAGTGACATCGTCGTTTGGAGCAGAGATGTGTAACTTTGTGTTGCTAAGCCTTTTCCTATTGCCTTTTAAAGGCTTAAAAAAAGAGAACATGAAAGACGTCTTTATTTTTCATTTCTTTCATTACTTTTTTGTTTAAATGAAGATTTTTTGAATTACAACTGTGCCAGGGATTGAACTTCCACAGACGTTAAGGTCCAGCTCTTTAATAATACAACACTGCAAAGGCATTATCTTCAAATCTGAAACATACATAGAGATATTTCCAGAACAAATCCCTGGCCTTATGTGCCAAATATAATATGTCTCATGTTTCATTCATGTTAAATGCTCCCCTTAAAGCTATTAATAATACATGTCATTGTGCGGAAAAGATCCCATTTAAGATGGGAAATTTGTACAGTGATGATCTATAGACCGCCAATTCAGCCATTCAAAGATAAGTGGAGACCAAATTGAACTGTAGCAGAAAGCATGATTAATGATGCTTTAAGTCTGACCATGGATCAGATTAGCCAAACCTTGGCCAACAACCCCGCACCCCCAACACCCGCCCCGCCTCATCAGTCGTTGTTTACATTCAACGTTATACTTGAAATGCACCGAGTGTTCAAGATTAAAAGAACACCTGGAGCTCCTGTGAAGTAATCTGGTCAGCTTAAATTAAACGAACATTTTCATGCCTCATTGATTTTACCAATAACCCCACAAACCATATATGGTTAACCATACATGTATTTGGATCAGCAGTTGGTCCTTGTAAAATTAATTGATGAAAAATCTATTTGTTGCTTCACAACACTTACTTCTCTTTACATCCCGACTGTTTCCGTCTTTATTTGTAGTTTTAATTTTGCGTTCATACGTGTATTTTAGCGGCGGCACGGTGGTGTAGTGGTTAGCACTGTCGCCTCACAGCAAGAAGGTACCGGGTTCGAATCTGTGTGGAGTTTGCATGTTCTCCCCATATCTGCGTGGGTTCTCTCCGGGTACTCCGGCTTCCTCCCACCATCCAAAAACATGCATGGGGATTAGGTTAATTGGCTAATTTAAATTGACCGTAGGTGTGAATGTGAGTGTGAGTGGTTGTCTGTCTCCTATGTGCCCTGCGATGAGGTGGCGACTTGTCCAGGGTGTACCCTGCCTTCCGCCCTAAGACAGAATCAGTATCAGAAAAAGATTTATTGCCAGGTATAGTTAACACAATACGAGGAATTTGTTCTGGTGGGTTGGCGCAACATAAATATATATATATAAAAAAAAAAAAAAAAAAAAAGACAGCTGGGATAGGCTCCAGCCCCCCCGCAACCCTATGAGGATAAGCGTTAGATAATGGATGGATGGATGTGTATTTTACCTGGCTGCTTGTTGTCTCCTTGCTGCTGTATTTATTGTGCCATATCTAAACTCTCAAATGATTATCATGATAGTCGCTGCTGAGACAGTGACTAATGTGATCTAAATTAAAGAATTAAAGTTTCATCGCTCCATACAAAAGTCACAACGACTGTCTATCAGTGTAACTCTGGAGCGCCGCTCTTTTTCCAGTATCAGTGGGGTTAAAACACTCCCACAGGACCTGCACACTCTAAAGCTGATCTAGAAGAGCAAGATAAAATAGTATAAATAAGAAATACATTTCCTGTTAAGTGTTGATATACGACCGAGAACTCATCTGTCTTATGTGTGGTTTGATGATGATAATTTATAAATGTGTTGTGCAATAAACTGTCAGACATTTAAACTGTAATGTTTTTTAAACTATATATTATTGTATAAATATTGTACATAAAAAAACACTCCTATTTTGCAAGCAAAAGATTCACTTTGTACTGTTGTTATACATTAAATGCGCAGCTGATGAAAATAATTTCTGTCTGTCTTTTGTGGTGTGGTGATGCTAAATTCATAATAATAATAATATATTTATGAGAATCCTAAAATGAAGCCCTGGCCAAGACAAAAATTACACTACATTTCTCACTCCATTACAGATAGTTACATAAAACAGTAAAAAAGACAGATGATCATCATATACAGTATTAGAGTATTAGTGAGACCCATGTTTATGGTGCATATCTATAACATGTTATAGTCTGCTTTTAGTGGTGTATAATTTAAGAATTTAAAGTTATAAGGACTTAATACATGCACATAATATTCCTAATGATTTATAACAACAAGCATAACACTTTATGATGAGACACATGGTCAAATATTATAATACTTCATAATTTACTAATTCACAGATTTTTTGTTTTTTCATTGCAATCACAGTAGCCTAATAACTCACATGGTTGTAATACAATATAATCTTTTTGTAATGCTTTATAAATCACTATTGAAATGCATTATGGTCATTGTTTTGCTTTCAGAAAGTAAAAAAAAATAATCTTATAATGCTTTGTGTTGTTCTTTTCATTTTCATTCAATTCAATTTAAGTTTACTTAAAATTACGTCATTTCCAAGTCAATCGAATCTCTGCCACACATAACTGGATAATCCATTCTTATTACGTTAGTGGACCTCTAGCATGCTAATCTGACAATTTAGCCATTATTGGCTTTCCAACAAAGTGCTCTAAAGGCAAGACAATGACGTCAGAGATGAACCAAAATCCAAGAGGTAAATCTATCATTCAGCTTCATACTTAGATTTATTAGCATCATTGTTGGCCAGAATCAGCCATTCCACAGTGTCTCTAAAGCTATATTCCAGAAACTAATTTTCTGATATAAAAGTAGGTCTGTGTACTTCCAATATAACTGATTACAGAGTGCAACATTAGTATATCATGAAACATTTTAGTATCAAACCCCAATATACAGGTGTATTATTGATTATCCTAGCACCAGTTGTTAAAGATGTACTTTGGGCATTATTTTTCATTTTCAAAGTAATTGTTTTAGGGGTGAAATAACATCAGAATGTCTTGTTGAAAACAATTCAACATGAATTAACCACATAATACAAGATCTGTTTTGAAAAAGTTACATACACTTTACACTTGGCAGAGATTTAGCAGTGTGCTACCAGGTCAGTTTACATGCTGTCTGTTGGAATGCTTTACATGGAGAGGGCATCAAACTCCTGCTAAATCTAGTCAAAAGGGCAAAAATACCAGCCTTCAGGGCTGTTCTTTGTTTTTCAACGAAGGATAAGAATGTTCTGATACAACTGATGCTACCACAGCATCTACGCTAACTTCTTCAGGAGCTGAAAGGAGCTCCTCACAGGACAGCAGTCAGTCCATAATCTGTCCTGCTGGACACAGACTTATTACTCAAACCCTGACAAGACATCAAGAATCCACCTGCTCTGCAAGGTAAAACAAAAGAGCAGCCATGAGTCAGTCATCTTCAAAAAAATATTAAATGCCCATTTTATCATAAATGTGTTTTTACTGTGGGAAATATAACATAATAACAATAACAACTATGCCAACTGTTTGTACAAAGGAAATTTGATGTTTACACCTGGTCTGGTGAGAGTTGCACATTTCATATCAAAGAGAAATTGAGCTTGTAAAACAACAAAGAAATATCCTGGAGAAAATTAGCTTCTCTTTGAATTTCCTTAAAAAAAACAAAAAACAAAAAAAAACACACCACCATGTAATGAACAGCCTCTCGGAGTGAAGAGTACACAGTTTGGCATGGCATGTCTTGCAATAAGGAGCCAGAATTTATTATTCATGTTAACCCTCGGGGCGCTGGGCAGGCAGAGCAGAGGTGGAGGGCAGGAGAAGCAGGAGAAGGAGGAGAAGGAGGGCCGCATGAACACCCAGGTTTCCCAGCCTTTACCTGTCAGATCCAGGTGGGGGTGTCTGTGCGCCTACCAGGCTCTAAGCCCTCATCTTTTCACTCTTCTCTCTGTGCTTGTCAGAGCACCTCTCCTCAAAAGCCAGCAACTCCCTCTCACTTACTGCAGGAGGACGATCATTGAGACTGAAACCTCTTCTACCAACAGCCAAGTAAGCCACAGGTTATCCTCTGGCAGGCTGTGTGTGGTTTGATGGTATGAACAGGTTATGAGCTACTACAGCCGATAGAAACCCATTATTCTACTATCAATCACTGACAGTTGTCATAATATCTCAGTCATGCTTTGGCCCATGATTGATGACACTACATTGTTCGTAACATGACCATAATTTCTGTGAAATCGCCATAGATCCTCAGTTTCTCCTGATGCTCAGAATATTGGATTCAAGGGGAAAACTGAGCTTGTAGAAAGAAAAAGAATAATTCAAACTGTGGCTCCAACTGTGAAATGAATGCTGAATTGAAAAAGGCCTTGGAGTTTTGTACCTTGAACAGCCCAGCTGAGTTTGAGGCTCTGCTTCAATGTCCTGAGGCTCAATGTGGTTAAAGAAATCTGTCCACTGTACACAGAAACAGGGTTGACACAATAACAGGAACATGTGTACATTACACTGTTGCTGAAATTAAGATTATTTAATATTTATATGATTGTGAACTGAACATGTTTTGATTATAATCTAAGATATCAGCAATTAATCGTTTTAGTTAAGCAAAAATGTCACATATTCAGTGAGGATTTTACGCTATCCTGTTCAGCATGTTCTGTTGGTTGAATAAAACAAGCAACCGGAACACAACTATTAATTTATGGCGAATGACAATAATTAGCTGTAAATCTTAAAGGTACGAAATGCAAGATTGGGAGTTGTGCTAACAGCGTAAACAATGCTGAGTAGAACTAACAGTGCTAACATGAGGATGAACTGGAGAGTTGGCTCGAGGCTTCTGCAAAGCTCCATCAGTCAGGATGTTATTATCAGCTGTAACCACCATATGAGCAGAGTTGCTAGCCAGTCGGGCACAAACTGCACAGAGAGGCTCTGATTACAACACACAACTTATTCTCTGCTCAGGTAGACAAACCCATCTATATCTTTGCATAGCAAAGCCACATTGCTCTGAAAATAGCACCTTTACAGTACAGTAAATACAGTAAACTAACCACACATTAAGTACTACAAAAGCTTCTGTATAATGATACATGTTTGCAGATACTCTATTAGAGACGTGCTGCCTAAGTCCTATAGTGACTTTTGAGGCTGTACAGTGTTATATCATGCAGGTCTGCATGATAACCGCACACATACATATTTTCATATATATTATATCAAATATATAGTTATATACAGTATACAGATGTGTTTTCTTATCGGTTGTGGTTCCTTTCAGCAGCAGAAAAACAGCAGCCACTATCAATGGGAGCATATACAAATGTGTCATACCTTAGTTTTTGTGTTTTTTTTTTTTCTTCCATAATGTACACTCCCACTAAGCAAGCCTCAAACTCTCTGAAAACACAGCCTCTTAAGTATTGAGGTCAGCGAGCATCAGCCTCCTGCTGCTTTAATTAAATGCAGACTGCATTATCAGAGTGCACACAATCAAACAGGCACTGATACAGTATGTTTGTTCTTGCCAAGGACAAAGGACAGCTGACCAAATCCCTGATGACTGTACAGAATAATATGAAATGACAGCTCACAGCTCAGCCTCTATCAGTAACAACCCGTTTCAGGATTTATTAGATGAGCTAATCCATGACGGCATTTTATTTCACTAATTTGTGGTAATAATTTCTCTTTTGTCTGTCAGCAACGACGCAGCCACTAGCAGACAGCAGTCACAGCAGCCTTCATTAGTCACTACCTCTAACGCCACAGCTGGATTCTTTAAGTGAAATGCTTTCAGCTCCACAAACAATACACACTGTGAAGCAATAATAAGTGAAGGGTTTAATGATGTCCAGCCTGGACAGCTCATAAGTCTAATGGTGCCATCTTCTGGCCACAGTCATTATCACAAGTATGAACAGGAAAACCCTCATTCTGATTGACACAGAATGAGGGTTTTCCTTTCAGTTGCTGTTCACATCAGTTTGAGCCCAAACTTAGATCCAAGAGGAAGATTGTGTGAAAATGTGATGGGGGAAGAGGGCAAAGGGTGTGTCTTAATGACAAAAAAGTGTCTGTTTGAGCTCTGCCACCCGAGGGTGTGTGTTGGGACATCTGCAGAGCCATGTGGTGGTCCTATAGGTCATGACTCCGACATACTCAGAAACCAGACAGTATCCTGACTGTGAAGAGAAACACACTGGGTAAGTCCTTAAGACACGTTTTGTTTTAGGAAGAGGTGATGTCAATACTTCCTGTCTTTCTAATTTCTTTTGTTTTGTCTTCTTCCCACCCATTCAAGGATAGACACATTTGCTGCTCAGCTCAGAGAGGAAACGGTCAACATTTGCTGCACTTTGAAACTGAATCCCCCCCTCCTCCTCCACCCAAACGTCGCCTCACCTTCCCTCCTTCCCAGCTTCTGCACTCATGAATTCCCTTCAAGACAGGCTCCCTCCTACGAAGCCAATCGCTGAGCTTTACAGGATTTATGGCACACATTTTCAAAGCTCCATAAAATGTGTACCATGATGTGTGTGTTTTCTGTGATTGTGTCCACTATGCTTGTACAAACATATCAGCTGAAATAAGGCTAAAAACACCCTTTCAATGAAGACTTGAAAAAATGTCCTCACCAGTGATTCAGTGGAGCACAGTCAGTTGCTTTTTGTCTGTTCCTCAAAGTCAAAGCAGAATCATAAGTGTCTGAAGTTATATTATTACATATGAATGGGTGGAGAAAGAATGCCCTTCCTACAAAAGGTCGTCTCATTAGGAGTGTCTCTGTTTTATAACTTCCTGTTTCAATGCACTGCCCGGGGACCTTAAAAATAATCAATTGCTAGTGAACTATGGCTTTCAGACAGAATAAATATAACATTTTCACAATTCATATTTTAAATGAAGATAATTAAAAACAGAAGTCAGTATCTCTCATAAGATACTGAACTTAAATTTATCAGTGAGGCTTTAAATTCTGGAAACAGAAGTCTTCTGAGAATATAATCCATGACATATTCGGCTAATTAGCGCTATGTTAGAGGGGGAGATCTGCCATTTAAAGTAGCCTCCTGATCCATCAGCTGAGCCTCAGTGATCCTAGGATTTCCAATTAGCAGCTCAAACTCACATTACCATAAAATAAAACTTCTTGGATGAAACACAGGTGACCTTTTGCTTAAAACACATCCAAGAAGTGAAATATCACATTCAGATTCAAGTCAGGCTGTTGGAAAGGTCAGATATTATAAAAAGTAAAACATTTTCATGTCTTTTATATTATATCATATAAAATGTATACAATTAGAAAGTTTAAGTGCTGTTTAAATATGGTGAAAGTGAAAGAAAAACTCAATCCTGAGGAATGCACAGCCCTTAACTCAGAAATTGAGCATTTGAAACAGGCAACATGGATTTCTATCCATTTGTGATGTCACAAATCTGCAATTTATAAATCATCATACAGTATTAAATATAACTGTTCAAAATATGTCCCAGGTTACAGTGTATGTGACTATCAACTGGATCTAATAATTACAGATATATCCAGGAAGACAGTATGAGGAAAATATTGTGTTTTTATATTAAATCATGTAACAGTGTTTTAGAAGAAACACAAAATAAAAGTATGAACTTGAAAATGAACAAAATAAGGGACCTTTAACAAAGTTAAAATGTACACTCTTTAAGGATCCATATACGCTCATTTTCAGGTTCATATTAGTATTTCTATTTCTATTAGTATTTCTACCAGAACAAGTTTACATGCTTTAAATGTTCTGTCGTTTTATATAGGCCCTTAATATTATGTCACTACACACTGGGACAGTTTTGTCTCATATTGTCTGCTTGAGTATGTCAATATTCACCCTCTTATTCCACAGTTTGTGGGTTAGTCAGCACTGAAAAGGTGAGTTTCCTATGCCCTCTTTATGAAAACATATTAACAGTGTTAATAGCACATAAACTGAAGTCTAACCTGAACTGGGTAAACTGGTTATAGTGATTCTCCATTATGAATCTGTCTCCTTAGTTTGTCCTCAAAGTTGGACAATGAGCTTTATTTTGTTGTTTTCAAATTTCAAATCAGAAACTGACAAAAAAAAAAAAAAAAAGCATGCATGCAAGAGGAAAAAATTGTATGTTGAAAAAAATTTTTGGCAACAGCTCAGGATTTTGTGGTCTTTACAGTATGGGGTAAACCTAAAGTGGGCTTGTTGTGAGAAAGGACAAGCAAAAAAACAACACTTTCCTTCTGATATCAAATCTGGTTGCCTATATTCTCCTGAGACATTCAATCATTTGAGAAAGCATTTATTACTGAACTCTCACCGGTTAAACACACACACTTGTAAACTAAACCAAAATACACTGCTGTCAGAAATAATCTATAACACCAGTGGATATATGATGATTGCAATGTACTGTTACTGAAGAAACAGTGCAGCGGTGAAAAGGAAAATGGAGGCTATGTTTTCAAAGTACATAAGCTGCAACAGATGTGAAGTACAGTCAACACACCGTAAACAAATAAAGCCATTTGAAAGCAGGCCTATAGACTTTAAATCACAGGATGCCAGTGGTAGAAATGTTTTCCAGATTTGCTTTCTGTAAGGTCGTCAGAGGAATGCACTTGCTGTCTGTGTTGGTTTCCTGCTCTGCGACCATGACGGGCTTTTCTGTAACACTTTAGCCCAAACTCTGTCATAAAGGAAGACAGATTTAACTTAACTCTGTCATATTTTGTTAGGTGTCTCATGATGGAGAGGAAAGGGAGTTCTGTACTTGCACACAAAGATATATTTATACTATATATTTGAAGTGGAGTTGAATGACTACATGTATACTATTGTGTACAATGTATATATACACAGTATATAGTACACTGTAATTAACTGACTATGGATAAGTACCTCATTCAACCCCACTTCGATAATATATCTATATACAGTGAGGTAAAGCTGTGAAAAACTAAATATAGCGATACTAACTCAACTGATGCTGATCTCTTAGGTGTACCTCTCCGTCATCTACAGTGGGCAATACACAAACTCATACAACCCCACTTCAAAACAACAAAACTATCCCTTTAAGTTAGTCACGGGTGCAAGAAAAATATACAAAAGGAAAAAGAAACAAAATGGCCAGGGTCTGTCCTGCTGCCCTCTGTTACTGCCATGTGACAGAAAGCTGTGATTTATGAGCACTAAAGTAGCAGAAATACTTAACTGACTAACAGTCTAATGAATGTTTTACTGGGGTGACATGGCCATTGCTGTCCAGCTGTGGCTGCTGTAACGGAGCACCACTGATAACAGTGAGGGGCCAACTGCCCACCTCAACACCCTGCTGTTTAAACTGAGTGTTTGATAAGGGTCTGGCAGAAAGGAAGGGGGGTAATAGGGAGGAAATGGGGATATGGGGTTGGGTGGTGGGGCCAAAATGAAGACAGGGAGACTCTATGGGCATTGGGACTGGTGTCACGTTACGAGAGTGTTTCTCAAGCATGTAGAAGTTTACTTCTCTTGATTCGCTGTTGTTGCTACTTTTTTCTTTGTCTAAGAGGGTGGGGCTTTCTATTTTTTTAACAAGTCATTTGGCATACCTTCACCAGTGGTTCCAGATGTGTGATTTACAGAGAGCATGAGAGCGGCAAGCAAGAGAGAGCTAGCAGAGATGCCCAAATTGCAGGGGGAAGGGGAGTGGGTGGGGGTGCTTTCAGGACTGTGTGGAAGTGTGAAAGGTTTAAGCCGATCCTGTGGTGTCTTTACTACTGGGATGGCTGCTGCTGATTGATGGCCTCACTGAGGGACGGGGGATACAGGACACTGAAATGGATTGATACCATTAGCATAACAGTGGATCACACTTTTGTTTCCAGTATGATATTCTGCTCCACGGTCTATCTCCATAAGCCTATTAAGCACCAGAGGGTCACCCTATTGTCAGCTATCACCTTTCATTGTGTGCTGGATTACTGCTCCCATCCAGAAAGGGTTCACAGCTCAGGCAGACATTGTAACCCGGTCCGAGCAAAGGATAATCAGCAGTGATGGACGAAACATATTCTGTAGTGCAACAACACATATCACACATGCCGCAGCCTAGTCATGAATGATTCACACACTGGAACGGTCTATTTAATGTGCATTTCTAAGTATGAACATTGGTTGGTATTTGAAGAATGCTGCACAAAGTTCTTTTTTTTTAATCCACAACATCCCAACAAGACTCAATTCTATCCCTCCATGTGCCTGGCTTTTTGCAGAGGGGTGGGGGCACAGGGGAAGGGTTAAAGTAACCAGTGGAAGACAGGGTGTAGGGCTGGGCCACAGTAAGGGCGGAGGAGGGGGGCTATATAAAAACTGACAGAACACAAGAGGTGCTTTATCCACCCTGTCCCGCTGGTAAGAGGAAGCCCTTAACTGCTCCGGCTCAACCAGCTACCTCCCTTTCTTTCCTGCCTTTTCACTCACACCCTGTCGGACGTGTGCACGCTCAGGACGAGAATGGCAACATCATCAGCATGGAGGACAAACAGGCCCTGCAAAATGTTGGCTTTTGCATTGCTTTTCATCGGCTCACTCTTGAATGGTAAGTTATAAGAAAAAAAAGCTTAATGCAAAGAGGTGGTATGGCCATCCACAGGCAGGGAGGGAGGGGTTGGGTGGAGGAGTGTTTGAATGGCCTTTGATTTGAATCCACATTTTAACCCTACAACCCTTTTACCCTCTGCAATTCTAAGACATTATCACTATACTTAAAACACATCTTCAACATACAAGATTTATCTGTTTTGAAAAAGGACTTCTTAAAGATGATTTTTTTAATCTCAAAGGCATACCGAAAACTTACTTTGGAGTATATTCTGGCAAACAAAAGAGATCATTTTAGAGAAGAGAGCAAGGTTTTAATTAGTGAAGTCTTAAATGGTGATTTCATATTAAGATCTCCATTCTGATTACGCTACCACACTTGATCTTTCTGTATAATCTCATGAATTTAAACTGTTTGTGAATCGTCCTCTGTTGCTATGTTTGCTATTTCATTGACCTGATTCCCATGAACTTCAAGGACTTTGAGAAATGTGTGTATTTATATTTAGCCTTGTAATCTGAGGCCAGTCGAAGTGTGCGTGAGAGGAGGGTGTAGAGTTTGGTTGTTTATATGCATTTCAAATGTGGTTGTGCTGATATATTGGGAGTGTTATGGAGGCATCAGGGAGGACTGATGCTGTAAAACTATGTGTAAACACATTTAAGTCCACTTTAATTCAAGGTTAAAGTTTTTTTGCAAATGCAAGAATATTGCTTGAGTACAGTAATGTACTCCAGTTTTACAGCATTAATTGCCTGCAGCGGTAGGCATAAAATTAAGGGATGGGTAATGCAGTGAAATATCGGTGAAACTTTTTTAGATGGATGAACTGTTTCAACCTTCAATAGTGGGCAAGCCAAGTTTAAATCAAAGTGAACACAAAGTCACAAAAATGGAGCTAGAACAAACTAAAGCGGTACGATCGTCTGCAGAGCTCTCTGTTGTGGCTGGAAATGCACCACACATTGAATTGCATAATTCAAACCGTCTGTCTTGTTCATGGGATATAGCTTATGGGAGTGAGATCATCAGCAATGCGAGGCAGCTGCATCTGATTTGGGAAATGAAGCGGCCTTGACATAATTTTAAACCTTTAGATTCTGAAGGAGAGGAGGAAAAACCTTCAGTCTTTTTAGAAGAAAAAAGAAATCTCATCTCTTGAAGTTTATCTTCTCTGAAATCACAAGCTGCTGACAAAATGTTAAGAACCACAAAAAAGATGAACATCTATGGAGCAGATGTAACAGAGATGAGAAACAGACCACTTATGTTTAACAATATTTCATCAAGAGGATAAACCACCTGTCTCCTGATAAACCATCCAGGAGATGGGAGCAACACAGAGTTATGCAAGCAGAGGAAAGAAGGGCTTATGGTACAACTTTACTGTGATGAGGTCACAGTAAGAAGCAGATTCACAGATGTCAGTGAGCGTAACGGTTACCCAGGCAACCTGGAGGGGGGTTGTGGTAGCAGAGGCTAAACAGGCGATGATCAGAAACACCAGGGGAAAACCCCTGTTGAGAGTGTTTAGCAGGAAAACAGCGAGATGGTCGAGAAGCACAGGGAGAGAAAGATGCTCAGACCTGCTTTGTTGTCAGTGACACAACTGGGATGTTCCATGCATGAAGGCTTTCAGTTATTGCACAACTGCACCGAGAAATCATTTTTGTAACATCGTTTAAGCTCTGCCAGCACTGTGAAGTGGTTTAGGGAGGCTCTCTAGTTAAGCGACTGCCCAATCTTACTGTTAACTGCGGAGCATATAATTATGTAAATCATTGTTTGTGCAGTGCCCACTGAACTAACGGATGCACCAAAGAATCTCTGAAACAATGTCAACACAGTGATAGTGCAGAGCGAGCAAAGCCAACTGATCCAGTGGTGGCAAGTTGACATCTGGGCACATCCACTCATTCACTTGTTGCTTTTCCACTCAGCTCTTTTTCAGCTTTGTCTTTGAACTTGTTCCAGCCGCTGTACTTTTAGACTCTATTCACTCTGTGTGGATTCAAATACACGTGTTGACATGGTATATAGCCAAACAAGCTGCTTTGTCAAACAACCAAAAGGTGCCAATATCAGTTCTTATAGAGAAATCAGATAGAAGGGGGAGATGGCAACTCATACTGCATAAACTGAAAAGCACAGCAACCAGTGTTTTAAAAGCTGAGAACAAATCAACAAAGCGCACCCTAGTGTTTTAATGGCCCGTTATGGTTGTTTTTCCACTACCACCCCTGGATGTGTGTGCAAGTAATTATCCTGGTAGATGTTTTTGAAAGCTATAGTAAGTCTCAAATTCTTTCTGGACAAAATCATTGTTGAGCCTCAGAGCTATGGATCCACCTCATTCTGCAACAGGATCCTCTGCACACACTCAAACCAGACGGGCTCATTCAAGGTAATACACGAGGCAGTGAAACTGTTAGTGGGCAATTGTGGGAGTGCGTTGGAAGAAGGGGGGGGCAGGTGTGATATAATGCTCACAATTGAAAGCAGATGTCATGTTTCTTGATTGTGGTCCCCAGAAACAGGCACCGAGCTTTCGATAAGTGGCCTCAGGGTTGGGCTGGGTGAATTGTGCAGCTGGGCAACATCGGGTGAAGTAAGTGCTGCTTCCACAGGCCTGATTGAAACCATGAGAGCCAGTTGCTTTTCTGCCAAGAGAGAAGAATAGGCTGGGTTCTGCTATTAATCGCTGTGACAGGAACAACAGGGGAGGAGGGGGGAGCGCCATGGGAGGAGGGTCAAGATAGTGGGGTCAGCAGTCTGTTGTTTCAAAGAGGGTTGAGTTGCAGAGCATGTTTAACCCTAAGGAATTGGGCTCCAATGTCACATTCCTTAGCACACTCTTAACTCTCAATTCAGATTTTTGAAGATATGACTTATGAGATGAAATTATGAAATAATCCTGATGAAGAAAACACTCTGAATGAATAACTCTTTCATTAGTTGTCTGGAAAAGCCAAAAAATATTAACCGCTTGTAGAGCTAAACAACACAAGGAAAATATAATAACGCTCTTTTCATACCATATACATGTGATTAACCTCTGAAGTTACGGAGAGACAGTGAACCCAACTATAATTATTTTTCTTCATCATCATTTTCTCAATAAAATAACATGCTTCCAATCATATCACAATAACTTGAATCCAGACTGACAACCTTTAAAAAAGCAAAAGGCATTGCAGAGTGATTTTACTGAGTTCTACTTTGAGAATCTGTTTGCTGGAGACAGCAGGGGTGGAGTAGAGGGGGTGGGTGCTCATGGATCAAATTTCTATCCAATGGATGCCAGAGTGATGTTAGAGAATCTCTTAAGAGGTACTTTGACATCACAAATTAGAGGCAGGTCCAGAAACAGCAGAGGATGGGAAATTGCACTTGATGACAAATTAATTAGATATTTTTTGCCATTTTCGTTCAGCATTACATTTCCCTGAATTTAATCATATGTATTGAATTACACTGTAAAGAAGGCTTACAATTATTATGCCTTCACAGTTAGTGTTCAAGAACACTACACTTAAATTCACTACACTTAACCATTCCTGCTTGAATACCAATTTAAAAAAAAAACATAATGGTTTTGATATATCTCTTGGTGGTTGTCGACCTGAGGGTGATCAACCACTGCGCAGGTCCCAGGAACAGACGTCTTGCAGACAGAAACATAACAACTATTGGCAGTACTTACAGATGTCCTTACTGGACACTCTCACACACTCAGTCAAAACTGTTAAGACATCCACGTTCAGCTTCAAAAGTAGTAAAAGAATCTTGACACAACTGCAAACCTAGTTTGTGGATAGAAAGATCTGAGATATATGACCTGGCTTCACTTAGTCGAACTGTCTTGATTTCCAATAAAAATAGACTATAGTTGAACCTCTATCACTGGGAGTTTGACATGGTGGTCCTGCGGTGGTCTTGTGCAGACCATTATCACCTCGTCGTGCCCCATACACGGCACAGGATTTACCCCAACAGAATCAGGGAGAGACCGGGGCCCAGGGTTTTAAGGGTATGTTTGGGGGCTCCATCCCTCAAGAACCAGACTAAGGCTGGACGACAAAGCAATGGAACGGTCTACCGATTTAAAACATCCAACACCTGGCTCATGTTTCATTTAAAAAAATACTGTAGAGGGTGTACATTTAAAGATGTATAGTTAATTGCAAGTGAACGGATGCATTGGCTGCATTTAGGAGTGGGCATGCAGAGTTGCACAACAATTAAACCTAAAATGGAAATGTTTCAAATCCAGTCAGTGAAGTGCTCAAGTTGTCATGATCTAAGTCATTATGAGAGAGGGAAAGTTATGCAAGAAGGATGTGTGCCTTCATGTGGAACTTGTGTTTAGCCATTACGTATGCCATGAAGTAAGAGACTGAAAGCAGGTCCAGAGATAGTAGCTCCTGGCATGTTGCTTAACATTTTATTATGGTGTGGGAGGTGTGAGGGCTGAAGCATACATCTCACCTCAATAGGTGCCTGGGATTAACTGTGCATGACTAGGAGAGGGCGAGCAGACAGGAAGTGTTAGGAAGGAGGGCGTTGTGCTGACGGCTCATTCTCTTCTGAAGCTTGCCACAGTCCTCCATGTGGAGCCCCAAGAGATTGGGGGGGTTGGGGGGGGTTCAAGACCACAGCCGTCACTCAGAGCAATCTGCTGGGAAAATCTTCAAGAAAGCAATGAAGTCAGGGCCCAGGCTGTATAACATATGGAGTCTGGTCTGATTAGGTTTGTCTTGTTTGTGCAATGAGAGCAAGACGTGACTGATGACTGATGACTGACATGGAGACTTTTAAGCATTACACAAGAGGAAGGAATAAAAGATGAGTCTGTGTGGCTATCAGCAGTGGTGCGATGCTCAGGGGGTTGTGAGTGTCTCTGATGTACAGTATGTAAGAGTGGAATGGTTCAAGAAAATCTGTGAATAATCACCTTTAGCTGTGGCTCTTGTTAAGTGAAGGGTAGAGGGCTGTGATCATCTAAGTGTTAAGAGGTCACATTGACAGGAAGCGTGCTGACCTCAGGCAAGGAGCATGGCAGCAGCAAACACCAGGGACACCACTGTAAACTGTAACCTATACTCATTTTCCCTTCAACTTGAGTAATTTCTTCTTTCTTAAATAGTAAAATTTGACGTTGTGGAGAGTAATTGTTGCACATACTGTATGACAAATAAAGAACCTTGAAGGTTGTGTAAAGAACAGCATAAACTACACTTTCACAAGAAAGTTCCTCTGGTCTTCATACACCATATATTAGCAAAACAGTAAAGAAGAAATCCAGAGTTTGTCTGAAATTAACAATAGCCAGACTTGAATGTTTTAGGTCTACAATAAAAAAAACAATGAAAGGCAGTCACTCATATCACACCATTTCTCTCTGTCATGAGGTTTCCTTCCATCTGGGCTGATTACAGGCTATGTGTTGTTGTGTTTGAAGCTAAACAAGCTTGTTTTGAATCATGAAAATGTCGCAGCCGAGGTTTACAAGTATGCTTGAGATGCCATGACATCATTAGCACAAGGCAAGTACAACACATCTCCTTTTCAAATCAGTGCTTAATCCTTCACACTCAAACGTGTGAGGTATGAACAGAGCATAAAAACAGTTTCAGTGTGTTTCTCTCCATTTTAAAAAGCAAATTCAAATTCATTTCTAGTCACTCGCCAGAACATCAGCACTGACTGACTGGCCAAACACTTTTAAAATGTTACTTCTTACAACAACACTGACATATTTTTACCATCCAGTCGGCTACAAGTCATCTGATGACAGAAAGTGATCGCAGAGCTGAAACAACACATTTCAGATGCTGCACTCTTGCACTCCTGTACGTCACATTTGTATGAGAAAACCTGATTTATGCTCGACCATCTCACCCATTCCGCACCTCATCCTTTCCGGTAAAATAAACAGACAGACCACACAGAGACGAGTGAGGGATGGCAGCTGTAGGCTACAGGCTGCAGACCAGGGGTCTAACAGACAGACTTAACAAGGTTAGGGAGTCCTTGACCCGTCAGTGGTCCACACCCACGCTAACGCTCCTAATAGTAAACTAGAGACGGGAAGGATAGAGAGACGAGGAACCACTCTGGCTCCATAGTGAAACTTGAGCATGTCTACAAGTCAAGAGAGCTTTCTTACCCTTTGCTGTATGGTTGACCTGGGTAAAGATGGCGCAAATTTGTCTGAGGTCAGCAGCTCTGATGGGTTTTCTCATTTTTGAACTAGTTACATAGTGAAGACCTCTTTCCCATGTGTAGGCACAGTATGACAGACAGCTGCAATGGACAGTTGCCAGCACTAAGCATGTCAAGAGACCTCCTTGGAGATTACTACACCACCTGCTAGCACAACACACAGTGTTTACTGTGTACTTGTGGCACCTGTCTGTCACAATGATTCATCTCAGGAAGTCAGTGGACATGTGTCAAAGTAGCACCACTGTGTGAATATATACAGTATGTGTCTCATGTGTGAAAACCTCAAGCAGTGACTCCAGATGCCCATGCGGAGACAAAGGGAACGACAACCCAGACTGTATAAGGCAGGTGAAAGGATGCCGACAAACTGATCGAGTTAAGAAAGGTTTTTTCTTTACATTAGTAACATACAGCTATCAACAACTACCCAATTAAATGTTTGAATATGCCTGCAATTTGCAGTATATGGTAATTATGTATTACAGTTTTTTAAAGTTATCATGAGGATCTTTATCACAAAAGTGATAACATGCCTGAGCACCAGAGTCGCTTTTAAAAACTTCTCTTTTTACTGCAGGAGGTTTTGACAGTGGGTCCGGTTCCCTGCTAAATCAGGGAAGACAGATTCACCAGAAACCACTTAGACTCAGGATCCAGATGGCCTCTGGCAGTGACCAGCTCGCCATGGGCAGATGTACAGTAAATCTACCGATCCATGTGCCATAAATCAGATTCCTGAAGGCATCAAGAATAGCTATATAGAAACAGCCAGTACTCTCACTGATGATCTTATAGATCCATGAGTATTAAGTTGATACTCCTTCACAACCACTAAGGCCATAACCACTTCATAACTGAGTTCCTTGTCATTATTTTGAGCTTATTTCTAATGTCACATATACATAAGTAAAGTGAGAACAAAGCCATCAATTAAATTCAGTCTTACTGTAAACAAAGAAGGAGCGGCAGTAGGTTTTAGTTCTACAAGGGAGAAGCAAACTTAAATTACAAACCTGAAATCAATCACAAACTCAATCTGACAACCAGTGAGGAATCACCCAGTGAGAGTGAGAAGTTACGAGAGCTGCAGAGGTAAGGCATTATAGGAATGTTTTTAAAGTGAGCTAATGCTGTTGTTAGACAGAGAGAGGGAAATCTGGGTACTCTGCTTCGACTCTTGGATCCCATACACTTGCAATTTGACCTAAGCAAATTAGAGCAATAAAGGCCTCAACTCATTAGCTCAGTGACTGTAGGGCGTGGTTGCATATTTGACTAATTTGTAGGAGAGATGAAAATGTGCCCTGGAAGTTATCCAAGTTACTTTGCAGGTGAAATAATTTACAGTTGAAAGAACCTGACAAGAAATATCCTATCAAGACTTTGATATAGTACTGCAATTCATCAGGACTTCTACCGCAAAGTCATACGGATTCCTGAAAATGGAAAATGGTATAATGGTCTATTACATAATTTAAAAAAAAAATGGAAAAAGTGAAGTGATCATTACCTGGCAGGGTCCAGCAGCACATTTAATCTGGGCATTTGTGTGTTTAACAGGGTAAATGGAAAATCATTCCACTCACATTAATATGTCTCCGTAACTTATTTCATTTATCTCATTCTGTGACCACAGGAGCTTTTGAAAAGCCTCACAGTGAGAAAGACTGAATTTCAAAGTGAATGACTTCAGGACTTGCTCTACGGATCTAAGCACATCAAGTTATCTAGTGCAATAAGATATTTTACCTAATCCCCCATCAGTGTGGAGCCTCAAGGGACACAAAGAAATTTCAGTGTGAGCAAACCAAAGAGCTCTCACATTGCATGAGCTCATGCATTAGGATGATAATTGACATTACGATCTGACCTATGAGCTACTATCTTACATTAAAACTTTATCAGATCATGGCAGCGTGACTTGATGCAGGATAGCGCCTCCAATTCTTTGAGTAGCTGGAAATACAAACTGAGCTCTAGATGGGCAGTAAGAGAGCGCTTTATCTGCAGAAAGTAGAGCTCACCATCAGACTTTATATGCAGAATGCTTTGTGTCACATTATAAGATAATTTGAAATGTTCACGAACACACGCTGCCCCCGGATAAGCAGAAGAGAATGGATGGATGCATGGATATCAAATACAGTATCACAGATGTACATGAGAGTGGTGAGGTAGTGTTGTGAGCACTGATAGCTCTGGGGAAGAAACATCAAGCAAATAATCAACAGATTTATTGACAATGAAAGTAATTGTTAGTTGCAGCACTAAAATCATAGCCATATTAATTTCCACAAGTGTGTGCTGCTAACTTATATCAATCAGTTTGCAATTATTGCCACAACTACATAAAAGTTTGAAAGAGTTGCAGAATAACCTCCTATTGTGATTGATGGTTCAAACGTATCTATTTAGCATGAACGGCACCCATCTGGTACACAGCACTCTATAGTAAGGAACATTTTTAACTATTTGGCTTGAGTCCACTAGCTAGCAATGCTAGCGTTGTGTTTGCTGAGAAGCTCATAGCGGCCATCCCAGTGGGAGTGAACAGGAGGTCAGAGCTTTTGGCTGGAGTTCAGCTCTCGTACTGAGGGATGGTTTATTTGCTCAGACTGAGCAGGTGAAGCGCCCCACCAGCGAGTTATTAATGACAGACAGTTTCTCAGTGCTGAGAAATGCACTATGTGGAAATGTTTCACTATGCAGTAAATAAAGACATCGATACCATGATAACACTTGGCCTTGGACCAATATCTTCAAATGATTTAGAAAAATATCTCTACAGTTACAATAAGGATATTTATTGTGACTTTCAAACATTAAGTCTTATTCTGATTTTGTAGCAGGAGTCACGGCGCAGGACGTGGAGGTTGTCACGGCGACAGTGCCACCTGTGGAGGCTCATGTACGAGGAGACATGATCCCAAAGGCAACTGAGGCTCCTGGTAGGAAACATTCACGATACCTTTAATTTATATAAATATTTTGTGGATTTATGCAATAAATTGACTTATCAACATGGACCACGGGAAAAAATTGTTTAACTGTCAGTCAATCTGTGTGCTTTAAAATGAACTTGTCAAATTAAACTTGTAGTAGTCTGTAAACACAGCGGAAACCAACCATGTTTCCAATCCAACAGACAATGCTTACCAAGTACAACAGTTCATGTTTTAGTGATGCCATACAATTTGATAAATCAACATTTGGAAGTATTATACTGTAGAACAAAAGCAAAAATAGGCCAGAGTAAAAAGATCTACATGCGTGCCCTTCGACTGATTCAATTCCATTAATATATGGTCCAGAATAGATCAACATTTATCAGAATCACTTTTCAGAATTAATTGTATAATAACCTCTGACCGAAAATGCGTCTGAAACTATTTTTTAAATATGTAACAAATCCATAATGTAAGTTGAATTTCTTCTGCAGAGGCAGAGGATCCACAGGTCTTGGTTTTCCCAACTGTTGGAAATCTAGAAGCGACTGAACAGACCACAGCAGCAGCAGAAACACCAACACCTACAGAAGAGGCCAGAGACAAGAACGAGGGGGCAGCTAACGAGGAAACCGGGTTCACAGTTGAAGTACATACTGATGTAGCTGTCATGACAGACCCAGAGACCCCAGCACCGATGCCTCCCAGGGGTGACGGCCCCAAAAACATACCACAGGTGAGATAAAGCAGTCCTGTGTGTCATGAAGCAATGAAGAGACAAACATGTTGTCCAATAGTAACCAGTCAATGTCACAAATAGTTTGTTTAGAGTTTAGAGCACAAATAGTATGTAGAGAAGGAAGAGTGGCAGCAGATTTTTTAATTTCATACTCCTCAGCAATACTTAGGTGGGTCACATCTATTTGGTCTCATCTGCAAATGCTTCCAGCTAAAATTGGATACAAATTTCAAATGTATGAAGGATTCATCTCAGTCCCATATCCAATGGGACTGTTTATTTTCTCTAATTTTTCATGCTCAAACAAGTTTGTTATACATGCACATTTAAGGACTTGTGGTTTGTCTCTGCAGGTGGTGGCACAGGATGATGTTGTCTGTGTCAGTAAAGAGGCGGTCCAGGACAAAAATGCAGTCAATCTAAAACTCAAGGCCTCCTCCAGCTGTGTAAGTTCAGAAAACACCTCTTTCATATCCTCAGGTATCTACTGATATGTAGAATAAAAGCTGGTGAAAGAACAGAAAGCAAAAAGAGTTTTGCCTTAACGATAACATTTCAGTGTTGCTGACGATAAAGCAGAGGACAGCAAACAATCTTACAACGGCCATATGATCCTGCAGGGGTACAAAATATTCCAGCACACACACATTCACACACAAAGCAACAAACTGCAGAAGAAAGGAAAATATTTTCGAGCTTGGTTTTGATGCCATTCCCAGTTGGCTATCAGCTTGCTAAACATAAGCTCAGCAGGAAATTCTTCCTTATTTAAGAGACAGGATGACTGCTGCATCTCCAACGCACATAAATCAGTGTAGCTGGAGAAAAAGAAAAAGAAACTGTGTCCGTCTTCTTGGGAAGTCCAAGGGATTTCTGTTGCATGCAAGGCCTGGACAGAGCTGTGAGGGCAGAGGGAGGATAGTAAGATGGGTGGGCTCACCACTGTAGCATGTGTGATGTATAGAAGCTTGAAGCCGCTGCAGAAGCATTTTGTATTTAGAAACACAAAATCTTCAGTGTCTCAGAATAATCGTTTTGAGGTCTGCAGGAATCACAGTGGCCATGTGGAGGTCTGAACCCACTAGATGCAATTTCAGCTCATTTAGCCTGAGCAATAAATGCATTATTTAGCATTTAAACAATGCATTAACAGCTAGGAATGGCAAACTATACAAGAGAGGTGGGGTTGCTATGTAGTTATACAAAGACATCAACCATACTCAGACAATTCATCCATATTTTTATAATCATTCTGAGTTTCGTCTAGTGTTACTGTAGCTTATTTTTGCTAAGTTTTGCCAAGTGAACTGCTTTTCAATATAAATCATAGTTTAATCTCATTTGGTGCAACCTGCAATCCTATATGCTTGTTTACTGTTTAAATATTTCTCATTGTTTAAGTCCAATCCAATCCAATCCATTCATTTACTGTGCAGCACTTTGGAAACCTTGTGTTTGTTTAAAGCATGCTATATAAATAAAGTGGATTGGATTGGATCATTGTTTAAGAACTAGATTAAGTTCAATAATGGCATTTGGTATTCCTGGGCTGAGACAGTTAATGAATGATGCAGTACAGTTGTAAATAAAGCAGATCTTGGTGATCTCACATCCAGCTGAGCAATGGAGGTGCTCATCATCTAGTGTTGCAATATATGGAGATGTGGTGCCATACTGGAGAAAAACGTAGCCTCAGAAAGCTTCATGTCATTTATTGATGGTGGGGTGCAGAGGATGAGGTGGAGTTGAGGACTCTGACAGCCTGAGGAAAGAAGATGCTCAGGTGTCTGCTGGTTCTGAAGGCAGCAGGGTGAGCAAATTATTGCAGGATACTATCGACTATCCTCTTCTCATTGACATCACTGATCAGCTCAGTAGCTGGGTAGCAATAATAGCGTGGGTGGTTTTAATCACCCGTGCACACATCCCATTCCGGTTGTTCCCAATGTTTCCAGTCAGGATGTTCCACTATAAAAGGAACAACACCTTGGCAAAGGAAATGTGCCGTCTTAAGCTTCCTTATGAAATGGAGCTGTTTTTGATCTTTCCATACACAAAGATTTCCCGATAGAGGTCACTGCGTCCTGCCTGTTGTTATACTCATCCTGCCACCTATGCACTCCTGAACTGGGATCAAGAGTTTCTACAAAGTGGCAGAGTCTGGTGTTTGGATCAGATTACATCAAGAAAAAGGATGTGCACAGAGTGGTGACGGCACTCACTATAGATTAAAGACAAAGCAAGATGGAGAAGCAGAGAACGAAGGGATCATATTCAGTGGAAGACGACTGTATAAAGAGACAATCATTTGGAAACTGACGTGTTGAAATGTAAAAGGCTTCAATACTAACTCACTTTCATTTTGGTCTCCTTGCAGAAAGACACCAAAGTAAAGATTGAAAGTGTCCTGCAGGAGCTGTGTGGTGAAGACTGTAAGCTTGATATCTACCAAGAGGACAACTCTGATGAAATCATTGTATCTGGAAAATACGTTGAAGGTCAGTAATGTTTATATGTTTATGTGTACATTATCGACTCCAAGTCCCACTTTACTTCTGGCAGTTATGATTAATTATCATTTTCATTACTACAGGGTTCCGCTTAGTTGTTGAAAATGAAAAACATAAAATGTTAACAGGAAAAAAACACTAACAAAAACTTCTTTTATTTGCAGATGATGTTGCAGGCATGGCTGACAAGTTCAACAATGACAACATCAAAGATAAGGTACAGTACCACATATTTTTTTAGAAATACTCTGCACATGTACATCTGTCTTGTCGTTATTTATTTGTCTTATATATTGTATAATATAAGTTGTTCATTAATCATTCCGCTCAGTTTGGAAGTGCAGAGTCATGATTAGGTGTGTGACTGATATTCTCCTCCACTATATTTTAGTCTTGTCTATGGCCATAACCAATCTGCATCATACACCATGAATGGCCTGTAAAAGACAAAGCCAATAGTAAAAAGTTACATCAACTAGACTCTGCCACCACAAATTTGCTGGTTGGCTCATAATCGAACTAGACGGGGGAATATACTCGGGAGAAGAAAAACACTGCCTGAGTGTGTAGACGTTTCAAGAAGGCTTCAAGCTGTCAGCCTGTGTGACTAACAAAAAGCCAACAAACAATCCACTTGTCAGCTGGAAAACATTCCTTCTACTACCTAGGGAACAATCTCGGGTTTTGGGTGTGCCTGTCACGCCCCTCTGTCTGTTTGCATTCATCATACACCCTCCCTCTTTACTCCACCATAAACTGAGTAATCATTTTCGTATTCTGCTCATTTTACCAGTCTGCTCACGAGTAAATTCTTGTTTTGACACCTTAAAGACAGATGAAATACTAACTTTCGGTCACAATAAACAGCAGCAAGGTGATAATGAATATCTCTTAACATTTGCATTGTATCTGTGTTTTCAGAGCTGTCAGATTCAGTCTGTACAGACAGTCGATGATTTGTTTGGTTTGCATGGGGCTTAAATACTTGGCTCATGTTTTGTTCTTATTTCTGTTATTAGACTGATGTGGAGGAGGCTGTTCCTCGCTGGGGCAAGAACTCAAAGCTGGTCCTGGTTTCCTTGCTGCTCACTGGCCTGTTGTTGGCTGCTCTGCTGGTAGCTGGGTATTACCTCAAGACCCACCGCAAGAACTCCAAAGGAGTCCGTCTGGTGAGTCGATGATCATGTCACACTGTTGATGCCTACTGAGCCAAACATCTGTACTTATTAACACAGCAGGGATCATTAAAATCTGTGTCTCACATCAGAGATATCATTGCTATCTTCTTGTTTAAGTTGAATTTAAACTCAATCACAAGGTTAGCTATTAGGCAAAGATGCTGGCTACCTTTAAAAGAAATCCATCTGGACGAGCTTTCCTAACCCTATTTTGTTATCAATGCTTAAAATGTGTGTAAAAGTATTTTCTTGTGCATTTTTGGTCCATCATTTAGTGCAACAGATACTGGTAGTCCAAAACAGGGCTAATGAATGAAGCTGCCAAGAGCTCATTCACTACAATGTAATCATTCCTACATCCTTCCCAGATTCCAAGTGGTTCTGCAACATGAGGTTGAATTTATATTTAAATGTGTGTTAAAGCAATGAAGCAACCACCTTTACAGCTCCAATATCACTTGGCCCCACAACATCCAGTTCACTGAGGAAATTGCACTCAGTGGCTGTATATTTGAAAAACAAAACAGCACGTAAGGATTTGAGGTCAAACCTATGATTATATCCGGTCAGTTCTTCACTCAAGGGAGGGACTGCTTGACTCGTGTGTCCCTTAACTCAAAGCAGCATTACAAGCTTTCTGCTTTTTCAACTTCAAGCCCCTGCCAGAGGGCTACGAATGGTTTTAATTTTTAGGGGTTTTTTTCTCTCAAGCTGATGATGTCATTTTTTAAAGTGTTTACATATGAGGGCACACCCATATGATGCTTTGGATGATTCTTTGTCGTATGTATTGATTTGTGCATCACATACCCAGCAGACAGAGCAACTCTTGACTTGAATCAAGTCACTCACATCACTGATGCTCAGTGGCTCCACATTTTCAGCTAGAGGCAAAGTAAAGCAACAAGATGCAACAAGCAACATATTGTCAACCCTCCCAAGAGCAAACCGACAACCAACCAACCAACCAACCAACCAACCAGCCCCCCCCCCGAGTGTGCACAGCTGAAACCCATAAACCTCATGAACAAAGAATGTGTTTTGTTTACTACGCCCACAAAAAAAGAAACTATTTTCAAACACACACTTTCTTGCTTGTTTGTCATATTTGAACAGTAAAATGAAACTGCTTGTTGTGCATTCTAAACCTCTATGAGTTCTGAGTGTTGCCTGTGTCTTTTTACCATTTTTTGTAGGCTGAATCTTTCCAGGTGGATGAGGAGAACCAGGCCAACACCCTGGTATCTGTGGCCCCCCTTCCCCAAGAGCCCCTCGACAAGCCGACTGTCAACGGCGAGTCTGCACCAGAAAATGGGACCAACGCTGCCCCCACCACTAATGGACACTCTGCCACCCAGACACCAGTGGCTGACACAGAGATGTGAATCATGACACCTCCGACCTCCTTTTCTACCCATCACCCACTGGGACACACTACCCACAAGCCCCTCTGCTGCCTCAGAGACTGTCCACACACTGAGACAAACTAAACATGAACTGACCAAATACATTCACAACTTTCCTCGACCGCACCTCTCGGGACGACGACAATGACGCCAAAGCTCATGATGACGATAACGACAATGCCTGTAATGTGAAAGTTTGGGATCACTGGTCTTTGCTGGTGTCAAGAGCAGCCTCTTTATACACTGCGTTTGGGACCAGACTGCTGAGTAGGGAGATGACTGGGGTTTGGTAGCTGCCCTGAGTTCAGTCTAGTTGAAACAATCCCCAAATAATCCCAAATATGTGCTGCTGATTCCTGAAGAAGAAGCTGCAAACTTCAAACACAAAACCAAAGATGCCAGGCAGTTGAAACGAGACCAGCTTTAGTATGTTTTGTTTTTATTTGTTTTTAAAAAAGGACTAATGCTCACTCAATTGATTTAATTTTATTTTTGGTTTTATTCAGGAAATGTTTTTTGTAGCCTCATTTTTTGCATTAAGCTTGTTAAGGAGTGTATGATGGGCAAAAAAGAATCCCATCATTTTTTAATTTACTGAACGTTGGCTATGTTTTCTGACAGACTGTGATAAGACTGTAAGAAAAACAACTGCCATGCTTACAAAAAGTTGCTTGTTATCGTTGGTAACCAACCAACAAGTGACAAGAATGTTCTTTTGCTTTTACTGGGGAATAAAATAATGCTACCAAGCTATTCAAACCATGGAAATGTCAGCTGAAACCTATTAGTATTTGCTTCAATGCTTTCGATTCATGAGCATAATGAACAACTGAACCTTGACAATGCTGACCTTTTATCAAACTTTAATTGGAACTGGTTGCAAAGCACATTTCTATTTTGTGATAGCGTGGTGATTGTAATGATGACATCAGTGTATAGATTTTATTGTTGTTTTTTAACAAATGCAATCTTTTACTACTCTCACTACTGTCTTTGTGAATGGTGAAGAGCTGGTTCAGCATCAAGGCCTTCTTTATCTCCTAGTTGATATAAAACATGTTTTTACATCCTTCGTTTTTTTAAAGCTTCTCTTTTTAACAACTGGCTGCTTTCATAATGTACTGCATGTGTAAATAAGCCTGCACTCTGTTAGTAGTACCTGTGCCTGACTCATAAACTGTGATTGTTGACCTTACCTTTGTGTGTTTTCTTCAGCTTACTTGATTTATGGACGGAAATATTTAAATGCATACATCAAAAATCCTCCACACCAGTAAAATACTTCTTTCATGTTATATAAGAGATAAATTAAAGTTATTTAATATCTCATGTGTGTGAAGCATAGTCAGAAAATGTCCCTGGCAGCCTACAATTATTCACTTCACCAACAGACACAACCTATAATGTAAAGTAGTAGGTTCTTGTTTACCAAAAATATTATACTGATTGAATTTTCTAAGCTTAACTCTGAGTGCCGAAGACGTATATTTACGTCCATTAAAATAGAAGGCTTGAGTGCCATAAATACATACACTATATTGGCAAAAGTATTCGCTCAACTGCCTTGACTCGCGTATGAACTCAAATGACATCCCATTCCTAATCCATAGGGTTCAATATGACGTCAGTCCACCCTTTGCAGCTATAACAATTTCAACTCTTCTGGGAAGGCTGTCCACAAGGTTAAGGAGTGTGTTTATGGGAATTTTTGACCATTCTTCCAGAAGCGTATTTGTGAGGTCACACACTGATGTTGGACGAGAAGGCCTGGCTCTCAGTCTATACTCTAATTCATCCCAAAGGTGTTCTATCGGGTTGAGGTCAGGACTCTGTGCAGGCCAGTCAAGTTCATCCACACCAAACTCTGTCATCCATGTCTTTATGAACCTTGCCTTGTGCACTGGTGCACAGTCATGTTGGAAGAGGAAGGGGCCAGCTCCAAACTGTTCCCACAAAGTTGGGAGCATGGAATTGTCCAAAATGTCAGGGAACGCTGAAGCATTTAGAGTTCCTTTCACTGGAACTAAGGGGCCAAGCCCAGCTCCTGAAAAACAACCCCACACCATAATCCCCCCTCCACCAAACTTTACACTTGGCACAATGCAGACCGACAAGTGTCGTTCTCCTGGCAACCGCTATACCCAGACTCCTCCATCAGACTGCCAGATGGAGAAGTGTGATTCATCACCCCAGAGAATGCGTCTCCACTGCTCTAGAGTCCAGTGGCGGCGTGCTTTACACCACTGCATCTGACGCTTTGCATTGTCCTTGGTGATGTATGGCTTGGATGCAGTTGCTTGGCCATGAAAACCCATTCCATGAAGCTCTCTGCACATTGTTCTTGAGCTAATCTGAAGGCCACATGAAGTTTGGAGGTCGGTAGCGATTGACTCTACAGAAAGTTGCAAAGCATCCGCTGACCCCGCTCCGTCAGTTTACCACTACCAACTTCTTCGTGGCTGAGCTGCTGTCGTTCCCAAACACTTCCACGTTCTTATAATACAGCTGACAGTTGACTGTGGAATATTTAGGAGCTAGGAAATTTCACAACTGGATTTGTTGCACAGGTGGCATCCTATCACAGTTCCACGCTGGAATTCACTGAGCTCCTGAGAGCGACCCATTCTTTCACAAATGTTTGTAAAAGCAGTCTGCATGCCTAGGTGCTTGATTTTATACACCTGTGGCCATGGAAGTGACTGGAACAACTGATTCTTATTATTTGGATGGGTGAGCGAATACTTTTGGCAATATAGTGTATATGTTTTTCCTTTTTTCGGCAGCAGGGACATTAAGAGACGGTATACGCCACAGAGATCATGATTTAAGAGCAAAACAAACAGAATCTGGACAAAAAATGGTGATTTGGATGAAACTGGCCTCTACCTCTGAAAAAAACAAGAAAAAATAACTTTATTTTTCATGATGAAATATAGAGTCTCTTCTTTCATTTGCGCTATTCTGTATTTTTAGTTTTGAGACACTAGATAAAATACTCTGTGCATCACTCAGAATGGCCAAAAACACTGGCACAAGGCGCTTTCACTTTTTTTAAAAAAAGGCTGACACTCAATGACTTAAAGTACTTCATGGCTGTAAGTGTTGTGCTGCATTAAAAATATTATTTTCGCACCACAGACTTGTCTCAGTCTTGCTGCTGTCTCTGCCAGCTTTGCATCAGTGGAATTATGTCAGTTTCAGTTCATTTTGCTTCTCAGTCTGACACCCATTAATTGCTCACCAACCAGTTAATACTTAAATCATTGAGTGCCAGCTGTTTTTAAAACAGAAAGTGCATTGTGCCAGCATTTTTGCCCATTTTGAGTCATCTTTCATGACGCACAGAATATTTTGTATTATGTCTCTGAAAACACTGAATAGCTCAAATGAAAGACTCTGTTTTATCATGCAAAAAATGTTTTTTTTTAACCTTGCTCCGTTCTTGTTTTATCAGAGGTAGAGGCCACTCCCAACCTAAACGCCACCACTTTGATATCAAAATACGTCAATGGTACTCAAAGAGTCAAGAAAACCTAATTGACATCAAATACAATAGCCACTTTCCTTCTACTGCTGCACTCCATTGAACTGATGAGCTGTAGGGACACATTTCAAAGCACTATAGCCCTCTAATTTTACTTTGGGCTTTTCTGAAGTTTATTGCCGTGTTCACGTTCATAGACATCCACTCCATCAGTTCATCCTTGTTCTCAAGTCGATCAGAAGATGTGTTGATATTTGAAACGTTTACAGTACTCATTTGTCTGCTTTCTTGTCTGCTCAACACACCTGGACAAACACACCAGTATCCTTTACAACCTGTGAAACACAATATGTCTCTGACTGCTTTAAACTATTAACCTCAACAAAAACAATGGACACAACCTTTCATGCAAAGCAGTAAACTGTAATTAATAATTGTAAGTAAACTATTCTTGAGCTATTCTCCAGCAAAAGAAATTAAAATAGACCCTTGAACTTGAACAACCACTCTCAAAATTGCAAATAAATTTCTTATGACACAAAAATCAAAAATAAAACTCTTCTGTGATTACAAGGTTTGACTATTCATGATTTTCAGTTTCTAGTGTAATGCAAATCAACATTTTGACACAGACAATGTGATATTCAAAAAATTGGCAACTTGCTTCAGTGAAGTCAGTGGAGTTGATGGTGATTCCAGAGTTGCAGGAACAACAGAAGGGGAGCAAACTCCCAACAAAACCATCTAAAGAGCTCAGTGCTCATCCTTTTAAAGCTTATAACATCAGCAACAAAGACAGTATCAGATGCTGACTGGTCACATCTGATTGATGCAGACACATTTGACAAGGCCACACACCCAGTACACTGGAATCCAATGTGTGGCCAAATGGAAAAAAATCCAATGATGCCAGAATTTTACATGCAGAAAGGCATGGATATTTGCAAACAAATTCAAGGCAATTGATTCTAGTCATCAATTAATTTGTGAACATTTGAATGCCCTCAATTTGTGTCATCCTCCCTGGGTATTTCCATAACAGCACAGGACGCACTGTGATTGGCCACTCGCTGCTCCTTCAAGTGTAGTTAAGACCCTCGACAGGATGAGAAGGGAAACTAGAAAGACAGCAACCTCAGCATCAATATGACTAGAAGAGCTCTCGGGTTTCTCATTCTCACATGTCTTTCTGTGGTGGCCATCTGCATGTGGAATAAGCTTATCCCCATGAAAAAGACATGGTCAGAGGCCAGAGCGTACTGTAGATAGCATCACTCTGATCTGTCCTCAATCAGCAACCAGGAAGAACACGAAAATTTATTGAAACTAGGCAGGCATCCTAAAACGTGGATCGGCCTCTACAAAGATGCAGAAAGCACATGGAAGTGGTCGGGAGGGACACACGCATCATTTTTCATATGGTCAGCAGTGCAGAACGTAAGTGGAAACAACAGCTGTGTGGTGCTCAGTCGACAGGGCTGGTACATAAAGAACTGCTGGGAACGTTTTAACTTCTACTGTTCTGATACCAGACTGGTGTTAGTGAAGGAAAACAAGACATGGGAGGAAGCGATGGAGCACTGTCGCCTCCAGCATGACGACCTGGTCAGTCTGCCCTCTAAGGCTGCTCTGGTTAAAACCCTGCAGGCTAGCTGGGAAGCCCAGACGAACCATGTGTGGACCAGCCTGTGCTACCTGGCTGACGAGCGGCTGTGGGTGAACGGGGACAATATGGTGTACCAGGTCAGGAGCAAAGAGAAGATGCCACCGTGTCCTGCCTGGACTCATCACTGTGGAGCCCTCTCACTGCAGGGACAGCACTGGGACAGCTGGGACTGTGCAGACAAACTCAACTTTGTCTGCCATGGAAACAAGTCTCAATAGACTTGTCTTGAAAAGAGAATATTTTGTGCTATAATGGTTTGCCATGTGGTTAGCAAAGTAATGAAGGTAGCATAATGTAGAAGTGAGAAAAATCCAAGGTACTAATTATTTCCCTGAGTCCTTAGAAAAAACATGCTTGAGCTGTTCTTCATATCTATGTACAGTGCACCTTTATTAGAAGACCTGTCCTGTTTTGTCTCAAAGAGCCTCCAGCATAATGAAGAGCTTTAATTCAGACTCTTTCTTTCTCACTGAGGTCCCTACGCTTCACCATTTTGAACAGGAGAGAGGAATTTAAACTGAATTCCCCTTTTTAGACCCAAATTTGAGCCAGAACACTGGAATTCTGTGAGGAGTCAGAAATCAATCAAGAATAACAAACAACCACTAAAACACACTTTTTTCTATTCAGGAATACACTGTAATTTGACATCTCAGTCAAAAAATAATAATGTGCTTTGATATTTTTTTCTGCTTTTTTTGTAGCACAGTAAATTTGAAAATTCATGGATAGCAACAATAATTGTATTTTGGCATTAAAGATATCATTTGAACTAAAGAGCCTGTGGATTAACCATTACTGCAACATAAAAAAAATATTTTGGTAATCAGCAATGCTGTTAATTAAGGACAGCGTTGGCAAACACTTTACACTGGGTGGTGGAATAGTAACTTTGTTAAGCACTGTGTGTGCATGTCTGATAAACATTAAAACTCAACTGTCAGCCCATGTTATGCATTTATTTGGTGAATGATTTAATATCAGCACAGCTGATGGTGTAATGGTTAGCACTGTCGCCTCAAAGCAAGAAGGTACCGCGTTCGAATACCGGGCCCTTTCTGTGTGGAGTTTGCATGTTCTCCCCATGTCTGCGTAGGTTCTCTCCGGGTACTCCGGCTTCGTTCCACCATCCAAAAACATGTATGGGGATTAGGTTAACTGGCTATATTTAATTGGCCGTAGGTGTGAATGTGAGTGTGAGTGGTTGTCTGTCTCTGTGTGCCCTGCGAAAATTACCTTGATAGATTGTCCTGCCTAAAGTTTGAGCGTTATTTAGCGTTCTTCCCAACAAACTAACAAAAAAAATGCTTGATACAGTCGACTCCTTAGGTATTCTATTAGTCACAAGGTATTTGTCTGCTGGCAGGCCATCAGATTGTAAAGAGGTTAATAGTTTATAAAAGATCAATACTTTGTCCTCTTTCACATTAATATAGAAAACTGTGGAGTGTTAAATCTGTGTCTTAACAACAAAACAACAATGTTGTACTGATACCAGTGAGTGTTCTGGGACAGTAAGGCAATGACCTATGGGCTCCTGATAGCCATGAAAATTCAGTCACTCAACATATGGTCACAAGGTCACCTGTCCCTCTGGGTGTGTGGATACACAGGAGAGCGAGTATGTGTGTGGCCACAATTAACCACTGCTGTCATTCGAGCTCACCTTTTTCAACCCTTGATGTTACACTCTGACGGCCGATACATGTCTGCTGTGACGCTTCACTTACCAAGCTCACCGAGCTGGAGGCTTCTACTGACAGTACAGCTGCTGTAAAGCGTAGTGGGTGCAGAGGTCAGCGCTGTGTCTGCAGATAACAGTTTGGCAGTGACTCTGAACGAGGCCTTGTCACTGCGTCACTGAAGGTGATTCCTACAACAACAAACATGCCAAAATGTGAAATGTCAGTGCTTTTACAGTACACCAGCATCAGCTCTCTCATTTGACACAAAATCAGGGCTACCATCTACTGGAGGGCCTGCATGTTTACTATACTTGCACAATTAGTTTCCCCCTCATTTGACATAAATAGCTTGCAATATGCAGACAGGAGGAGCCAACTTACCACAAACTACATATAACTCTATGATTAATGGCTGGTCCACTCCACCACCTGAGCTACAACTGAGCTACAAACTTGTCACCACATGGAAATTATCAGATGAAATTTTTTATACAATCAGCAAAGTTTTCCAACTTGAGCCGGGCGGCGTAATATATAATCAGTGGTAAAAGAATCCTTTAAAAGTGGTAGTACCACCATGTAAAAATAAGTCCTGCAGTCAATAATTTACTGATAGAAGTATCCAGTAAGACAGTAATCCAGATCGTCCCTTTTATGTTTAATAAATTATCACACTGTATGGATTACACTATATAATTGAATTAGCATTTTAGTTAGAGTGGAGCAAACCACTTTGTATTCCAGTGGATAGTTTACATTTTAGCCCTGCAAATCTGCAAACCAGAAAGTAAAAATGTCAAATAATGTAGTTATAGTTCCAAAATGTCAAACTTTGAGCACAAATCCTGGTTTGTTCTTTAAAGTAAAGTAGCTTCAAATGGACTGGTTGGACTGATGAGCTATTTTCTGATCCACAGAAGGTCACAGAAACAAAACTGGAACATCAAAATGTTTGCTTCCTTGACCTGCATTCATCTACTGTGTTAAAGCATCTGAAAGTCATTAACTTTGTTTATGGAGAACATTTCAGTTTTGGTCGGTGGAGTAAACATAATATATGCAAGTGTGATACATAGAGACATTGGAAATGTGTTACTTTGATTAAATATAAGAATATAAAGCTAAATTTCATATATGATTTATAAGTCTTCAATGAGTTCATGACAGCTAGCTGACATAATTCCTGTTAATGGAGCTGTATATATTTTGTTGGCGTATTTTGAGGGATTAAAAACGTTTTCTGAAGGATGAAAAACAATACTTATACTGTCTGTTCATTATTATTTTGTTGAATGTGCAATGGCAAAAGTGAGTGGACACTTGTATAGATGGAGCTGCTCAAAAATGTTAGTTTTAAAACTGGGCTATTGTCAGTTCATGTTTTCTGGCTCATTTTATAAAACGTGTACATTAAAACATATTTGTTTGTAACAGACCTTTCTCTTGGCGCATGGTTATATAATATTCTAACATGAATCCTGCAGAGAAAAGGATAAAGAGACTTTCCACTGCAGCACGTGATGCAAAAGGAAAAATCATTAGTCATTGACACTTTTGACTGCAAAGAAAAACAACTTGGATCTGATCCTGCCTGCTGCAGTCAGACTTGTGCTTCCAGTAAAGCACAACTAGTAATAATAAATACAGTGTCTCCACATAGTGGCAGTCCTTGGTCATTTCAGCAGTGAGGTTGATGTTCAAACAAGCTCCTGTTCCCACAGAGGCTAGTGCTGTTCAGCTGCACTCACTGCTTGTTTTCAACACGTTTGCGTAGTTAACGTTGCGAGAATATTGCTACTATAGGCGACGAAACAACAGAAACAGACGCTACCTTGTTAATAAAAATAACTGCTGTTAAACTTGAACTTAAACTGCTTTTGTTTAAAAACTTTAAACCAGGTTTTAAGGTGAACTTACTTGAAAGGCTGAGAGAGTTTGTGTCTAGCTGTGACGAGCATAAATCATTTGTACAAACGTTGTATTAAAAAGTGAAAAGGGGGCTCATGTCCCGCCAAAATATGAGTGACGTAACGTGCCAGTTACCTAAGAGACGGTGAAGTGAGTCACGTCACGACACTTACCGTAAAGCACAATCGAATGACGCCGCGAGGCATCTGTGGCTTTACTGTCTTAGAGGAAAAGTGGTTTGAAATGGAGTCAAAAATAGTTTCTGTGTGCTTTATGTATTTAAATATACACAGAAAGAGGGGAGAACCTATATCTATATAAAAAGCAAAACGCACAATCACTCTTCCAAGTCATTTATGAGTGTTACACTGCCATCTGCTGGAAGAAAAATGTCATTACAAATTAAGTAACATTTTTTTTTGTCTCGTCACCTCACAAGTGCCTTGGATATGGATTACAAAACATTTTTTATGATGTTTTTTTTACAGACACATGAGGAATAGAGCCATGGGCTAAATGATTTTATGTTAGGATATGTTTGGCCTAGTATCACACCTATAACTCACGAGAAGACACAGCTGGAGAAATACTGACAGCAAAAGACATGTATGCATAACATAAATGATAGTGTTTTCCAATCTTTTTGACCCTCGACCAATTTTAAATTAAGCCACATGGTTTGTGAGCAAAAACAGCGCTTTGATGGATTTGTTAAGGCTTGAAAGAGATAATCCAGTATTTAACAAAGTAAGAAAAAATGTTTTTTTTTTCTTTTCTTTTTATAGAATCCAAACAAAATTAATACATAATACAATACATAATAGACAACGGTATTGTCTTATTTCTCATTTGCCCCTTTGGTGTTAATACATTTGCTGTTCTTACTCTTACTAGTCTAAACCTCTATATTATTCTACAATAACCCTAAATGTCATATATCCTACATGGCTATCGACAGGCTGTGGTTTGCACTTCCAGTGACCGTATAATAGAAATTTGCACATTTTGTTACACTGTCACTGAACCAAAGAACAATGGGCTCTCGGCACGACATCTGGTAGCTGCGTCAAAAGGAGGTAGTTTACGGTAAACCCATGTGATTTAACCGATGTTTGTAAACATGCGTCAGCCACATGTGATTCTGGCGATGAGGAAAGAGTCTCCGGCCAACCAGCGGTCAGGGGAGTGTCGGGGGCGGGGTTGCCGTGTTGCGCTATGGAAAACCGTTCAGGGGATACTCAGTGATAAACGTGCACTCCGAGATTGATAATAGCGTCAAAATAAGGCTGAACCGAGATCCTGGTGGACTGACGGCTCCCCGAGAGGACCGGGTCTGAGTGGTGCCGGTGTGGTACGGGAAGAGAAACATGCCTGGGATAGACACGTAAGTTATTTATGTTATTGTAGGGCCAGAGCGACATAATGCTGCGTATGTTGCGTAGAGAATAGCACTGTGTGATTCCTAACCGCTGTGAGTGCTGTGTGAGTAGATGATAAAAGCCCAGAGGCTTTTATTGCGTAAAAGTGTGAAGAATAATGAAAGACGGGTAGTAAAAGTCACGTATCGACAGTCGAACAATACGCCTGTGTGTGTGTTTCTGAAACCGGTTATAAACACTTTCTTTAAAAAAAAAATCACGTAGTGTTTCATCATCGCCGTGACAACAGGTAAATTAAACTGCGTCAGACCACATGAAATCCAGTGGGAATTTCCGCTGCGATGGTGGATCAGGATGTGACAGCAGTACTTCTCTGCCCTGAAACTTTGAGTTTTGCTGAATTTTGGTGATAAAACGAAGATGTAAACAAAGCGTGGAATCGGCGTGGATGGGCTGTGAAGGAAGAGCTCGGAATAGGATGCTGCGCAAGAGATGGATAGTGCGTAATCCTGTTGTGGGAGAGGAGGACGTTGTTACGCAGTTCATATTGGCACGGTCATTTAACACCTCATGGCTTCGTGGTCTCCTTTTCCAGTGTCACCAGAAATAACTGACACTTTTTGTCTTTTGTATAGAAACCAGGATAAGTTTACATGGTCACACCTTGACTCACGGAGGGTTGTTCTATTGTTTGCGTAATTTTCCAAGAAACTTGCACTTCAATGGAGCAACACAATGGTGACGCAGCTTGTTGTATCTTTCAGATGACAAACAACATTTGCTGCGTCATCGAGATGCCAGAAGGTCCTTAATAGTAATATGTTTTTTTAGTGCGCACTTGATAGGATGAAAACAAGCCCTGTTTCCCAAACATAGGGGGTGCTGTTGAGTAAAACAATCCTTGGGATGTAGACTATCATCTGTTGTAAGGAGATGTTGACATACAGGTATTCCTCATCTCCAACCTGAATACTAACTGGTCTGAGTCTTTTTTTTTTATCTCTGGGGCTTTTTAATCTCTGGGGTCTATTATGCCCCATTTAGTACTGATGACAGGGACAAATATGATGTGATTATATAACTAAATCACACAAAGCCTTGAGCTTTCTATAACTGAGTTGTACTTCTCTAGTCCCTGACGCTGTTGTTGCTGAGAGACAACTGTTGGTGCAGATTTGTCTCCCTTTACTAGACCTGGTAATACACACTGCCCAAAGCACAATAGGGCGCTGACATGCCTGATGGGATGTTGCTCTTGACACCTAGGTCGCCAGCTTCTTGAACCCTCCTAATGGCTGTAGTGAAGGAAGGCCTCCCGCGGCTCACCTGCCAGAGGGGATGGACACAAAGTGCTTCCTCGTCTCCCTGAGCTTCTGGGCTGAAAATTAGACACACAGGAAGAACGAACTCTGTCCTGCCAAGTGGATTTGTTCGCTCAATGGGTGAATCAGCAGCAGTCCTCATGAGTTGCTAAACCACTGGCAAGGTAATGGAGAGAGAGAAAGGGGCCGAGGGAGGAGGGGAGGAAAGGGGAGCTTCAGAACTTTAATTATGTGTACTGAGTAGAAAAGTGACTCCTGAGGGAATGTCACTATGGCAGTTTTTAAACAAACAGGTAAAGGTCATGGGAGGAAGTATGAGCTGATGAGCTGAAAGAGTGTCAGAGCGGCATTTTACAGCAGCATTGACATCCCGTGTCATTTTATTTGCATTATTCAAAAAATATGAAAACCCAAAAAAGTAGCCTGCATCAGATATTTATCAGGTTATTGTTTAGTGCCGTGCCCTGTGCGGACGTAATGTTTACCGTGCTTCCTGAGGCTGACTAGCAGAACAAGTGACCCACTTTCACAGAAAACGTGACCTCAATAGTTATTTTGCCACTTTCAGGGAGGGGCGCTGGCTCTCAAGTCAAACAAACAGAGGAGCCCAGTACAAGTGGGCTAAATGGGATGCACTCAACCTAGTTTTATTCAGAGTTCTTGGAGAAACCAATCCGTGCTCTTTTTTTTCAGCTGAAGCAAATGCAATTCAGCAGACGGTGTCAGGCCAAAAGTAGACGCAGCAGACAAGCACTTTTTAAAGACTCCCGAGCAAAGGCAGTGTGAATCTACTGATGGATTCGTTTACACCGGGGGGGTAGCAGCATCACCTGTAGCCCAGAGAAAACGGTGAGCGACCTGCTGCCTCTCAAAACAAACTCCTCCTACACACAGATTATAGAATAGGATGTGGCACAGAGCCAAGAGATGACAGTGCTAAAATTAAACCAGGAGCACCGCCTGCCTCACTGGATGACAATGTATTAATAGACAAGTGTGAGGCAGCAATCATTAGCAGGTATCATTAGCAGCCAGACACCTAAACCCGCTGAAAATACTCACTGCCATTATTAAAGGACTTTATTTTCCCTTGTGCAGAGTTCAGTAAATATGTATTTAAGATATACAGTACATACGAGGGAGAGTATAGCAAGAAAGTGTATTGTTGGAAACCTGATCTGCTTCAAGCAGGCACCCTGCAGGCAGGCGTACTTTGAATTTTTTATGCACAGTTTTATCTCTAGTTATTTAACGCATGCTATCAGCCAGACACTGAATATTTCCCAACAGACAGAGAGGAACCAGAAGAGGGTGACACAAAGTGTAAATCAGCTTTTCCATCTGTGGCCTTCTCATCTATTTCCACCCATCGTGCAATAGAACAAACAAAAGTGTCAGGCTCATCAGAACGTGTTAAGGCTCTCACATCTCCAAACATTTCGCAATTTGTTGCTCTGAAGAGAAGATGAAGCAACCTAGAGGGAGACTTACAAGTGATTACACTGACTGCACAGGCAAAATCAGCAGGAAATGATGTTTGTGCCACCCTCGTCTTTGATTGGTCCAGTCATGTGAACAACTCGTGAATACTTATACATACAGATGTCCCAGCACATTGTTTATGTGTAGACTGGAAATATCGTATTATGAGCCAAGATATTCTGCTTTCCCTGATTGCACAAATGCTGAGAGGTAGTTTAAAAACATATTAGCTGGATGAGTTTGCCCCTCTCTCTCCTGATAAATTAGGACCTCTAATCTGTAAGAGGATTAAACACCTACCCTGTTAACACATGCACACAACCCCACCCCCCCACCATCACACACATACAGGCCTTCAGTGTTCATTTTATGTCACTTACGCTAACGTGACCCAACTCAGTGGCTCTCCCTGTGACACAGTTTGGCCTCTAAACAGTCTGGGCTGCACAATGCACGACATTTTTGTAAACCAGACATATTTGATTCATTATATCAAAAATGTAGCATCTGTGTTGCGGGCACATATTTTGAGATACACAGGCTCTAAATGAAACCAATGGTTGCTTATTTCACATTAGTTTTGGTTGTAAAAAGGGGCTGATGCGCCTTTAACAAGCAGTAGCTGGTCAGGTGACCTGGCAGAAAAAAAAAATGGTTCGATGTAGAAAGCAGCGTCTGCGCACACAATAGAAAAAAGCTTGTAGTAAAGAGAGCAAGAGAGAGGTAGATACAGAGTTCACAAATAGCAGTGTTACAGGGGAGGAGTCAGAAACCCAAAAACAAGGAGAAAACGGATGAAAGCAGTGCTGTGGACTTCCTACCACACTGTCTGCCTGTCTGTCTGTCTGTCTGGGTTATTTTCGATGAGACTGTATTCTGTAAATACTGGGACTGCTTGTCGAAATCAAGGATATTTTTTTAATCTTTCGTTCGGGGTCAAAGTACATGTCGTTAAAACAGTTATGGCCATCATGTATGCCAAAATTTGATCACCAATCAGCGTGACTGCTCTTGTTTTAGAAGCCCAAAACACCAAATTAGCTGTGAAGAGGATTAGAGAGAGACAGACAGGGAAATTGTCCCCGAAAGACACATGAAGGTTTTGGATTAGTTGCTACGTCACCTTTTCCCCCATCAACGGGACGAGGCAGATAACAGCAGTCTTTTAATTTCAGACCTGCAAATAGAATCCAGTGAGTTTTCTACATGTAATTGTCGCTGTCATTTCACAAGAAAATGGGAACATAATAGTGACAGAGGAAGCCTCAAATGAGCGCTCTACAGACATACTGTACTGCATGCGTCATAGCAATGGGCAACAGTGGTTTATACTAATGAATCCTTACCTATTTCAGGACCTGTTTTTTTGTCTTGCACCACAGTCAGACTCTTCTCTGGACCAGGACTGGGACTAGATGCCTGAGGCAGACCCAGGAGAGGACACAGGATCCTATTGTGTGTTACAAAGGAGTCTACAGGGAGCCACGGAGATCTATTTTTCCACAGTATGATGATTCATAGGCAGTTTTTGTTGGGGTTCACCTCTGGTGCCAGTCTGCTCTCGTGCACTTTCTCACACTGAGATCTTGGTCATCCGACGCACTTCTAATGCAAGGAATTGAGCTGCTGTGTCACTCTTCAGAGGAGCTGGCCATGATTCAACAAGGCTGCATCTTCGTCAGTCTTTGGTTCCACTTCTTTCCCTCTGCCTCTTTGAAAAGCTATATTTCTAGTGTTTAAAAGATGCTACTATCAAGCAGCCTATATACTAAAATATTCTGTTTGTAGTCAGTAAAACATTTGTGCAAAATGTTCATGTGTGCAACTAAATAGATGGGTATTCTATTTCCCATTAAGTAACCAAAAGTTCAGTTTCAACACCACACCTTAACTTGAAGGAAAACAAACTGTAGAGGTTGAAAAGGATTTTAATATGTATGTCTAAGAAATCAGTGCTCCCCATCAAATAGCCAGGAGAGGAACACATCTTCCTTAAAGGGTTGGAGTTGTATTACTTCTGTGAATTCAGCCAGAAAAAATAGATTATTCAACTAACTGCCTGTGTTTGGCAAAAGAGGAACTGTCTAATGGAATAATTTAATTATTATAAGTCAATTATATTCCTTCACACATGGATGTGTAATGATATTATAACAATTTAGGTGGTAAAATAGCTTAATTGTTGTGCAGATCCCACAAACCCCAAACCCCAAACAGAGTCTTATGTCTGATTGAGTGTCAAAAGATATCCTCAAATGACGCTAATGTTTTCTTTCGTAATTGCAGATGGGGACATGGCTTCCAGGTGTGTTTTTTTCTTAAAGGCATCCTCCCCAGGGAACTGGTTTCAGATGGTGTCTTAGAGTATAAAATCCTGTCTAGCACCATTTGAAATCGGTGTTCTTGAGCGGGAACAGACAACTATGTCAACGTCATTCAGTAAGTTACTAGCAGAGTTTAGGATTGCAGTTTGGTCTCATCATTTGTATTTCCAAACTCTTCCAGGTGAACTATACATGCAGTCAGACCAGTTCAGCACAGCTCATGTTCCAGTGAAGTCCAGCTGACCACCCTCCCACCAGGGCTGACCGTTTTCGTCTGGTGTTCAGAGTTTCCAACATGTCTAGCACCATTTGAAATCGGTTACAATGTGGAGGGACGATCAACAAAGCTTTTGCTTCACCAAGTGCATGATGCATTAGAAAGTTAGTAGCTTTAAAGTAGCAGAAGATGGCAGCATTGAGCTAAGGGCCATGCGATCATCCAAGAAGATCACGTGGTCATGTTTTGTGAAGTCATTGAAGCATTGAAGCTTCCACTGGATGACCTGGATCAGGGTCGAGACCTGTTGGTGTTTGTGTCTGTTGGTCTGTTTTTGTTCAGTCTTTTTTTTATTTCATCATGTTTCCATCACTCAGCCCTGTTGTGTGTTACATTTATCTTGTGCTGTACTTTTCCTCCAGGAACAGATGATAAACAAAGAGAATATCTGGTTAAACACCTCAGGAGTTCAGAGGACGTGAAAGTTTGTTTTTCTTATATTTAAATATAAAAAAATGATAATTTTCTTAAATTTACACGTTGTCAACAGTTCTATTTGTTTTGCCATTAATAAAGCATAACCGGTTTCATTCAAAGTTGTACAGTGTCTCATCACCGGTACATAAATGGTTTGGGCTTGGCCCTGACGAGTTTTTTTGTTTGTTCAAAATGTTACATAATCTGTGTTTAATATGATAAATGTTAAATTTCAGAATATTTTTTTCAGTATTTATTTCAGTATGTTTGCATTTTTGCACCACCATGTCATCTTAAAAAAGAAAAATTCCAATTAAAACCTGTCACTTCTCTGACCAGAGGCAAATCTATTGAGTTTTTACACTTTAAATTCAATTATAGCATGTAATCTATTAATTCAACCTGCACGATTAAGGTTAATAGGTTGACAGAAAAAGTAATTATGGACCTGCGCTATGTTGCCAGTTTATTGGGTACATCTAGCTAAACCTAATGCAGCCTAATATAGCTGTCATGAAGGTTATCTTTTAGTTTGTGTTTAAACTCTTTTAGAGAAGTGCTGACTCAACTGTATGGCCATTTTGGTGGCTGTAATTTTTGTTACGCTAAAAGTTGTTTTATTTTTTCACTTGAATCACTGGGGCTAAATGACAGACTCACTCCTCCCACTGTCCTAGTTTCTATTTGAACATGACTATTTATGAATGACCAACAAAATTAATAGTCACTTTACCCACCACGTTCTATTTAAGTTGATAAATTGCAGATTTTGAGAATCACTTTGAGCATCATTTGACACAGTCGAACTACTAGAACCTGAAGAGTCTTATTACAGCTTCTCTATCCTCCTCTGACATTTCCTCTCACATTAACCAAACAGGGTTAACAGAATGATGCTGGGGAGCCAAAGCCAAAATGAAAAGCCTTAAAATACTGAATGGCTAGCCTTGAAAGGAGTAGAAATCTCCACCCCCAGCATGACCTTATTTTTAACTTGTCCATATTATTATCTTGTCTGTGAGAAGCCAATCTGGTGAAAGGGCAAAGACATATTCTTAGAGGGGCATGTTGCTATATCAATAACAAACAACAACATATTGTATCTCACTTTGGACGGGATGGGAGTCATAAGGAGTGTCTCCACTATAAACATGACATCATCACCAGCATCATCACTTGATTCCTCCCAGCTCTGCTGTAACTTGCCCAGCCTGTCTGCTTCACTGTTATTAAGTGTGACTGGTGTCCATGGTTGCATAAAGATACATTCAAAGTTTTCCTTTGACATCAGCAGATGTGGGGGGAGGACTGACGAAACGACAGACTGATCATAGTAGACAAAGTGAGACCAACTTTGAAAGAGGAAATGGCAAGACTATTATGAAAAAATGAATTCATAAGCATTAAAATACATGCTTGCTCTACTCAGTCCACTCAGATACAGATACTGCTACTGTACAATCTTAATTGCTCTGATATTATATTAACGTTAGCAAACTTTAGATAGAGGGTACTGGGTCAGTAACATGATTTAAAGGTACAGTTTAGCATTTAGCTATATCTCGTGATGTGGTTGTAGCTAGATAGATAGATAGATAGATAGATAGCATATATTGAGTTGGACATTTCCATACAATTTTGTATGTAGTGGTAATGTGTTTTCATTGTTGTTATTCTGTACACATGGCATCTATTGCACGTCTGTCCATCCTGGAAGAGGGATCCCTCCTCTGTTGCTCTTCCTGAGGTTTCTTCCGTTTCTTTTTCCCTGTTAAAAGGTTTTTTTTGGGGAGTTTTTCCTTAGTCGATGCGAGGGTCATTTGTAAAGGACAGAGCGTGTCATATCCTGTACAGATTGTAAAGCCCAATGAGGCAAATTCATAATTTGTGATATTGGGCTATACAAATAAACTTGACTTGAAACTTGACTTGGCATAAAATCATAAAAAGCTTGCTACAGCCAGTGTTTGTTTTGTCCATAAAATTGTAGCTCTTTTATGCAACGTTTGTCATTATTTGGTGTGGCTAAGGCTGCTATTTACATATACTTTAAGTTTGTTCCTTGAAAACACTAATATTTTATTAATGCAGTCATTGTCAGCAATGTCTACATCATAAATGTCAGTTCATCGCTTTATGTTAATTTTTTGTTTCATTGAATTAAACATGAAAGAAGGCCGCTAGAGTAAAAATAATCATCCACAATGTTGAAGGTGTTTACAGTAAGAGCAGCTCTATTAAAAGCATATAAACATTTATGTTGAGATCGCTGCCACACTGATGGCTGGGTACTCACGCTTCACATCTGTTTCTGGTCTAATGCTGAGGCCTCAGTGGGAACCATTTATATCTTGTTTGTCTAAAGTTTAAAGATCACCATCTGTCCTACTCATGAGAACAACTTTAAAGAGGAGCTCCAACAAGTGTTTTCATCCTGCTTCATTCTATTTTTTTCCACACAGCAAAGACTGTTGTGCCATAACGTCTCTCAGCACACTTACCACAGCATGAGTAACCATATAAGTAGTGACTCACCAAACATAAATGAATAAACAAAGCTGGGTATGCCACAGTATTTGCGCCAGTCAGGCCGTCAGGTTTATGCTGCAAAGCCACAGAAACATGTGTTAGTCTGAATATGTCTGAGGTGTAATTCATTTCCTTGTTTACAATGTTACATCACTTCCTCTGTGGTAAGCCCCCCCCCCCACCTCCAGCTCACGCAGGGCTCCATCCTCCTTGAAAAAGTTAATGGATCCAGTTTAATACATTATTTGATTTAAAACTTCCTCACAGATAGTGACTTTTGACATGACTTCAGATTTATCAAGCTCAGTTATACTTCAAGTGATACTGTCAAAATATGTTTCACATGTAGTATTAATAATACATCCATAAAGCATTGTATCAGTAAATCTATCTATGTATCAGTCAATATCCTTACAAAGTAGTCTATACTATTTCATTATAAAACATTTAGTACAGTTAATTTTGTTGTATTTGTGAGTAAAATATTTCATGGAAGGGGTTACATTTCTTTATAAACATGCATATCTCTGTGTATACATGAAATTAATAAACACACAAACATGAAATTTAATGCTGCGTTCCAGACAACTCAGACCACGTAAATTTCTGACTCTCTACTTGAAAAAAGTACAATGCAACGCCACTCAAATTTCCTACTTGTTAAGTTGGAGCAAAATCAACTCAGACTTCACAAAGAAGCAATTATCTGATGTCACACAACAATGGACGCACACAGTGTAAATGATAAACCACAAACTAGAAGACAACATAAAGTAAAACTACATATTTTTAATTAAAATTATACACACTTATACTATACTGTTGTGTAGTAAAACCTGTTCTGCATGTAAATACTTGTCAAATATACTTGTTATTAGGTAGCTGGTTCTCTGAAAGTTATCTGTACAGGAAATATTTGAGAAAATGTTAGAAATGTGGATGCTCCACTGCTGAGAACTCAACTGTGTGCACACATGCCAACGAAACATCAGTCTGTCATGGTTAGCCATGTTTTCTTGTTGAGGCTGTGAGGTTTGGTGTTGTGTTCAGGCTTGGAGATCGCTTGGAAATTTCAACAAGGAAGATTCTGACCTCCAAATAGACTTGAACGCAACACAATACAGAACATTATAAATGCTGTATATGAACCAGATATACCAGAATGTATAAAAATATAAAAATATTTTCTATAGTGCTTTGCATTATGGTGTTTTTAAAAGTTTTGTTTTAAATCTCTCTCAAAAGTTCAACATCAGTGAATTCCTCCATGTAACGGGATCCCCAAAGAGGATGTGCAGACGTGTCATCACTGTGCTCCTGTCCTCCTCAAACAGGATGGGGACTCATGGAAGCCCAATGAAAAAACAGCAGGTGCTGAGTGACGTCTTGCTGTTGTCATGTGAAAGTCTAACAACTCTAGTTCTGGTTGATTTTCATATGTTAATTTTGAACTGAAGAATTACATAAAATGGGCTTGTGAAACAGCTTTCAAATACAATTGGATACTGAAAATGCCTGAATGGCATTCAGACAGTATGAGTCTTGATGGGTGTGGTTCTGTACTTATTCCATGGAAAAACAGAAAGAGGAGGAGGAATCAATGCTTGTGATTTTAACGGGTGGAAAACTTGCTGAGACAAGGAGGACAATCAACATTTCCTGGTGTCACTCAATGTTTTACTTGAACTACAGACGAGGACCAGTTAAGCTTGTTACACATGATACTATGATGTAAAAGTAGTGCGCCATAAAAGGTTTAATACAGCGGATACATTTAAAGATGTTAAAACCGAAGGTGATCCAATAGAACGTGATGCTGTGCCGTGTAGTGTGCGTGCACGGCTGCATGTTCTCAACAAAAATATTCTTTCCTGCGCCCACCCCACCTCAGAATCTAAAGACCAAACCCATGCACAGGTGAGGACAACTATTTCATACCACTCTTGATGCACCCAGCATGACACCCCTTCACCCAAGTGCCAATAGAATCAAAGCATAATACCATTCACAATTCACCCAAAACTCACATATGGTTCCTACAATTGCTCAGCATTACATTTCTGCTAGATCCCCTGACATGTTACACGTTGTTCCTTTACCAGAGAACATTTGTTAGTTGTAGAGTTGCTAATTGTTTAAAGGTCCTAAGTCATACACTTTTTCTGCAATTTTATATAGGTCTCAGACGTCCAACAATATTGTATTCAAAGTGTATTACCCCAAACTCAGCCCTGATCCTGAATTCCAGCCAGTTAAAACTCATTGTATTGAGCTCTGCTGAGAACAGGCTGTTTCTGTGTCTGTACCTTTAAATGTTCCTGAGCTGTGTCTGACCAGAGACACAGAAGTGGCTCTCTGGCAAAAGAGAAAACGTTACTCCACAGTGCACAGACAGTACCATTGACAGTAGTCACCCAAATTACAAATAAGTGTATAACAAATGAGCCTTGTGCTCACAGAGCGTATGTTGAATTTCTCCTGTTATTAATAACTCAAGGACCACCTGAATTTCCCAAAGTTCTGCATATGTGCACCCATCATTTTACGGAGGACTGCTTTGTAAACATGGGCCCATACAAATTATGCTTGGCTACACAGCTGAAGTTGAAGCATGGATCAGTACCAACTGTCCGGGACACAACTCAGCTGCAGCTATTGCTGCTAGCTTAGCTCTGAGCTAACTGGAGCTCCGAGCTAACCGGGCTATTGCTGCACTGCTAACCGAGCTCCGGACCTCCAGTAAGGTGCAGTGCTAATGCTACAGGATAAAAACAGAGTAAAATAGCCTCCTGTGCTCATTGAAATAGCCAACACACAGAGCAGCTGCCATGCTTTGCTCCTTTGTCAGGTTTGCTTGTGAAAGTTAACTAAACTTGGTATCTTTAGAGGAGGATATGGGTGGGACAACCAAACAAGGGGGTGGAAACATTTCCCTCCTTGACTTCGAAAAGGGAATGTCCAATAGCGACACATTTGAGGTGTCTTTTTTTTTTTTCAAACATGGAAAAGTATAGGGCATTGCTTGTTTTACACATTTCATCATTTCTAGCCATGCGGGGGGACTTAAGAAGGTTAGGGAAACTTATATGAATGTTCAAAAACCTCAGAAAGTGAAAATTTCATGCCATGGCACCTTTAAAGTCCGCAGACAAAAGGTAAAAGTCTCTGATGTAAAAACAGTGGGCAAGGCCCCAAGCTTTTTTTTCCTTTCTGGGGGGCTGGACTTGAAGGATGGTTGATGACTTCTACAAAGACCACCACTGTTATCAAACCCCTCCTCCCTCACTGTCACTGCCACATAACTAAGATGAATATGATGAGCTCATATCCGGTATATGACCATGCCTTTGTTTTCCAGAGGAGGTTTATCAGAGCACCTTTTTTAATCTAGCTTCGTGATATGCGCTGCACTAAGCTGTACGATCGGACCAAAAATGATTTAGTTCTTTAGAAGTAGACACAAGAAGTCCTCTCTTTTGATCCCAAAAAGGCACACTTCAAGCTTCTGGCACCGCAACAGACCAGGGTACAATGAAACAGTATAAGCACATTTTATTATGGGGCTTTTCTCTGTACTGGTCCACACCCCTGCCAGGATAATAGCTTGGTCTTTCCCTGCTGCCATGGCTGTGAATTTAACACAAAAACTGCCATTTTGTAAGTGAACAAGGCTTCAGCAAGTGTTTCTAAGATTTTTAAATGGAAGCTTGTGCCCAATAAAATAACATGTTGTGACTTACAGTGAGAGTTCAGGTCTGGTAGTTGTAGTTTGACATGAAACTATTCTCTTCATATGAAATTAATGGTAAACAAGCTGTTCATGTTTCTGCTCCACTGGCACAATGAGCCCATTCAGTCACACACTGTACAAGGTCAAAACATTTTGATCATTTTCCTCAGAATTCCCCCCCACACCTAATATAGTCGCTAATGTAACATGATTACATGAGATGCTTGGAACTCTATTGGATTCTTTTTCATAATATTTTACACAGCTCACTAAAAGAGCCCCAGAACAATAGACAATGACAAAAAGACCGTCTGGGGGTGAAGAATGCAGCTGATTGTATCTTTATCAGTCGCCGTTTCAGTCTGTTAACTGAAACAACTGCCTTGTACGCCTCTGAAATCAATTTTCATGAGTCCTGACAAGAGAGCACATTAATACCACATAAATATATGGCCAAACTAAAATACTTTTGTGAAACATAATTAATATGTGAAATATGACATTAATTTTGCAGCACTTTGTGACACATGGAGGCAATGTTAAAGAGTTTATTCAAGTTTATAAATAATGTAGAAAATACAAATAGTGACATGAAATATTTACAGATATTAAAAATAATGTGGCAATAATCTATAATAATATAATAATCTATATATCTGCCATTTGAAGTGCAATAACTCCTTTTTCCCCGTCGACTCAAGAGAAGCACTGAAACAGTTTTTTGGCACGTCCCTCCTGGGTCACAGATGCTCTTTAATAGATAGGCATGGTTCCATTTGTAGAGCTGGTGTTGACAAGACATGAAGAGAACATTTTTCAGTTTGAGCTACATTCACTATTTAAAAAAGTAAACGATTCCTCAATAACTTTTTGAGGTATTTTGGTTGGTTTAGCTCTTGATAACAGTGAATACACAGGAACTGACAGGTACCTTAGTCAGGATGGCAATCTAAAGGTTTTGGAACTGTAATAACTCCGGCTTCAGGTCTTCTCTGGTGTCATACGAGCTATGGTGTTATCAAATAAGGAATGTGTGTCAGATATTTTTAGATATGATATTTTTTATATTAAAGTGGTTATTAGTTTGTCAAATTGTTTATTGCATACTTAAAAAGCATTCAAAAGTGTTAGTGTTAGCAATTGCATCTTGGAGAGAATATATTGGCTTATAAAATAAGTTTGGCTTAATATAATGTATAAAGCATGCATATGGTTATACGATTGCATGATTACATGGTTATATGCAAGATTCATATTGAAGGAAAGGTTCGCTGAGTGAGTCTTATCTATTTGGGTTATCTGCAAATGAATTTCACAGGATGAATATCAAGTTGTTTCACAGTTAATATATTCAATCTTCACATTTTTTTTCAAATTCTGGTTTTCAGGAATGTCTGACAATATTGTCACAAAATATGCACGTCTGTTTCCTGAACGTTTGAATGAACTTGATTATTAAAGACATCCTGATTCATTCCAGCCTGAAGGGAATTTCTTCCTGTTGCTTATTTCAACTTCACGGCTGTTTTTCAGGATTTCCTGTTGACTTCCCACATTCTTCAATACAGATTTCCTCATAAGTTTAAAAACTAAAAAACAGTAAAGAATCTGAACCTGTTGCACAGTTAACTTCTCACAAGTTACTGCATAATATTTCACTGCATGCAGTTTTTGCTCACACAAACATGTGCCAATATTGACCTGCTGGAGAGTACAAATATATAAACCTCAGAAGGTAAAAAGAGCAGAAAGTGCAAAGAGGATAAAAAGCATAATCAAGTATGAGTCACACATGAAGAAGTTAGGAGTGAAATATTGGATCTCACCCTTTTCTCCCCAGTAGAAATTTGTGTAAAACAACTGCAAATATACATGCAACTGTAAAGAAAGGAAAAAATATATTTACTGTATTTTGTACTTCAACTAAAAGCTATAGCACAAAATTGTAAAAAATGTACATTACCTAATGAAACGCATATCACACTGACTATAACAGGTATATATCCTGAAAGACAAATGTAAAGTTAAACGCAGGGCATAAATAATGGCCCATGTTGACATCTTGATAGCACTGGGGTTCAAAAACTCACCAATACCCTTGTTAGTATCTACAGCCCCATCATGCTTGCCTGCAAGAATAAGAGTATGTTAGCATGCTAACTATTTAAACTGGAAAGGACAAGAGAAACATCAGAAACATTATCAACACATTAGAAGAAGGTCTGTTACAAACTGAGCATCTCATTTACTGATTTAGAACCACTGTGTGTCAAGTTTTTAGCTGATTTACTGCACCGTTGAAATGTTATTTTACTGGTAGATGTTTTCGTATGCCGTATGTGTTGCTTTCAGTTCGTTTATCCTCCATGTCGGATAAGTGAGAGGGGAAAAGCCAAAACATTAATATGCTGTATTAACTGGCACAGAGACAGAGGGAGGGAGGCAAAAATTAAGTGACTGTTCTTCTCGGTTATTAAATTAAAACCATTATTATCTGCTAAGCAAATAGTAATAATTACAAGGCAAACACAGAGCCATAAATTACAGTGTTAAATAAACAGTTTGATATTTTGTGGGGAAAAAAAAGCTTATTTGGTTTCTGGTGGAAAGAAGTTTTGAGAAGATTGATTCCAGTCTCATATGGCGCATATAGCCAATAGTTAGCTTAGCTTAGCATAAAGACTGGAAACAGAGGGAGCAGCTAGCCTGACAAAACCCCCAGTGCGTTTGAAACTAATTATCTTGTTTGGTCAATAAGTGCGAAGTGTAAAAAATACAATATCACCCACTTTATGGGTGTTATGTGCTGGATTAGATCTACGGTACATGTTAGCTGTGAGCAGTAGCTTCCTGGAGGTTGCCTGGCAACCGCTCAAAGTGGAGCTGTAACCCAGCACATTACCTCCCCAATACAATACATGTTCATTAAGTCTCAAAAGTCTCTACCAGAAAGGGATTAAGCTTATTTCGTAAAATGTCAAATTCAATTTACTAGTTCACGTATTTCAGGAAAACTAAAGGGGCAACTAAATAAGGAAGAATTGTATTCAGTGAGCTCTAGCAGGCCTGCCTGGTAGTTCAGGATCAGCTGATCCCACTGGTGACAACATTCATTATCCTTGTAAATGGTTTTGTATATGGAGTCGTTATATGTTTACTACTGTACTGCTTATAATTTCCACAACAACCCATTATTTTCCTATGACCAGTTTCAAAGTACTAAATCTTTTTGACTGACAGATCCACTTAAGTTCCCTTACAGGTGCAATGGGTGAGCCACATGCTCCAGAGAAATGGGGGGCAGCACCTCACTGCTACACCAAACTGTGACCCAACCTGTGGCTCTACGGTCTGTGTAACATTCTGATAGTTTGTTTATTGGATTAAATTCAAAGTGGTAGAGAAAAGAAAACAAGTCATATTTTCCTTTCATCCTCCCCGCCACCATAAGGAGCAGGATGGACCTTACAGCACAGATGTAGTAAAGCAAAGTCAGCTGGTGTAAACCCAGCGCTGGGGGTCTGATCTTGTGGGACTTCCCTGACTCCCTGCTGGATCAGCAAACGTTCTGTTTCAGCTGTTACACAGGTTAGTGTCTGCCAGCTGTGACTCCCTGAGCTGGCTGAAGGCATGTTGCTACCGCTAAACGCTGAATTCCTGTCACCCGGTGAAGTCAGCGAGGGTGAAATAAAAATAATATAAATCATTTTTCTTGTATCTGCCACTTTGGATTTAGTCCAACAAACAAATCAAACCCTGCCCTCCTGTCAGCTTTACTCCTGAGGACAGACCGAAAGCCACAGTGACTCGGCTCTCAGGTGATAATATTACAAGACAGGGGGGGGCGAGCTGCTTAGCATGCTCATGTCAGTAGATATCTCTGCAATACAAAATTGCAAAGACTTGACAAGTTTTTTCATGAAATTATTTAATACCTTGGAATGATGATGATGATGTCACTGATGTTACACTGGCAGTAGTGGCTTTACCCTCAGCTGTTAAAAAGCCTCTGCCACCTTAGAACAGAATGATCAGACTGAGTTTTAGCTTTTCTGAAGCTCAGGCAGCAGTAAAGTGAATTGTCAAGCCGAGATGCAATTTCTGAGATGCATGCCGCATGCAAATAATCCATTCCCGCTGCCAAGTGCCGTGCCTAAAAGGTTTTCAATTTAATTACATGCCGATCCGCTCATTTGGAGACATTTTTCTGTACCTCGTACTGAAGGTGAAACACTTGGTGTTGCACTGGTTGTGACAGTTGTATCTCTGTGAGTTGTGGGTGTAGCCGGTGAATCTGTAGAAGTGGACACTTCTGTGGAAAACAATCACCATTGTCAAAATACCATTACCATCTATAAAGGGAATTTTCACTGGATTCCTCATAGGGAGGGATGCAGAGTGAAATAAATGAATATGTCTCAGTTATCTTTATATTTGTATACCTTGTTCTGGAGGTGTAGGTGTTACCATCTCTGTTGTAAAACTATCTTCTGTTGTCACACCTATGAGTAAGAGGTTTAAATAAATCACGTTCATCAGCCATTTGTGAGATTGGTGGAAGAGCATATTGTATGATATTCAGTGTACATGCAGAATGCAGTCGTACCTGATATTTATATATTTACCATTCACATGCTTCTAATTCTACTTCATGTTTATGTCAACAGAGAAGAAAGCTATGTTATGTTAGTGTAGGTGAAGGACAGTTTTGACCAGTGATCAGTGTGTCTAAAGGAGGATCACTCTTTAGTTAATGCACTTTTAGGCTGTTAAGGAGAGCATGAGTGTGTCAGGAAACAAATGACTGGCGTGAATGGTGAATAAAAAAATAATAAAGTTAAAAATAATAAAGTTAAAATAGTAAACTAATAAAGTTTCATTTGTACTTCATAAAAGACCTAGGATTAGTGTCTAGAGAGGCATGAAGGAAACATATTCAATGGTGAGTGTCCTCAGTGAAGCCGTGGAAATGCCTATATTCAATATTTAATTGCATTAATTATAAGAAAAACAGTTGTTTAGGAAATTGAAAGTTCACTGCAAACTGGATTCTGATTGTGCAAGCCTCTGTTTATGCCCATTAACGACTGGAAAGTTACAACCACGCCTGTTTTTTCACATGATTTAGCTCATTATCTACAAGTCACACACACATTACACAACAACATGTCAAAGCATAACCAGTTTTCCGGGTGATTTATTCATTCCAGGCAGACTTATATTAACTGTATCAATACAGTATGAAAATCACGTGCAGAGCTTTGCCTAAAGGGACATGTGATGCTAACTCCCAGGTTCATACTTAGAGATTTTGGATTTTAATTAAAACATGTTTACAAGCTTTAATGTTCAAAGAACAGTATTTCTCTCATACTCTCTGCCTGAATTTACCTGTATTCATCCTCTGTACAATATTTTAGCACCTGTCACTTTATAAACTGCATGTGACAGAGGAAGAGGAGAAAAATCTAACTGGTTTGTTTAATCACATGTTTTAAGATTGAGTCAGTCCACAAAAAAACTGACTTGTCTGGTTGTCTTATTTCACAGTTTGCGGGTTGGTTGTTGCTCCAGATACAAATAAGCACAAGCACTGATTAAGGCCCAATCCCAAACCGCCCCCTACACACTCTCCCTACATACTACTGCACGTCCTCATGGTGGCTCCGCCATATTAAGGGCCGTCCCAAACCACTCAGGGCGGAGGGCGAGTGGACTGTTGAGTCCTTAAATAGCGAGTCTGCATCGACGCACACTTACGACGGCTTTAGCAGGGAGTGCAACGTTAAAAATTGAAGGAGGAAACAACATAGAAATTTAAGTTCCACATGATGTGCAGTTTCTACCCGTGTCTGCGTGGGTTCTCTCCGGGTTCTCCGGCTTCCTCCCACCATCCAAAAACATGCATGGGGATTAGGTTAATTGGCTAATTTAAATTGACCGTAGGTGTGAATGTGAGTGTGAATGGTTGTCTGTCTCTATGTGCCCTGCGATGAGGTGGCTACTTGTCCACGGTGTACCCTGCCTTTCACCCTAAGACAGCTGGGATAGGCTCCAGCCCCCCCACGACCCTATGAGGATAAGCGGTAGATAATGGATGGATGGATGATGTGCAGTATGTCCCTCACACCTCTGTCACACTGAAAGAAAATAAAACTAAAGGCATGATTTGGAAAGATAAAAAAAGACAAAACTAGCAAATCTTATTCTATGTTGACGTTTGGTTTAATTTTGCAGCCCTGGCACATCAAAATGTGAGAACAACTGCCAGCAAAATTTATCTGGCTTCATTTGTTTGATTGGAAATGTCAAATTGTGCTGGAGTTGAAAGACTTGTGGAATGACTTAAAATGATTTGAGGTATAATGTAGCTCCTCTTGTGCAAGAGGCGTCTTAATGTTGCCATGGTGACGGTGGCTTCCTTTTCCGGTGGCGTGACGAGGGCACCCCATACCAGCTCATCTTATTTATACCCTCACTCTTCAGTTATAGTGTCCTCCACACCTGCGGGTGTGACTTCATTTGGAGTGACACTCAATGGTGAAGGGTTAGTGTGTCGGGAGCAGTTTGGGATTGGGCCTAAGTGTGCTCTTTAATAAGAAAAAAGTCTCCTTTAAGATGGTCACACACTGACCTCCGAGACTAAAATTAACATTGTCCTCATCACGGCCATATCCACATGTTACTTTTGTTCTTGTTTTAACTGTCAGAAAATTCTCACGTATCTGAATGTCCTTGAACACGCCAACTTGGGAGAGTTGGGAGCAGTTTCTGATAATGTTATCATTAGAAAAAAACTGTGGATGCAAATGTTCTATGTAGCAGTTAACATTTCAAGGCAAACTGATTTTTGCATGGCACTGAAATGAACGGAATCCAGCTGAAAAAAAGACAAAAAACAACAACAATCTAACAAACTTATTGTGAGGTTTGAAAATGGTTTGCAGGAATATAAAGAGTAAAACCACCATGTGTGGTCTTTAAATAACTGAAACAATATATATTCTATGTATGAAGTCATGTCATCTCATCAATGTGAACAGTAACAGACAAATACATCAGCGTAACGTGCATACTTCATGAATGACCGACAACATGAGTGATCAGCACATGCACGAGCCCCGAAGAGAGAGACTTAAAAATGCCTGACATTCCTTTCACTGTCAGTGGAAACCGTAACATTACAATAAAGCTCACACATTGACACACATCACTTCCAGTGATGGTTAGGGTTAGGGATAGGATTACAGGGTTAGACTTATGGAAATAGAATGCATATTTCCGCTACAAATGTTATCAAAAGACACCTGAACTCATAAACTATTTCACTGAGAATGTAAGGAATGTCTGCCATGTTTTCACAGACAGAGCAGCCTGCATCGAACGTCACGTGATCACAACGATTACGTGGGTTTTCTATGAATTATAGTGCAATACTTTTTGTAGTAATTTGTACGAATATTTCATGAGACCAGTCTGAATACATGGATATAGTGTGCTTACCTTTGCATGTCGGGGGCTGAGAATCATATTCGCCAGTTTCGTTGCACACCATGCTATTTTTCCCAATGAGAGTGTATCCTTCATTGCAGATGTACTGTATGATCTCTCCATATTGTGGATTGTCTTGGGAATCCCATGAGCTTCTGCCATTGGTCACTTGAGCAGGTTTAGGACACGTTACAACTGAGGAATCAGACAGACAGGTGTTTCTACACGTTCTTATCACAAAGTCATTTGGATTAAAAACAAATAATCCATGTTGTTGTCATATAATGACATAAAGAAGAGAGATAAGGAAAACAGAGACAGAGGAAGTTCACAAAGAACCCACTGAATGTGAAAAAGCGATGAATGTATCAAACCATTGTTTTACTGTTTCTAGTTGTGGCTTTAGGAAATACAAAATAAGAGACACTTACTTTCACACTTGGCTTTTCCACCACTCCACCCAAACGCATAGCACTGTCTGTAGCTTGATCCACTGATCTGGAATCTGTTGGAAAGTGGAGCAAAATAAAGCAGACCTGTTTATTTAAGGAGGAATTGATACTGGAGAGCCATGCATTTGCAATGCAGCAGAAAGGTAATTTCAACTTTGAAACTAAATTCTTTAAGAGTTTAGTCAAGAGAAATGTATCAACAATTATCTCAACGTTGGCAAAAGGAGTGCCAAGTTTCTAATCAGTGAAACAATCACGTAATGCTTTCTGGTAATGACTCTATTTGTCTTTCAAGGCTATTTTTTCTTTTCTTTAGAGACTGTTTCCATTAGCAAATCCACCTTTACTTCAGTTATCTGGGCCTGTGTGCCAGCAGCACTCTCTGGTTGACAACTGTGGGCAGTATAGCAAAAGTGAGTGACTTGGTATGTATGTAACAAACTGAGGACACAGTCTGAGTTGTAACTGGAGCTGCTCCATGCTAACACTTGCTTCGCTAAATGTAATTTCATTTATACTCACCCTTTATCACACACTACTTTTATTACAGCACCATACAATGTACCAGCGCTGGTATTAAAGCTCATATTCGGCTGAGGTTTAGGCATACCACAGTCCTTCCCTGTAATATAAACACAAACAGAATATTACTGATGGGCAATGAGAGAATAAAGCTGTTTGGTGGAAGACTGTTTGATAAAAGTGTCAGTAATTACAGGAGACTCACTTTTACAGGTGAGATCTGGTTCAGTCCAATTGCCGTCAATGCACCTTATAATCCCAGAGCCACTTTCTCTGACAAAACCATTTAGGCACATTAAGCTGACACTGGAACCGTCTGGAAAATGATTCATTAGAAGTGCTTCATTGGTTAAGACGACATTTTCCCCTTCTGAAGGTTTAGGACAGTCAGCTGGCAGAAAAGAGACAATTAGACAGCATCAATAGCAGCATCTCTCTGTTCCACAGTCAGTCAGTACAGTGAACATGAACTGCTGTAAAGTGACGAAAAACGTGAATAAAAAAACTAATTATTATTATCAGAGGTGTCAATCTCAAGTTGTCACAACATGATATTATACTGATTCTTTGAACAATGATATGATATTTGCTGATATGAAAGAGGATGCTACTTTCATTTGATTGAATTTAGAGGACTGAGATTAATATGAGACAATATCATATAACACAATTATATTTAAATTAACTCAAAAAAAGCATTTGAAATAAGATTTGACAATTATTACTGAACTCTTTCAGACATTTAACTGAAAAACTTTCTGTTACCTTTAATAAAAACCAACAAATATAAAGTGGGAATTTCAAAATAAAAGCATATCTTAAGGATATTTGTTGATAGTCTCAATTTGTATGGATAATATTGGATCATTGAATATGGTGTATCATTACACCCCACTTATCATATCATCATTTGATTAATTAAGTAATTTTAATCCATCAAGACTGCAATTATCCATGTTCATAAATCACTGACTGACAGGTCATTAATAAAGGGTTTGTAATAACCATAATCGATCCATAAACTCCATGAACTTGCAATTTAGATTTATAACTAAATCATCACTTGTAAACACTTAATAAAGCCATTAGTTACAACTAATAAAGCATTTGTAAAGTGTGACTTATCAGAAAGAAATACTGAAAAAAACAGAGCTTCTCTTTCAAAAAAGTTGTGAGTGTTTGTGTTAGTCAGTGCCAGTCTAACATCTTCATACGTCATATGGCTCTTATCTCTGATTGCACCACAAAGTATTTCTAAAATACTCAGAGGAGTGCAGATCCAAGTAGTCCTTGAATATTTTTGTGGAGACAACTATTCATGATTGGATATAGTATAATGTTCAGGTTTTATTGAAATGTGTAAACTCAGCTATTACTGAGGTCGTAGTTGAGCTGGACTCTGTCATATTGGAAGGTGTTTTTAATTTTTGACATTTTTCCATTAGTATAACATTCCCACTATGACCCCAGTGCTGAAACATTACATATATTAAAACACCTCTATCAACAAAAAATTTAACATAATAGGTACTGACAGTTTACAGAACATTGTTCAGATTTAGAATTTTAAAATATTAATATTGTTACTTGATAATATTCACTGTTATTTGTAGGATCTTGCACATTTGAGTATTTTCTGTTAATAGGCTGGATGCACTGATCTTGTTGTAATAATAATAAAAAAAAGGTAAACTTTTTCTGTATAAAAGATGACATTACAGGTAGCACAAGTTATTCTTTGTGCGGAATAAGTTGACAGACAATGCACCCTGGCTATTCTGCTGGGACTCTCATGTGACTTGATAAATATTATCTCATTAACCAGACTTCGAGTCTGATGCTGTACTGACGACTAACTACTGACCTGCTGAATTCATGACAAAGAGGTGTAGCAACAGCAGACATCTGATCCCTCGTCGTCCGCAACTGTCCAGTGAAACATCCATGTCGGCTACCGTACTGATCCTACTTCTGTCTCTTTCTATTCTCCACGGAGACGCGAGTCGCTCCGCTGCCCGTTGACCGTGGTCCTCCCCTGAACGCACCACCACCACACTGCCTGTCTGTGTGCGCGTCCAAGTTACCTTTAAGAGTCACAGTGACAGGAAGCAGCGGTACCGCCTTCATAATAAAAGCAGGGATATTCTCCCCCCTCGCAACACAGCAAACAAGCACAATCAGTTATACATATTCTGTCAAAATTTGTCAAACTTGCTTACATATAACAGACTTAGCGTCTCTTAACCTTACAATACATGTTATTGATCAGTCTGATGTATGTACTAGTCCAGCCTCGGTAGACCACTTGTTAGCATACATTCTTGTGAGCTAGCCTACTACCATGTATTTGTGCAATTACATATTCACTGACTAGCTATAATTTGCTATGTCTTCATTGTTTCATTTACTGATGTCTCTTTCTGTCAGCGAGTTGTCTTCCCAGTTAGCCTAGATAACCAGACCCAGCTAAACTTGACATGCCAGAAGAAATAAATCTAATATACAGTCTATAGTCGGGCCACATCCAGTTTGAGGGATGCATATCCCAAACTGTCTGTCCAGCATGAATAATTGTCTTATTTTGAAAGGATAACAGGAAGTTTCACTTGTATAACAGTATATCTTAAACTCGCTACAGTTACAGCGTCAGAAGAGACAACGGACAGTCAGAGGTGTGTGACTGAACAAAGAGCAGCGAGTAAACACACATTTGAACAAGTTAGTTAAAAGTTTTGAGTGTTCTTATAAAGACCAGTAGTAAATAAACACAAACTCCCAGTTTATCCAGCTCAGTCAGTCCACCCTCTCTAATAGCTGGAGACGTCACCTCAAGTGATGCAACGCCAAACTGTGGAAATATTATGGGTGTGCCCTGGAAAAAGGGTTATCCCCTCTCCAGGTCCTCCAAGAGGGAAGCCTATTTCATTCTAGTCTATTATGGTACAAATGAGATAGAGGCCTACTAGTCTGCTGAATAGGCTATCAAACAAGAAAACACCAGAATAATGAAATGTCAACATACTTTGTAAAATAACAATAGTGATATATTGCCACTACTAATAATAACAAAATAAATAGAGAGGAAGTAAGACAAGGATTGTGATTGTGAGGGTTTGGATGTTTTTCACAGCAGATTACAGAGCCTGGCCACTTTCAAAGGTTTGCACGTTACATTGTCATGGATACATGAATTCCTCAACTAGGAGCTGTGCCTCATTGGGGTAAATTCCTAGGAGTTCACTCTACCACCCATTTTCAACTGTGTAAATTTGTGGACAGAGGCACCTCCACCCAGAGTTGCCTAAGAAACACAGATTACATGGAAACTTGTAACTTGGTAACAAAGAGCTCTGCCACACTGTTTAGTGACGCAGTGAACCAGCGAAAGTAGATATTTTTTAATCACTAAAAAGTAGGATATTATAGAGGGTTCCACTCTCTGCTCACTGAACCTGCCAAGGCCAATAAAACATGACAGATAATACTATGTGATGTACCTCATGTCATTTTAAGGCATTCAAAAGTGTTAGTTAATAACAAGTGTTAGTAATCCAAGCAACTTCTCATGTTCAAAGCCTGCAAGAGCTATGACATAGCCTGCTTTCCTTATCTCTCCAAACGCCCTGTTCAAGTGGACGATAAAGAAGCCTCCCTTCTTAACAAGCAGCCACGGAGAATCCATCTGCTTCTCTTCATGTCTGATAATGGAGGACAGAGGCTGCCACCCAAACATTACTATCTGCCTACTGCTGCATATTTCACCTGTCCTTCTCATGCACAGGCATACCAGTGATGTGATAAAAGAGTAGCAGGATCATATCTTCTTACTCCACTTTTACTTTCTATCTTCACAATGACCAACCACTTAGGTACACCTGTTCAATTGCTTGTTAACACAAATAGCTAATCAGCCAATCACATGGCTGTAACTCAATACAATTATGCATGTAGACGTGGTCAAGACAACTTGCTGAAGTTCAAACTGAGCATCAGAAGAAGAAAGAGGATTTAAGTGACTTTGAGCATGGCATGGTTGTTGGTGCCAGATGGGCTGAAATGAGTAGTCTATTTCAACTGCTGATCTACTGGGATTTGCACTACAACATGTCTAGGATTCACAGAGAATGATCTGGAAAAGATGAAATATCCAGTGAGTGGCCCTGCGATGAACTTGCCAGTTTTCCAGGGTGTGCCCTACCTTTCACCCTATGGCAGTTGGGATAGTCTCCGGGTGTGGGGGATATTTTCTTGGCACACTTTGGACCCTTTACTACCAATTGAGCATTGTCTAAATGCCACAGCCTACCTGAGTATTGTTGCTGACTGTGTCCATCCCTTTATGACCACAGTGGACCATCTTCTGATGGCTGCTTCCAGCAGGATAATGCTCCATGGCACAAAGCTCAAATCATCTCAGACTGGTTTCTTGATCATGGTCTCCTATGGCCTCCACATTCACCAGATCTCAATCCAATAGAGCACATTTTAGATGTGGTAGAGCAGGAGATTCTCATCATAGATGTGCAGCAAACAAATCTGCAGCAACTGAGTGATGCAATCATGTCAACATGGACCAAAATCTCTGAGAAATATCCAACACTTTCCAACACCTTGTTGAACGTATGCCATGAAGAATTACGGCAGTTCTGAAGGCAAAAGGGGGTCCAACCTTTTACTAGCAGGTGTACCTAATAAAGTGGCCACTGAGTGTATATCTCTCAAACATCACAGGTGTTACATACAAAGGCATCCTTCACCTCACAAAACTACATGACCAAAAGCCCTCATATGACCCAGTAGTATGCCTGCTCTGTTACCACTGTTCACTATATGTATTCTTGTGATCAATCTCGACAGAAAACTATTTCTAACGCCTTATATTAGAAAAACGAGTCATGCGCCCAACAACCCACTTCTCTGTAAATTGTGACATCTAGTGGTGTAAAAGTTGAACTGCATGAAAACCCTAAAGCTCTGGCTCAGGAAGGCAGAAAGGGCAGAATTATGTGTTGTTGTGTACTTCCGATGTGAAATGTAGCTCACACATGCTTCTATTGCATGAAGGTAACTCAAGCCATACGATGGACTAACTTGACATGTTTGGTGCACAATACTGTATACACTGTAAACATAAAAACGTCTTAGGTTGTAAAGAAGTGTTGGTGCAAATGCGAATAAGAAACCACGTATTTATGCATATTCTTAACTCATTAGTTTATGGTTGTACTAACTGGAATAAAGAAAGAAATCATATTTTTTTTTCTGATAAATCCTGATCCATAGGCTCCTCTGTTCATGCAGGACAATGTGACTGTTTACAGACAGAAAAAGGCAATAAAAACACAGCATTTGGCTAAAAGATGTGTTTTCTAAGCATACTGATGGTATAGAATTTGTTACCCATACACCTGAAATAGCACATAAAATTAAAGCAATTTTAAGTAATATAAGTCAATTATCACATCACAAAGTGAAGTCATGAACATAGCAGACAAACTGAGGGGCTTTCATAGATACACTGTAGCCTACTTCCTATAGATTATGAGTCAATAGGACCCGCAAACACATTCTTACTCATAAGAGGCCTTCCACTCTGTCGACAAAGGAACAAGACAGTCAAACGCAAAGAGTCCACTCTTTGTCATTCCTCTATGTTTGACTGAATTTATTACTAGATGTTTAACATTTCTATGCGCTCTCTTTGTAGTCATTCTTGTCATGTCTGTCATGTTTTGGGATAGTTTTACATCTATATTTAGTCATTCTGTGTCTCTTTATAGTGACTTTGGGTATCTTTGTGGCGATCTGTAGATATAATGCGGATGTTTTTGGTTGTGTTGTGTTTACTTTCAGTCATTTTTGCGTTTTTGAGCACCATCTTGTAAGTCAAGCCCCCTGACCACTCAGGCCCTTGGGCCTGCATCCAGTAAAGACCCTGTTCAGTTATCTGTCCATGACTGATGCTTGTAGCAACAGCAGATTTTCTAACTGCAAGAATTTGATGGAAAGCCCTGCAGAAGATCTAACATAAATACTTATATGATAGTCAGGGAATTTGATTTGTGCAAGTCCCCTGCAGCTAATTAAATTTTGACTTACAAAAATTGACTAAAACAAATGTGTACTGGAGAGCCTTTGACAAATAGCTAATGTTTGAGTTATTTGTAATTCAGCATGTGCATTCATTCGTGGTTTTCAGCTTCATTTGTGTTCTCATTTCAAATATGGAGCTGTGATTCATGCTTGCTTTTGAAATATGGACATTTAATGAGCATGATGCATAAGATGCTGCTGAGCTTTCTTCTTGTATTTGAAGAAGCATTTACTTTGTGCAGTGAAGCTTAGAACTGGTAGCAGTTGGTTACCATGCCAACTGGAGATCTTCCCTAGTAGCAGTGCTTATGCTGTTTTGTCATATAAAAGGACAGCAGTAAGAAACAAATTTATCAAAATAAGACACTTGAATGACAGCTCTGTAAACAGACAGAAATAGAATTGCATGGTTTTAGTTGAAAATATGTGTGTATGTTCTTTTCAGTATAAGAGGACAAGATGTTTTCAGTAAAACTTTATTTTTCAGTGCATGAACGGAACACCATGTCAAGGTCATAGTCTATCCTTTTCAATTTTTAAATATTTTCTCCTTTTTTTTTTACATAAAAAAATAATGGAGCGATTTAATATACCTCTTTTTTTTTTCTCCCCCGAAAGAGCACTCAGCAAGTATTTATTTATAAAGGTGCTGTACAATGTACAAACATTTACATCTACTGTTCCTACCGAATGTAGAAGATAGCACAAGGATTGTTTTTCTAATGAAGCGATGCAAGGCCACGGTATGATACAGAAATGAGTTTAAATAAAAGGTCAAAATAAAAGCATAAAGGAGTAAAACAGTGCAGGGTACATACAATAAAAAGGGCATTACCTGACTCACCAGAATGAACTGCCTATACCTGACACTCAAGTTGGATTTACTCATTCAACCAACCACTATTACTATTGCACAAAGACCTACCACTGATTGGCTCATAGTGCGTCATCAACCATTTCCTTTTAACCTGAAAACTCCCTTTTACAATCAGACTCTTATCACAGTCAGTGTCAGACATTAAAGGAGACATATCATGGCCATCACTGGAGTGCCAACAAACTGTGAAAAAGATCTGAAAATAATATGACTCCGCAAGCCATTCACACCTTGCTCTTCTTCCTCTGTCATTACAGGCTTGTGAGTATATATCACCCACAGCTACTTTTCCAAAGGTGCACCACATTTTTTCCCTTAGAAGCAGATTACAGAGCCTGGCCACTTACAAAGGTTTGCATGTTACATTGTCATGGATACATGAATTCCTCAACAAGGAGCTGTGAGCTGTGTGTAAATTCCTAGGAGTTCACTCTACCACCCATTTTCAACTGTGTAAGCATGATATGTCTCCTTTAAACACAGTTTTCACTGACTTTATCACACAGTTGCTACTGTGTTCCCTGAGCTCATCTGAATACGTCTTAATCTCATTTAATTTGGTATGCTGTGTGTTAATTTTCTCTGATTTCACAGCAGAAACTGTTCGAAACTGTGAAATTTGGACATGTTTCATTTTCACTGGCTGCATGTTTGGAACCAAGTGTTTGTCTCTTTGTCAGTTCAACATCTCTTAAAATATGTAGGAAGCTGAGACCTTCGTATACCTGTCTCACATCAGCAGTAAGCTCAATATTCCAGTAAACCACCACATGACTCTCTGAGTTCCATTATCCTTCAAGCTAGCCAGTCACATAGTTTCACAGCAGGATTGACAAACACAGATTATTCTAAACCCTCATTTTTCTTTTCTCAGTACTCAGCAAAGGTAAAACTATCAAGGGCATGACTCAGAGCTTGCACATTATTACATAAATTGCCACTTTGGCTTAAACAGCGAATCTTAAAAAAAGAAAGCGCTTTATGAAATAATACTAATGATTATAAAATGACATTGGTAGCAAGTCAACATCACAAATTAAATACAACTCAAAGTCATTCTGTTATGCTACAAGGTCAGATGCAGTGCAATGGAATTCAATATATATATTTAAACGTTAGAATCTGTAAAACATGACACATTCAAATATATATATATACTATTTCACAATGAGACACGTTTTGAGCGACTGCAAACATTTGGTGAAGCAGTTTGCACATTATCTACACTATTTATACATGTCATGAACTACAAGATCCATGGTAATTCCTACCATTGAAATACATTGGAGGGATGATGAAAGTTCAAATAACATGGGAGAAATCTTTGAAATCTATATCAAAATGTGGAATGGCTTGGTACGGCTACATATACACATATTAATCTATCATCTCAATAAATTACACACTGGTTGGTTATCATAGGCATGGTAAACAAGATCTCAAACCACAAGTTTCTGGTCTTTTTAATGATAATGTTTTGTATGGAGGAGGATTGTGTCTATAATCATAGAACAGTCTAGAGTCCCCTGCGGTAAAGTGACTGCTTGCTGGATTGCAGGCCTATTAGAAATCTGCCTGGTGTTGAGAATGAAACGGGATCATCCTCAGTGATGTGCAGAACACATGCAGCAAAACAAAAAGAAGGACCGACTGCATGCAGTTGAGCAAACGTTTAAGAAAAAAAGACAAGTCAAAAGATCCAACAATGATGCAGAGAGCAAAATTAAACCCTAGGTGACAGTCACACTTGGTGTATACTACAGGTGAGAGGCGAGGGCCTGTCTCCTTTCTTTGCATATGGGTCATTGCATTGTAATGGGTGAAGCGCTGTTGGTAGTCGTTGTTCCACAGGAGGCTTGGATTGGCACATATTCACATTTCAAAATGTCTCGTCTTGGCAAGGCCCCGAGCATGCCGCACATGCTTAAGTCCCACATCAAAGATGCTGAAGCAGCGGACAAGGCGGAGGGGTAGCTGCTACATGCTAACACATCCTGAAGTCATAGGAAAAATTGACCAAATGTAGACATGGTCCAAAAGGTAACAAAAGTGGAACTACGGTTGCACTTCTCTGTTTTATGGAAGAACTCTGAAAAACAATCCGCTGAGGGTGCTGTTAAATATTCTTAAGTCTGGGTGATTCAATATTCAATCACAAAGGGCCACGAAGGACCTCTGCCTGGGACAGGATTTTGGCTGAACTGGGCACTTTCCAAGGGCCAGGGCTAATAGGTCCCTTTGGGCTCTGCAAGGGCCCTGGTGAACTGTTTATAGAGGCCACAAAGTCTTTTTTACTACCAACGTCTTGAGAAAATATGTCTTCTCCTCTTTTTGCCTCCCTTGGTGAAACTACAGAACCTTTTCTACTCGGCAGTGATTCTCTTTTTCTGATGCTTTCTTTACTTGTATTCCTGTCATGTGTGGAATTGTACTTCCCATCCTCGACTCTCTGTCCCGAGTCCTTACCTGTAGCTTTCTCACCTTCTCTGATTGTATGATTGGGTGTCCTGTGGTGGTGAGACTCTCCCACCACCTTTTTTTTAAAACTTTCTTGCTCAAGTCCAGGCCTCATCCTTTCTCCTCTTCCTTCCATCTCCTGTCTTTGTGGGTATGTTCTGATCTCAGGATTCCCCCATTTGCCGTTTTTATTTTCATGATCCAAGCGCTCTCTGCTGGAAGAGTCTTTTGACCTCCTCTGAGGGCCTTGCTGATGCTCTGCACGCTGCAGGTACGACATCACTTGCTGTCCAGCTTGAGGAAACTTCCTCAGGGTTGTCGATTGGGTTTTTGCCTGTGTCTGAGACAACTTCCTGCTCAGTGCTTCTTCCTGTGCCTGACGCTCAGTCGTTTTGGGACTATGATGTTGCTCTTTGGCTTTAGGAAAGGTCTCCACTGTTTTCTTTGGGCTGCCTAACCCTCTGGAGTCTCTCTTGGGCCTAGTCCTCACATAGAAGTTCATATGCTCAGGGGAGGTGGGAGAGAGCTTTCCTTCACCTTTGTCTGCCCACTCACTGCTCTCCTCCACTGAGCTTAAAGGCCTGCCACTGCGGGACTTGATGCCTTGTGGTGAGATGCTGCTCCAGCTGTGGGAATGTTTCAGTTTGCTGGAGAAGGGAGAGGGAACAAAGGTGGAGGCCCCAGTGGGATATGGAGAGGACAGGGGTGATGTGTCTGAGTAAAACACCTCTTCGGAATAGCTTGTGGGTGAAATGAGTTTTCGATCACGCTGACCTGTAAGAGAGGCAGACATTTTACACAGAGACACCATAGGTGTACATAACATAAATATTAGAACACAGAAATTTAGAGAGAGAAGGAAGGAAAAGTTGATTATATTGAGGTTGACAGAGGGAAGATATGAGAGAAAATTACCAAGGTAAATGAGAAGAGGCCAGTAAAAGCATTGCAGATGTTAGTGTTGGTGCTCAGTGTAGTAGCACACAGTAGAAGAAGCGGTACTACCTGCATCAGGGGCAAGAGAAAAAGAGCCGAAAGCAAGCAGATGGTTAGAGCTTTAATGAATAAATAAGAAACTCAATAAAGAAAGTGCATTCAAATCAATACTGGCAGCATTCCAAAGCAGGCTCCATTAATTAAGAAAGGGATGGAGTCATTATCATTAGCTTAATGATTCTGAATTTAACTATTGTCAGTGTTCCCTTCCTGTAAACACATTTAGAAAATAAATCTAAAGCACCTGCTAACGAAAGGTCTATGGTTAACAACAATCAAACACACCAACATTACAGCTTGATAATGAATAATATGTGGAAAGAAATGACACTGAGCTAAGAGAATGACACCATTATATCTCTGCTCGAAATATGACACTAGAGCCAGGAGAGGGTTAGCTTAGCTTAGCATCAAGATATAGAGACAAACAGGTCAGGAAATCCATCTAGTAGAACCTACAAAGTTAAAATAAAATAACATTTATCTTGCTTGTTTAATTTCACTTCGAAATTGCTATTTTTATATTTTTCACCTTCGGAAAGATCCAGGCTAGTTGTTTCTGACTGCTTTAGTTATAAAGCTAAGCTAAGCTAAGCTAGGCTAAAAGGGCACTGTCAAATTAATCTTCTTGGTTAACTCTGCAAATGTATTTCCAATGCTTTTCCTTTAAGATGTGTACTGGAAACACTGCAAATACTTCTTGGAGGAAAGAAATTAATGAATATATTATAAATTATAGTTACCTCTGCCAAGGAGGCTCTGTCTACACTGGGGTTTGTTTGTTTGTATGTTTGTTGGTTTGCAAAATAACTCCAAATGTTGTAAATGGATTTTGATGAAATTTTTAGGGTTGGTCAGAAGTAGCCTAACTTAAAACTGATAAATTTTTGGTGGTGATCGGATATGCTTCAACACCACCACCAAAATGAATCAGTTTTAAGTTAGGCCACTTCCGGCCAATCCTGAAAATTTCAATCAAAAACTGTCCAGAACTTTTTGAGTTACTTTGCAAATTGACAAACAAACAAACAAGCCCCGGTGAAAACATAACCTGCGGTGGCAACTTTTTATTTAAAGTTACCTCTGCCGCCTCGGTGGATGTCTGCCCTCTCTAGTTGCAAATGTGACCTAGTCAATTAAGTACTAAATCTGCCTACTGTTCCAAAATGTGTTTTAAATTGAGTACTAGTAATAACTTATCATCAAAAGGAGTGACTTGGTCACTGTACTGCATGCTGAAACCATCAGTGAATGAACTGTGTCTATGCAATACTTACTGCCTTCTTGAGCCAGGCCCGCCCCAGGTCTCAGCAGCAGGACCACTTTGCTGCCTCCAGCCTGGATCAGTTCAATAGCCCGTGTGTGGGAAATGCCACGTGCCGGCTCTCCATTAATCTCCACTATCTCATCTCCAACCTGTCAGTAATACAAAAAAGTATTTAACAGAAACACGTCTATTTAAAGCTTTGCATACATTCACAGTTTCCCTCAAACATACAGAGGTGGTATGTTTTCACATACATGCACATCATCAAAGTAAGTATCTGCATATCACACTCACATACACATGCACACGCACACACACAGCCTCGTAACTCCCTGGAGGTATCCTCTATTATTGGAGTTGACAAAATAACTCGTGATAAAGTGTGTAAACATGTCAGTCTGTGAGAATCTAATCAATGCTGACATCCCTTTCCACCCGTGGATAGGTAAAACTATGCCCAGAGATCACAGTCTGGCAAGTCCAAGATTGATTCTCGCTTAGAGCTTCTACTCTGTTCCTTCACTGCTCCATCTCCTCTCTTATCCTAATAATAATGCCGTGATAATTTCACCTCTTTAGGGAAATACTAATTTTACTGAACCTCTTCCACATGCAGAAAAACTACAGGGGCAGTTAGAGTGTGACCTTCCTGGAAATGTTCATAAAGGCATGAAGGAAAAATGGATTGATGGGTGACTAGATGGATACAGAGAGACAGACAGACACTCTAGGATGCGCAGCCGATAAGGACAAAAACGGTAAAAAAATCTATCAATAATAAACAAGAACCCAATCAAATGAAAAATCAACTTAAAGATCATTTCCAGGCTCTCTGTGTTCGCTGTGTGGAGAGCTTGAATTACTTTACTAAATGAAAAACACATCATACTGAAAGCATCGACAGCATGACATCCTAAACACTGTAACTGGCAGTTGCTGAAACACAATTCATGAGTTTAATCTCTGGTGCATAGAGCACATGGCAACAGACATTATAGGTTTTCTGATTTATATCTTTCCTTCATAAACTAAGCTACTAATGTGCAAAATAAGATCTCGGCAATGTAATGCTCGACATAATAGCTCACCAAACTGTATCCAAAAATATTGAGTGCAACACACTGAGCTTCCCATGAATATATTGACTTTTCTTTAATCAAGTTTCGCTTGTCAGCTTGTTAGCTGTATGTGGCAATGACTGGTCTGGCTGTCAATACTTTGGTCCAGCGCAAGACATTACTGGCTTAATGCCTGTGACATTTGATGCAGATATTCATTGTCCAGAATGATCTTAATGATTTTGATGACCAACTGACCTTTCTTGGAGGCCCCACAATAATTCCTCCAGATCAACTATGTACACAAGTAATAATATATACAAAAACATACACATAACAAACATAATAATAATAAGATGGGCACTCACATGAATCCTCCCGTCCAGCTGAGCAGGTCCATCCTCAGCCAGTCTCAGGATGTACAGGCCCATGTTGTACTCAGTTCCCCCTCGCAGGCTAAAGCCAAAGCCCCTGGGACCCCTCTCTAACTCCACTGTCAGACAACCCTGCACAGCACAAAGATAACAGTCATTACTAAGCTCACATGCATGCACATATATATATATATATATATATATATTTAGAGCTTGTATGTAATTTCTGGCTTAAAAAAGTATGAATGAGTAGATAAGGATTCAAAATACATGAAAAGAACAGTCATTCATTATGAAAGTGGAGAAGAAAAGTGACTGATAAAAGTAATGGCCATAACATCCTCTTTGTGCTCTGTGCTGATGTTTATCTGATCTGATCGAATCTATTGAACCATTGAATGAAGTTCCTACATGACAAAAGCCCTTGCAGGCTAATAATAGAATATACGTAGGTCCTTCCAGCGCTCACATCCAATGAACACAGCAAACATGAGCTCAACGTACCTGTGCAGTGTATGGCACAAAAGGAGTGAAGAGTTTCATGTGATGGGAACAGGATGTTATATAGTGAGTCAACAATAAACTGACGTTTAGCTTCAACCTTCAAAAAGTTGTGAAGACAACATGAAGCAGAAACAATAAGAGGATTATTCTTACCTGGTTGGGTCCTGTGACACACAGCGTTCCCTGCTCACTAAGTGGAAGAGTTTTGTGGTCAGACCAGTTGACTCCCTCCCTTTTCTCTTCCAGGTCCAGGTTATAGCTTAATCAAACAGCAGAAAGGCAAATAACACAAAAAAACATAATACAAAACTTAAAATCTAATTTAATTCTGGAAATTTAATAGGAGCTGCTACTTTCACATTTGGATAATTTGATTTGTTGTATTGTTCTGTATGTGTTCTATACTGAACACATCATTATCTTTTATGTTTATTATACCCTTGTCATTGTCGTGAGAAATGTTCCCTCGTTATTCGCTCTGAGGTCTATGCTCTCTCCTCCACACACACTTAATTTCATGCTGCGTCTAATTACAGAGTTTTTTCATAAGAATCTGTAAGGGCAAGTAGCAATGCTGTTCTATTAATATTACCATAACCATAGCCATAAAGTGATATATTTTCAATTTTAGAGGAGGCTATTGTTGCATTTCATGTCTAATTCACTATACACCCGCCTCAGGCCACAGCTGGGGGTGGGAGCAGTAAGTCAGTTGGCTATTTCAATTTGGCAGCACAATCCTTTTTTAAGGTATGAATGGAGTTCCACAGTGTGTCAGAGATCAAATCCACTTATGCACAATGTATATGGACAGCTCCTCTTTTCCTCTGGTGACTCAATGTTTTTTTTCCCCCCTTTCTCCTGAGTAAGGGTAGATTATTACCGTTCATCCTGTAGTGCAGACCTTTGCCCCATGGCTCTGTGCTGGAGAGCTGGACTCTGTTTGGCTGAACTGGCACCAGATGGAGGACCCTTGTATTCTAAAATACAGTTTGACATTACAGTGGTCAGTGTAAATTAGACAATCCATCTACCATATGCTAAAATGTCTTAATTTAGCTCTCTTTAACAACCTGAAAAAATGTATCCCCCAAAATTATAAACATTATTATCAGATGACAAATATATTCTACTAAATGAACTGACATTACAGCAACACAAGTATTCAATTTGTTTTATTTTCATTCGACTCGAATTCGAAATACCGATACTGAAATACTCATATCTACTCAATACTCATGGCTGATTGCTTTGATTACCTGGTTGCAGAACTAATTTCCTTTTTGCGTATAATACAGATTAAATAATTAACAGAGACACTCACCATCCTCAGGAACCACAGTGAGGGTGACAACATTGCCGGCATCCTTGATAAGCTGAACAATGTCATTGTGAGAGAGCTCAATGATGGAGCGCCCATTGACTGCTGAGATACGATCTCCGACGTGCAGCAGACCGCAGCGGTCGGTGGGACTGCCTTCAATGATCCGGCCAATTTTGTGCGGAATTACTGAAATGTTAGATATGAAGAGAAATTAGGCATTAAGACCCATGTAGAGTGGCCATCATAACGACAGAATCTGTAGTCAAAACAAAACTGCTTTGTTCCAGTTTAACTAAAGTCAACTAACGACTGAAAATATTTATCAGCTGCCAAAGAGAAACACAAAACTGTTTCCTCTATGCATCTTTAAAATGGGTCACAGAAACATAAAAAAACACAGCTGCTAACAGAAACCTTCTTAGTGATGCTCTAATCCGTTTAACAGCTACAAACTATAATGTAATATATCTCTCATGACACCAGAAAACCAGTGATCAATAAGATTTTCTCCTATTGTCTTTGCTGTACATATTTTTCTGCATTTTCTTAATGACTTAATATGACAATGAGGTTATTGTGGGCTAATCCATTTTGCATGAGTAACTCTGACCAGAAAAACCCTCAACATAAACCAAAAATGTTGAATGAATCTAAATTTCCCAAAATAAATTGTGCTAAATTTAGGAAAATAAGGAAAATTCTAAAATATTGATGCAGGATTTGAAGGACTAGACTCTCTCACCTCCATGAGGTGGTTTACTCTTGGAGGTGAGGATGACAAAGCCAAAGCCCTCAGAGTCTTTGCGGTGAAGCGTGATGTCAAAAGACTCGTGGTCCAGAGCGCTGGGCATTGGTAGGTGAGGTAGCTTGGGAGATCCGTTCACCAGCACTGGAGCCATTTCCAGGGCCTCTTCCTCTGTTGCATCTGAAATAAAAAGGATACGGATGCTGTTTTGTGTTTGTGTTTTAGTGAAACTCTGTATTTGTGTGTGTGGGTGTGTGCAGTCCTGAGGGTATTTTATAGAACTGTTCATGGAGGAGAAATATGCAAATAAAAGCAGTGTCTTGTAACTAGTATAAACACAGTGCAGCAGTATGATCTACAGATTGTGGATGTTAAAGTGGTTGCCAACGGAGGAGAGAACAACTCAAACACTCAACGCTTCTATTCCCTGAATCTATAAGTGAGGCTGTGATCACTTGATAAAACAAACAGCATATCCAGTGCTCAGATTTTTTCTCTGAATAACTGAACATTTGTGAGTTGTGCTCTTTTCTTTGGTCAGCTGCACTGATTGTCTGCTTAAGCTTAGCATCTTCTTATGCATCTATTTTTAACCATCAAACAGATGTTACTGTCAAAATATGATGTGCATTACTTTTCATGTGCCAAAGGAACATTTCCATGATCTAAACACACTGTAGGATGGTCTATTTTTTTATGAAAATACATTTGTTAATATAGAAGTGTCAGCTTATTACTTGGGCCTTGGCCACATCTAGCAGTGAAGTTCCAAAATGCAACCAACTGAAACTTCCAGGTAATAATACACTCAAGAGAACATACCATTTAATATTGTATTTCGGAACAAACTGCTCCCTCAAACAGATGCAAATAAATCAGGTGTCAGGTATTGCTCTGCTCATTGCTCACCTCTGTAGATGACCTTTCTGCGTATAGTCAACATAACATGACCATTACGGGCGGCGTTGGTCATCAGATCTAGGACCTGCTTGTGCGAACGGCCTTTGACCATCACGCCATCGATGCCAATGAGCTCATCTCCGGCTCTCAGACGACCATCCTTCTCAGCAGCTCCTTTGGGCACGATGGCCCCAATGTACACCTGGGGAAAAACATTCTGACCGGGGGTTAGTATGACGGAGAACTGATCTTTGAGGAAATAGATCATTTAATAATTATCAAGGCATATAAAATGAATTCGTTATTTTGGCATCTATGGCATTCTTTCTTTACAATCTTCCAATGATAAAGACTCAAATACATAAAGTACATAAGTGTCATAGATTTTTTTCATTGTGATTCTGTTTCTAGGGCGACAGCTTAGGTCCTAATTTACTTCTTGTCAGCTACCGCACAAACTAACATTGCAAAAGGAAATACAAAGACTTTGAAACGGTCTTTACTTACTGGCTGCTGTGGACCTTCTCCTCCCAGAACACGGAAGCCAAAACCTGTTTCAATGTCCCTCTTTAGGAAAACATCTATGTCTTTGGTGTGAGGCTCTGTGGATGAGTAATACTGAGTGAGGGATCACACCTTAAAGTTGAACTGGACATAAGGTTAAAAAAAAACAACAACATTCTGACAACAACTGAGTGTGTTGGTCTTCACTTACGTCTGCTGTCCAACAAGGCTTTGGATTTCAGGTACATCTCGGTGGTGTCTCGTTTGGGGGAGTCAGCGGCGCGCAGGGTGCTCGTATTCGAGTGGTAAGGTAGGGCCGGAGGCGCCGAGTCCATGATACCATCCAAAGTCTCTGTACTGGCTGTCATTTCCTGTCTCTGTGAAGAATATACAGTATATGTACCATCAGTGCCACATATTGCTTTTTAAGTATAATATTTTAACATGAACATGAACTTCATCCCTCGGTGTTCACCTATGAAGGACATCACAGATACTGTCTCTACAGTTCATCATTAGCATCTGCTGGTGACAAATTATCAAAAGGTCACTTCACTGGCTCTTCTTTTCTTTAACACAGACTGATTCACTCTTTATTCTTTCGACTGTTTTGAAGGCTAAGCAATGAGATTTTAATGTAATTTAAACTCCACGGGAGAAACCAGAGATTTCCCCGTGGCAGTGACAGGCTTATTCAGGCAGAAAGGGCAACTTCTTTATCTAAAACTGTTGTATTAATAATACCACCATATCTAAAGAGGCTCATCCATGCTTCATTATCATTGCAATCCCCTGACAATAGCCCTAAGAAAACGAATACTGAAAGGAAGTAATTAAGACCATTTTTCAAAGCAAACAAAAGGAGGCGCCCAGAAACATAATCAATATTCAAATTTATTGCTATCATTTAATTCAATGCAACAGAGGCTTACTGGTTAAGCTGAAGGACAAAAAGCTTTGCAATTAAATTGAGTGATAAGTCCCTGAGGGGGAAACAATTGTGAGGAAATGGGAAAAGATATGCTTTTACTTACAGGCTTTAGACTCTTCACAGGGGATGTCTGACCTATGGAGGGACACAGACAGACAACAGGGATGTGGTGAGAAATGCAGATATCATTTGGAACAACAACAATCAGTGATCCACTGTCCACAAGATGGCACTGGCTCTCTGACTGAACGGCAGCAGTGAGCGAGCATGAATGTAAACCAGTGAGCTGCTCTCAACTCAAGAGGTGTACTCAGTAAAAATGCTCCATTAGGGAATATGCATCCATGTGTGATTAAAGATACATAGGGAATATGAAGGTGGTACATGTGCTGCAGTGCTGACCACATAGACAAACCCCACTGTGGGGCTAAGGAAGCGGGTGAGCCCATTAAAGATTCATGCATATAATTCAATGACCAATAATTCTCTTCCCTCTCTCTGTTTGCTGTACACTACACCCACACGTTCCATCTCAAACGCTCAGATTGTTCCCTACAGATCATCTCTTACAGCACCCTTCCCCCCTGCCCTCCACTGCCTGCATTAACTGGATTAACAAACACTCCTCTGGAGCCTGCAGCCCTTTGGGGCCGGACCAACACTTGGCTTGATGAGGGGTTAATGGAGCCTGATGTATAGAGGAGACACTGCAGCGTTTTTACGCTTCACTGAGGAAATACCATCAGACATCAGAGTCATCAAAGACACACAAAAAAAAATACAAAACGCTCCATGTGAACACCTGAAACACGCCCACTCTTTCCATCCTTTCTCTAAACTCTTCTGCTGTTCAGTGATGCCCAGCACACACACACACGCCCACACACACACACAGCTGTGCATTTGTGTATTGTGGGGACTTTACATTGACTTGCATTCATTTCCTAGACACTTCCCTTGACCCTAACCATATCCACTACCCATGTAATCCTAATCCTAACCCTAACCAAAGTCTAACCTTACAGTAACATTAAATGTTCTCCAAGTCTTCAGCCTGAAATCTAACAGTTTACATTATGGGGACCTGCACTTTGTCCCCATAAGTACGGTGAGTCCCCACATTGTCAGCGTGAGTCCCCACAATGTGAGTGTGTTATCAGACTTATGTCCCCATATGTTCGGCAAAACACACACACACACACACACACACACACAGGGATCCTCTTCTAAGGTAAAGGCCATTGTCTAATGAGGGTTAAAGCTGGCATTAGCTCTTCAGTTGGGCAGGCTGAGTGAGGCTGAGCACTGCTCTGCTTTGACTCTGGAAGTAGAGGACGTGGTGTTGGTGGCACTGAGAATGTTTGGTGAGAGGACAGAGGAGGGTTGCGGGCACGGCTACAGGGAGGAGGCCCCTGGGGACCTTCCCTCTATAGACATTTATCCATGGCTCTTTAAGGGGCCATGGATATAGAGGCATGCAGAAGTCCCCTACGCTCCGCTGATGATCAAAGCCAATCCGGGGTTCATCGATTTACGCAGTGAATCCCTGGGGCGGCTGGAGATGATGTAGAAGACATTTGAAGGGTGCCTACCCTCCCTCCCTCTTGCCCCTCTGGAATCAAGCACAGCACCACCCTTATAATGCCCATACTCAGGCTTGTAACTGACTAGATTACGCCTCAACGGGAGTCGTCACAAACAGAGAGGAGGAATGCTCAAGAAATGCTTGTGATGTACAGTTTGAAAATGCAAAGAAACTGCACGTGATTAGCGAGAATAACACTCAGTTGGGTGTAGTCCGGTCATTGTGTGCAACAACTACAGAGGTGCAGGTGGATCAATTCAGCTAAGAAAAGGTAGCCGTATGCATTGTGGTGGCCTTACACAGACCGCAGACACAGTGGCATCACCCAGGCTTTTACAGAACAACAGTGTGTGGTCAGTCAATGCCCTCCAACCAGCCACAGCAACACCTCACCTCCCGTCAGTATCAGCATGCTGACCTCACCTCCCATGGGCACTGTTGAAGTTGCATTGACAGCAACAGGAAATTATGTCACACATGAGAGGGCATTAAAGCATTAGAAGGAAGGATGGATAGAATGATAGGAGAAAGAGTAATGCCTCATTTTCCCTGCATGGCACAACACGGCTCTACTCAACTCTCTTCAGCAAAAGCTGTGTATAGTACTTGCTACCTGATACTTGGCGGGGGGCCCAAGCAAGCTGAGCCAGTACTGACCACTGATTGTTCAGAGAGAACTGTCACTAGAACACTCACATTTTTAATTTTAAACTGCAAACCTAAATAGTAGCCCAAATATTTGTAATCACTCTACACTAATTTTTCCAAACTGCACCCAGCAAAACTAAACCGTACAATTGATGAAGTGCAGATTTTTCAATGAAAGGACTGAGCGAGTGTGGTGTTGAAGATGTCACGGTACTTTCATACTCATCACTATGGTGATCAGCTGACAATCCCGCCTACACTGAGAGGGAAAATGAAATAGGATTTGGTACATAAAGTGAGTCGAGTTGAGCCGAACCATGCAGCAGATATGAAGCATAAGATACACAGGCAAGAAAAATTCAACATCATGGATATAAAATAAATAATACAGAGATGGATTGCTCTCTTACCTCCTCGCAGCACGAGCACGTTGACCTCGCTGCCCACCGGTAAGTCTTTGAGAATGTCCACCACTTGGGCGTGGCTCAGCGTTTGGACATTTTGCCTGTTGATCTCCTTAATGACATCTCCTTTCTGCAGGCCACGGCACCACTGGGCATCCAGGATCATCTTCACCTTCTGGCCCAGCGGGCAGTCAGCGATGGCAAACCCGAATCCTCCTGGCCCCTTGACCAGCGGCACACTCACCAGCTCTGGCTGCAGCATCCCTGTAACCACATCTCCTCGCTCCCCGTGCCTTCCGTTGGGCATGGCCGCTACGACGGGTCGGCCGCTGGCATCTGTGGTGACATAGTGGAGCTCCTGGGAGGAGCCGTGGAGGACGTCCCCTTTCACGAGCAGCGGCTGTCCGTTAATGAGAGGCACGGCTGTCACCACCTCTCCACCGTGCAGGGCCTGCTGGGGTTGGGTGGCCGGAGGGGGAGGAGGAGGCGGAAGGGGGTCATCGCTGTTGAGATCCACATCTGGAGGAAGTGGGTAACCACGGCAAAGAACCATGTCCACATACTGGTTGATGGGAATGGATTGGAACATCTGCACCACCTCTGGATGGGTTTTCCCCAGCACAGACATCCCGTTAATCTCAACAATCACGTCACCTAAAACAAGAAATTGACAGTTGAGTTTCTATTCTGGTATTTAATCTAGACATCACGTCTCAACAAGTCTTTGGAAAGCACTTACTCATTTCTTTGTCAGATGGATCTTTCTTCTAAAATGTCACTTTCCTCTTCACTGCTTTCTCATATTTTCATTTTGGCAGCTCCCTTTACCTTTTCCCTTTCCTTTTATCTTCAGTCTACCATTCATTCCTACTTCATTCCTGTCCCTCCTTCACACGCTCTATTGTTGAACAGACCTGAACAGCACACTCTGCCACAACTACATGGAAGGAAGACAGGTGGAGATTTCCATCACATTGTACGAGTGTAATCACACACACACACACACACACACACACACACACACACACACACACACAGAGCTCACAGCTGTTGATTTATGTAGGCTGCCGCGAGGCAATGGCAAGATCAGAAACGAAACAACAAAGACATCACTTGGGTTCACAGCCACCATAATCAGACTGTGTGCTATAAAACTACACCCTTGACAGAGCTTGAATTGTCGGTATTGCCTTGTTGAACTCATGGGATAGTGTTAGGTTAAGTGAAAACTCCAGAGGTAAAATTATTACCTCTAGGTGCATCATGGTAGCACAGCTGGTTCCAAGATATTTTAATTTGGAATTCCCCAGAAACAAGCTATAAACTCATTGATCTTTCAGACAGCTAACTGAGATTTAAAAGGAAGTGTAGGATTTGACAGCATCTAGTGGTGTAATTGCAGATTGCAACCAAATGACTACACCTCTACTCATTCCTCCCTTTCCAAGAGTGTGGTAACAGAGTGTAAAACCTTGGTAATGCTGTTTGCCTTCCTCAGAGACAATTCAGATCATCATAACACTACTTTGGGAGCAATAGAATGGTGGCTGGCAGCACCATTTGTTTTGCACTCAGTGGTTCATGTTATTGCAGTTTCACAAGCATGTCCAACAACCATGGTGGCCTTCAGGTAACATAACAATAAGAAAGTCTCTCTAGAGCCAGTCTGGTTTGTCTGGTCCGTGCTACTGTAATAAAAATAATGTTACTGAATATTATATTCCATTTCTGATGACCGATCCCAAACATGTCAAACTAATCATTCTTTTAAGTGTTTATTTATACAGGAATACCCTTTCTGGAATGTGTGTGTACAACTGCAGAGCTCACCAGATGCCATCTTGTTGTCGTGGGCAGCAGGGCCGTCGCTGAGCACATTTTTCACCTGCAGAAACTCGTCTGTGCGGTCGCCTCCGATGATGGTGAATCCAAACCCCTGGGAGCTTTTCTTCAGCGCTGTGTGGTACATCTCCCCCTTCAGCTCGCTGGGGTCTGATGTAAAGCCGAACGCACCCCCCTTACCTGCAAACAAAGCACACATGCATAATGGTTTTGTATAAAAAGTGTGTAGAGAGGGACAAGAAAGCCTGAGTGATGACTAGCTTTATTAAAACACAAGTGAAATCTCCAAACAGAGCTCGACATCAAACGTAGCAACACAGATTAATAGATTCACTCCCCCCAGAAAGACGGCAAAATTCACCCATGTCTGCATTGAACGTCAATGACACGCATTATGAGCCGACAGAGTAATTAGTCATTTCTAATTAACAGGCGTGATGTACACGCCTATACTAGATAAACCCATCAACAGAGACCTTCTTGTGCAGCCCTGCAGAAAGGAGCACAAATAAGACAGATGAAGGGATATGCAATGTTAGTTTTAGTTGCTAATTCACTTGTTAACTGTTATGTGCCTCGACCTGTTACAAAACTATGGAGCAGAAGATTGATATCACACCTCTGACAGTGTCATCTCTTATTCCCCTTTGCACTGCACTCAGTGACTCGGAAAAAAAAGGAGGTTTGTCAGTGTGGACTTTTTATAACTTGAGTAAGGAACAACTTAAGGTCAGTGGCAACATCAATATGGACCAGCAGCTTGGCTGCAGCATATGCTGCACACTAGATAACCAACTGTCAGGGTCACACTGAATTAAACTGAGCAGCGTCCCTATCTGGCACTACTGTAGTATCAGCACGTTAGATCACGGACACATCATTTTTCCCCTGCTGCCTGATGGTCTCTCAGGCCTGGACTGGATAGCTTTGACTTAAAAACACTAAAGCTGAAGCTGGCTGGTGACAAATGATGCACATTCCAGCGATGGTGCTCTATACTGAGAGAATGTGATGTGGCTGTCTCTGGGATGCCAGAAGTAACATTATAGCTTAAGAAATGGTCCATCATTTTGTTTTCATGAAGCGACCAGTTTCTTTTTAATCTAAAGTTCAACGAACTGCAGCAAAACGACCCTGTACCTGAAAGACAAATGCCCAGTAAACAAACCAGATTTTTTTTCACACTTCATTTTTAAGTAAGGAGTAAACAAATGTATATTTATTGTTTTTAATAACTGTCTAATATGAAAAAAATTTCAGAAATTGGTCTAGTATTGAGGGAGAGAGCCGTCGACAGCAAGCTACTCGGGCTGCAATATGGTGCTGAGCAAAAAAGTACTAAAAGTGCTTATTGTTGATGATCAAGTGTGTGGCATTATGGCAAGAGTCTCACTCAAGGAGATGTGTGAGTGTCAGAGTACACATTGCAGAGCTTAGGTTTAGCTAAAAGATTTTGAATGTCACGGCTGAATATTTAGAAAATTTCGACATTGAAGACGAGGTCTTTGAATTCTTTGGCCGCTCTTATTTTTTTGAGCCAGAGTTCACGGATAGTCACATGGCTTCTCCTTGAGCAGCACTTGTACACTAAAACAGACTGGATCAAGTGAAGTCAAGGGTCCTTTCCATAATGTTTTCTGACATTTATGATAATAATATGTGCCTGTCAAACCGAGCAATTTTAGTGAACGTAATATAATTGACGCTGCTCTCTTTCCCTCACAGCTCGTTTCATGGCTACCGGTTACATCATTCTCCCTCAAAACTGGACAAATTTCAGAAATTGTTGTATTCAGTAGTCCCTAAGACACAAAAACATGGAGGTCCAAGTTGAAGAAATACATAAATTAACTGACTTAATAACTTTTTGTTGACTTCTTTAAATAAACGACACAGCCCAAAGCATACTAGATAAAGATATGTTTAAAATATTCACTAACAACAATTAAAGGATAAAACTGATGTAATTCTGTGTTTTCTTTATTGTCACTAATAAGATGTGTGCTAAAATACACACAAAAACATCAGAATTGTATCTATTAAAGAGCCAACAGCTGCTGGGAATAGGATTTAGCAGAGGATTTGCTGGACTATTTTCAGCCACAGTTGTTGCATTAGTGAGTATTACTGCTATCAGAATAGGGTTTGAACCAAAATGAACTAGACTGACCGTGTTCATGGTAATGAAGAAAAACGTCACCCAGTGTATAACGGTGTGAATTACTGATGCATTTTGAACAGGTTTTAGACAATAATAGAGGAATAAGTGATCTCAAGCTTGCTGTTTTTTTGGGGTATTTCAATTGAATTTGTTAACAATAAGAAAATGATATGAATGAAACAGAAAGGGTGACTCAGTGACTGTGTATCCAGCTTAAACTTGAACTGAGAGGACTGCATCAACGCACATGCACACCTTACCAAACAAAGTGCTCTGTGCATGTAAATGTAAATCTAAAGCTGCATATCTTCCATCTAATGCAACCCTGCATCTCTCTCTACTGCACATGGTGATTGGACAGTGACAATTTCCATATCTAATTTTCAATATCGCAATGGCAGCTTTCTAGTTCAGCTGGAAAATAACAACCGCAACAACCTCTCATTTCCTTCAGTCTTAAAAACACTCTGTAACTTTCAGAGGCATATAAATGCAGGCACCCTCATACCATCAAATGGTTCAGCAGTCTTAAACATCCAGCTCAGACATCAACGGCTGTGAGTGTAACTTATCACAGTCAGTGTGGACTCCAGATGTCCACACTGTCACTCATTTACATAATCACATTCAAATTGCTTGATAAACTCAACATGGAATGTTTTTTTCAGTAAGTGCTGATATTTGACTGCATGTTTGTGGGTGAAGAAACAGGCAGAGGTAATGGAGGGAGAATGAAAAGGAGAGAGGAAGTGAGTGTGGCGTGTGCGAGTCTGTACTTGTGTGGGAGAGTCCAAGGAAGGTCTCTGCACCTACGTTTGTGAGCCGACTTTGAAAGCCAGAGGCAGACAAAACCATCAGATCCACCAAATCAAACGCCACGGTTTGAGTGTGCAATTGCGTTGTAAATCCCCAGTGACACTGTTCAGCATAATTGGGAAGACATCTTTCTTTCTACAATAATGGAGCGTCTGTCATTTCCAAGAATGCACCTTGAACATCAGAATTAAAAAAAAAAACTGCTGCAGCAGAGCCAAGAGCTGACAAATTGTAAAAACGCCATGCAACGTATCACAGCAAAGCAACACAATGCCATGTCTCCTCTGCAGGTTCAGCTGCAGCGACACCTCATATATTATGGACCTCAAAATTGCAGTATTCAAATGTTAAATAATGCTCCATTGCATAAAAATGACATAGAAAAATGCTAAAAATGGACACTTATAAAAAAATAATATAATGCCATGCAAACCTTTTGTTGTAAAAATCTAAATGACAAACTAACATTTAACAAAAAATGAGTTCATACTTTATTGAATTATTTAAAAATAAGCATCACAGTAAGTTTCCTGACATAAAACCCTGTCTCGGAAAATGTAAAAATCTGAATTCCAGCCCGAGGTGCAACAGTCGACTATTTCATCATAGCAACTGTCTGACAGCTTGCACGGTTGTGTAATCGGTAATCAGGAGCAAGATGGCGGTTTCCTCAGTCCCCACACAATTGAGCAGAGAAATGTGTGATTATGCTCGGCCTCTCTGACGTGCTGCTCCACCAGCTGCTGCCACATGCGCCGCTAAAAGCCGGCCTCCTCCCCTCAATTCCCTCTTGCACTCCCTGAAACCTCGCCAGTGCTGCAAACCTGTCTATCGCCACCACTGCAGCACTGTAATCTATTATACATCCATTGTAATGAAAACATAGTAAATTCATAATGTTTATTGCAGGAGAAAAAGTGGCTTGTCAACCGAAAGAAGAAACCATTACTGCAGGGCTGACAGAAAATCTGTTTTCTGAACGAACCAGGCAAGAACAGGTTCATTTTGACAATCTATTATAGTTTGAGGCTACTTGAAGGTTGACACATTCAGCTGACCTTGCATGAAATGATGACATTCCTACTGCTTTCTAGTCCAAGACCACATATTTATCAGAGCACGCTGAGATGAAAGGATGGCCTCAGTACAGAGCATAAGCCAAAGTAATTAAACTACAAATACATTTCAGACAATTAGCTGATACTCATGTCCAGAGTGATTTAATGTGAGTACAGAAATAGAATAAGCTCCAGTAAAGCCAGAACTACTCATGTTGTTCTTTAGTATTATATTGTATATGTCAGAGGTAATAGCACAAACAAGAAGAGAAGAGAAGAGAAGAGAAGACAGATTCATCATTGTTAATTATCTCTGCTGGGAGATTATATATTGAGATTCGTGAGTGTGTGGGTGTGTCTGTCAATAGGCTATCTAACTCTGGATGACTTTGCTTTTCCTGTAGAATTGTTTTTAATCTGGCAGACTGGTGGAAGTAATTATAATTACCTCTGCCAAGGAGGTCATGTTTTCACCGGGGTTTGTTTGTTTGTTTGTTTATTTGTTTGTATGCGTGTTTGTTGATTTGCAAAATATCTCAAAAAGTTGTGGACGGATTTTGACGAAATTGTCAGAAGTGGCCTAACTTAAAACTGATTTTTGAATTTTTGGCGATCGGATCTGATTCAACGTCACTACCAAAAATGACTCAGTTTTAAGTTAGGCCACTTCTTGCCAATCCCGAAAAGTTTGTCAAAAAAACGTCAATAACTTTTTGAGTTATTTTGCAAACTGACAAACAAACAAACAAACAAACAAGCTACGGTGAAAACATAACCTCCTTGGAGGTGGGGGTAACTTTATATAAAAAGTTGACGCCGCCACCACCATTCTCGTTAAAGATGTACTTGCAGGACTTACAACCATGAGGGAGATGTCAAACCCCATGAGGCGCGGTGCAATACTGTATCTTGTGGTGTTTTTCAAAGGTCACTGTCACATGTGTTGGAGCAGCAAGATGGCAGTGAGGGGGTTTCCATGTGTGCTACATTTTGTCTATTGTTCATCTCCTGTGCAGTTATGAAATGCTGTTGTTACCTTGGGAAGGTGTTGCTGCTTGTTGGATCACAGCCGTTTCCTGACTCAGCTTCTTCTTTGCCTCCAGGACCGGGTTCTCAAACTGGGTTTTCTGGTTGATGTGGCTGCAACATAAATATGCTCAGATATAACAGACTTGTATACCTGTATATATGAAGTATACACACATACATATACAGTATATACGTATATGTACTGCATCACTTTTCTGCTATTAATTATGTATGCACCTTCCCTATAAAGAAACTGTGATTTTCTAATACAGGGATGCTTATTTTCAATACAGTGAAACACTGCACAAAGTAAAGGCTAGCTTGCTCCCCCCCCCCCACCCCCACCGACTGCCAACAACATCCTGTTCCTCTACAACAGGGTAAACAGCCTGTCGTCCCCCTGGCATACAAACCACTGCTATTGTATCATAGTGCGTTCATTTCAAGCTAAAACACTATGAGTCTATATGACATTGTCTCTTCTTGTCCAAACAGTAGGAGCTTCTTTCTCTCTCTCATTTCACTTCTTCCTAGGAGTGATCCTTCCGCAATCTGAGCAATAAAAGGACACAAGTGCTCCTATTTTCTTTTCATCGCAACAGATTGGTACCTCTCCTTGCAGCCCCCTTTTTCCTTCCTCCATCTATTCTAGTTCAAAGTATCCCCACTTCTCCCGACTGATGTTGCAATGGCTACGTTTCACTGATTTCCTGCTGGTGAGCACAAAAACACATTTTGCACACAGACAAATATATAAACATTATGCAGAGACGTGTACACAGTCTGCACTTAGTACACAACACACTGGCCGAGCACAACAAGAGCACAGTCAGAGTTGTGCGCATGTACGGGTCACAGTGGTGTTACCTGCAGAGTTTCATTTTGCCACCCACTGATAAACAATGGGAAAATCCTGATCAGAATCTTCAACTGTTCTCCTCACCAGAGATGAACAAAACAAGCCCTGTGCTACATCCATCTGTTTATTTTCAGACAGTATTGATTCATGCCAGTCGGCTGTACAGAATGTAATATGCACTTCTTTTCCTTCTGGTGAAATGCATTTGAGTGTTGTGTGCATCTGCAGGAAACAAGTTTGCACTGTTTGTGATAATGGCAGCTGCAGCATTTGGACATCAAAATATAAAAATAAATCAATAAAACTTACTCGACATAGTATGTGCCATACTGTGGATCGTCAATTTCCTCCCAGCCGTAAGGTAACTCTGCGAACAGACAGCAGTGTGCCACTGGGTTATGCCGAGATGCAAATAGGGAGCACAAATAAAGATAACAGAATCAAAGACAGAGGAGGAAGTGAGCACAATATTTTGTAGACAGTCATCTGGGAGTTGTAACTCATTTAACACTGTGATGAGGTACGGCAGTATTTACCAGTGTATTTCTCTTCCCCCTTACTGGGATGTTTAGCATAAGAAAGTAGCCATGAAAATAGCCTACAACGATTAAGTGAACATTTCTGTGGTTTCAACAAGCAGGTCGGCTGGAATGGCTGATGTACGTCATGCCCTGATGAACATATGAGGCAGAGGGAGAGAAAAGAGAGAGAAAAGAGCTCTTCACGCTAGAGAGAGCTTTAGAGTAGCTTTTCAGAGGCAACACACCAACTTGTGTTCAGTCCGCCTGTAAAAATCCATTAAACCCCGTCTGGAAGGGTCCCACTCTTTCAGCCATGGCTACTCTCTGTCTCTGCCATGCACTTAAGCCCACATTAGCATCCTGGGGATATAAAGTCATGCGTAGAACTCCATAAAGCAGACCCCAGCTCTTGGTAAATTAGGCCATGTCACAATGAGACTGAGGGTTACTCACAGGTGACAATTCAAAGACAAGCCATATTTTCCCCTGGTTGGTTATTTCATTAAATGTGTTAAGTGATGGATCATGTAACGTGGGGCTCACACAACAGAGGTATGCTCTTGTGTAAATACATGTGCAGTAGTTAATGGAACAACTGTATGCTCGAGTACATTAGCTGAGTAGTGCGGCCTACATACCCCCATCCTCACACTTCTCAGGAGGCTTCGCCTTTTTTGCCAAGCGGGGGTCCAACCACGTGGTCGTCTTGGTGTTGTGACTGCAAAGCACACAAGAGCAGCCGGTAAATATACCAGGGATAAACCCCTGCAGAGGCACAAGAATCCAATAAAAAGTGAAATGCCACAACTGAAATAACTGTGCATTCTCCTGAGTGATACTCTTTTGTGCATGAGATCCATTGGATTCATCAACAAACATCTGATCCATTGATTACATTTAGTTGTCACATTACTGTGTTTATGGTTAAGCAGCATTTCCGAAAGAAGTAAAAGAAAAAAAACCAAAAAAAAAAACCTTTGAATGTATTAAACAACTGGGGTGTGTAATCAGGAGGAAAATCACAATGGTCCACTGATATCTTTAGAGACAAGTGGCTTCGAGCCAAATGCAAATAAAACACACAGGCTTGCACAAACACACGTTTGCATGCATTTACACCCGCCCACCCACACACACGCACGCACACACGCACGCACGCACACACACACACACACACACACACACACACACACACACACACACCCAAGAGAGGCTTGTTTACTCGAATGATCCCAAATCAAAGCATCGATTGGTTTAGCGAGGAGCTTAACGTGTCTTTATGTTAAGAAAACAGCTGTGGCAGTTAATGGGCCTGCTGTACATCTGAAGCTCTGAGCTTTACTTACGCCAGAAATGTGGGGATGTCAGTCAAGATATTATGCAGAGCTGTCTATATTTTACCTGTTTCCCTCTATTTCCATTGTATTTGAATAGTCTGCTGTCGTTTTTGAGCTTAATCACTCAGATGATGTCACATGCAGATCACAAACCCATCATGGCACACAGACCCAGCATCAAACTAACCCTGCTGCCGAGTTGATAGGATACTGATTTGACACTAACAGAAACATTCATCTGTGTTTATGCATAAAGAAGATAGCTGTAAATAAAAGCTCTTCATTACATCAAATGTACAAAGAACTTTTTAACATCACATCTCACAACACATCCCGCTGTAGTTGTAATATGACATGATTAAGTAAAAACACTCAGCTGACCTAAATTTCACACCTCATCATCCAGCACACAGACTGTACTTCACCTGGCCACCGTATTTACCTGAGGCTCCATCTCACTGTTATTCTGTAATTATTTTCCTTATAAATCCTTATGAATCCCATGAAATTATTGCAAGACCATTTGTTCCTCCTGACAACTTAAACAGCTCATAAATATATACGCTTTCATTTATAGAAGAAAGGACTACTCTATTTCCTAAAATAGCTTGACTCAACTGCAGTGATTTGCATTTCTTCAGGACTGTTTTCAGCTGCAGGTTAATACACTTTTTGTGGTACTGTGTATTTATGTCAGCAGCCCAGTCAGTATATCTAAGACTGACATGTTCATGGTAATTTAGGAATGTTTTATTAATTTTTGGCAACAGGCTAAACAGCTTTGACCAATTCTGAATCTGATTAACTGTTGAGGTCTTTTAAAGACAGATTATTCAATTATCTACCTGAGGTGTGGTTATACTGTGAAAAACGGCTGCAGTATTTGTCATTCTCAGTGCCTCCAGAGCTGTAAAATATGTTCTTCCTGTATCCAGTGATGTGATGAAGAAATACAGAGTGCTTCTTCAGCTTTGGTAGCTGTAGGGCGCAACTCCAAAAAATTATTCCATGCGCTTGCATTGCTACAGTGAAAATGTCATCCCAAGATATGTGTACACAGAGCATGTTATGGCTACAGTGCATACATTTTACAATGCATTGGACACTGTCGCTGATGACAGCAGTGAGAGTGCATGTGCATTACTGTGCATGAAAGTTTTCTTCCTCACTCGGTCAGAGGTGTACTGGAGATTGGAAAAGACAACCAAGACTAGTGGGGTAATTTAGTAGCAGCGAGAGCCGTCAACTAACCACTGAAAACAGCATGTAAAGCTAGCATACGTAGTGTCATATCTTAAGGATTTATTTAAACCAAACTGTTGCTGATTGTTGGAACAATACAAAGACTAACCAAAAAGTGTTTGGTGAGTTTTATATTGTTTATGTTCAGTTTTTTTGTTGATTTTTTTTAAAACAAAAAGGACAAGAGTGAGAACTTATGTCATGTAACAAACAAGCCGCTACATGCAATGCATCCTGGTACATGTAGGCACAGCCTGCAAGAAAGCTCAGCTTTCTCGGTCAATAACATCTCTGGTGAATTCATTTCCACAGTGGAATACATTAATGACTGACATTAAAGCACCTTTTTAATGGCATTTCTTTCCAATAAGGAAACTGTTTCCAGAACAGTACTGTTCAGTCAGCTGCCGGTTTATAAGACACACCTATCGCAGCTAAAACTAATGCAGTGTAACAGTTGGGTGTTGACTCAACCTTTCTGGAGGATGCAGTTTGTGCTGCTGTTGAATTGTTGTACAGAAAATCCTCATATTGGAAGAGGATGGAAAATGAAAACAGCCAGCATTTTATTTGATAAATCACTTTAAATAAATTATTGCTTACTAAAAAAGTGATGAATAGCAATTGAAGCTCATTAATGAAAACTGGCCTCATGTCTTTCACTTACTCTATGAAGTAGACCATGCCGGTCTCAGTGTAAGCCATCTCCCAGTTAAGGGGCAGGGGCTCCAGGCTGTCATCGCGGGGGAGAGAGCTCCATGTGCGGAAGTCCATGGTGCTGCTGGACTGGTTGTAGCTGGGCACCGCTTTCCTCCACTCTGCCCCCTCTTTGTGCTCTGTAGAGAGGGATAGAAGAAACAGGGTTAAAACAGAGCAGATAGAGTGGAGGGTTAGTCTGGAGCAATACCTCTACCCTCCTGTTTTCCTGTGCTGCAGGAGTGGAGGGAGACCTGATGTTGCTCTTAGCATTTAAGTGATAGTGTGTGTGTGTTCACCAAAGGGCTGCTTTGCATTTGCATGTGCACACAGTATTAATTCGTATGCACGCATATATGTACTATCCCTGTGGGTCGCTATAATAAGAGGCAGGGATTCATAGCAGAAAGGGCATTTGAGCCCAAGGTGGTTTCTCTATAATACTTTATTGCTGCTCTTCACCTAAAGTGTACACTACTGCATTTGTAGACATATATTAATAAGCAAATGCTCTGCAATGAACATGAAACATACAACAAAGGCCCTCCTGATTCACTTAGCATTTCATACCCTTCGTCAGAAGACAGTCATAGAGGGATGAAACAAAGTGCTTTTCATCCCTGTCTTTTTATGTGCAGCTCCTCACAACAGAGGCTGATTCCTAAAGACTATTCCACCTGAATTTTTGATTGCCTACATAATTGCTAAAATACAAACAAAAAGGTATTTCCAGCATTTAAGAGAATTCTTCTTTTGCCCCCTGGCCAAAAGCACACCACACATACACTGTTTGTAGCTACGAAAGATTAATGCACTGTAATTCGTATCCGCAAAATCTGTTTTTGTAGGTAATCTACGTAATTATGAAAAAGTATAAAGAATGGCAAACTTTGACTTGTTTGTCACGTAACTACTGCACCTAAGTAATGTCATTTCTGGTTTGGTGCAAAACACAGATGAGTCGAGGTCATCAGGTTCACAGCAGGGTGAGGGGCCACGCAGCATGAATAAAGAAGGAGTGTGGTGGAGAGGGGAAGTGGGGTTATGATAAGAACGCTCTGAGCAAAGATGGGGGAAAAGCTGCAGTCAAGAGTTTAGAGACTTAGAGCTCACATTTTCCATTAACCTCTTTTTTTTCCATTTGACCATAACTCTGCCCATCTATGGCCAGTCTGAGACTTCAGCTGTGGGCTGTAGAAGAGCAGCCATTTGTGACTGGTTTCTTTCCATAAAAAGAACTCCTGGATGTCTGGGCATCATTTCCTGTTTGATGTCAATATGACAGAGCAGTTGGGTAAACAGACTTTGGGTTTCTGTGAATCCTTTGTACAGCTGAGCAAGCAGTGTTTGAGCTGTGACTGTCAAAACAATGTTTCATTTAGTGGAGAAAAAAAATACCATTTACAGCCAGGGCTTGCCTGTATTAATCTCATTTCTCTAACTATAAAAATCAAGGTATGGTGCAAGCAGTAGGCAGCCCATTTCTGTTCTACTTGTGAGCATTAAAGACAGATTAGTTCCTGGGAGCTGAGTTGTCCTGATTGACCACATGCACAGTGTTCTGTTCTCTCAAGGTGACCTGCGGTGAAACGTATTAAAAGGTAACAATAACAGCATCGCCAGCGGAAGATTTATCAACAGTGTAGCCAGCACATTTGAATAATGTGTGAGAATAGCCTGCTGTCACTTTGGATAATGAGCATGTCAGCCATGTTCAGTCACAGTAAAAGTGGCTTAGTAGCAGATCCGCATTAAAAGGTTTAATTCCAAAAAAACATTTTCTGACTTGCTTTTGTCATGCAGATATTTCTGTGTAGGTTCTTAGTCGCCCAGTTTAAGGTAAATAAAGAGCAACTGGACTAACTGAAGGTTGGTTGAAGACGTGTCACTTCTCATCCACGAGCCTTCGTCAGTTCAAAGAAGCCTCTTGGATGAGAGGTGAAATGTCTTTTTTGCACTTTTTTGCTCGTTTTCATTCATACAGATGTTTCATTTTCTCAGGTGTTTTGCGATAGAACCGTTGACAGTGAATCATCCACAGCAGAGCCCCCAATCATTCATCATGTAATGTTTATCACAAATTCCAAAAATGAAACAAACTTTTTTATTTTCTCTGTCTGAACAGGTCATATCTCCAGCAGATCATGTAAGAACATTGAATTGCTTGAGATTTGACTGCTGCCACTAATCCCTCCAATCATTTTATCAAACAGTCTAAACCCCAAAGATATGAGTAGAGTTCATCGTAATGCAAGACAAGCACAGGCATCAAATCATCACATTTAAGACACTGGAACCAAAAAACAACTGGTGTTTTGATGGAGAAAATAACTGTTGCTGATTAATTTGCTGTTGATCGTTTTGGCTTTAATTCAGAATAAGGAGGCCCTTCTGCTGAAATTATTCAATGCAATTATTCAAAGGTATGACCTACAGTAGAGGTCTTTATGGGACCACGTAACATGCTGGGGCTCAATTATATTCAATCCATTTGAGAGGGACCAGTTCTGTTGCTGCAGGTCTGTGTGCCAATATTGTACCATATTGAAAAAGGCAACTGAGCCATTGTTTTCTATCTATTGGGGTTTGTTTGGGTCATCTGCATTTGGATCTAATTATACAGACAGTCCTCGGGTCCCTTCCTTTGTTTGGAAACTCATTTGCGCACATTGGTTTCAGGAAGGTGTCGCATGATAATTTTGGATCCATTCAACTGAAGGATATTCTACACACCTCTGTTTTATTTTCATGGTAGCAGAAATACTGTATAAGGGACAGAGAAGGATATCTAAAAACACGCTCAAACAAAACTGCATTGCTTGATTTAAGAGACACATTTCAGGAATATGTTTTGTTGTAGATGAACCGCTATTTCTGGTTGAATTGATTCAGTCTCATGGTAATTCTTAAACATGCAAAATAGCAGTTAGATTTAACTAAATAAAAAGAATAAAAGAGAATTTACATGCTACAAAATGCTACAGCCTTGATGCTCGGGAGGAGAATCTTTTAATTCCGTTTTATGTAATGGATTGAGAAGGGCACTGTACAGTAGTGTCCCTCTGGGCCCATCAAACAGTATACAATCTGCAACACGCCAAAGTCTTTATGTTTCACGAGAGACAATAACCTAATATGACGATTCCACAACCAAAAGGACAAACAGAGCATGGCAGTATTTCCGTTATTTAACATGACATCCTGCGCTTTGACATTTACTGACCAGGCAGTCCATTGACCAGCGGTGGCCTCTCATCATCATCTTCCTCCTCGGGAACCACACTGTCCTTCCTATCCATCTTGCTGACTGAGGTGGTGCGTTTCCTGGGGACCTCACCACCGTAGTCTTCATCAAACAGCACCTGATCCACCAGGTCAGGCTGCACCAGGTTGGGCTCAGCTGGAGGCTTCGGGGTCCCGTAATAGTTACCTTAGAGAGGAAAGGATGGGAGGAGCAGAGGGAGGGAGAGAAGAAGGAGAAAATCTTACTCATAAAATAATGCAACCACACAGAGACAAGAAGCCACAGATCAGACATTTAGAAAGCAGACCTAAAGAACGAACACTGTGTGGCTGCACTATTAGACAATTATCTTAATTAATATATTAATTATTGAGTTACGATAGTGTAACATGCTTTGTGTGGTTGTAGTGACCTTGACCACCAAAATCTAATCAGGTTTTCCTTGAATCAAAGCAGATTTGTATTTGATGAAATCCCTCCAGAAGTTTCTGAGATATCACATTCACAAGAATGACACTTACGGGAGGTCAGTGACCTTTGACCTTTAACTATCAAAATCTATTCATTCATCCTTAAGTCCAAGTGGATGTTTGTGCCAAATTTATTTCCTGCTGTTTCTGGGATATCATATTAAGGGGAAGGTGCAGTCAGGCAACACAAACATAAAAACATGTCAGCATATCTAAGTAGAGTAGTGTGCTATGAACTGTACAATAAGCATGTATGTTTTGTGAGTAAAGCAGAGAGAGATCATCCATGTCTAACATCATCTGATTTTGATCAGGTTCGAAGTGTAATTCTCTGAAAGTCACACACCAGCACAGTTCCTCGTCTCCTTCCTCTGCTTGACTTTCACGTCTTTTAGCCCCCCTGCTATGTTTTCCCTTGAGAACTGCACCACAGGGCTGTCATGATTCATGTAACATTAAAATCACTTCACTCTCAGTTTGCCAGCAACTAATTACACTGATCATTGAATACAGCAATTATCTATCTCTCAGCTTGCTGTTTCCCTTTACGAAGAAAAAATCTTGTGTTACGGATTATGAATATTCAGTGTTCTCCATAAAGAGAAGGAAGAGAGTGCAAAAGTTTGTTGAATTATTTGCTCATTTAGTTCACTGGGTGATCCATCTGTGTATGGCTGGTGAACAGTGTGTGGAACTCAATTTAGGCATAGAATAAGCAATTATTCAACCTCCATTAGGATAATAAATAATGTGTATACTCATTTATATCCCCATCGTTTATTATGGTTATTTGTTTGCTAAATGCCGCTCTGTCAGATGAGTTGCATGCAATAATGTCAAAATTTTTTGGGCAATCCATTTGCTAGGTCAAATATTTACTCGCTTCTCACTATAAGTGATCATGAGATTGAGTCTACTCAGCTAAATCATGATTTATAATTAGATTAATTAAAGAATAGGGGGAGAGACCGCTGGGAATCAGGGATTCACAGCAATTTAATTAGCCTCCATAAATCCAATCTTATTTTCAGCTGGACCATGGTATTATAATCCTTTGATGTACTTAAGTGTGAACATGCAGATGCTATACTGTAAGAGCAACATTTATCAACTGCAGATCTTTTTATAGCTCGGTACAAAGAGGAGAAGCTGACAACAATGTGCATGCCAGGAAGAACAGAGGCCTCTGAGGAACACATCACAGTCATTCCAGCAGCTTTACAGCACGATACAGCACCGCCACAACGCTTCTCTAAGTGAGCCCATCTCAAGTGCGGCCTCATCTCCTCAGGCGTGCCAGTTACAATTCACAGCAAACTGGGTTAATGCAGCTATGCTCATCTTCCTCAAAGCACTGGGAAGGTTGAGGAGGAGAAGGAGGCTGGATGAAAGCCTGCCCCTCCCACCCTTGTCGCTCAACTCTCCATGTTTACTAAGAAACACTCATCCGCATTTGTCGAGGATGGCTTCATTAACAGGGGTGGCACAGCGATAGCGAGGAGAGATTGGGTCTGCTGGTTAATCCCCTCCTGTCTCCTGCCGCAAGCTGACATTCATCAGCCAGACGCTGCCGTCGGTGATTAATTACTTACAAACATGTCTCTTGGCCCCTGATAAATGTGTGTCGCAGATATAGAGGTGTGTGAAAGCAACGCGTCTGTGCAGATTTGTGGCACCATTTGCCATTATAAATGGGGGGAGGCCTCGTAAGCTGATGAGCGGGGGAGCTTGTCCGACGTTACTTGTGATCCTTGTGTCGCTGGGTTGATGAGCCAGAAAAGAGTTAGCCCCCTCTTTCAACGCGTGCGCAAGCAATTTCATGGTGGCAGAATCAGTAATGAAAAGACTCCTGCTGTCAAGGGCACTATGCATAAGTTACACAAGGTCATGGGCACACTTTCATCTTGCTAAGATCATGAACAGACAGCTACACAGTCAAACACAACCATCCTTACCACATATTACACATGAGCTCTGCACTTCTATTCACATCCAATCTAATTTGCACGTCTGTTTCTCTTCCTCGTTAAAATCGCACTCATTATCGCAGCGGGGATCCCAAAACAACAGATTTGACGAGGATCTCGATTTGGCAGAATTCTGCATTCCCTGGTAAGAGATTTTAGAAACAATGTGCAGAATTTAATTTTCCTGGTCGCTCCAGTCGTGCACTTCACTGCTCTTGACTATAAAGGTCTTGTTCGACTGACTGTGCTCAACCTCAGAGGCTCAAAGACTGAGGAGGGACCGAGAGCCCACAAAGACATGCTCTCAGCGCCTGGTGGCAGATGGCTGATGTGTCCGTTTGGCATTCAACCTTGGACCCTCCTGATCAACATGGAGCAGCCAGCATGTACCGCAACAAACACAGCAACCTGGACTCACAGAAACAGGATACGGGGATCAACGTGGCCGTGAATCGCAGGATTTTTAAAAAATATTAGACTTGAGGAGAGTGTGTTTAAATTGCAATGATGTGTACAATGCGTTAAATGGCCCCTGTGAAATATTTTCTAGGTGGAGAAAAAACATTATACATGAACCATTAAGATAATGAGCATTCAGGCAAGTCATTTGGGACTATTAGTGAGGCCATTATGATTAGCGAAGTGTCCCATTAGCTCAGTACCTTGAGTACAACTCACTTACTGTTAGCTTATAAATTGAAGGTAATTCATGAGCTATTCACGGAGGAAATGCAACTCATGCAATCTATTACAAGAGGACATTTGATGTTGTTTGTTTTCATCTTTTTTCAAAGAAAAGAAAGATTAAATCCCATCCCTCGATCCACTTACCTCCAGCTCCTCTTTAGAGTCCGCTGTGCTGCTGAGCCATCAGCATTTGCTGCCACAGCAGCCATGCAGGGTTTTGGGGGGGGCAGTCACTATCACAGTGTTCAGCTCTCTCAGGGATACTCAAACTGTCCAACTTTTGAGAAGCTAATCCACATCCGCACACAGCCAAGGCAGCCCTGCTTCCACTGCAAATGGAGGGGTTTCCTCCATTGGGAGCCGAGAGGCTCAGCATGCCTCTCTATCAACTCTTTCTCTCTATTATATGCTCTTCCTTAGTTTGCTCTCCATTTCACACTCTCTACCCACGGTCAACCTCTTTATGAAGGTGCAAATCCCACCTGGCTGCAGCTCACAGATGAAGGACAGCTCGTGGGCGACTTGGCAGCTCCTGAAAACCTGAACTTTGAGTTCTTAGATGATCTATCTCGCCACAAGGAATGACTGTGTGCATGGATGTGCAAGTGTGTGTACCTGTGTGTGTGTGTTTAATGTGATTGCTGCAACTGTGCTACAATGAGAAGCCGTGGGGTGGTGGACTGACACCTCATCAGAGCGATCAGGGACTGGTTGGAAAAATTGACTGTCACACTTTAGCATATGCACGTCACCATCTGTAAATGCACACACACTACAGACTTCTACAAACACACTTGTGCACACCAGAGGCAGCTACTCTCAGACTTAAGGCGCTTTCTCACCGGATGAGGATTTTAACGTTATCTTTTAATTCTCCATCCACACGGGAAACACGAGATGCAGCTGAATGGGAACGAGAGAATGGTGCAGAGAAGGTCCATTCACGCGACCACAGGTTGCCCCTCAAGCATTTAGAAAAATCCCCTCCCATTTCACAGCAGCCAGGATTTGCAGTAAGAAAGAATGAGCTTAAGGAGAGAGGGAGATTATCATGTTATTGCTATAATCATTGTGCAATGTGAGAGAAATCCTTCTTTCCAATCCCCTCATGACACAAATACACTGCGACCGTCTGACTTTCTGAGACCTTTTTTAATGCAGGGCCAAGTGCTTATGCTTCTTTGTAGTATGAGGTGTTAGAAATGGTAAACACATGGCCATTCTGCTGAAATATCCCTCCCTCTGTAAACGTCTTACGGGAAAGAACGTGACAGGGTTTGTATGCTTGTTGTAAAGCCTCAGTCTATGCTCAGTGTTCAACTGAACATATATAACAGTTGTTTTATGGTTGATTGAGTAAAGAAGTACAAGTTTGAGTTTTGGATACGTATGATGAACCAGAGCTCACTGGTTGTGGGAGGGATTAGGTCACAACCAGGTGCTCCAGGCACTTGCATGCTCAGACTGTCTACTGTGTGAATATCTGTTGTATATTGTCAAAGGATGACAAAGACCTGCTGGCACACACACATATAAACACACAGAAGCACTTATATCCTGCAAACTGACAAATAAAGGAATGTATGCTTCCATGACACTGTATGCATGAGCACATAAAAACCTAACATAAATTTAAAGCCAAACAAAACGTACACGCATTTGTATTGAATTCACACATGGCAGGACTTAACACACAGAAAAATGTAAGAAAAACTGTTGTGTTTTCAGCATGTTTTTCAACCTGGACATTAGTTTCCCATGTTTTGTGAGAAAGTGACTAATGGAGACAAGAACAGGCCCACCAGGGGCGATCGAGATGTTTTGACATCATTTTTGGGATCTATCTTGTTGTTCATCTTTAGGCCCTATATACAGTCAGTCAATGTAATGATCCTAAAGAGAAATTGTTATTTGTCCAAATCCTGATTAAGGTGCTCATGTAAAAACAAGTGGCCATAAATTATTTCTCATCCACATTGTTGCATCATCTAAATATTCAGCCATGACAATGCACTAAGATCTGCTCTGTCATTTCACTGTCATCTTCCAGCAACTCATCACCTCACCAGATTTCAGAATAAGACATCTCCTTCAGGGACACTCTCTCCATAATGTCAGATACTTAAATTAACAAACAACAACAACTGTCATGGCAAAAAACAAGCATTTTTAGTGCTGGATCAGTTTCAGAAATTGTTGTCAGTTGAAAAATATCAAAGTTAATATAAAGGCAACAAGTGGAGCCGATGCCTTCCTTTCATTTACATTTCGAGCTGTGAGAGTTTCACGGCATAATTATCATGACAAAAGAAATTCACAACATTACTGCGATATCTACAGAAATTTTCCCAAAAATTTGTCAAATATTCATCTTTAATTTTTTTATTGTGCATTGTGGCTCTTTATTGACAAATTACACCCATGTAGTGATTTCTACAGCATTTCTATTTAAATATACAATCTGCACACTTCCCTCACTGGATCAATACAGAATAGTGAGTTCATCTGAAGGGCTGCGAGTATCGCTGCTAATCTGACTGTCACTTCCAACAAGCCTTTAATCATGTTTCACTGATCAATACATTTCGTCCTGTTTGTCACATTTCACTAAGGCAGGCTGTAACTCATATCGAGCTCATAGTCACTTCAGTGTCGAGAGCTGTCAGTGTGAATGCAACATACGCACACATTTAGTGATACCCACCATCATAGGTCCCGCTCTCCAGTAGAAGTCCACTCTCCTCCAGGATCCTGAAGTCTGCAACACTGATAAAGTTGTAATCCACTCCTGGTACCTCTGTGTCTCGAGGAAGCCGTGTGGTGCCTGAAAAAAAATAGATATTAGTAAGAAAAATGGATAAACATGACGTTTTATGTGTTTTGTTGAGTTAATGCTGTTACAGCAGTACTTTTTTGAGTGAATACCTTGAAAGCAAGCTGAGAAAACTGATTCAGATCCAGCTCTTTATCAAACACATTCCAACCGTCTTTCAGCGTAGCATCAAGATGTGTATTTATAATGACTGTGGCTGCACCTTTTCAGTAAATAAATGAGATTTATCTCACATCTCTTGCTCATGATTCACAAGATATACAGAGGATCCAGTTTGTAACTGTATCATCTACTGCAGCACATTTCTCAAAAGGGTGGATATCTCATTTTGGAGCAAAAATCCAAAAAGATCTTGGTGCCATCCTGTGAAAGATGGATAATTGATGAAGGCCTGTGGCAGAATTCATTTAATCCTCTGTGAGTAACTGCAGCTTCTGCTAACAAGTTATTATTGGGAGGCTCTTGATAAATGTGCTGGCTGCAGCTAAATGAAGAAAGCAGCCGAGTAAATTGTGGATGTGAAATATGATGTGTAACCTCCTGGAGTGGTATAGGCTCACTCAGTGCCACCGAGGGCAGCGTCGATGCAAATGACACGAGGCCATTCTGAGTGCAGATTTTGCTCCTGTGGTGAAGCCACAGTCTATTTCAATGCTGATGTTTTTCTTCCAGGATGAATATCCATAAGGCACAAATGGACACCAAATGATTACATCAGCATGAGGATTATGTAAACCATATTCCATGAATAAATAAGCAGGACTGTGCCATTATTGCACTCAAGGCTAATTAGGTGGCGTGTCACCAACTTGTAAAGTCCATGGAAATAACCTCAGCTGAACTGGAGTCAGGACAGCAGTGATTTATTACATGGGAGGCTGAACAAAAGCACACAGCCTGAGCCAGTCATCAGTGCTACATTCCTTAGCAATCACTGTCACCTAAATTTACTGCTACCCGTGGTTTTGGAGCAGATTCATTCATTCACTTGGCCTGGTGAATCTCTTCCAGGGTCATGATGAGGACAGTGGGCTGAGAGTGAGAGGAAGACCACCAGTCAATTCAGAAAAAACAGCCGATTTAAAATTTCAAATCAACCTGACTTCAGTGTCAGAGGAGATCAGAGCACACGGAGGAGCCCTGCAGCAGCACAGGGAGCAGCAGAGATACTAACTGCACACAGAAAGAACAGCTTTCTGTGAGACGAGTCAGAGATGAATCACTCTCACACAAGTAATTTGACCCTTCGCGTACCTGCATGCAACACAGCATCTGGGAATTTGCTAATCCATTCAACGACAGTAGACATGTTGCTTTGAAAACTTAAAGCCCAGTTTCTGGCACAACCGTGAAGGAACTGAAATATGTCTTTGTGTCCCCCCCAAGTAAATTCCTTGACATTTGTAGAGTCTGGGGCAATTAACGGCGAAGGCTCTGCACAGATAGTGGTGGCCCAATGGCTTATCAAATAACTTTATGTCGTCATTCTCCTTTGTTTTTTTGCTCTCATTTTTCCTCACTAATTGGACTGTGGCAGCTTCTCTGTACCCAAGCAGAGGAGTAAAAGCAGTTTGAAAAGAAAAAAAATGCTTCTTCTTTCCACAGTGTGCCTTGGTATCACATCACAGTTTGGTTTAGCAAAAACATTAGTTGACATTGTGTGAGATTGCCAGCCTCTGCTGCTTCTCATTACCACCTTGTTTGCCTACCCGCACTGGCTTTGGTCACTGAAGCCCCTGTAGCCCAATTACTTGAGCCACAGTTATGTACCTGCCAAGTGTCTCCCTGAGCTATCATCCTGAATGTCACACTGATATATACCATAAGCCTCCCATTGGAGATCAGTCACTGACAATATAATGAGGGCTTGCTGAGCTTTGAGGGTACATTCGACCGAAAGCAGCAGAACATTGTAACATCCTGATTCCTGTCGTGCTTTTTCTTTTTCAATCTGGAAGTTGGCACTTGGCATATGTCTTAGACTGGTCCTTCAAACAAAATACTCAGTGTATGTTGAGGAGAGTTGCAGTTTATACCCTGCAGTTAATTAAACCCAGAGTGGAGAGAGATTTCATTAAAGAAAAAAAAGAATACTTAGTTAAACACAGTGTTAGTTAATACAGCAGGGAATGCATTTGTATTGTGTAGAGCTGGGAAAGGAGAGCATGTTACACCATTAGGAATAGTTCAACATTTTGGGAAATACACTTAATTGCTTTCTTGCTGAGAGGAAAAGAGGGTTGATACCACTCTGTTTGAACCGAAAATATGTAGCTACATATTGGCTACATATTTGTGTGTTTATTGGCTACATATTTGTGTGTTTATTGGCTACATATTTGTGTGTTTAACCCTTTAATGTCCTCGATAAGCAACAGGAAACAGAAAAAAATCTCTGCATTACTGAATGTCTTTGGGGTAATAATAACAACATTGATTTTTTTTTTTTGACAGAACAAAACGACAAAACAGAACAAAAAGTCTTTTAACAAATGATTCAGATGATGGTAGTAATAACTTGATAAAGAAAAGAAGTATTTTCCTGTGATTTGTTACCATTACCATCATAAGTTTTGGTTGGCAGGGCATAAAGTCTTAGGTTGCCACGCAACTCATCTCTGTCCAAAGACATGCAGGTTAGATTAACTGGTTATAGATGTCAATGTGAGTGTGAATGGTTGTCTGCCCTATGGGTCGATCCTGTTATGGTCTGGCAATCTGTTCAGGGTGTACTGGGATTGGCCACCCTGAATAGAGGAGGCAGTTTCTGAGGTGTTTTCAAAGTCACGTACCCTAATTTTGGATAGAGACAGTTTCCCTGTTTCCAGCCTTTATGCTAAACTAAGCCATTTTGGTTGTTGCTTTGTATTTACTGATTACAGAGGGCGTCATTGATCCCCTCAAAACCTTTGACAAGAAAACAAATGTGCATATTTCCCAAAATGTCAAACTTCTTCAATACTTTACTCTAATGGCTGTGCACAGTAGGCCAAGTTGCACTATGTTTACATGTGTCTGCCCATCTATCCTGGACTGAGACAAATTGTCTCACGCCTGCTGTACACTGCTGAGACCTATTTTTCAAGCCATCTGGGCTGAGAGGATGTCATGATGGGAACATCAGAGGTAGTCAGTTAGAAATGGCAGGTTATAAATTTAACATGGCGAATTCGTGCATAGTTTTATGTTGGTGCTTAAAAAAAAAAGATTGCTTGGGGCTTTGCTGTTGAAATGACGAGAAAGAAAAAGGGGAACGAGAGGGGAAAAAAGGATAATTTCAAATTCCAAAGTCTATTGGTCCTTTTGTGACGTGTTCCCTTTCAAGACACTGAGGCAAGCTCTGTTATGAGGCTTGCTCATGTTATGTTGTGAAATAGAGTACATTCATTAACATTTAACAAGACAATACAAAACTACTTAACCACTAAAATATAATATGAATCAACAGAAGAGGAGAAGGAGGAAAGGAAGAAGACAGGTGGCAAAGCTCCAGGTCCGAAATATGCGTTAAATCTGCATTCCTCTCTAGCAGCCAGCAGGAGGCGACTCCTCTGGATGTCTAAAAGTCTATGAGAAAATTATCCTACTTCTCACTTGACTTATTTCTTCCGTAAACATTGTAAACATGAGTTTATGGTCTTAGCCAGTTGTTTTAAGTCTTCTTCAATACAGCATGATGTTCATTTAGTAAATCATGGTCAAACAGATCATAAAATAGAGGATGCTTTAGGGCCAGTTTACCTTGTCACTGACTGTTTTTTGTGTGATTTCAGTTCATGAAAGATAACTATAACATTATGGTTGCCTACAAAGGTCTTAGTTGTTATTTACATAAGCATACTTAGATGGTAATTGTCAAACTTAAGGCTTAAAAACTGTAGTCCACAAACCAAAATCTACTACAGCTACTTGCCGTATCTATGGGAGAAGAGGAAATGCCCAACTGAACTGGTTGCAACGAAGCAGTCAGGAAGGTCACAGAGTATGGCTGTGTGTCCGTGACATGCACCAATTCATCTCTGCATTACTGTGTATCTAAGCCAATCCTGTCTGTAAGTGAGATCAAACTCTTTCTGCCCAACTCTGATCTCAGCTAGAGGGACTGTGTGTGACCTTGAACTCTCCGTCCTCTTAGAAAATCCTCCTCCTTTTGTCCTCCCCAGAGCTTCCTCCAGCGAGTCCAAAAGAGATGAGGCCCGTCCCAAGGACCGCTGAAAGAGACTCATGGATTTACCAGTAAAGAGCTTGCTCTCTTTGTCTCTCTGTTCATCACTTTTCTGTCCTATTCCTCCGTTTCTGACAATGCTCAATGTCTTTCTCTTCATTTTGATTTGAACAGTACTGTTTTAGATTTCATAACTGGTCTAAAAAGAAACTAACACTTTTGTTATGGCACCTGCAGTGCAGCGGCTCAGCAGAACTGACCCTGCTGTGTTTGTGGGACACACAAACAAGACAGCACAGATGAGCTGCATGAGAGTACATGGCTGCTGGTAGTTAAGTGAAGTGGACCACTGGCACAGTGACACAAACTGCCTCTGCTAATCCTCTTGCTGTCGGCCTGAGTGTAACACACATTTTGGGTACAGATCCACCCTTGGATATGCTTATTTATCACCAATTTGTGATGTTCAACACATTTAAAAATGTTATAGTGCACTCATATTTACCTCAACTAGACTACCTCTACCCAGAGTATTGATTTCCCACAATGAAAAAAAAAAAGATTCTTCAGGTTTAAGTGCCAAAACAGACGAGGAGTCAAGCATGAAGCACGTTTAGAGGGTGAAGCTGTGCGAGCAAAATCACTGCAGTAAGAGCAGGAGATAGAGAGTGAGTTTTGGGAGTTGAGAAAAAAATGACAGACAAGTCTGAACAAGCACCTCGTCTTGTGGCTTCACGGTCCACTGTGTTTAATGTCAGGTGTCTGTCTGCAGAGGTATAATACAAAACAGACTTGAAAAAGATTATATGTTTGTAGATAATAGAGCAAATCACCTGCATAGTGAATTGATGTATGCTAATGTAATTAATGGTAGGGCTCAATCTGGGACCTACAACTACAACTCTGAATCAAGGGAAATCTATATATGGATTGTCTTAAAGGGACAGTTGGGGTGTTTTGAGGTGGGGATGTACAAGGTACTTCTGTATAGTTTGTGGATTACCTAGAGTAGATGATGGATGGCTCAAAAAGACAGGAGTTATCACACAGAGGCAAAGCAATCGTAGCAGAGCAGTACTGTCAGCACTGGCAGTGAATATGAAGAAAAACAATGTCATGGCTTTACAAAAACACCCCAGGTGTCAGAGGAACAAATACTGGTTTACCCTAAATAACCGTATCATTGAACAGAGTATGAGTTATACCTACCTTTGCATAACCCTAACAGCTTTAAGAAGTTTCATCATGCACTAAAAAAAGCTACAAATGTTCTAAAGGTAATTAAGAGAAAACAATATATAATTTCCAAATTCCAAATATTTGGTAGTGCCATCCAGTCAACTGTACATTCAGGGCACCTGTACATTTTACCCAGAAAGAAACGACAAATTACCCTTTGATTCCAGATGCAACAGAGCTCTCAACTTTTTTAACCACCTTAAATCCATGAATCTGAGACACCCTCCACTCCAAAGACCTCTAAATCCAAGAGCTGAGCCCACAAAAGACTCTGATGTCACTTGGTGCTGACTGAGAGGAGACACACTGAAAAGAAAATTACAATGAACACTGGGAAGAAAAGCCAGTAGTGAAAAGTAAAGTAGAATGTCACCTGGCCCTAAAAACAAGTTATGAATTGACCAAATATCAATGAGTACCTCAAACCACAACATTTCAAAACACTCATATATCCTTAATACCTTTGATATAGGGAACTGAATGAGTAATATTGTACCTTCAATGTTTTTTCATTCATTATCATAACTAAAGCTTAGTGGGTAACAAGGTTGTCTCTCAACCTAAGGGCCATAGGTTCAATTCCTGGCTCCTACTGTCGATGTGTCCTTGACCAAGACACTGAACCCCCAAGTTGCTGCTTTACACTGCAGCCCACTGCTCCTAAAAGGCAAAGTCTAACCCCTAATTGCTGTGGAACAACTCAGACGTTTTGTCGGACCCGATATGTTTCCATTCAAATCAATGTGTCAATTTCAACTAAATGCAGAACATCGCCGACGTGCCGACGCGCTGACGCCTTGCGGAAACAAATCGACAGAGCAGATCGTATGGGACAGGAAGTCGTGTACAGACACAAAATTAAACATCCAGTTTATTTTAAAAATCAAATAATCAATTTTTGCGGCGGATCGTATAACCAATTTCTTTCTACTCAGTGGACACAGGGTGGTTCGCTTTCACTAATGCTCCCCTACAACTTGCTATATCGCGCGATTATATGTGAATTCGCAAGATCTCGTTCTCACGATTTCAGCTGTCCGGCGGAGCTGCAGCAGGCGCATCTGGTGGGTTTTGACGGACGACGTATATCGGCGTCGTTCCTCATCCAATGTAAACTACGGGCAAGAGTGGATTAAATGCAGAGAAAAATGTCATGTAATAAAGTATGCATTTTGTGTTAAAGTAAAACAAATGTATGTGTGAGTATTGCATCTGTTTGGTGCTTATTACAGTAGTCAACAGAAGTAAGAAAAAAAATCTCTTACCAATTCTAAATTTGTTTCTATTTATAAACTTGACATGTAACCAACATCAACTCAAAAACATGAACACTTTAAACAGAAAGGAAAAATGAGCAAGCCAAGCAAAAGCAAAAAAACTCAGAAAGGCTGGGGTAATTGAAACAGAGAAAGAGCAAAAGTGAAACGGAGAGGGTGAAGGATGGGAGACTGAAAGCGAGCAAGTGAATGATGGAGGTGCCGTCACTGAGCGAGTCTTGGTCTCTTGCTCATTAAGACAGTAATTCAAGCTGGGGATTACAGAGTCAGACTCATGCAGCGAGCCCACTGGCTGCTGATGATGAATGAAGGTTGTGAGGGCTGTAAAACTTCAATGCCCGCCACAATTGTATAAGAAAAAAACAGAATGCCATTTGCAGTGATAGTTAAGATGGAGCTGTGTGTACAGGTAAAGGCCGGAACAAGAAAGCACTGCTGAGTTTTGTACAACTCTATAGTAGTCTTTTGTCCATCACTCTAACTAGCCTGAACTTAGAAACGAAAAATTTAACAACTCAAATTTAATGGCTCAGGAAACTGCACAGCTCAGAAAGTGACTGGCAGAAATATGAAAAAAAGTGAGCGAATGAAGGGAGGAAGGGAGGAAGAAGGAAAAGAAAAGGTAGAGGTGGTTATTGGGAAGGAGGGTGGCGTGTAAGGAAGATATTCATCCCCGAAAAGAACAAAAAAAAGCCATAGAAATTAAATATACATGAAAGGTAAGCAGCTTACTTCCTAAAAATTTCACACTTGTACATTCAAGACAGACTCTGCTTCTGGAAGGAACAGAGAGCAGAGATGCTGCTTGTTTGTGACGGTGTCGTGCCTCAGAGTCTGTCATCGCCTCAGGAGCTTCGCTCTGCATGTGACTAAAACCTTGACTACACTCAATTATGGTGCTCTCCTGAGCAGAGTCAAGTCCTCGACAGGACATGAGAAATATTTAGGCCAAAATATCTGTGTGAACAGCACCGCAGATTCAGGATTACAGATACTGAGTCACAATCTTTTGTTGATGCAATTTAACTTCCAACACGTACAAGAGGAGTGGAATATCCCTTTAAACATCAGCAGTTCTTAATTCAGTTTATTGTTCAGCTCCTTGCAGTAAACAGTGAATAAATTACCTGCTCTTTTTAAGCTACTAATCATCTTTGCCGCTACTGTAATTTACAATTATAAAAGGACAGACGCTGTTTACTTGTGAAAAAAAAAGGTTTCTCAGAAAATTTAATTTGGGTGCAGTATTTTGGCAAATTTGTGCGACCCACACAAAACCTTAATCAGGATAATAATTTGCACCTTTGCCGCACTAACAGCCGTGTCACTCTAATTTTGGTAATTTTTCATGCTTCCGTTTAAAAGATTATCATGTTCTAGCTCAAAAAACCCAACCAAAGAAAATACAGACAACATCACAGCATCAGGCCTTGATGTAAAATGTGTTTTTTTTCTGAGCCACCTGAAAAAGTTTTTGTCTGCATGGTACCAGCAATGGACCGAACAGCCCATATCAAGGGGTCTGGTACCCCATACTCCCGGAGCACCCCCCCACAGGTCTCCATGAGGGACGCGGTCGAACGCCTTCTCCAAGTCCACAAAGCACATGTAGGCTGGTTGGGCAAACTCCCATGCACCCTCCAGGTCCCTGCCAAGGGTATAGCGCTGGTCCACTGATCCACGACCAGGACGAAAACCACACTGTTCCTCCTAAATCTGAGATTCGACTTCCCGACAGACCCTCCTTTCCAGAACGCCTGAATACCCCACCATCAGAGCCAACACACCTCCAGGTGGTGATCGGTTGACAGCTCCGCCGCTCTCTTCACCCAAGTGTCCAAGACATACGGCTGCATGTCTGGTGACACGACCACAAAGTCGATCATCGACATGCGGCCTAGGGCGTCCTGGTGCCAAGTGCACATATGGACACTCTTATGCTTGAACATGGTGTTCGTGATGGAAAATCCCTGAAAAGCACAGAAGTCCAATAACGGTCCGGGGACGGCCGTTCCTCCCAATCATGCCTCTTCAGGTCTCACTGTCAGTAGAAGGTCCCTGCCTTCGGCTGTCATCCAGCTCACACTGCACCCAAACCCCTTGGCCCCTCCTACGGGTGGTGAGCCCATTGGTTGCCTCTTTGGGCTGTGCCCGGCCGGGCCCCATGGGTGCAGGCCATGGAGCCCCACCTCCAAGCCTGGCCTCAGAGGGGGGCCCTAATGACCTGTGTCCAGACAAAGGAAAACGTGCTCCATTTCTCTTAATCTTCATTAGGGGTCCTTTGAGCTTTGCTTTGTCTGGTCCAGCATTTCCATTCTGGTGGCATTTCCATTTTAATTAAAATGTATACAGCTGCTGCTCTGGTTCTTTGCAGACCACCGTACCAACCTTTATTAGGGCCCGAGCGGACTGTGAAACAGCCCTGATACATCTGTTTTCCCAAATTTCGCCCCTTTCCCAACGTTAAAAAGTTGTGTAAATTTGCACATTCCTGCGGCCCGAAATTCGATATTTTGGGGTGCTCGCACATGGTGCTCGCACATGGTGCTCGCGAAATGGCTGAGTAGCGCCCCTACAAAATCAAAAAAAATCCCATAGGGAAAGTCGCCAACTTTGTCATACCTCAACAAAAATTGGTAGAGATGTTAAGCATACATGTACGAACAAAATTGTCTCTTGGCGCGAAGCTGAAATTCCAACGGGAAGTTGGCCATTTTTAATTTTTTATTTTCTGATGAAAACAAACTCGTCCTCTGGATTTCGTCCGACAACTTAAAATTTGGTACAGATCATCTCCAGACCTAGCTGAGCAAAAGTTGTGCTCTGCACGTAATTAGGTCAAAGGGCGTGGCTGCTAGGGTTCTCTAAACTTTGGCGAATTTGCCATCTAAATTCGAACGACTCTCACGTTCACATACACGATCCTAGCGGGTTCAAATTTTCTGAGCATGACAGGGGCTCGGCCCTGATTGTTCCAATATATTAATGTCACGCCTTACTCATGGCGCCTCCCCTGGTGGTAACAGGAAGTGACCAGTTATTTTTGATGGCTTGAGTAAAATTGTATCATCATGAAAGTCGATTCACAGGTCAAGGGTGGCAACCTCTAACATCTGATGGGGGCCACACCCACGAGCAGGGCAAAATGGCTCCATAGTGCCCCCTTGAAATTTTCAAAAAACCCTCCCATAGGGGTATTTATGGAGTAGGAACGGGTAACGAGTATGGAATCGGGACACACGTGTGTCTTGACCAGACGAACAAAAGAGACTCTTGCACCAATTGTCTATTCCAAACAGGAAGTCGGCCAGTTTGTTTCCACTCTTCATTTTGGCATGATTTCCACACTGAACCATCGAATGGCCATAACTCCTTTGTGTACTGGCCAATTCGCTTGACGTTTATTGCCCCCTGCTCGCACCGCCGTCCCCATCTGATACCCGACTGCGACATACCGTGAGGGCCCTACATAACCGCTTGCGGTTTTCTAGTTTTATTTCTAATTTGAGCACAGAAGCACAGGGAAAACACAGGGTCATTTATTGGAAGACTATGGCTCTGATCACTGTGATGATACGGTGTGGAGGTAAATAACTTGCATGGGGGTTAGAGAGATGTCCTTGGTCAGGTTGCTATGGTGACACTGAAGTGTGTGTGTGTTTGTAGTGAGGATCTGTATTTTTGTGAGTACAGTGTGTGAAGAAAGAGAGCACCAGTGGGTTGGATCTCCAGCTGTGTAACACATCCAGAACACACAGAACATCCTCATTGTTCCCTTAAGGTTCTTCAGATAAAAACATATAAAGTAGGTTATACTGTACATTCAATGTGTGAGCATAGGATCCTCTGAGCGCAGTAAATGTGTCATGTATGTGCCACTTACATGGGATGGTACGTAGGTAGAGATTGTCCCGTATGATCTGTTGGAGCTTGTGGTCAAGCGAGCCCTTCTGAAACTGCAGACTGAGGTAGTGGCGCAGGTCTGTGTTCAATACTTTACCTGCAAAAACAGAGGCAGAACAGGAAGGAGTCAATAAAAATATGGCGGTGCTCTCTCTGTGGGGTTTACATCCAAAAGAAAATCCATCCAAGTGACATGTACTCTCACAAAATGATCAATACCACGGAACTAGATCAAAGCGGTTATAGTTTTAGTGTTCAGGTGTTTAATTTCAGAGTATTTTCAGAGATATTTCACAGTGCTTGATGTCAAAACATACATAAACATAAAATTCCTTTCTGAGAGATTTAACAGAATTGCACTTAATTTCAACTCAATACAAATGTATTTGTCACACAAGGACATAATGAAGGCAGTGCAAGCAACAATTATCAATGAGAACACTCAGGCTCCCTCATCATCAAAAATTAACCACATATATAATTGTTGAAATTCTGTTAATACCTTATATTTGGAGGTCAGCAGTGAGTTTTAGTAGGCTGACCAAATGTGTGCTGCTCTAGGCACATGACTCATAAGCAGGTCAAATAAAAATAATGAAACCCTCTCAAAGCCCTTTGGATAAACTCAAACATCACAGTGATCAAAATAAAATAATCTGACACACTCAGGTAGTTTAAAGTCTAATCCACAGCAGTACACATGCTGGATTCACCTGTACGTACAGTATGGATGACCACCTGTTCTGTCTAGCTGAGAGCTAAAATCCTTGTTGATTCACCTTTTAATTCCAGTTTGATCACTGAGGGGAGATTGTAGCTGATAGGGAGGACAAAGGGTAAACAGATTTTTTAAACGCTGATCCCTTCTGATGACTCCACTTCAATCATGTAGAGTAAATTGAGATTTAGGGTAAAATACTAGAACAGTTGGCCTAGAAACACTTACAAATGTATTGTGGAAAAGAGAGCATGGAAATGTACGAGAATGCTTTTCACATTATTTTGCACACTAAGAGAAAGCAGCTTGTTAAAAACACCAAGAACAAACTGGACAGAGCTGAATTCATTATCATTGCGCCTTCGTTCATCTGAAGCTACAAATCTGAAATCCAAACTGCTAAGTGACAGCTGATGGATGCCATACACTCAACTGTCTTTACAGTTTCAACAATCTCTCGCACAAGCCTCAAAAACTTTTCACTAAAGATGCGCAATGCCGCAACCTCAAAAGTGAGGCACCAGAGAAAATCTGAAAAGATAACGCCTTTGCTCTCGACTCCCAGAAGCCTCTGTAAAAACAAAAGCAAGTTCATGCAAAGTTTGAGGCAGAGGAAGACTTCAGAGTCGTCATACACAAGCAGGGGAAAAAAAAAAACTTTTCCTCTGAAAGAACACGATGAGGAGTTTGGAAAACAGGAAGAGATCTTCGGTGTCGGCCTGCCCTGAGCTTCAGCGTGAGCCTCATCTCTTGACAGACAGGGGAAAGCATGCTTTGAAACAGTTGACTACAGAGAAGTAATCAGTTTTTTCCCCTATTCCTCTCCCCTGTTCTCTATTTGTGTCTCTCTCTCCCTCTCTGTTGCACACAGACCAAACTCTGCTCAGCATGATTCCCCATTGCTATGAATAGCAATCAGCAGGACTAAAGACAAACCCTTGCTACTGTAGATGTACTGTATGAGCTAATAGAGAGCAGAGATGTACTTGACTATGGAGTGATAGAATAATAATGAGCTCTGGGAATATTTCAGCAAGCTTTCTCAACCCTCAAATCCTCTTTTCCTGCTCGGCTCGTGACAGAAACCAACACGGGCCATTACTGTGACCACACCACACAGAAAGTCTATTTTCATTTTGTGTTCCAAACATAGTCACGCTCCAAGTTTTGGAGACCGTTGTTGACTCACATCAAAATGCCCCTCATGTCCACAGGCCTCGCTGCCATCTGACACTGTTTTAGGAGCAGTCATCCCGACGGGCCTGGCTTTTCAGAGTGACGGTTGCACCGCTTTCCGTCTGCCTCTCCAAAGAGAGCTGCATCACAGCTGGTCTCACAGACAAACAGACTGAGACTGGGGAAACAAGGACCCAATCTGGCAACTTTATCTCAAAACTGTCCCAGAATATCCTTTTTGTTGAAATTCAGCTTGCACACGAGGGAATTAATGGGGCAACATGGCCGTTTCAATGAACTACATGTGCTCCATATGCTTTCAGCTAGTGATGTAGCATCCAACGGAGGTTTCAACAAAGTTAGATTCAAATCACTGAAACAGCCTTGACCTGAAGCCAAAGCATGCCAACTTTTTGGCAATTAAGCCCACAATAAACTAGAGACCATCTTGTTATGGGATCACACCAGGTGAGGGGCATAAAGTGGGGGGAGGGACCACCACCCCAGACTGTCTTTATTCAATCTCAACTGCATCTTGCACCGGTTGGGATGCTATCGTAGAGACCTGGAAAATCACTCTAAACCTCCTCTGTGGTAGTTCCTATCTCCAGGACCACATTTTGCCTTGACGACACACACACACACACACACACACAAACACAGACAGTGAAGATGAAACCAGGCTAGTAGTAAGATCTTACATTTAACATTTAACATCATTGATCCGTTGGTTATCCTGGGTTTACCTGAAGATAAACACTCCTGTCTGGAGCCAACTGCAAGATAAGTGCACTGTGGACACAATCTTTCAAATACATGAGAGCTGCATTTTCTTTCTTCCTGGACTTCTTGCATGGGTGCAGGCACTTCGGCCTCAGTTAGGAGACATAAAACTCGGCGGCGGCGACTTTTTATTCAAAGTTACCCCGCTGCCCAGGAGGTTATGTTTTCACCAGGGTTTGTTTATTTGTTGGTTTGCAAAGTAACTCAAAAACTTATGGATGGTTTTTGACAAAATTTCCAGGATTGGCTGGAAGTGGCCTAACTTTAAAAAAGATTAATTTTTGGTGGTGAAGTTGGATTGGATCCAATCACCACCAAAAATTAATCAGTTTTAAGTTAGGTTCTGAACAATCCTGAAAATTTCGTCAAAATCTGTCCACAACTTTTTGAGTTATTTTGCAAACCAACAAATAACCAAACCCCGGTGAAAACAACCTCCTTGGCGGAGGTAACTAAATCCTGTGACTGGCTGGCCTTTGTCCTTCTATGTCTGGTCCATGTATTTGAACTCTCCCTGAATTGTCTTTAAGCTATGTTTTCCTTCATGGAGAGCTAGAATTTTCTTTGCAGCAGTTTTCTTTGTCTTCTTTTAGAGCTCAGGTCAGGTCAGCATTCAGCGATGCTGCGGGCCTGTAAAGCCTTTCAAGAATATGCATGTAATATTAGCAATTTTATTAGGTTCTATATAGTAGGGCTTGATGTTATCCCATTCTCAAAATCTTCCTTAGCAGCAGCCAATAACATCAAATATTACTCGACACATGGGACCTTTAATTGTAGGCTAAAAACTTTGCATACGTGATGATTAAACTCTCTCTGTGATGATGAAAGAGTGCTAACATCTTACAGTATAGTCAGGGGCTCTCTGTAACTGTATGGCACACATCATGCCTCAACCATCAATAGCCAACAGTCCTCAGCAGGAGAGTTTGTGGCTGCACAGTAACGCTGGCAGATCTGGATGTCTCTGACTGTAAGACAGTAGAGCATTAAGCATGCCTAGTCACACTTCACTGGAAAAATAAAAGAAAAAAAGCACACACACACACACACACACACACACACACACACACACACACACAGATACACATTGGTCTGATCTGGTGTGGTACAAGTGCAGTGTGGCCTTTGTGGCTTCCTGGGTCCTGTCAGAGACTGTTAGTGAGGCTGTCACATCAGAGATCCTCATTCCACCTCCCCTCAGATAACACAGCTATTGTAGCAGGCCTCATTTTCCTGTGACAGGGACTCAATGGGCTCCATTGTGCCCCATCAACCATCCACTGCCTCGTAGGTTACATCTCTACAGCCAGCCAGGAAGATACAATACAATAACGGTCCAATTTAAGTCATACTGCGTTCTTTTGAAATACCGTTTCTCAACTTCTGCAATTTCTGTATTTTATTATTCATTCGCAGTCAGTGCGATGGCAGAAAATGATCCCTAATTTATTTCCTGCCAGTTAATCATCATGAGCTACATTCTCAGGCTTCCTCCAAATTGGATGAGACTAGACTAATCAGACGACAAGTTCCCTTTAAATGAAGCTGTTGCCTTACTATCTCTCCCCCCTCTGCTATACTTTGTCATTTTTGCACAAAGCAGGCAGTGGGATGTGTCAGGAAACAGCAAGGTCAACCATGGGAATGTTGCCATTTCATCTGGCATCAGCAGTACTCCTCTTCTCAAGAACTGAAGGCTCAGAGAAAATATGTGCCTGGCACCCCTATGAAGCGACACACTGTTAACATCCTCACTTAGACTAACACCTCACTCAGAAGCCACAGAATTAGATTAACACTCCGAGCGCAAGACATCACTGTCTCCTGCACACAAGCACGTGTCAAGCATCCCTTTGGGGAGATTTTGACTCTGTGAAAATTCACTCATTGGTTTTGTGAAAGTGATTACATAATATCATGAGAGAAAACACATTATGTTATTTGTAAGTGAAGTTTTGACATCACAATCAAGAGGTTAAAAGAGAAATACTTGTTTCTTTAATACTTGTTTTTTTAATGTTTGGGTGATGCTCCAAATTTCCAATCTGCCTCATCTACTTCTAAACTAATGGGTTACTTCCCAAAACTCTGGGAGGTGAGGTTTTAATTAAAAGCTTTTAATTTGCAAGTAACTTTTGTACTTTATCTTAAAAAGTGCAAATCAATTTTAATTCCATTCATCAAACCTGCACATTCTAGGCATTTATTTAATTCTGATGTAATCACCGCATTGAAAGTTCAAGGTTTTCTGATTAGACAAGACTGAATGGGAAAAATACCTTGCAAGAAAAATATGCTTGTTAATAAGACAGTCCTCAAGCTGGAGGTGAAAAAGTGATATATTCTAATGAACATGCATGTGACAGGAAGGGGAGCTGAATGCTTTCTGATCAAGACAGCCCACAAAAGACCGAGTTGTCTTATTGGTAGGCACTCTAGTTATCCAAATCTATGCACATAAGCAGGGAAAAAGTGAGTTTCATCCATACAAAAATAATATGCTGGATGATTTCTTGGCCTGGTGACTTTTTCTTCCTGTTTCCAGTCTTAATGCTGTGCAAAGCTAAGCTAACCTGCTGATTATAGCTTTGTTTTTACTGCACACACATTAGAGTGGTATCATGCTATTCATTTCTTTTTTCAGCATGGCAATACATGTAATATATTTTTCATTGTCTTTTTCCAAACAGTGAAATGTGAGCTAACGCCTGGTGTGTATTGCGACATTTCATTCTGAGGCATTCTCCCCAAGGCATGTGGGACGTCCACAGGGAGGTCATTATCGCTGTTGTCTGACTGTCACTTAATTAACAGCTTTCTGAACGGGGGATATGTCGTCAGAGCTGGAGCAGTTCACTGAAACCTTTCTCAGTGCACTGGGTCATCACATGGAATGACTAAAGGTAGGGATCCTACACGTTTTCCCCTAAGACATTTGGAAAGTCACGGCATATGGATGTGCTTGAAAGAGGTATGCAAAGACTGTAATCTCAGTTGTCACATTCGTTAATCTGAACACCTTCCTTTCTGTTTTCTCTCTAATAGATACCCGTGGGACTTCCAGACAGCATACAGTATGCTTTCATCAAAAAATCTTGTATAACAAGTGGATTGTTTTAAGTAGAGGAAGAACACATCTGTCAGGATTTATTTTGTAAAAAGTGATGCATTACTTTGCTATTTAGTTCAAAGTACATATTTATTATACAAAACCTGCCCCCTCTAAACCCATAAAGTTTTGGGTGGGGCAGCGATTACAAACGTCCAGCATGCTGTGCAGCTTAAATATCAGATGTCCTCTGCCCGAAACAACAAAATCCATCCTTGAGAAGTGTCCTCCAGGCTGACACATATAAGGATTTTCTAATGTAATTCGGAAGAGGGTTGAACGATTGTGGTCACGGTTAAAAGAGATAAATGTTGGCTGTGTAGTGAACAAGATATGAAAAGCGGGCTCTGTTTGATGTTTTGTTTACTCATCCATCCACCCATGCCTCATGCCTCTGCAGACTTTGTGGCTCCATGGTAACATCACAATACTTCTTCATTTGCTTCCAATGGGGAAGATCCTACTACTGTACGTGCAGCTACTACAGATATGAGCATACATCATTTTTGGGCTCAGTATCTTACAATCAGTCAAACCCACAGAACTTTACGTAAGATTCTGGTAAAGATCCCAACGTTTCCAAATATGTCAAAGTGAATTATGGAGAAGTATGTATAAAATGATGGAAACAAAAAATGCATGTTTCTAATTAAAAACCCATAAGAACTAACAAAGACAACTTGTTCAGCTTGTTCTGCCTCTCTGGATGTTTTGTCGTTCTCCACTTTCTCAGAGTTTACCCTGAGGTGCTTCGTACACGTACGTAAATCTGTCTCTCTCTAATGCTTTGCTTCCCACACACTCAGAGGAAGGCAGATGCTACTGTAGCCCCCAATGTCGGCCTCCCTCTCCATCCATCATGTGTTGTATGACAGGTCACCAAAATTCTCTTCATCAGGGTCTACTCACCCCCTGTGGCACTCAGTCAAGGGGGCTGCGAAGGTACCGACACCTGAAAGATCTCTGGTTGGTGCCCTCTCATCATTCTCTGGGCCTGACAGCAACAACGCCCGGCTCCCCAGCCCCCAACCTTCTCCATCCTACTCTGACCTCACAGCTTTCAGTGGCCATTTTAGGGGACAGAAATTTCCTCAGGACACCTTTGAAGCAGCAAGTTTTATAGCTTGATCTCCGCTCAATAGAGATCACATGGGGGCATTTTGCTAAACCTGTTGAGAGAAGCGAAGACCGAGAGCAGCATGCCATAAGTCTGGCTTATCATCACAGACCACCACACACAGTACCGTCTGCTGAGCTATCCTCACTTACATAACTGGCATGTGGAGCATTAAAACGGCTGGAGGATTCTGCACAGAGGAGTGGAGCGACTCACCTGATGAGTTTTCCAGTCTGCCTGCCTGCATGGCTACAGAGCTATGTCAAGTTAAACAGCCAGTGGTCTCACACATCCTCTCTCTCTCTACATGCTGTCATTTCACCTCATTTTAGGACAGAAGTCTGGCATAAGCGGCTTAGAAGGATGAAGTGAAAGGGAGAGAAAGAAAAAAAAATCAATACAAAATAACAATCCAGCAAGGTGATTAGATTTGTACTTTTTTATGGTGGCATGACTTCAGCAAATTAAAGTATTCCAAGACTATGTTCATTTATTTCTGAGAGACACACTCACGAAGGCAGTGTGTAGAGTGTAGTGTGTACTCAGAAAATGTGTGTTACAGCTTTAATTACAACTTTACTCCAGACTAATGTTCACAAACCTCATATGTAATATCATTTTGAGTGGAAATAATCAGAAATTAATTGGATGTGACTAAAGCTGATCACTGCAATACTGTGGTCATGTGATGCCTACCGCGGTGTTGAGCTCATTACCATCATCACTGCAATATATTAAAATAACAAAAAAAATCTCTATATATTTGCTGTTGAAAGTTACAGGAGTGCATATGGTTTTTGATATGAAATATAAACAGTAATATTTAGTAACATCCTGTTTTTAAAGCTAGATGGAGAAACAAAACTTTTCACACTGCAGCTCGGCAGTGGGACAGTCCATTACGGGGGGGTGGGGGGTTGTTTTGTTTTCTTCTTATTATTAATTATTTTGATGTTTCAGGACTTCCCATGATTAAATTGAATACATACACACATAATACACAGGCATAAAAGACAGAAGCATTGCATAAACAGTCAGAGTTCAATTTCACACCCCTCCTATGTAGTACTGTCCATAGTTGCTTATGCTGCTCTGTTGACTTGATCATATTCAACAATAGCCACAGAATCTTGTCACAAATCCAAACATTGTGTCGCCAATTTGGGCACATTTTATGACAGAGGTCAAGGAGCGATCTCGGGGGAAACGGGTAGTGGGGGTAGCGGGTTTAGCAGGGTTGCGCCCATCACTGTGGTAAACCTTCATATTGAATTAACTGGGGGCTTTATCAACGCGGTTAGAAAAAATCCATACTGTCACAGTCCTAGATGTGACAGATATAAGATAAGATGCAATCCCTTTACACCAACACTGCAGGCCCAGGCCACGGCTCTCCGACAGTAAAGACTACAAATGTCCTATGATCATATCATGACACATTTCCAGCCCACTGATCTCACATACACAGCACAGAGCGAGACATCTGCCTCGGCATTAAAGTTAACCAACCGTATGCCCTCCTCTCCTTCAACCCACTCCCCTCTGACCATCAGCACTCAGGAGATGGAAGCATGACCTTCCTCCTGCAAGGTAAAGACGAGATCAGCTCAACTCAGCAGAACCACAGAGGTGGGGGGAAGCGAGTCAGCAGCATCAACGGCCGAAGTCCTGATCCCAGAGAGACATAGAGAGACAAGGGCGGGGGTGATTGGAGGGAAGGAAGGAGGAAGAAAATGCGAGAAGAGGAGGTGGCCAGAGGAAGGAGAAACATTGCCCTGCAGGTGCTGAGTCACGCTGTTGCTCTATCTGGTGCTGTTTTTGCGTATCTTCACTTTTGTGGTTCTCTCTTTTTGCTGTCTCATATACTCCTCTGCAGTCTGGTTCCTCTCTCCACTTCCGTTTCTTCCCCTACTCTGTCTTTAATGAGCAGTCTATGGCCCATGCCTCTGTTCTATCATTAATGTGGTCTGTGCAGAAGGAGACAGCTGCAGAATGCACTCGCAGGCAAACACACATGCTTTACATCCCATGTGGGTCTTCACTTAGCATCGGACTCAGACAACATGTCTGCAACCTCATAATAAGACAGTATTTATCCTTCTGACCAAAGTTTGATGGTAAAACTGTGTCCTCCTTTACTGTGAGTGCGGAAGTGGTCTGACTCACTGGATGTAGACTGTCATCGGTCACCGTTCTCCTCCCCTTATCTATCTATCTATCTATCTATCTATCTGCATCCTGTGCTTGCTAAGGCAGTCTCAATTTTATTTAATTTTTTTATTTTCACGAACATGTCCAAAATAAAAGTTATCAATCAAATCAAATGAAATCAATCAATCAACATGGAGCCACACCTTTCTTCAAGACATACAGATACTAAAGGTCTGACTATGGGAAACTAGTGTTGAGGTAACAGTCAATCAGCAGCATTTTTATGAACTGGTGACAATATAACAAGTAGCTAAATGTGTCTCATTCATTTCTGCCAGTTAAGAAGACAGAAGGCCTTTACATATTGGAGTACGTGACCAATTGTTGGATACGACTTTTATGAAAGGTGAGAGGTAAAAACATAAGGAGTGGTATGTGCTGCCTTTGTCACGGTTGAAATGAGTAACAAAGTTTGCTTTGTTGGTTTATATTCCTCAGCTATTTGTCTTTACATAGAGCGGGTCGCTCATACGGAGGCTTCCATGTCTTTCCGGTCTATCAAAAACTACGAACTGCCGAGAGGGACATAAAGCACTACCTGCTAGTACCCATAGGACAAAATGCATTTCCGCGTTTTACGATTCACTTTTCACAGAGAAGCCAGTTTTACTTACCCTGCACTAAACTAAATCCTGCACTGCACTTTTGGTCATAATACAAGACCATACTTATGCAACGCCGAATCCTCATCGCCAAAAAAGCGTAAAAGGGCCATAAAATAACCGGAGCTCCAGGCCGGGAATCCACGGTGAGTGGCCGCCCAGGAGGGCCCCAATGCCCGACCACGGCCGGGGGTGGGGGTCCGGGGAAAAAATGACTGGAGCTCTGGGACGGGGGTTTGGGATCCGCGGTGATAGTGGCGGCCCAGGAGTTGACCCATTCCACTTACTGTAGTTCCAACCATGTTGCAATGCATGCAAAGTCAAATTTAACCACTAGATGGAAGAAAAAAAATTACATAGTGTCCGTTTAATTAGTGGAGATTAAATCTGTAATCTGTTTAGAATTTATCCTGAGGGGAACATGGATATGTGCATCAAATTGCATGTCACCCCATCCAGTAATTGTTGAACCATTTCACTTAAAACCATAAACGCATCAATAGCAGTAGGAAGGATTCATTCTCTAGGTGTCATGGATGTCTGCATGAGATCTCATCACAATCCATCTGAGAGTCGATGGATTATGAATGGCTGGTATGCTAAAAATGCAAGTTTAATCATCACAGGTAATATTCAACACACAGTAATTCTCATCTAATACTGACAGCATGCATGTTAAGCGTTTTCATGTTTTCGATTTGACCACCATGTTTGATGGATGAGCATCACACAATTTTTCCTCCAGTCCAAAAACATCACTGCATCCATCACATCCGATTTCTGAATAATTGTGCCAAGCTGGATGTTGACAGCCCCGCTGGCATCAGAGTACTCTTGTTTGTTTATTGTTCCCAAATGAATCTGATTCATTCTGCTTTCATTCCAATCCACGCTTTTCCCTCTGGTCATGTGCATCCTCTCAGCTCTATGCCACTCAGTTTTGAAACCGCTGGTTTAATCGACGTGCATTTCTCTCTCCTCTCTGTTTCTGTCTCTGTCTGTTTCACATGCAAAACTACATCTGCCGTAAATGAATCCAAACACTGTTTCTGCGAGAGACAGAAACAAGTTTTCAAGTTTTATCTGGAAAACAAGTGTGACTCGAATGAGCCGTGTTGTTCTCCTCTTGTGGAAGGGTCTGTCTAATCGAATCTTTTTGTCCAATCATGTCTCCATAAAAGAGAAGTTGTGTTTTTTGGGGGAGCAAGAACTTGGCCAGACATATTCAATTATTGAGAGAAGGCAGAAAAGAGTAAGAAAGAAAATGTTTTAGCTACTGAAATGAGGTGGAAGTCAGCCGACATGCTCAGGCACAAGACAGGAACACCACCCGAAAGCCTGGATCCTCATCTCCTTACAGACCTAATGGCACAATCTGTTTATCTCCTTAAAATGTCACACCAAGGCAGTGTAAACACAAGCATCTCATGCAGGGAAACATCCTAGCAGACACTCTAAGTGGGAAATGCAGCAGTAAGACCTCAAACAGGCTCCACTGAGGGACGCTTTGAATGCTGTTTACTCAACGTTGCGTTACAAATTCTGTGCATTGTTGCAGTGAGAGCTCGCCAGGCATTCCTTTTGATGTTTAATGAGTCGACAACGGGCAAAAAAGGCTGAGTCATCCTTAACCCAAGATGGTTGTTGAACGCTGGAGTCTGCAGCTTTGCCATTAATCCTGGCAGCCATCAGGGGACTGATGAGAGAAATATGGGCTATCTGTCGCAGGCATCTTCCTCACTGGCAGCAGATAGGAGTCAAACTACAAAGTGCTTGTTAATGCAGACCATCGCAGAGCATAGGACAGGGAATCAGGGAAATCAGGGCTCACCATTTCTGTTTCTCTCCCTGTGTGTGAGGTATTTAAGCAACTGAGAGATTGACAGAGAGGAGGATCATATTATTAATTCAACGACACGCACACCCAAGCAAAGGGCTTGAAATAGAACTGCAATTGTTGCTGTGGTGATGAGATGTGCTAGCCTCGTTGTTTTCAGACAGCAGTCGCCTCGCCAGATTTTGCAGAGGAAGAAAGTGAAAGAGAGCAAGGCGGTGTGTCTGAGTGTGCGCGTGCACCAAAGCAGGGAGAGCGAGGATTCGCGTGTCGCTCAGCACTCCTGACTCCTCTATTCTGTACATCATTACAGCGTGCTGTCATTAAAAGTAACTTCCCAAGGTCTAGGCTGAAGGAGAAGTCACTCTGGCTGTTGTCATACAAAGACTCAGCGGTGAACAAAAGGTGGAGCTCACTGCCTAATTCTACTCTCCAGGCTAAGACTCCTCTACTACTTTCTCCTTTATCATGACGACTCCTTGTGGAAGGCGAGGCCGTCATTTCTGTGCTGCCTAAAATGACAGTCCATCGCTTCCAATACCACACATTTTATTGTCGAGTGAGTAAAGAGCATCCTGGGGGCAACAGGGCATCTTATGAAAGTGAATTGTGTATGCGTCTCTCTCTCCCTCTCTCACACAGACCTTGACCATAATTTTATCCATCAGTTACAACTACGCAAGCATTCATGCCGAAATATGACAGTTTTTTAAAAATGATCACCATAAAGGAAAAGCCACTCTTTCTTTTATCATAATTTTTAGAGTTAGAAAGTACAGTATTTTACAGTATTCTATTTAATAAATACTTAAACTGTTTCATATATCTACTATTTTGATATATAAAACTACTGACAGTTATGTACAAACACCAACAGTAGTGCATGAGGCAGATCATCTGTGAAACAAACATTTGCATTTTCAACATTTCATCATGTCCCAAGTCAAATACAGTAAGAAACATATTTTAGTGTACAGTTTAGCTTTAAAAATATGTTTGTGACCTGACTGTCTTATTAAAAACAGTACAGCCAAAAGCAAGCACTTTAAATGTTCCACTGATCAAAAAAAAAACATATTTCCTGTGTAAACCACAGCTTTGGAGAAGTACCCATCCTGCTTCATGCAATTAACCATCATCGTCTTGTATGGAACAAAAAGCTGGACAAAAATTTAATAATAATAATAATGGCTTGTATTTATATAGCACCTTTCATGACACCCAAAGCACTTTACAGAAACCATTATTCATTCACACCAGTCATACTGATGGTGTAAGCTACATGGTAGACACAGCTGCCCTGGGGAAGACTGACAGAAGCATGGCTGCCATTCTGCGCCTACAGCCCCTCCAACCACCACCTACTTCACTCACATTCATACCCATTCATACGAGGCAATGTGAGTGAAGTGCCTTGCCCAAGGACACAACACCAATGACAACAATGATAGAGCTGGATTCGACGCCCGCTCTACCAATGAGCCACAGTCTCACAACTTAGCAGAAAACTTTTCAGAATTTACCAAAGAGGAAGAGAAAGAAAAAAAAAAAACAACACAAAAAGCACAAAAAGTGGAACTTCTCGAACATCTGTACATTTGATGTTCTGCAGCTGTGTGCCTTCAGCAAAAAGCACCGTAATGTGTTGCTGAAGGAGCACTGAGGTGAGAAGTTCATGATGAGATATCTAGAGGATAATGATGGCAATTCCAATAACTCTCCTCGCTCCCCGCACACCCACTCGCTCACTGTGCAGAATCTTAATCCTGGTTCTGTAATCCTGCTGACTGAGAGGACCCAGAGAGCCATTTATAACAATGCAAGTAATAAAGAAGGCAGCGCAAAATACATCCCCACGGCGTTTATGACAGGAGAACCAGATTACATCAGCTCTGACATGGGAAAAATAACAAAAATGCAACACAGCTATGAGCCAGGCCTTGTTGCTTTGTGTTATAAACTGCCATTTCGACTCTGCATCAGCGTCTGCTTTATGTATATTTATGCATAAGGTCATGGTGATGCATTTGTCTAGACCTTGACCTCCTACGCTGTGAACAGATGAACGACACTTCGGCATCATGCCAGAATGTTCCGCAGACGGAGTGAAAAACTGACAGAAAAGCTTTGTCACAGGTGAGAGCGGCTGCCGCTGATTAGACCGTGCAGGTGAGCTTGTGTGTGTGTGTGTGTCAGGGATTAACTGCTCACCCCCTTCATAAGGCCATACTGGCTGTAACTATCGTTTACAGCAGGGAAACAGAATGTGCTGCGCTCCTAATTGGCAAAAGGAGTTTGACGGAGGATGTGGATCCTGAGGGATGGATACTCTGTTGATAGCTGTCTGCAAAATGGTTTCTGTGAACCAAAAAGCAGCCAAACCACTGTGAGTCCTCCATGTGTATGTCTCCAGAAAGGGCTCTGGTATCCCCTAGTGACTGTGCAGATATATTTTACAATTAAAGCTTTGGTTTAAGAGGCATCTCAGATAGACAGTAGCTGTCCATAAGAAACCTCTTTGTTGTGCTTTGTTGGTGTTATCTGGTGTCGAGTATCAACTGTGGAAGTTTTCAGACAAAGTTCTATGTATGGCTTCAGCACCATTTAACGTGTGACTTTTGTGACAATTTTTCACCTTTATTTTTTAAGTTTCCTCGTGGTGAATTGTTTTTGACAAAAATCTACCTTGGGGAATTTTTCCCATGTAATGTCATGTCTGTCAAGTCAGGTCATGTTTATTATTTCTGTCTTGTCATTTCCTGTTTTATTTTGAAATTAATTGTTTTCCATCTCCTTTCCTCTTTACTACTTCCTGCCCTCCAGTTTCCCCGCATCTGATTGTCTGCCCTGCCCCTGCTTGTTTCCGTTTCCTATTCCATAGTCTATAAATGTCTGCTAACAGCCGCTCTTCCACATCATCGATCCCTGTGCACATCAGGTTCCCCGTCAGTGTGTTCTGTCTGTTTGAGCTGTCTTACAAAAAAATTCCTATTGTTGACATAGAAGTTCGTGGAACATACTGAGTAGTACTTTTATCATAATCACCATTTCATTTTGGCAGCAGATAATACTTTCATGATTGATTAATCCACCAAATATTATCAGATTAAATGATTATTGCTTCTACTGATAAAATATCACAAACACAAACAAAAGCAGCAAAATGATCACATCTGAGAGGCTGAAACATTTTTTTTCTTTAAAAACAACCAAAACAATTCACTGTCTCTAATCAGAACACGCTGCACACTAATATAACCAAAACTATCTGCAAAGCTAGATCACTCTCCAGGCACAAAATTGCAAACATGTTTTCTTAGTAATCTGGGCGAACCCTTGAGACTTGTATTAATCAACTACCCTCAGCATGGATATTATAATAAGCAAAACAAGATTAGAGAAGAGGAGAGGAGGAGAAGCAGAAGGAGGAAAGAGACAAAAGAGTGAGGAAATTCTCAAAGATCCAGTTGACCTGCAGTACAAACAATGAGTTGCTGTGATGCCAGCGCTATGGGTTCTGGGGCTGAATCTCAACGCAAGAGACAAGGGAGGAGCTCAGAGAAATCAAGCTATGCTCTCTGAGGCTAGGCGAGAGGAAAGAAGGACAGAGGCTGCTGCAGAGGCTGAGGGATTTCTGCCAGTTGTGTTGACACTTAATAGGTGGGAAGTCAATGGAGGCAAGCATGGAGGGTTAGCTTTGACATGTCTGTGGCTTTGGGGAAAATTCAGGACAGAAGGTAGAGTGAGTCAGCACAGCCTGGAGTTGAACGTAAGACGAGGTAACAACACGTGAAGAGGGTCGAAAGAGGAGAGACTGTTAGCGGTGGACTGGGGACACTGACAGTCCCCATGACGACCCCATGACTAGCCCATGACAACCGGACTCAGGTGTGTGCCGCGACCTGTTAATAATCTCACATAGGTGGTCAACTACAAAGAGAGAGATAGACTCACATGAGCAGCGCAGATGCAAACAGCCCTATTTATATAGTAGATACTCAAATAAATAATTTTTGGGAGGAAGTGTTGTTGTCAAAAATGACTAAGAGGAAATGGAAGCTTAGAAAACTTAATATAAATATAAGTCAAATCAATAACAAATATAGTCCATAAAATATTTTCACAACTGCAGGTGACAGGTGATTTTAATGATGATTATTTCTCAGACCCACCAATTAATATATATGAGAAGTATGAAAAATGTATGTTCTCAAATAGCATGTTTGTCCAAAAAAATTTAGAAAAAAAAAAATCAGAAAATGATTCAGCCATGATGTCGATCCTGACTGATATGATCTAATATTCAAGCATCAGCCCAAACATGTACACAATGTACAAAAATGAGGCGGCGTGCAGCAGCGGTCTGTGAAGTAGAAGCAATGTGTTTTCATAACCTTTCTATACCAGTGGCAATGCACAAGACAGCAGAATCATTTTTTTTTTTCTACCCCATTTGCACATGGTCCGGTTCAAAAAGCATGCAAATCCATTGCAGGCTGAATCCCTTCTCCGCAGTCCAGAGTGAAATCTGCAACGGATACATTGATTCTGGAAGACAGACACCCTCAGGTATGTGCACGCCACAGAGTTGAAAGCAGCAGGGAGAAAAAGAAAAAAATGAGACCACATCTTTCCTGCAGACAAATTATGTAACAGACAAACTATCCAGACCTGAGAAGTCAAAGGCATCTCAGGCAGGATGTCTGCTGAGCAAGTGGATCATGATGTAACGTGCCGAATCTCCAGGGAGACGCGGAGTAAGGATGTAAGCGGCTGCCATTTTTCTTTGAGACAGCAACCTGTGCCGCAACAGGAATGCCCACACTCACTCATGTTGGGAACGCACTCACTAGTCTACATTCTTTATGAAACCACATGAGAATGTTATAACCATACAGAGATCCTTTCTAGAGGTTGACATAATGGGCTTTTTTGCAGCACACACTGGTCATTTAGTCACCACCTCTCCTATTGAATTGCATAGATTTTGCTATGGATCATTCTATTTAGATCCCATTAGCTGTTACCTTGGAAACAATCCCTCCACCTGAGGTCCATATTGAGAAATATACTAAACAATATATGGAAACTTTGTGATGCCCTACTTCATGCTTCCACAAATGCATGATGGCTTTCCAAATGTAAACATTCTCTGTGCAAAATAAGACACCAACTTCAACTGAATTATGGAATGCTGCCATTTTTATGTGCATTATTTTACTGACAGGGAAACTGAATGGCTATTGAACACATTCTTATGCTCTTATAGTTTTTGTATGTTGTTATATTGTCAGTTTTGCACTATTCTGCACTGTATATATTTTATAAATCTTTTTAAATCTTTTAAATCTACTCACTTTTTTGTGTATGGCAAATGTGAAAGAATTTCTTCCTGGATGAATAAAGTTTTATCTTGTCTTGTCTTACAACTGGCCATGACTTGGCAAATAATACAATCATTAAAACTGAATGATTATTTACAAAGTTTATAATTTAACTTAAATTATAAACTGGACTCAATCCACCCTGCCCTAATATCAGAGAGCTGATATTATCAGACGTCCCTAATGGAAACCATTGATAATTTATGAAGTAATATATTTGTGACCTTTCCATCCATAACTGGCCACATATTCACAACAAAAATATTAACATATGTTAAAGCTTACACTTGTAGCTTATCAATTCACAGTTGCATCCCTCTCACAGCGCCAACACAGACACATAAACACACCTTCCTCGTATCACGAAGGCCAGACAGGAAATCCTCGATCTTGATCCACTCCAAAACCTTAGACCTTTCCAATATTCACATCCAGATGAGTGCTCGACACCCTGGATGATCACAGCTTTAATCCCCATACTCATGTGGGGTAAAGCTACCAATTGTTGCTGTAGAGTAATTGGTCTGCATAGTAATTATCCTCCATAAACAGTGTGGCTACATGCCGCCCTCAAGAACCAGCTGTAATTATTTCCTTTGAAAGGGAATTTTTCATTGCCTTAAATGAAGCACTTAACGGATGGTAACTTTTAAGGTTTTGCACTTGTGTGATGAGGGGATATTCTTGTTAAACGGTACCTCGGCAGGCTTTTCTTTGAAAGGCTGGTGTTGGTTTGAAAGAGTGCGAGAAGGAAAGAGAATGAGGGTAAGATTATGGGGGAGGAGGTGACTGTAGGCAAGGAAGTGGAAAGTTTATTGTGATTTCAAGGTTGCGGTGTATCCTATCCACCTGTGAAGCTTCACTGACTACATCGCTCTTCATGGGCTATAAACAACACGCTAACAATCACCTGCTGGCCACACACACACACACACACACACACACACATGAATTTATACACTAATTCCTCCTTCTAATGCGTTCTGCAGCAAATCTCTGCGGTGGCAGTATGACGCATGCTGACACCTCTATATAAATTATGAAAGCATAGACCAAATCAGGCATTAGGCTCTGTCTAGCTCGAACAAAAGCACACAGGGGCCACCTTCAAGCAAGCCAATGGTGAATTAAAAGGCAAGGATAAATCAGGCTGTCAAAGATTTTGCATCGACCTGCAAACTGCCAGATTAAAATAGTCTCTGAGCCGACAAAAGCTTTGCCAAGAGTCTCCAGACAGCACCGCCACCCACACTCTGTGGTTCAACAGCACTGCACCGACCGCACAACCCACCCCTCCACCTAAAGAGAGCACATACACCACCCCAAATTAATTAGAGCTGAATTATGCTGTTTGAGGATGGTTATTTATCTCTACCAATATCTACAAGGAAAGACCATAAGGGGTTTTGGAGGACAATGATTAATTTAATCAAGTGTGAGTGAACTTTCTCCAAAAATCATGCCGCTCCGACAGATAATCCGCTTTCCCTGAAACGTTTCCAACAGGATTAGCCCCGAGGGAAGCCTGGATGCATTTTACAGGGGAGTAAAGAGAGAGAGAAAGAGAGGCAGAGAAAGCAAGTGAGAGACAGAGAGAAATGAAATAAATAGAGAAAAGAAGACAGAGAGAAGGAGAGGCAGAGAAAAGAAAGACAGCGAGACAGATGAGGATGAGAGGGACACAAGGAGACAGAATAGAGGGAAAGAAAGCTTGGCGAATAAGACAGAAGGGGGGAAGACATTGTACGAAAAAGGAAAAAACTAAATCAAAATAGCATCAAGATTTTCTGTAGTTTATAAAAGGTTGCAGTAAATATAAAGTAGAAGGGATGGAAAAGGGACACAGGCTGGAAACACGTTGACAGGAAATTCTTACTTTGCATTAAAAGTTGTGGTGTGGGATGAAGGCATGAGGTCATACATGGGTGGGGAAGTGACTCAGTAAAACCATTTCCTCCTTTATTCACTTCAGCCCTGACTGGATCAGTTGAGCTGCTCACTTTCTCACAGCAGGAGTTCTGGTCAGATGTGTCAATGTGTGGTTGTCTGATGAGCTGTCTACGCTGCTTGGATACAGCCTATATATATATAAATCAGTGGCATAGGTCGGACAGAGTCAGACACAGACAAGAAGGCTTTATATGTCTGCTGTTCCACAAAATGTGTCTTCAGTGCAGTTTTGTGCTTTGGTGTATTTTGACTCGATCTGAAAGTGTTTCAAACTAGACGGGGGGAGTTTCATGTCATTAATGCCAAGTAACTTGACAACATATCACTTTTCCTTAACCTAACCAAGAAGTTGTGCTGCCTAATCCTAGATGTGTTTTGTTTTACTTCCCAACGCAGTAGTTGCCCGATCCCATCATCAAATATGATTAGAATGAATGTGATGCCCACTAATAAAACAATCAACCAATAACATTCAAAATGGGTGCTCTTGTATAGTTTCTACTTTCATTCCAGTCTTGTTTTAGTTGATGTAAATTTTATTTACTTATTTCTGTTACTTTCTATACAATATCTAGTTATCTCCATCCTTGCACTTTTGCAACATCCCATTTCCCCACTGGGGATCAATAAAGGTGTGTGTTATTTCATGAAAAGGATAAACTGATGTTCATGTCAAATACTCCACAATAATAGACAAATATTCCCACAGACTGGTTATATCCAAAAGACAGAAAAAATGCAGTAAAAATCAGAATTGTGGATTAAATCAGAAATAGAAGGGTGGAAAGAGAAAGAGGCACAGTGTCAGTGTGTACAGTAAGTCTCATTGCTGCTCGTAATGAGGAAGCTGAATGCAAGATCTCTGAATTCCACTGTGATATCAAGAGTCTCTCAAAGCTCACACAGCTCTCTTAAGTCTGCCTCCAGTCTGATAATTCAACTTCCTCTTTAAAATCTATGTCGTGCCAACCTCAAGGTTACAACTGCCAATGGGCGGGTGCTGAGCCCACTGAAAGCTGTAGCCTTTGATTAAGCTCCTCTATTCCAAGCCTAATGCCCTGGCCTTGAATTATTCACAGGGCTGGTGGAGAAGGGTCATGCAAGCTACAAGCTTGCTAAGTGTGTTAGCCTAAAAAAACATAATGCAATAAAGCTTGTCCATGCATAATGGATAGGAGACTGTGACTGGGCGCACTCTGTCGTGGGAAGACGGAATTAGAGAGAAGGGATAAGAGGAATGCAGATCAACACTGATGTTGCCAAAATCACTGTCCTGCTACGAGTGCTCTGCGGCCACAACTCCCCCTTTTTATCCATCCAACAGAGCTTTAGCGCTACTTCTTTCAACTCCAAGAATTAGAAAGTCAAGGGTCAGAGGGGAGTAAATACAGCTCAGGAAACGATTACATTCAGGGTATGTGTTTGGGTAGGGGAAGTTATTGGAGTTATTTAGCCACCTAAAGCAGAAAAAACAATTAATTTTGCCATTATAATTAATTATAATACGCTAAGATAGTGATCTCTGTGTCACATGATTGCATGCAGCGTATTATGCAATCAACGGCACTCTGGTCTTAGCAAGGGGTACAGCATTCCCTCTCTGCAATTAAGAACCTGACTGTCCCCAGGGTGTCGCACGTCACATGGGATCATTTATCACTTCTCGTGAAGCATCCCTTTAAAAGTCTAATTCACCTATCCAGAATCTATCACACTCACTGTGACGGATTCACATGCCTAAAATGTTCAAGGCTGCACAGTCATAAAGAGATTTGAAATGTGCCACAACATTTCACTCCTGATGTGAATAATCAAACTTCATTCAAAGTGAAGACAAGAGGAAGGACGCTGACAACCTGAAGTCCAGCCAGGAAACTCTCCAAGTACACGAGGCTCAGTCCAAAGTGAAAGTCATCTGGAGGTTTGGTGGGAATACCTAAGAATAGGAATAAGATGAATGCAGAGTGTTCTCTTTTAGCTTTGCAAGCACTGTTCTGTGATCTGGCAACCAAGGTGGAGGAGTGTGAGATTTGCATCTTGTGGAGCTACTGAAGAGGTAGAATATTGTGTTAATAAGCCAGAAGAGGATTCAGAATGCACCTCAGTATGCTCTTCACATACTTCATTTTACAAAAGAAAGAGGTTTGACTCTACTTACACCATTAATGAAGAAGTAGCTGCTGTTCAAAAGCATTCAGCAGAGACCAACTTATGAAAATAGGCACGATTTTCATTTCCACTATGGACACTGTGATTAAGTGCCCTTAAGATCCTGCTCAACTGAACATAACCTCTAGATAAAGAGCTAAAATGTATTTGATTTAAAATGTGAATGTCCTTTTTCAATCTAATACCCTTATACCTAAGAGTCCTCACTTCCAGCCTGAAGGTTGGCTCGAAAAAGGAAAAAGAATTATTTGCGCGCAGACAAGTGTGTAAATAAACAGCTAAAAACTAAGCAGAGTGCTGTTAAGCATGCATAAGCCCTCTGAATTAGTCTTCCTGATCTGCCTTGGATGACAGCCATTTACGCAGGCAGAATACGATATGAGAGCGTATCACCACAACACAGACTGTTCCCTTATGTCATTCTCTTCCTCATCCACACAAAAAACAATCTTCACCATATTTCTCTCTTCATTCCAACAGAGCCACTAACATGGAAACCCCTCAATGACATGGACATAATACTGTCGCTGAATAGAGCTGAACGATTGAGCGTTGTTCAGGGATGGAATGACAACCTGGCATTATCAAAACATCTCGCCCCTTCAGTGTGTTGCCTTGTCAACGTTATAACAGTAAATTTCCTCAGAGACACTTTAGAGCTCTTCCCCTCTGCACATTCTGTTCACCGCCCGACACCATGTAAATGGATTCAGGATTCATTACTCATCGCATCTCATAAACTACATCTCTGTTTTTTTTACAGTTGACTTAGCATTGATGTTGCAGCATTAAAAACATCCAGTAACCCTCCTTAATAAATATAAAACTAAAGACAGAAGTGACAAATGGAAGAACTGCTTAAATCAAATATCCAGGCATTCTTCCTGTGTATTTGTCAAGCTTAAAAATAAAACAGATCATTGGCACTTAAACTTATATTACCCGGCATTGGTTCCAACAAAGAATGCAGACCCATGTACAATAAAACCAAATGAATGAGTGCTCCTGAGTGATGGTGACAGTGCACTTTGTTGGACTGAAGCGTCCTGCAGCAGGGATAAGAGGGGAGTAGGAGGAGGAACATACCAGTTGAGTCCAGACCAAAAGACCACCCAGGTTTTGCTCACTGTGTTGCTGATGCTGTCAGACACACAGGGTTACCACAATGCCTGGTGTGTGTCACTAACACTTGCGGGTGTGTGGTATTGGTAGCTGGTATGTGATGCTGGTCTACAGCTTAGGGGTTGAAGAGTCACACAAAGATTTGGGTCAGTGTTTGTGTCTCTTTTTGTGCCATTTCACCAAAAATGTGCATATGCCCCAACACTGTGGCCTTTGCATGTCTTCATGAGTGTGTGTTTGTGTAAATCATGGCCCGCTGCAGGGCCATGACACAACTTGTCATCTTGTCACAGCACGAGCTCAGCTGCCCTGAGAAAATATCTGCGGGAGAAGAAACAAGATGTCATGGTTTAGCAAATATTTACTCCAGGCACTATCGGTCAGATGCAGATTTAAAGAGGAAAAGGGAGAATCAAGGCCTCTTTTTCAACTTCCAGCTTATTGTGCACTTTAACCGTTTAAAAGGACTGACATTCTGTGCAAAGTGTTGGGAGCGAGGCATAATTAAAGTGTATCTAGAGTGGCGATCCATTAAAATGATAGCAGGCAATCTTGCAGCCAGCAGGTGCTTTGGTCAAAGCAATTGACCTGAGATTATTGAGGTGTGATGCAGCATGGGGTTGACAGCCTGTTGGAGAAAGAAAAGGTCCCCAGCAGAGACACATTGTCATCCAGTCAGTGTTTACCTTGTTCATTAAAAAAAAGGTCTCTCTTCACGGTCTATTGGTGATGAAGCAACGTGGGCAATGTGTGTGTGAGTGTGTATGTCTTTGTGTGTGTGTTCTGCCTTATGTCCACATTGGGGGTCACACATTTGACTTAATACCAGTTGATGGCATGTGCAATTGGGGACAAAGTCCAAGTCCCCAATTGTTCAAATTTTGGGTTAGGTCAGGGTTAGGGTTAGGTTGAGGTTAGAGTTAGTTGTTGTAGTTAGGCTTAGGGTAAGTTTTTTGGAAAACAAAGTTTGTCCCCAAAGGTGACTTAAACCAATGTGTGTATGTGTGTGTGTTGGGAGGATGACTGGGCAGACAGAAAGAGTGAAAAAAACTGAGAGAGGAAGACTTGTTTATTCTAACACTGTGTCATCATCTGTGAATGTGTGGTTGTGAGAAAGAGGCTGGCAGAGAGAGGAAACAGAGGCTTTGAATATGAGCACATGAAGCAGTTCTGACAGGGTTGAATGTTCAGAACGTATTGGCCACAGTATAATGTGTTTTCTTCTTTTCTTTTGGAAATTAAATTTGGAAGAGCTGGTGATCATTGCAACAGCATACGTTCTCTTTGAATGGTGTCTTTAGTGGCTAGAAATATGTAGAGAATTAAAGGTTCACTGTATGTATGAGCGAGTACCAGTACAATAATAATCTGCTGGATCATGAGAAATGTTATGTTCTGATTCCCAACTGAAACAAGACAGAGAAGTCAGTGACCCGACATTTGAAACCAAGAGTACTTAACAAACTATAGTACTGTAAATAAGTTCATATTGACTAATGTTGACTTCTTGTCTCTGATGTGGTTAAATTTCAAAATACCAGTGAATTTGAATGTCTCATGCTCTTGTGGTGTTGTGTTGACACTCAAATATTTTGAGACAAGAATGACAGGAACGTTCACTGAATCACACAAAATAGAACAAAGTGAGGATAAGCTCATCAACACATTGTTCCACAGGGTGCCTTTAAATGTGCGTAAATACGTCGGACCTCCACTTAACTAAGGGGCTCTTAAAAAAGGGTTAATCCATTACCAGAAAAGGGTGGATTGTCTCACTGTGGAAAAATATTCACACTATCATGGCGCAAAAAACGTCATGATAACATTTCATACAATAATAGCTAGTTTTGACGTTTTCACACAAGTGCAATGATTCAAATGTTTGGAGGTGAACCATTCCACTACGAAGTTTACCAAGCCAGAGGCCGACTGATGAGGAAGCTGAAAGCTGAGCGACAGGATGCTTTACTATTACAGACATGAGCTCTGTCCCTAGGCTGCCTGATGCACCCCTCAGCCCTTGGCACCATAGCATGGCCATGTCCATTTTTAACACACACACACACACACACACACACACACACGCACACACACGCACACACAGCTGACAAAAAACATGGCAGCTGAATAATAGGGAAAAGACAGCAGAGAAAAGGAGTAGAACGACACAGCTCCTCATCGGTTGTCAAACGTGGACATTCCCGTTCCCTCAAAGCCTCCGCTCCTTTCCTCCACCATGACCTTCTCTCTCGCGCCGTCACTGTTCAATAGTTCAGCGCCTGAGAAGCAGGAATATTGAACCGCTCAGCTTCCTCACTGTAACCAAAGCACTTAAATGGAATTCACAAAGTCCAGCTACTCTGGCTGTCGTTGTAATGGATGGCAGTAAATCACATTTATTGTCTATGAACTTGAGCAGTGAATGATGGGAAAGCCATGAGGGAAGGAGAGGTCAATCTAATCGTGGCCCAGAGGAAATGATATGGTTCAAAAAGGGTTCTGGATTGAGAAGGAAAAGCCCACATTCAGAGTCGCTAATCTGAAAAGATCTACCTAAATTATCAGTTAGCACCTGTAATATGTGACACCTTCAGCAAGTGTCAAGCAGCAATGTAAAAATCTTAATGTTTATCCACGTGCCTTAACAGAACTCAGCACCGCCAATGAAACACTGATGCCACCACAGGTCCGAGTCAAAGTGGTGAACCCTCACAGCGTTCTGCTGTCATTCATTTGCCTTCCTGCTGCTGACCCATCTCCTCATATTAAATGATGTCTGCTGTAGCATGCTGCTCTCAGAAGCACCAGCTGGCAGCAATAACCCACAACCCACAGTGCTCCATTGTTTATCATAGCTTTCAGCATAAACGCTTCGACCCCTCCTTGAAAGTCAAAACCAATTCTGCATTCTACAGTAGCACTCATCCTCTGAGACAGACGATAAATCATGGCAGTGAGGCATGCAGTACAACAAAAGGACTGCAGTGCTGCACTTTAACCCAACCCAGTCACACAGCGGCTCACGTTGCTGCAGCTGGCTTGCTCCTCCTTTCCTACTTCCTTCCCTTCTTCTCTTGGTCCCTCGCATTGATTACAGGTAGAGCAACGCATGGGTTCGGGCTTGATCGTCTTCTGAAAGGGGCAAAGATCCCTCCATCCCTTCGCTCTCTCTTCCATCCCTTCCAAAGCCCTTTATTCCCCTCCATTACACTAATAAGGCTAATCACCCCTCTGGCTGGTGCAGCCATGGGCCTGGAGAACATGTCAGCAAGGGGAGATCAATGGACTACATCAAAGGGCTGGAGCAGCACACAAACCACCCCAGCACAGGGCCCGAGAGATAAGGCTGCTGCTCCCCTACATTTTTTATGAGATTATCCACTACTGTTCTGTTCTTGCCTGTGGTTTGAGTGCAGGGTGCTTTTAATGAGCTGGGCAGCACCAGATACTAATGCTTACGGCGATATCCAACAGCTTGAAACCACATGCAAGCATGATAAGGCACACGTGCGCTGCTAGATGTGGGAACGCACACATGTACATGTAGCCGTGCAACCACCAGTGCATGCATGGTTGATATGGCACGAGTGAGTATATGCACAAAAACCCACAAACACCCACGCAGCCATGTAGTTATTTCTACAGATGCATTAGAGGTTCATCCATAATAGATTATTTGCTAATTAGGGGGGAATTTGCTGGTGCTGAAGTGATGTTATGGGCAGAGAGAGGAGAGGAAGTAGCTAGATGGCTTTGCCAGCTAGCTCAGCAGCCCACTTTCAGCTCTGTCTCCTTTGCTTCACTCATCCTGAAGGCCAAACAGGCGATCTTCGATCCAAGGCTGCTCACTCAGCGACCTCAGAGGAAGCGCTGGCTGAGGACCTGAGCTGAGAGCCCAGAAGAAGGAGGAAGCAAAGAGAGCCTGGTTTTCTCCAGTTAAGGGGGAGGAATGAGGGGATAAAAGAAACGCTTAAGCTCTTGCTCAGGCAGAGGAGCTGGGATGAATATGTATGAGATTTGTAAGGGAGGTGACCTTTAAGTCCAACTAAGGTGTTAACTGGCTGAAATAGGCTGGGACCCATGGCCTTTGCGTTCCACATAACATTTTCTTTGCCTGTGGACAAAATAAAAGTTTAATAGTTTTATATGGCGTCATGGCAAGTTGCAGAAACTTGTCTGTCTAGACAGAGCAATGTCATTTCAGCGTAGAGCGGCTGAAATCATTAAAGTAGTCTTGAGAGTACAGTACATGCAGTTTCTGTCAAGCACACTGCACTCTCAATCAATTACACTGGTCTGCTGAAGAACACAGTGGACAGTAAAGATAAAAGCTGTGAGAAAATAATTTCCTCCCCAAAAACCATCTCGACTAGAACATGCTACTCCGTCTCATAGCGGAGGTACTGACTCACTCAAAACAACATTTATCATAACTCAGAGAAAATCAAACTTGAACAAAAGGAAGCAATAACAATGTGATTTTCTATCCAATTAAATTTAGACATCAAGAGCTGCATGTAATGTGTTCTCAATAACGCACCACATTTGCCTAAACACATCTCTGCTGTGAATTTCAGCCCAGAAAAACATGGGAGGGTAGCCACTGTCTGACTACATCAAACTTTTTGTGGGACATGAAATGGCCACAACTAAATAAGCATTACATTTATTGCATGCATTTAAAAATAATCATAACTGAAATATGTTTATATGGTTCAACAGATACTTAACTGACAGCTTAAAAGTGAAACGAGCACCTGAAAAACTCTGAATCTCCAGCGACCATAAAAAAATAAATATCATTTATGGAACATAAAGCAGCAGTTGCAGCAGCAGGGGGGGAGAATGAATGCCACTGTTCCGCTTTCCTCTTCTGTAATGTTTTGTTTTTATTTTTTAACAATTGCTATGGGAGCTGAGCTTTTATATTACACTATAGGACATTTTTAACACTCTCCCACACATTTTTTTCAGTCCTTTGATTTTCCTCAACTGCTACGCCGCACAAGCAATAATTAGATTTTAATTAAAATCCTCGCCTACACTGAAATAAAAGTTGTCATGTCAAAATCCTTTTCTATTTAAATAAAAAGGTAAGCATACATGTTTTTCTGCAACACAATCTGTGTAAACAGACATCCTGGTTGTTGTTAAGGTGGAATAGCTGCTGGGTGAACTTGACAAAATAACTGCATAAAATCAAAGAATGTATTCAGCAGTGCCTAAAGGCATTTTTCTAACAATACTACAAACTGTTTTGACAGTGAAAACTCATTTAACGGTGCATCGTGCTATGTGAGACATAATTAGGAACTCTTCTCTGTGGATTTACTCCTACCTAGACCCAGACCGCTTCCTCTGTATTTATGAATATGAACATTTTTACGGTGGCCATAAAACTCAAGGACTTCTGCTGAGTGGCCTTCATCTTTAACAACAGTTTCTCCGTCACTTATAGAATATTTTAGGCTGGATAGCTCGTCCTGTTGATCACAGAATATCAGGTCTGACAGGCTCCTCTGCAGTTTCAGACTCTTCGGAGCTGCCTCTCTCAGTAGGACTCTAAGGGGAGTAGCTCACTAGTATTGGGGCGGCAGTAGCTCAGTCTGTAGTGACTTGGGCTGGGAATCGGAGGGTCGCCAGTTCAAGTCCAGGTCGGACCAAAATGTGGAGAGTGGACTGGTAGCTGGAGAGGTGCCAGTTCCTCCTCCTGGGCACTGCCGAGGTTGCCCTTGAGCAAGGCACCGAACCCCCAACTGCTCGGGGCGCCTGGATAAGGGGCAGCCCCCTCACTCTGACACCTCTCCTCTAATGCATGTGCATGTGTTTGTTTCATGACTTGTGTGTGTAATGTGCAACTGAAAAATATATGTATATACTAACAGAGTGAAAAAATGTAATTTCCCTCATTGAGGGATTAATAAAGGAATTCTTCTTCTTCTTCTAAGGAGGAACAGCATGTGGGGCCCAAACACACAGTTCAGAAGGAGCAACTCCTCACTAGATGCTGTATGCAGAAAAAGCATTGTAGCAAGGTTGAAAGAGCGGCTCAGGACCACACCTACTGTAAGTATGATGTGAGCGCAGTCAGTTGGGTCTGCCCAGCTGTGATGTGGTCTTGTACTGTAATGAGGGCTGACCTTTGATGGCAGCTCAAAAATAGAGTCTCAGGGTATACTTAGCTGTAAAAGAGCACCTTTGACATTGGGTGTAGTTCGGCTGCACAGCGCTGCACTTGAGGAGTCGAGCCACAGCATGTATGCTTGCGAATCCACTGGGTGATTTCTACACACTATATCTGTGAATCCTTCATCGGGCTGCTTCCTCCTGACCTGTGATGCTCAGAAACTGTCTCATGACATTTTACAAATTTACATTTTTAGTCGTAGTAATGAGTGTAACTGGTTTCTTAGCCCATTCATGATGTGACATGTTGTTTCATGCTGCCTTTCCTTAAAGTTGGTAATTTAACTTGAGTAAACATAAAAACTCTCTCAGGTTAGCTCGGAAAAGGACCAGGAACATGAAACCTTCCAACAAGAATTAGCATGCATGTCCTTATTCAAATATTAAATAGCAATACAGTCAATGAGTGGAACTGACAGAACGCAGAATATTTCAGAGTTCAACTGTCTAATGAAAGAATGTCTCCTGCCTTTATATAAGGAGAGAACACAAATATTGGAGGCAGTGTATCAATACCACATTACGGAGATCATGTCATAGTATCGTGCAATATTGATTATTTATCTGACCCATATACATCACGAGAAGAGGAGAGAAGTAGTATTAATATACTATGTTGGCCTAGTCAGGCTTACTTTCTTCCTCTCTATGCTTTGGCCTTCATCATCATCATCATCACCACCACCACCACCACCACAGTGCCTGGAAACCAAAAACAAGCTCCAGCCACCAGATCATGAAATAGACTGGCAACAAGGCAACACTATCAACACAAGTACATGGAAAGGTACGCATAAACAGCTGCATGAATCTGCATATAAAGACGAGCACAACCTCAAAGCCGTCCCACTGAGTGAGCCAAGCTCGCTCTTTGTGATAATTGAAAAACATTTCTCGTAGTGGGGATAGAATCCCAACTCATTTTCTGTGACTTAAGTTGAATGTGAATCTATTATTTTCTCACTCTGGATGCATGACCTACTTTTTCATAAACACAGAAACAGACACCCTAACTGCCACTACAGCAAGGCGAGGCATTGCTGTGTGTGTGTGTGTGTGTGTGTGTGTGTGCGTGTGTGTGTGTGTGTGTGCGTCACCTGTAAAGTGATGTTTTCCCATCTGTGAAAATAGAGAACAAGTATGTGCATGTCGCCCTCATTTCTGTACGCTGCTTGGGAGGGACGTGGCTGCTGCAAGGCCTCTCTTGGGACTAATGTACAAGCCCAGATACGATATACCCACACAACACAAACACACACATGTAAGGGTGCAAAACAAGAGCCAGGTATTGTCATCAGAGTGCTCTCTCTTGCCCACACCTACACTTTTCTTCAGTCGATAAAAAGTCCTTATGAAGTATTTAGCGCTCCCTTATGGCTGACAAATGGACATTTTTCTTTGACCTCGACATCCCAAATGAGCGCTAAGCATACCATTGAGACATATGTATATATACTGCGTGATATATAAAATATCATTAGCAGTGACAGAGCTCTTTGATTTATGGTAGGTGTTTAATCAATTTCACTCAAAGTGTAAAAATGTAAAATCTCCTCTGCTGATTGAAAAATATTGGATGGAAAACTATTTTTAGAGAACAATTGATGCACATTGTATTAATAAGCGTATTCTGCACAAGCGGCAGTGACAGTTTTGTTAAATGTAATACTCCTGAGCACTATTTGACAAGTAAAAGAGAGAGGCTGTGTATGCAAAGGTACAGTATGTATGTGTATGGCAATAGTGCTCCTCATTTTTGTGATTGCTACCTGCAGTGCCACTCTCCTGCACCAGCTCATTTCCTCCAATCTCTATCCCTTTCACTCTCCCACCCCCATAGCCCCTCTAAGCAGTGGTCCGTGACACTATCCATCCACTACAACTCACCCCACCGGAGAGCCATATCGGCTGCCTGTCTCCACAGGGACTCCATTACTTTTTGGCTGAATATCGCAGTACAAATGGAAAAATGACAAGGACAAAATGTCTGGTGTCTATTTGTACTAAGCAAAAAAATGGAGAGTGCTGTCACGGCTGACTGAAATGAAACGGCACTTCTCACACTCACCTCTTAACTAACAAGCAATGAACCCTGCAAATTCACAAATTTGCCACCAGACACTTGCAGGTTATTGTTTTGGCAGCCTCGCCAGAGGGACTGACAATGGCTGCATGGAGAGGTTAAGGTCAACTGACATCTGGCCGGTGGTCATTCCTGTTGACTAGATGCAGAACAACCTGCAACCATAAACCTTCACAGCAGTGGGATAATGTTGACTTCTGGCTATGGGGCTGACAACACCAGGTACGACCAGAAAGAAGTGATAGTAAAGTGTGTTCCCTGTGGAGACAGCCTCTGTGGGTGATGTCAGGCTCGACCACCTATAGCTTTCTGAAGAGATATTTAGGCTGGATTTGATTTTGGGCAGCAAGCAAACATCTTTACTTAATCCTAAACTAAAAACTGGATTACTACAAATGCAAACCAAGGTTGTTATTGTTAACGAAAATTAACGAAATGATGAAAACTTTAATTTAAAAAACAGTTACTTGAAACAAAAACTATATCTTCTGTTGATTTTTTTTCATTTTATATTTTTAATCTTGCACCTGCCCAAAGTATGAAAATACTACTAAACTACTACTAAAACTAACAAATGATGAAAAAGTATTATAACCTTGATGCAAACAGGATGAAAGCCCACAGACTAAATCACTCAATATTCAAATCAAGGTCCCAGGTTTTCCACAAAAAACAAAATAGAATTCGTTAATACCATCAGACAAAACGCTAACTAAAACTAGAATTTACATGCAACAATGAATTGAATGAAAAGCGTCACTACATACTGTCTGACATATAATAAAGCACCATATTATTAATCAATATCTCTCTAACATGTAATGTTGTCATCCTCAAGCTGTGCTGGAGAATATGTGACCAGTCTTTCACAATTACAAAGATCAACTGCATGTTTGTGTTTCGTACATTTACAGCTTCACCTCCCAGAAAACATTTCCTACCACAACACCCTTATTTTTAATAATCACACCCTCCAGCTGAGCTGGCTTGAAACCTGACTACTTGCTTCAATTAATTGTTACGCATATTTGGCACAAAGCTACTTACTATTTTAACAGGTGACTCATGATTTTAGACGTAACCCAAAAAATAAAATCTCAAAGTTTCTCCACAGACACTACACATTAATACTAACTCACAATAACAGTATATTTTCTTTAGGGGACCTCCTTTTCCATGCTGCCCTCTTCACTCTGCTGAGGTGTTCTGCAACAGTATATGGAGTAGATGGATGGCCCACTGTCTCTGTGGCGGTCATGATGCAAGGCAGGGTTAAAACCTGTTGTCTCCGCATTGACCAAAACATATTCTTCACAGTGTGATTCATCACAGCCAGAGGGTGTGTTTGATTCACACAGTGCACACAGTTCCTCCATATAGCAGATGTCTGTAGAGATAGTGAGACTATCACTCCATCTGCCATAATAAATGGGACCTACTGTAGTGATGAATGTCTGTGTGTATGGTGTACAGACGTCTGAACAGGTTTTATTCCAGCCTATCTGATATTATATGACCTGATGGATTGCATGTGAGCACGTCTGCATGAGCTTGCAACCTCTCATCCAAGATGGTCATTCAAAATCATCATGGATGATGCATCTAAAGGCTTTTTTTATGAAAGCTTCTCTATTATGACATAATCTTGCTCCCTGGTGACAGTGCTGTCCCTCATGCCACAGCGTGTCTCTGCAGTTGAGGAGGACTGGGTACTAATGGGCGCTCCTGTCGCCTGCCTGCTGCTGTTTCTATTCTGTGGTTGCCCACCTGCAGCATTGTGATGAAACAATGATGGCATAGAAATAATCAAAATAAGTTGGCTCCAGCTAACCACAAAGATAAATCACATCCACTATCATCTCCTGTTCTGAGAGAAAACTACTCTTGGCACAATTTCAAAGTGAGTGTGGTCAAAGATGTGGAGGTAAGAAGCTACAGTATGAAGGTAAAACGCAGCATCTGGTTTAACCGGGATTTCACTGAGGTGCATGCACACATCAGAGCATGTACATAAAACAAAAATGTGCTAGTCACAAGTTTGAGACTGCATCTGAAACACAAATGCCAGATGAGCTCTGCAGTTGCCCACCCCCAGATCCCCCCCATCTTCCTCACAGAAAGAGCGAGAGAATACAGAGTCAACTTTAAGTAGGTCAGTGTTCTTCTGGAGAATATGAAGAAATGAACTTACATGAGCGAGGTAGTTGTGAGGTACTTGGGAGGAGGACAACAGAGGTATGTTGATCACCCCGCTGTGTCACTTTGAATGTAATCCTCTGTGATTTACATGGAAAAGCAGGCTTACGGTATGTGTTTTCATGTGACTCAGAGCAAGAGGGAGGATGGTCGTGTTTTCAATAACACTGGTTTTGGAGTCCTCAACACAGAAAAGCCCTGCGGCTGAGGAAGAGCATTGCTTTAGTGCACCCAGGAGACCGAGTCCTTATTGGCTGGTGTATGAAAAAAAGCGCAGAATCTTCTTTATGACTGTTCCCTCTAACCAGGTTAATACTGCCTTGACTGATGCCAGCAATTAAAGCCATATCTAACATTTATTATCACACAGTGGTGACCTCTCCCTGGCCCTCTCCACATCACATCTGTGTTTCAGCAACCCTGCAACAGATGTAACTGATGTAGAATGACCGTTATCTGTCTGGACAACTAGCACATTAAGGGCATAAAGGTCACTGGCATCTTCAGAAGCATCATGTGCACACTGTAGCCTGAGGGAGGGCTGCAACAGAGCTTTGGTATGAAGCGTGATTATCCTGCATTGAGGCTCCATTTAGTTCATTTGATCAAACTGGTTAGACTGAAGTACATGTGAAGTGGGTCATAGTTTTTGAGTGTTTATCTGTGCAGGTTCTCAGTCATCCAGGACGAGGTGAATCAAAAAGAGACAACTGGACTTGCTTGAGGTTTGCTTGAAAAAAAGAAAGAAAGAAACCCAAGTCCAGTTGACTCTTTTTGCTCTTTTTGATTTTTGAGTGTTACAGTTATAATAAAAGAGAATTTAGAGGAAAGAAGAAGGAGTCTGCCATTTAACACTCTAAAGATCACATAGAGATTTGGCTGACTGACTGACAATTCCTGCAACTGCTGACTGTTTCATTGATCATAGAAAAAAAATGTAAATGCTGAAAATCAACCACACAATTTTGAATGATGTTGCTGGTGAGTGAGTGAGAGTGGGAGCGAGTGGATGAACTAGCAAGTGCAGGCATCAGCATTGGATAAAGAGGAGGAAGAGAAGCAGGCAGGAGGAAGTGAGGGAGACAGCTAACAGGGAGCGACAGTACATACGCCTGCTGCTCACAGCTCAGCCCAATGAAAAAGATATATCTTTCTTTCAGACGGAAGCTGCAGGATGCCAGCCTTGTTAGCCAGACAGGCAGCAGGCTGCGTCCCAGCAGCCCCTGTTGCATATTCATTCAGTCTGATTAATGGATCCACGTTCTGTGGGTGTTGTGTCTCTTGGTATGTTCCAGAGTTTCTTACTGTCGTCCCGATATGCAAGGAAGATCTTCTGGTTTATTCAATGAGCCGGCGGTGGGAAACTAAATACACATTCCACTCTCACAGCTAATCACAAAATCAATGTGGTTTTCTTGTGCACACATGCACACTTGAAGTACATTCTGCTTTTCCAATTGAGATGATTTATAATTCTAATATCATTACAGCCTGCAGTGATTTCACCTCAAACAAAAACTTGTAGCTCATTACACTTAGTTGTACAAAGCTCCCAGCAATCCCTTTCAGATGTTGAGCCTTTGTTCAATTTAATGCCTCATACTCAATATTTATTTTTGAGTTTGGATTATAGTTCAACATTTTTGTGAGATTTTAACAAAGATGAGGTAATACTTTCTTTTGAAATCCACCAGTGGACAGTGCGATTTTTTTTCTTCACATTTTGCTTCAGCGAGACATGAATATCACTAATGTGTATGAAAGGTTCAGTAAAAACATCATTGTTTGGCTTGAAATAAGTGTATGAACTAATAACTTGTAATTTATACAAAAATCATACCACAAACACTAAAAAAACATGACACTAAATTGACTTGACAAAACAAACCCTTGTCCTGGTTTGTTGAACTGCTGCATGTCTCCTTCCATCGGTCTTAAAGCTATGGTTAGAAGCACTTTTTATTTATTCTGTGTGAAATGGTCCTGCGAGTATTCTATATATTATGTATTCAGAAAAAAGAACAAAATGAATCAGACCTCTGTGGCAGCTACCGGACTGTAAAAACTCTGACCAATCTGTGACACTTGGTCTGAATGGAAAGAACCAATCAGATGCCTTCATGTCTCATCCTGCCCATGCCCTCCTCTGGCTCACATCATGTTGAACTGTGGATGGAAATATTCAGCACACTCCTCTACAGAAACATGGAATTAGCAGGAGAGGGGGCGTAGCATTGGATGGAGCACTGATGGGAGGGAGAGGAGGGGGTGGAGCTCAGAGGAGGCTTAGAGGAGGTGCCACATTCAAATCCTGCTAGCTCTCCAAGATTACCAACTAGGGATGCACCGATTCGATACTGGTATCAGTATTGATTCTGATACTGAAGAAAATTCTAGGTATCGGTGACAATAAACAACAGTGAAAACTGCCCAAAAGTAGTCGTGACTGATTAATTAAAAGGGGCATGATTTGTTTAAAAAAAACCACATTATTCTGTTCCATACTTTAAGCATTTTAGCGGAAATATTGACTATAAGCAGCTTATATATCCCAATGTTGGAACAATTTCATTGCTATTCTCAACTCACAAAAATGTTTTTTTTGTTCCAGCCCAGCAGCAGCCTTAGTGTCACCAAACACCAAGTTAAAACCAAACACCAGCCCTTAAAATTTATAAAGCAGCTCTGACACTACGCCTCAGCATCAAAGCCAATTAGTAGGATGTAATCTGTGCTGGAGGATGACTTAGGGCAGCCATGTTGGCACACTGTGAGGTACAACGACTCCTCTCAGGCCACGTCTCAGCTGCACCAGCTAGATGTCACAGAGCTCCACTCCTTCATGTCTTATCAGCTGTGTTATCATCAGCACATCTAATTAGTGTAAGAAAAACAGTTAATCACAGTTGGGTTTAGAGTTTGCGCATTGATACTTCTAACCTGTCACACTCCATCCTCTCCCTCTGAGTTCTTATTTTGCGTGACAACATGTTTCACAAGTGAACCTGTGACATGAACAAAGAGTCTTCTGGGCATGGACCCAACTCTCTCCTTATTGTTGTGTTTCTCTGGTTCATCCCTTGTTCCTGCTCCTTGAGCCTGTGCCAAGGTTGTGCTTCTTAAATGTAGCTCGTCATTACTGAATCAAATGCACCTACGCATTTAAAGCCAGCAGCCCTCTTTTGTACGCTGTGCCCAGCGTCACGAGGCACATCGACATGACTGCTAGGAGCTCGCGGTGTGCCAGTCTTCAGAGGAAGAACCTGGGCACAGCAGGCCTGTTGGATGTGCTGACGGATGTGCTGTCATTTCATCCATGTGGTGTCTGGCAGACCTTATCCTGCTACTCTGTCACTCTTTTTGAGCTTTGCACTGCACAAGCATCAACAAAAAAACGCTAAGCCGTCTGGCTCTCTTTAAGACTCCCTGAGGTGACAAGGAGGCGGAGGGCGACATTTGTTTGTTAAACCAAGCATCATTTTTCCATCTGAAAAGGTAAACAATTGCTGCTTCACTAGGGAGTGGCGAAGAGTAGCAGATATGAAGAGAAAAGGGAACGAGAGAGATTGCCAAGTACAAAGAGAGAGTGAGAGCACAGGAGAAAAGAGGAGGAGAAGATGTCGCTAAAGGACACAGAGTGAGTGACAAAACCTTATTGGATTTATTTGTCTTGCTCCGCTTCTAAGATGAATCTCATTTATTGTGGCTGACAGCAAAGGAAGTGCACATCAAAGGTGAGCCCGGCACATCCAAGTTTCTTTTTCTTTATAATGAACGAGAAGCAGGTCCACTTGTCGAAAAGCTGAAGCCAAAAAAAGACATGGAGCACAGATGGTGCGTTCACAAAAGCAGAAAAACTCATCATATTAAAAGGATTTTTTATGGATTTGTAAAATGTTTCTGGAGCTGGACAAAGAAAGTGCCACACAGTAACCAAACCTTTTGCATCTTAGCTGTGAAACTTCCTGTCAATCAAAATGGCAACACATCTGTTTTGTCGCATTGCATTCATTGTTTCCCAGACATTGACATTTACACCATTTACACCAATTACACCATGTGAAAGATCAACTCTGTCTCAACAGAAACTGAAGGGAGAAGTTGAAAACATTTTGTATGGATGGTTCATGTAGCTAGGAGAAAACTTAACACTCAAACCAAGATGCATATATTGCATTTGAATACAACCTACTAGGGCTGAGTATCGATTCAGATTTTCCAGATCGATTCGATATTTCAAGGTCCCGATTCAATTCGATTCACAATTCGATCCAATTCGATTCAATATAGATTCAGTCAGGGATATTTCAGTTAAAATAAATGCTCCTTTATCTTATGTGCACGTTGAGAGTTTGTTGGTAACTTAGGTGCCAATACCTGCTCCAGGCTGGTTTGTTTGAGTCTGCCGACTGTGTTTCCGGGTGATGTCTCGTCAAATGGTTGCGGAGATTCGTCATATTGCTTCCCTTTGCATATTTTCCATACTGCTTGTTTTTTGTCCAACTCGTCATTTTCTTCCAACTTCTTAAATGCGAAATGCATCCAAACATCAGCTTTTAAACTCGTCGGCAGTGCCTGGAGAGGTGGACTCACTTCCGCCATGTTTGTTTGACTGCTGGCAGTAACATCTCATGAGATCTTGTTCCTTGGAAAGTGGTGGAAAGCAGCCCTAAACGCTGATGACGCAAGACTTCTTCTTCTTCTTTGGTTTCAGCAGACTCACTATGCAGACTAGACTTATGCCTGCCAGTCTCACGCGAGACTGGCAGGCGGGTTTATACTTCAGGCTGCTTCTCTGCACGTCCAATGAAGAAAAAAATACGTAAGTTAAAATATCGATCTTTGAATTTTATGAATCAATTATCGACCATTTAAATGGAGATCAATTAAAATCGATTGAATCGATTTTTTTTAACCCAGCCCTACAACCTACGACTCAGATTGAAGTGTCTAAAAGACACTCAAGAAAGAAAAGGCCAAATCTGCTGTAGAGCGACAAGTGTTTGACACAAATGATCCAGTTTTTCAGTGGACTGAAAAGGGAAGGGGCAAAAAAGAGGCATGACAAGATGACAAACTGAATATTGGGAGTATTTGGGAGATATGATCCCCAAACAGCTGGCACTGAACTAGCATTTGTTTTCTTCCCACTCTGTGGCGGGGGAAGCAGATTGTCCTTGAGGAGTCGACATAAATCAGCAATCGGCAGCAGAAGCAAGCAGCCAGCCCCTGGGTCTGCCAGGGAAAGCATAAACTTAATTAAGTCCCATCTTACAAGGTGTGCGTGCACTGGGAGGCCTGTAATGAAAGCCTAATGCTGGCCACAAATTGGTCCAACAAGCAGCTATAACGGATGCCTGACAAGGAACTCGTACTGCCCCAGAGGGGGACCAGAGGATCTCGAGGCTAATATAGAGAGATGGGACATTAAGGAACAGACTTCAAGATGTCCTCTCAAACTCAGTGCTGAGTTATGGTACGAAGTTTCACCCTGATCAGTGATGCACAGTAACCATATCACCAATACTTCATATTATAATAAGGCTAGATCACACATAAAAATAAATGAACTTGGATCCACCGATTTGGATCCACCGATATGGATAAAATCAGTAAAAAATAACAACAGAAGAACAAAGAACAGAATTACTGCCTTGCAGTATATGCTTCCACTAACCAATCACAGTTTACATCCAAGTTATTGTTTCATCATTTTATCCTGTTAAATATATTAATTCCTGAGTTATGACCAAAAATGTGATTTGTGTTCTTGCCAAATATGAAGAAAGATATGAAGAATATATAACGCTTCCAGCCGCTGCAGGTACTGCCACAACATAATAATACATGAAGTGATCATGACTAGGGCTGCAACAAATGATTTTCTTCATTGTTGATCAATCTATCAATCTGACGTCTTTCTCGTTGTTCGAAACCCATTTAAATGATTTACATATATTTAATATAGTACATCAATGATGTCTGTCATTTCACTTTATAGGCTGTATCACTGTTATGATCTGCGGCTGAATAACTGATAACCAAAATGTGTTTTGTGGCGATCGACTAATCATTTAATTAATCGAGCAAAAAAAAACCTGATTGTCTGCTTCAAGCTTATCAGATGTGATGTACTATATTAAATATATGTAAATCATTTAAATGGGTTTCGAACAACGAGAAAGACGTCAGATTGATAGATTGATCAACAATGAAGAAAATCATTTGTTGCAGCCCTAGTCATGATCACTTCATGTATTATTATGTTGTGGCAGTACCTGCAGCGGCTGGAAGCGTTATACATTCTTCATATCTTTCTTCATATTTGGCAAGAACACAAAACACATTTTTGGTCATAACTCAGGAATTAATATATTTAACAGAAGAACAAAGAACAGAATTACTGCCTTGTAGTATATGCTTCCACTAACCAATCACAGTTTACATCCAAGTTATTGTTTCATCATTTTATCCTGTTAAATATATTAATTCCTGAGTTATGACCAAAAATGTGTTTTGTGTTCTTGCCAAATATGAAGAAAGATATGAAGAATGTATAACGCTTCCAGCCGCTGCAGGTACTGCCACAACATAATAATACATGAAGTGATCATGACTAGGGCTGCAACAAATGATTTTCTTCATTGTTGATCAATCTATCAATCTGACGTCTTTCTCGTTGTTCGAAACCCATTTAAATGATTTACATATATTTAATATAGTACATCACATCTGATAAGCTTGAAGCAGACAATCAGGTTTTTTTTTGCTCGATTAATTAAATGATTAGTCGATCGCCACAAAACACATTTTGGTTATCAGTTATTCAGCCGCAGATCATAACAGTGATACAGCCTATAAAGTGAAATGACAGACATCATCATTTCCAACAGTTTAAGATTAAGGACAACAAGCTGTTTAATTTCATTGACTTTCACCAGAATATTTATCATGTGCAGCTGAATCTATTTGCTGCATGTACTTTGTACTTTTAGCATTTTTTAGCAGTCAGACAGAGGAGATTATTTAAATGTTAAGTAACAGATGACAGCAGATGGAAATTTTTGCAACTGAATCCAGTGAAGGAGCATCATCACCAGCACTTTGTCAATATGAGCCAGAAAAAACACAGAGGGTCTGGTGGTGCAGCCAATAACCAGACAACTAGACCCTTCTTGTCTCCTGGGTGACCAGGCAGAGCAATCTTTGATGTACAGACCTCCTCCAGTGATCAGCCAGGCACTTTAAACAATCCCATTCCCCTCACACTGTGAGCTCATCAGCCCGCTGCAACCTGGTAAACACCTGCTCAACATTTACATCACCATCACCACAGTAGTCAGCTAGAGCCAGTAGTCACACATTAGCTGAATTACGGTTCAGTTCAGTTTGAACACTGGATGGGAGCCACAAACAAGTACAAGCAAAACGAGCGTAAACAAGTCAGTACCAGACCGAAGAATGCAGCCGTGCAACAATTCATGGGGGGGAAATGCACCGATGACACACAAGCACCACACCAAACCAACTCATTCTCAGTGCTGTTAAAAGTCAATTAAAAGTTCAGTGCTTTCTGATTTTTGTCCTCAACATGCCAGAAATATGCATCAAAACATTTGGAAAAAGAAAATAGAGGGGGTGACTCAGCCCTGAGAACATTACCACCCTCATGATTAGCCAAAACACGTCATTGAAGGGTAGTCACGACCAAATCATTACAAGAACTCCTTACCCGAGAAAGCAAAAAGTGGAGTCCACTCACATGAAGCCACTTGGCCTCATCAGGATCCCTCCTCCAAACCAATCTGTCAAAACCAAAGCTCCCGCAGAATCACAAGCTGCACATCAAACTCCAGAGTCCCCGGGGAGCACACAAGCATCCTCACAAAACCCTCTAATAACTTTCTGAAACTGGAGCTTTCAGTAACTTGCAACATAAATTGGCAATTAATCCTCAAGTCAGTATGCTGCTGATTTGATTCAGCGCTGCTCCAGTAAAGTTCATTCCACCTGTCAATGGTTCATATTACCTCCAAATCCATAACCCCTAGCATTTATTGACTTACAGGGTGCTTTTCCTCCTGCCTGGTGTGTCCTGTACAATCGTGTGATACGTGATACGATACTGCTTTTCTTATGCCTGGAAATTAAATCACTAACCTGAAAAAGATCATAATTATGATCGTTAATGCTAACAACAGTCTCACCACGAAAAAGGGCCATCTTTTAATTATCATGAGCTCTCAGTGGAATTACCTCGCTGGATGAATCATTTCATGTTTGAGTTGTGTATCACAGTTACTCCTAATTCCCCGTCTCAAATAACATTAGTACCGAAATTAGAGTAAAATCCTAAGCAGCCACCAAATAAGACTGATGAGACATCATCAGTGCAACAAAAAAAACAAACACTCCACAGGGATAATCTGGGCAAAGAAACACTGTGATAATCATTTTAGTGTAACTCTTCACATCTGGGCACATCTGCTCCATGAGAGCTTTGCAGTAATGCTGAAGAACAATAACATAATTCGCAATCAATAACACTGCATGTGCCTGAAGACAATTGCCTGTGTGCCTATTAAACAAATGACAAAAAAGAAAGCATTGTTCAGCAGGTGGAGTGCAGGAGTCTAGTGGGGGCCTTTGTTGGGTTTTGCAGAGAATGTAATGAGTTTTGGTAAACTCGCAGAGATGCTGCTGACAGCTGTCTGAGCGGGACGAGGAGGTGGAAATGTGGCCTATCCACAAACAGCAGAGATTGAGGGAAGCACTCAAATATTCTTCTTATGTGGTTCAGGTTTTACAACATTTACAGCTGTATACATGATCAATATGTTGCTACATGGTCGAGGCGGCAAGCAAAATAAATAAACTGGTCTGGTGTGAGCACCTTAGAGGCAGTAACAGAGAAGATGGTGAGGGCTTAAAGGAGAATTCGTTTTCAAAATGTCTACATAAATCTAAAAACACGAGTAAACAAGATCAACTCTCTCCGAAATCAAAAAACTAAAAAAAAAAAACTTTATCAAGCATAAAGTGCAAACTGCACCACAGACAATGATTTGGGAAAGACTGAAAGCATCCACATGCTCGAGTAATTGGAAACACTTCCTCTTTCACAACTGAGAAGACTGTAATAGAATAAAGCTCATTTGAGTGTAAAATTGACTGCAAACATTCACATTACAGTTCTTTTCAGATTACATTGTATGTCTTTCACAACTTTCATAGTGACAGTCTCTGCCATGGTCTTATAATTATTGAGTAATGTACACACAAAATTATGCAGACCAGTAATTACCAGTTAATAAATATGTAAAGATGCCTCAATAAGTTTCATTTGACTTACACTTGCACTTTTAAACTCTGCATTTTTCTAATAAACGTTGGTAGCTTAATTTATGCTCATGTAAGTATGATAAGGCTGCGGTTGCCATGGTAACAGCACAGTTCTTCAGATGTGGAACGGAAGGAAAGAGACACATCCCAGCATATGATAGTCACCTCGGCTCGTATGGTAAAAGATGTACAGCTAATAAATAATACTGACAGGTTCATTAAATGTGTGTGGGTAATGTGAAGCACAAAACACTGGTACATTATCCAGAACTGAAACTGAATGATTTTTGTAATGGCAAAGAATCAGCTTGCTGGATCTCATGCATTAAATCAATGTTCAATGCAAATGTTTGTTAATCCTGATGGAAATATACATATTTTTCATAACATATAAGTGTTATGCAGCACACAATACAGCTTTAAATTTGCTCTAGTATGAAAGGATGTGCTGTAGTTTATTTTAAGCATATATCTGATTGATACACAAGACTGATGAACTCGTCTATAAGTCTTATGTCTTATTCAAAGGTTGATTTTTGAGAAAGAAAACACAAGACAAGGCACTCAAGACAGAGTGGTAAAAATCCTTCTGTATTATCATAAACATTGTACTTTTGTAAAAAGCATTGTTGGCATTTTAGTGGACCTTCTCTAATGAAAGTGGTCTCTGCCAGTTACCACTGGCAACAACCAGTTTGCACTCCAGGTGAAGCCAACCACTCAACTGGGTTGTTCCACATTACAAATAAAACTGTACTCTCCCACGATGATCCACCCACTTTTATTGCCACATAAAGTTGATAAATGACTGAATTTCACAACTTGACTCCTGAATAACATGAATTCTTGTATCTAGGTAGAAAAGTACCAACATACACAGACTGAAAATAGTACCTAGACTACATAGACTGAAAGAAAACCAACTAAAATAACTTGGACAAGCTTGCTCACTTTGCCCACTCCAACACAATTCAACACAGAAATATGAGTTGAATTCCACAGTCTTCACTGAGGTTTTACTCAGAGCTGCAGTTGGTAACTTTAAGCAAATATAATAGAAAGTTATTCTCATAAAACTGTCACTATAATCTGACAGTAGTGAACGACACGGACAGTCTGTTCGTCTCTGCTTCCTCCTAGTGCTCCTAATGGCATTTGCAAAATTTCATAACGCTGAAAGAAAACAACCAATCAGAGCAATCTCTAGAGCAGCTGTCACTGCTCATGAAACTTGCAAATCAAACTGTCAAACTAGGCAGCACTGATGAAATCTGAATCAGGGGTTCCCATTGTGAAATATGGATTGTCCTGTTTTAGTGTACTTTAAAATGAGAAAGTTGGTGACTCAGTCCACATGTTGAAAACATTCAGGCCACTTTGGAGCAAACTTCCACTAAAATATACTTTTGAAAATATTTGAGGCAAGAAAAAGGAATTACAGTGACAGAATCTCGATTCATATTTGATCAGTGCTGCCGAGTTGAAGAGTTTGATCAGTGTTCATGAGTCAGTGGTTGACAGCTGCTTCAGCAACAGCTCGACTCTGATTGGTGGTTTTCCATCGCTGCTGATTTTTCACATACCACTGTCAGGATATAATGACAGTTTCTTTAAATGTATTATGACACCATGATTCTGGAAGGATTGAGAGGTCGTGGAGGAGACAGGTTGATGACGGCCGCACAGGAGAACCTCACTGTGAACTCTACTATCGTTTGCTATGAGATTGATAAGAGACATTAAGGCGCAATCGCTTTGGCAGGAGCTTTGAGTGAAGGCCAAGAAGAGAAGAGAGAAGGACTGTAATCTGATGCTAGTTGCCTTTTCATCTAAGCTGAAACAGGGCAGAGCTAACAACCTGTACATCCTTGTTGTCAGATGGATAGAAGTCTAATGAGGTGGATAACTAACTGGCGGAGTTCTTTGCTTGCTATAATGAAACCAAAGATCTGCAGCTCTTCTGCGCCCGAACAACACAAGCAGCATGTTATTACCACATGCTTCTATAAGAGCCCAATCAATTAAATATCAGATGAAAAAGTAAACCGGAGTCACGCTTAATCATGTGGGTAGGTGATGATAAACAGACATTTAATGCCCTCCTATGATGAGCTGGAGGTGAAGAGGAGATATCCTGCATGGTGTCAGCAGGCTCTTATCAGGACTGATTAGATTGAAAGCCAGCGGCAGCACACTCTGGAAAGTGCTGTTGACAAGTATCTTAATAGCCTCAACTACTTAGTCAGACCTGCTGGCTGAGAGAATGATTAGTAATGATAATGGTCTGCCTTACCTGACATTGCAATAACTTCAGATGTAAGGGTTGGGGCTTTTATCAGAAATAAAAATGATTTTTAAGTGATTGGTGGCGACAGCACTCGGGCCATGAAAATTGAGGAGCACACTCTTCGCAAAACACATTTATTAATAATTGATGGAAAAACCAAGAGTGTGTTTGCAGAGGTAGAGCCAACAGTGACTCCACTCACTGTACATTTTAGAGTAAATAAAGTACTTAGGAAAGGGATTTGTGCAAAGTAGCTCCTGGGCTCAGTGAAACAGCTTCCTGTTATCTCAGCATTGAACACTGAAGAACTAGATCCAGTAGTGTCAGAGGGGTCTCACTTCTGAAGGTGTTTGCCACTCAGCTCTAATTCTGCTTTATGTTCTTCTGTGCGTCATGTAGAGGAAGCAGCAAAGACGCACGTGACAGCACTACGGCAGCACTCTGTGGATATAATGCATGTCCATGATGACTACAACGTGCAAGTCCCAAGATGTGTCAAGTCCCAAGATAATCTACCAAAAGTTAAACATTTCTTTAAGTAGCCACCTGGAATAAAAACTCTTTTCCTTAATGTCTGTGAAGATTCTCAATTATCTGGGTCAAGGTCAACACAAAGAGCAAAAATAAGAAACTCCTTAAACTTCAAGCAAGTCCACTTGGCTCTTTTTTGCTTTCTGCCTTAATTAAACTTGCTGAACAAAATAGCTGTCACTTATAAATTTCAATGAAATGTTCAAGCTAAAATGTTGCCAAGTAAATTAGCTTTTTAGCAGGTTGTTTTTCAAACACAATTAGGCTAAGGAGAATTTTGGCAAAGCTGTGAGACTTGCTTTTGCATGGCCCATTCAAATAATTTCTCAGACATGCTGTGCATTACTCAAACCCCCTGCTCTTTAACCAAAGAGGAAAACTCTCAGTCACTGTGGCAACAGCAGACCTCAGCTGCATCTGTGTTGCCCAAAAAGAATAACAACACCCATTTCTGGTTCTTAGACACACACACACACACACACACACACACACACACACACACACACACACAGAGCTGTCAGCCTGACAATTCCTTGCTGACACAGTTTCCATATGCCCAGCGGCCTCCATAAGAGGATTTTTGCCTCTGACCAGCTCAACATGGACAAGGGGACTTCCTTTTTCTCCCTATGCGGTCCGGCGGTCGCTGCTCGCCTCTGCCTAATGAGATTATGCCCGTCTCCTGGAACATCTACTCAAGAAGAGATGGGACCTATTAGTCTGCTGTCTGCCCCAAAGAGAGACAATCACCACGGCTCTGATGTTATTACTGGAGTGTGTCAGTCTCCAAAGTAATAACAAACATGCCTAAGAAAAAGAGAGAGCTTGTTCACAATATGACTGGTCAGTGTGGTCAAGACAGAGAGAGCTCAGTAAAATATGTTCTGTTTATCAGAAAAATAAACAGTGGTGGATGAGCGGGGCAAATGTGCCAAACAATAGCTCCTTTCTCAGCCCTGCAGAGCTCAAGTGAAATCTGTAACAACAATATTTTCAACACAATCGTTTCTTGAATACCAGGCCACCATAGCTGTCATTATGGGAAAAAAGCATTGAAATTGAAAGACTGAAAGACTACTGACGCCACAGAACTAAAGTATCCACCTTATGTAGATTGGCTAAAGAGATGTTCTAATATTTTAGGAAATATGCTTATTTGTGCTTTCATGTTTATCAGTGTGTTAAGTGTGGAAAGTATCTATAGACAGAAAGGCAACCAGTGGAGATGCTGATAATAGCTGCCTCTCTCTGTCTGTATGAAGCTAAACATGTCCTGTCCTGACCAATGCAAAGCAAACCTGTTACTGAAGTGCCTTAAATTTGCATTCTAGTAGCCAGCAATGAGCGACTACCTTAGTTACTAAAAGAAGTCTGATTGTATCAAGTCAGTGAGAGAGGTTATGGTCTCAGTCGCTACTTTCAAGTCTTTTCACTAGAATGTGATGTTCAGTTTAACACACAGACATGAGTGGTCTTTTCATAAGTAAATCAACATAATTTACAAAATGTCCAAATATACACACCCTTTCAGAACCTCACACAAAAAGGAAGCAAAACACCAAATTCTAAACCTCATCTTGTCTCAGACGTTAATTGTTCTTTAACTTGAAGTCTTTTCCTAAAGTTTAGATGCTACACATTAGTTGAAACGTGGTCCCAACCAGTACCAAACACTCAGGTATACAAATTGTAAATTGACGAAAAAAAGACGACAGGTATCAGATTTCAACACCTGAGTGCTGGATTCAGCATTAGAGGAGAAAATGTGCAATGTTTCATGTCGAATGTATCTCTCATTTGTGCACAACCACTGAACAAAACTATACAATATTTTATTGTCTGCAGATACTTTTTCAGTACACATTTTTCCCCAACACATGCTGCTTCCACATCACATCACTCCCACAAATGATTTGACTTGACTTTTGTCCAGAGCGGTGCCTCATACATAAAGACTGCACAAACAAATGCACATCAGTTTAGAGGCAATTAGTGAGCCATTGGGCATTTTGAATCAAAGAGGTAGCACCGGTCAATTCTGTAATTAAAGAAAGTTTCCACCATCAACACAGTCGCTTTCTCTCTGTGGCTCCTTCATCAGATAAGCTTCTATTTAAGGTATTCAAATGTTTTTTTGAAAAAAACATTCCAAAGCCTTTGAACTCAAGTTATGTTGTGCAACCAAACTGAAACAAAAAGTTGAACAAAAATAGATGTGATGGATAAGGAAAAGACAAAGTGTTATGTGTGAAAGAGAGATATGAGGAGAATAAAAATCCTTCAGATCAGGGAGAAGTGCTGAGGACTCATCCATTCAGTTGCTTCATCATAACTCATCTCCACTTTAATAACCCTGTCAGACACAATTAACAACCCAGTGATCAATAGCATCACATCCTCTACATGTTATTTTGGAGGAAGGGCTGATTTTGAGGTGATTTGTGGAACATAAGTTAGTGGCTCCTCAAATCAGCAAATAATCCCTCCGAAGAATTGGTGACATGGGGAGAATCGATCATAGAGTGGAGAAGCTGGGACAGTGTCTGTCGAGGATTATTTATTCCCCTAATTGATCGATCGGCCTGTGTACTAGTCAGGACACCTGTGGCCGTGGTGAGCATGTCCAGACTCCAGCAGAGCTCCAAACTCAAAGCTGTGCCTGCAGTGAGACGCGCCGCAGCCAAGTCTAAGAGACGCAGTGGGTGCAGAATCAATGTGGAGTGTGCGTGTTAGTGCGTGTCTCAGAGAAAATTTCTGACGAGTCCAAGTCTGTGACGCTGACGCACTCTTTGTTGTTGTGCAACTTTTGTTTATGTGATTATACAACTCCCTACCACAAAACTACCAGGATGTATCCCCAGTCGTGTTCTCCATCCAGTCTGTCTATGTGGTTGCTGTCTCTATCTGTCACCCATTACTCCGGAGCCTCTCCTCTGCTCACACAGCCGTGGCTTTGCTGAATAGCTGATACAGGCTCTCAGCAGGGTCGTGTCTGGCTTCAGCGTAACGGCACATATCTCTGCCTGCTCTTCTTTGACCACAAGACAGCACTCTCTGCCCCAGTCTAAGAGCCAACCCAAGCTGCTCTATTCTGAGCTGCATGCATGGCTAGTCTGTCTGGAGGAGACAGATAGCCTGACACAAAACTGCCACTGCTACTGCCTCTGCCTCTGTGACGTACACGAGGAGGGAGCTGCTGGATTTATGAATAAATTCAGAGTGTATGGAATTCATCCCCGACTCTGTTATGAAGTGATACTGCTGTCGCTCTAGAGTTTTACTATCTATTTCTAAGTAGTTAAATTGCACAATTGCATAAATAAAACAAATCTGTCCCAAAAAAGGTGGCATTTATATTTCATATTTTTTGCTTGCAATGATGAGCTTCCTGCTGGTGTATGAATAAGCTGAATGACAATGCCATTCTCTAAGCAGAAGGACAAATTCTGTGAATACAGATTGTCAAATCTTTTCATTTTAAAAGGGAAAAGGCTTACTCATTTCCAGGGTCATACTTGGGTTATACAAGCCTTGATGTACAAAAAACATCTTATTTTTCTCTGCACCGTCATGGCAACCATGAATAACTGACACAGAGTATAGGGGCACTTCCTATCATGAAAAGTTACAAAGAAAACCTGAAACAAAAATTCTACAATTCGGATGTGAATTCAAGGAAAGATTTAGAAATCTCTCTGTCACATGATGCTTAGTATTTCTGCATAAATGCAAAAAAAAATGTAAACATACATTCAGATACAGAGTTACATTTGTTTTTAAAGGTACACTTGTGAGAAACAACAGAGCTTTGATACAGAGGTAGGGTGTGTAAGCATGTACTGTAGCTACAGTATGTAGCACAGGATGTGACCTAATAAATATAAAAGAGTACTAAACCTGACTACATATTAAGTCAGTTAAAATTCATGTAACAAGGCAGCAACTTGTGTGGAATAATGTCAGACTTTATCCTGTACTATGACAACATAACTGAAGGTGGAATCACTGATGTGTGGTTTAAAACTGCTCAGTAACTGAATTCTCTGCAGCTACAGCGAGGAATCCATTTCTTGGAATTCTTTTTTACTTACAAGACAATGATTGTCATATTATGCTGTTAGATGTTTGGCAAAGGTGCAGACTTTCAAAAAAAAGGTTAGAGAAAATACAGTTCAGATTTCAGTGCAACTCCCATTGTGTGAACTTTGTAACTTGACAGACATTTCACACGCAGAAAATAGCTCAATAACACACTAAAGAAAGGAAAGGGCAGAATATGTCCTCTTTAACTGTGTTTGTATGAAGCAGTAACAAGGCCGCTCTGTAACAGGGTGACGGTAACACTGGCAAACAGTGATGCAGCGAGGCAGCCAGCGAACCATGGGTGCATTTACGTGTTAAAATCGCTGTCCTTTTATTTTGCATGAACACTTAATCGTGTATAACGGAAAAGTAACTAATGTAGGTAGCAAATACTTTCATATAAAAACAGATCTGCAGGGAACTATTATTAAAATGATTTAGTTCATTATGCAGCATCACTTGTTGCATTTTACAAAGCCTACTCCTTCTTACAGTTTACTTATACAGCATCAGCTATACAGACTTGCAGAGACTTTGAGCTGCTCTGGATGACAAACATGTTAAAATGATATATTAAATGTCTAAGAGCCTCTCAGTTTAGATGGCCGCTCTTTCCATACTTCACTGCTCCTTTTTTCAGCTGTGTTATTCTGCTCTTATGGAACCAGTCTGGAAAATATTTCAGCAAGCGTTGTCTCCGTCCTGTAGGGCATGTTGGGTATCTATGGCAACTGCAGCAGGGACAAGAACACTGCGTTTTTAGCTCAATGTAAGGACACCATTTAAAGGGAATGCAGCCTTGAAAACAAAGAGACAATTACACTTTTCTGCACCCTACTTGCTCCGTGTGATGACATGTGTTTTGGCATCATGAGGAGATTATGAGATGTTTTCCAGCCTAGAGTACATTATGATGTTTATTTCTGTGCTCTTTGTTGAATGTAAGCAAGCACTTGAATAATAATAATAATAATAATAATATAGTCTTGCATGATTCACAATTCCCTGCTTCTGTCCTTTCAAATTTACCCAAAGTGCAATATTTTGGCTTCAAGCTCTGGATTTCTTTCTCAATCAAATACTAGGGAGAGAGTAATATTTAGCACAAACAAAAATATTTTTCCTCCTCATTCTTAAAAAACTGTAGCCACTGTAAGAGGGTTTTGTGCTAAAAGCTGGTCACTGTAACCAAGCCGAGCAAATCTCCTCTTATGGTATTAAGACGTTAACTTAGTAGCCAGGGTTACTGGGATGTTATCATGGGATAAGCAGATTATAGCCCCAAATATCCTTGCGTGCATTTAAGCATGCACCCGTACAAGGTGGATATTTTCATGATGCAATTTGTTACAGCTGAAACTGCCATCAGACCAATCACTGCAGCACAGCTGTAGTATTCTCCACCACCCAATGATGAGCATTTTGGCTCACTTAAAGCAAATATCTTTAAGATGATTAGTAAGAGAGAGGTTTCTTGATTAGCCCGCTAAAAAAAGTCATGCAATGAATATATCTTTAGCTCAGTAAGTGCAGAAAGACAGCCTCCCTGAATGAGCAGATATGCATGTATTGATATGCTCAATACAACCCAACGCATACTATGTGTTTTTTTCATATAATTTCTGACACAAAATAGCTGGGACAAGGCCCACCACAAAAAAGGGACGGAAATAGTGCATCAAAGTGACAGATATTTAGCTTTGGAAAGCTGGACCCTTCAGGATTCGAACTGGGCTACATCTGAGACTGAGATAATTAGGAGAAAGGCTGTCCTCAGAGAAGAAAACACAGATCAAAGGAGACATAGTGATAAAAGTGAAACAAGGAAGGTGATGATTCTGCTGGCAGAGAAAACATGACAATGGCAGCACCACCTATTGATTCAGAGAGACTCTACAACATTTGCTGAAGGTTTTTCTAACCAGCCTGAACATCTTCTACTGAGTCAGATTATACTTTCATGGCTCCCATTAGCCTCATTTGGGTTTTATGCACAACAGTGGTTTAATTTCATGTTCGCAGGCTGTTCAAACCGTTATCTAATATGTAGAGTTTAACTCCACAACTAAACAAATGGCCTGTTGCTCCCTTTAAATGTTCATTTCATGGACCGACTATTAGCAAACAGGCAAACTTTTTGACTCGTGGGCCACAATGTGTATACATATACTGTATATATATATATATTATATATATATATATACACACACACATATATATATATAATGAATGAATGAATGAATGAATACTGTATGGCGGTGCAGAGAGAGTCTAAATCTTAGCACAGAATAGCAGCACAGGGGAAGCTGTTGTTATTGACAGTGAAGCAACCTGCACAAACACACATATACACACCTCCAGGGCTCCCACAGAGCCAGTGCAACCATCTCTGATCTCCAGCATTGACTAATGAGCTCATGATGAGAGATTTGCCTAATCTCAGTTTGTCTTCTGCGGCTGAAAAATTCAGGTTGAACCCCCAACAATGTTTTTTTGCATTTTGCATCCATACACACATCACTGAAGAAGCCAAACAGTCTGCTGGTGATGTCAAGTTAAAAGAATACTTTTACAGAATAGTTTTCAAACATCAGCAGGTTCACAGGTTAATTTTCTATACTTAACCATGCATTAGTGACGATGTAGCTATCTTAAAGTAGATGGTGATGCCACCATTGTTATCTGTGGTATATTTTAATGAGCGCCCTGCTGTCTGTGTAATCAACCCTTTAATCTGGCCCACAGCATTTATGGAGTGGAATTTAAGACTTTTAGTTTGTCAAGACGCTCAGTCGGATTCCTCCTCTAAGTGTTTTGCCTCTTGCCATCACACACACACACACACATACACACTCACACACACACACACACACACACACACACACACACACACACACCTCCCATTCTTCCATCCATTCTTTCCTTAATCATTTCTCTTCATGGATCTTTCCTCTTCGTGCCCAGCGGCCGACTGCATCTTTACAATCTAATCCTCCATCACTTTGTGGCTAGTCCTTGTGCGAGGGGGTTGCGTAGCTTGATTGATTGGAATTACTTGAATTTCTATTTAAAAATAGCTCTGCTGATTCAGACAAACTAGTCACATCTATGCAGGGGGTGAAAAAAACATCACATTTACTCCATAAATAAGTGCTTAACCCCTACAGGGATGTTTTAAAGAGGAGTATGAGGGAAGTAGAGGGTGGAAGAACAAATCTGTGATGGTGTGACTGATGCAATAACACAATACATAAGGGAAACAGTTCACTGGATCAGTTTGACAACTAAAATCAGGACTGCAGCTTACAACGCTTACATTCATTTCTGATGGACCTTAATTCTGTTTTCACGTAACACATGAAACATTAATTGGATAAAACGTCAGAAAAAAACAATAGACACCCTTTACAAATTTCCCACAGCCCTTGGACCCATCATCACTTGACATGTTTTCTCTGACCAACAGTCAAAAACTTTAAACAGTTAAATTGAAATAGTTGTGTTTTGTCATGTTTTGATTAGCTTTGCAATTCGTAAAAATCTGGCACTGCTAATCCTAACATGTTGTTTTAATTTAAACATAGACATTTTACATTTTTTGGCCTAATTTTAAAAATCTGCCATCATATTAGAAACCCAAAAGCTGTTGAAGCTGCATTAAAAGTGTGTGACACACTAGTATAATCTCACCCAGGTCCCAACATGTCCTCCCAGCTTTAAGAGCAGTTAATAGTGTAAAACTGATTCCAGATGAGACATGTTAGCGATCTTTTGCTGTTCCCAGTGACAGCAGGTGAGGGAGGAGCCGCCCTCCTCCTTACCCTCCTTCGCAAGATGTGTACAAGAAGAACAGGTGAGTATAGAGGAAAGGGGGGAGGTTTTGGTAGCTGTCATCCTAGCAGTCTTTTCAGGCATTCATTATTTAGCCTGTCTAAAAATACATCAGAGGCTGCCTCTCTTCCAGCACATGGTGCATCTGAATTTCACAGCATCCTTCTCTGAGCCGCTCAATCTGATCTGAGGAGCCGCTTGATCTACTGTACATCAAGGTAACGCATGTGCACACAGGCATAAAAAGTCACAGATGCGTATGTGCATTTGATCAAAAGACAGAACATTCATACATTAACATTTTTGCAATGAATTACAGACATGAATTAAAAATGGTATCTAATGTTCACTCACCCAGTCGAATCCAATAAGCACATTTAAACCACAATCTATTGTGTAAGCCTGCTAATTTATACCAACAGCACAGCAACGTGACAGCAATTTGTACACAAGCAAGCAGGGCTCACACCACCTCAAGAACATTAGCTAAGCGAGCCAGATATGCCTCACAGGCAGCGTCCTCTTAACACCATGTATCCCTGATGAGTTTCACATGCTGCCTCCTGTTAGAGAGTGCTTTGCGTCTCAGGCTTGTAATGTAAGACGCAGTGCATGAAATCAAACATCTCGCAGGTCACAGATTGGACAGCGCTCATTGTTAATTGCATTGGGGAGAGAATGTCAACTTAATTATTTCAGCCGGAGCTGGAAATGATTCCTCGCAAATCTATTAGACACGTATGCTATGCGAGTCATGCACTGAGTCCAACAAGTCAATAAGCAGAGTGTCCGTCAGGACAGACGACCGGGTCGAACAGGCCGGCCGCGGTTTAGATGGCAAGATTAAAATGGTCAAACGTTAAATCTGGTCTGATTAAGGCTGAGTCGATGTTCACCTACATACAGTATTTGAGAAAGATTTATGCCTAAAGCTGTGCTGATCAATAGACTAAAGACGTTAATTTACTGTCATATAAAAAAAAACTGCAACTAACAGCTATTGTCATTATTGATAATTCTGCCTACTGTCATATTTTGATTAATTAAATAATCTTTTTGTCCATTATAGGGCTGCAAGTAATGATTTCACAGTTGATTAGTTATTAGTTGCTTGGTCTATAAAATGTTAGAAATGGTGACAAAAGGTCGATCAGTGTTTCCCACAGCCCAAGATGACGTCCTCCTCTTATTTCATCCACAACTGAAAAACATTGAACAGAAAGTAAGACTGGAAATCAGTCATTGGACTTTTATTCTTGAAATGTTCCACAAACCAAATTTAATTGATTATCAAAATAGTTGCCAATTAATTTGACAGCTGCCAATTAACTGATTGAAGTGTTGTAGCTTTGGTCTATAAAATGGTTAAAATAATAAATGGCCCTTATAAATAGTAAATACCAAGCCTTAAAATATTTTTTTGGTTGGACCAACAGTCCAAAAACATGTAGCAGTAACAAAGAAAAGTAGCAAATTTTCAATGTCAGGAGGCTGGATTGATGAATTTTGGCTCAATAAATGTAAAAAAAAAATATGTATATACAATGTAATTCTGAATAATTTGAAAGCCAAATCTCCAACCATTCAGCAAGCGAGATGCAACAGATTAGTGATTTTTAGTTTGTTGCAATTGACTCCAGGATCTCCCATTAGCTCAAGCTCCACTTGAACCAGTACAGAGCTTGAAGGTGAAGTAAACAGATCGATTCAGCGTTGAAGCACCTCACGGGAGAAGCTTCTCTCAAGAGCAAAACAAAAATTCTGATCCATTTCACATGTGCACTGCCCACAGTGTGTCAAGCACAGCATACTGTATGCAAATTGACATTTCACATCTTTCTGTGCAGTCAGAGCAGTGTGTGCTTCAGTGCAAGTGCTCGTAAGGTACTGCAAGCACACAGGCAAAAGTCAAAACTGCACACATAAGAGGATATCCTGATGCATGCATTTATTACAAAACTCAGCATTATTCAGTGTAAAACGCTGCACAAGAATTGCAGGCAGCCGTGCCCCAGTTATAAGCACGAACTGATGGGAACGCAGCTTTGAGGGAGGTAAAGTATTGGCTTGGGAGAAGGGACCAGTGAAGGGAGAAGCAGACTTCAAAGACTGAATGTGAGCCGGTGGCTCAAAGCATGCTGATTGTACGTGATGTGAAATCTACAGCGAGATCTTAGCAGCCTGACAGAGCAGATGGAAATGAGATTTTTCATCACTGAAGGATATATCTGACATCTAACAAACTTTGTGAGAAATATATTCACTGTCAAAAAAAAAAAAAAAAAAAGGCTGACGATTGAGGAAGCATTTTACGATACATGCATCAAAAATGTGGACAGTATTGTAAATGTGTCCTCAGGTTGTTTCGAATAAAAGAAAGATGCAACAAATGACCATAGAACAACTGAGACTGTGAATATAATAACAATAATAATGTTATAATATGTCCAAATAATAATTAAAAGAGGGACATCTAATGACTTCCATGTTGGGTAATTTTGCAAAGCCAGAAATATATCAGCATCTGGCAAATTAATGAGTCACTGTGAGTCTTTTGACAATCATATCTCCAGGGTTTCCTTTAAAAAGTCAGTTGAATTTTGGATCCACTTCAAAGTTGGTAAAATTCCCACATTCATTAAGCTCTAAAAATCCAACAAATCTCTCATAAAGTCTTTTAGCTCCTCTCTCTACTTTTTTTTTTAATATCAATCTGTTTAAGTTTTTAAGTTTATTTAAAATGTATGACAGCTTAATTTGAACAGAACTGCCATAAGATTTAAAAGGATTCAGATTACAGGATGAGCGAAATCCTTCACATCACAGCAGCTCCTATATAAAGTGTATTGATCATTTCCTCCAGTGGAAATGTAAAGCATGTTTGTTTCCCTCAAGAAAGTAGTCTAAAAATAAAACACAACTTATATTTTTGAATACAATTTGTTCTTACTTAACATGAGTCCTGAACAACTGAGACTCAGAGGAGCACCGTACCGCTGACTACTGACCTGAACGGAGTCATCTCCGTCTCTGTCATCCATCAAGGGAACATGTAAAGCTTTCAGATGGTAGATCTCACACCACCAGTGGCAACACACACACACACACACACACACACACACACACACACACACCTAAATATGCATACGCACACAGCATTACATAACTGACTATATTCAGTGATCGTAACCTGATTCTAATTCTGACCTAAAACATTAATGTAAACACATTCTTGATTATGAAGATATTTAAAGAGTAGTGGTAGTATCTGAATACATTTACTGAGTACTGTACTTACATGCTTTAATGTACAGTACTTATAGTTTACCTAAGTACCTCTATTTTATTCTACTTTTACACAAGAAGGGACATTTATTTGACACCGGAGTTACTTTGCTGATCAGGATTTTAGACAAATCATCAGCCTCCAAAATATTATTATTATTATTACTAATAATAATAATAATAATAATAATAATGATACATTTTAGTGATTTTCAAGATACTCAAAGATGCCTTGTAGAAGTTAAAAAAAAATACCCAAGAGAGAATACCACCTGTTCATAAATGAAAGTACCCAAAGGTAGGCCTATATAGATAAGTAAAATATGTGTTCAACATCAACTGGTTGAGTAAAATGTGACTTAATGTATCTGAAATATGAAATATTCAATCAATCAATAAATTATCTAACTGACAGAACATTATTCTGATAATCAATTAATGTTGAGATAACTTTTTTTGGTTCCAGTCTAAAATGGGAATGTTTCCAGGTTTTCTTCCCCTTTTCTGATACTAAACTAAATAACTTTGGGATTCGTGCTGTCTCTTGTCTACTCAGACAGTTTAAATGTCACCTCAGGCTCTAGGAATGACTGATTCACTATGCCTGACATGTTATAGACCAAATCAATTATGAAAATGATTAAGTAAATGAATACTCATTCCTTCAACACTCCTATAATACACAAATACAATACGAGGGTGCTCAAGTTGTTTTCGGAGAATTGACATGCCTTGGATCTGGAAATACAGGCTCAGAGAGTAGCAGGAACTAGCCAGAGGTGGCTCGTAGCCTCCCTCTAAATCAACAGTCGGCAGCGGCACATCCAGTTATCCACCTCGGCTCTCTGTTCTTTCCACAAGAGCACTGAAGCGCCTCAGAAGCAGACAATAGATAGACAATATTTATCTCTGCCCTCTCTCTCTCTGTCAGCTCCCAGGAACCATGTGAGCATGTTCATTCACCCACCTACACCTACACACACACACACACACACACACACAGACACACACACACACACACACAGCTCTTGATGCCATCTACATAAGCATGCATTAAGAGCCACGAGTAAAAAAAAAAAAAAAAAAAAAAAAAAAGAAACGCTCTTTTCCTTTTTACAGGCAATGCTTGAGTGATCCACTACCTGACTCCAGGGCAAGCGGCTCGATGCACACACACACACCTTTAGCACAGCTCCCGTGGAAATGCAAGTGTGCGCGACTGCAGTGGGATACATGTGTGTACAGTATGTGTGTCTGCATGCACTTCTCTGCGGAAGAGACATAAGGAGAACAGAGCCAAATGAAAGGGCTGAAGATGAAGAAGAGGTGAAATGAGGAGAGAGGTCACGCCTCAGGAAACGCCTCAGTGCCTCTGCGGCCTGCCACCTTGTATCACAGAGAGTCCACTGACAGACGAACACAGGAGAGCCCAGTAACAGAAATGAAGAGCTGATGGATGCGGTGTTGGGGGTGGAGGGGGGAGCCAGGGGTCAGCTGTCTAGATGACCGCCGCCCCACCTCAGTTTGCTGCTACAGGTGCAAAGCTTCCAAGTAAAAACCTGCATAGAGTTCAATTCTTCTCAGTAAGAATGGTTAACTTTTTGGTTTCACAGTCCATGCTACTGTTACCATGGAAACATAAGCCTGGACTTATTATTCAAGATGGCTAATTTTACCCATTTACCCTGTTTCTTTTGCTGTGCCTTTGCTTTGTTTGAAATGTGTTACTGGTGCTACTGCCAAGGGTTATGAACACAGCATTTCCAAAAATAAGGAGATCTGATGTGAGAGCAGTTGCCAAGACCACATTACCAAAACGTCTTTAAACATGACAACAGTGCTCCATGAAGACGCTACACGGTCTATTAAATCATAATGATAACAACACCGTCTCCGCCACTGACTGATAGCTAGAATCATTTTAGGTAAAGGATGAATTATCAGGCCCATGACCTGATGTTACACTATACATAGACACTACTCAGAAAAAGTTAGGCATATTGGGCTTTTGGATGAAATTTCAGAATGCACTTAAAGTGCACTAAAACCTTTACAGGTGAACTTAATTTGACCTTTTCTAACCTTTTTAATGCACGTGTGCAGCTGTTCAGTGTTTCAGTGTTTATTGCATAACATGCTGTTCTCTAACAAGGTGGTCTAACCGCAAAAATCACAACAAACATCTGATCCACAACCAAAATGTTCTGGTTCTATGACAATTTGTATTTATATCATTTTTTCACATTTTGACATCATGAGACTATGACAACTCCTAACAATCGATCATCAGTACCTGGTCGCTGAGAGGCTTCAAACAGGATGTTTTCAGAGGGAAGTTTCCACTGAGTTTAGAGTGTCACAGGGTGTCATCAGCAGGTTGTAACAGAGACACAGAGAGACTAGAAGAGTAACAGAAAGACACAGAAGTGGACGTACTTTGGTCACATCCCATGCTGATGACCACCTCATTGTGAACAGTGCCCTGTGGAACCAGATGGTGAATGCCACTCAACTCCAGGCACATTTAAGGGAGGTGAGAGGCACCAAGTGTCACGTCAGACCATTCGAAACCGCTTACATCAGCATGGTCAGGTACCCTTGCAGGTCGTCTACCATGCAGACAGAGAGTGTTTGCGCTGGACAAGGAACCAATGGGCCTCAGTGATGTTCTCTGATGAGAGTCTATTCGCACTGAGCAGAAATGATGGCCACCAATGCTGCTGGAGACGTCAAGGAGGACTTTATGCATCAGCCTTTGGAGGTGGTGGTGTTACAGTCTGTGCAGGTGTGTCTAGCCAATACAAATCTACACCTTGTGAACGGTACTGTGACAAGCCGATACTACCTGAATAACATCATTGATCCAGCCATTGCGCCTCTCCATGAGCAACACAGGCCTGATTTCATCTTCATGGATGACAGTGTCCAGCTCATTGAGGTCACGTCATCAGGGAACGGCTGCTGGAGGCTGGGGTACCTCAAATGGAGTGAATGCACAAACGCACACACACACACATACATATATACGTACATACGTATATATATATATATACACGTGTATATATATATATATACACTTTTATATATATATATATATATATATATATATATACACGTGTATATATATATATATATATATATATATATATATATACGTACGTATATATATACGTAAGTATATATATACGTGCGTATATATATAATGCATTTATATATATATATATATAGAGAGAGAGAGAGAGAGAGATAGAAAGATAGATTTGAATTTCTTATCAAAGGAGGGGGCCAGCAGGAAAAGTTTGGGAGCCACTGTATTAGAGTATAGTATAGAAATATAATGGTAATATAATCTAACTATAAATTATACATGCGCTAATGTCCAGTACAGTGCTTTTCAGTATTTATCCCTCCTTTTCTCCCCTTTAAAGTGACAGAAGAGGTAAAAGTCTATAGTGTGGGGCAGGGTGTTGGTAGCGTTTGAGGCAGAGCTGACGTAAATTGAATGCAGGTAGGGGTAATAGGCTGCTGGGATTCTTCCCATGTCTGTGTGAAGCTATTATTATAGGCGTCAAAGTGAAAGGAGTGATAAGAGGGCATCGGCTGCTGCTGGAAAATGAAATCCACCTCTATCACTACACTACAATTGCTTCTCAGACATAAACTGGAAGCCTCACAATGTGAAATCCACTGTAGAATTAGCTTTACGTATCCACATTCGGCTTAAAGGCCCTCTAAATATATCAAAGCTGTGTTGTTTTTTGGATGCTATGTAGTCAGGAAGCTTTTAGCATGTTTATCTTTTAGTCGATAATTCATGGGGTGGGTGGTAAACATAACTGGTGTGGCTTGGTGGATGTGAATACCAATGACTTAACGGCTGGCTTTACAGAACAAGATGATGCAACCTGCTCTGAGCACAAAAGGCAGGCAGGGCCTTGTAGAGGCGGCTCTCCACACCTGCAGTTCAGACACGTTGTGGAATTTAACTAGCGGGATAAACAGTCCACAAAGAAATCCAGTCTATTTACACACACCTGCGTCTCTGTCTTGCCCATTTTAAAAAGGTGTTTCCTGAAGAATTACACAAATTAGTATCCTGTGAAAACACAGAAGACATAGACATCAGCCAATCTTACTGTTGCCTGCTGCGTACATTAAAATATACAGGAGCGTCCTTGTAAACATGAACATTAGAATTGACAAATAAGCCAAGGTTAACTCTGTCCTCCGTGTTGCAAGTCATATGTAATGTCAGGTTGGAGTTTATATCCTGGAGGGGTGATGAAAAGTAATGTGATTACTCATCCATGTCCTGGTCAACAACATGCATAAAATGTCAGAGTTAATAAGAAGGCTTGTATGTCAAAGCCAAGACATTTTCAGAGGGATACATAAACTGCACTGCATGCAAATAATAGCTACACAGGTCATCGTGTATCTACATATAATTTAGATATATTTAGAGCATTTCGTTAGAATTGCAATACAGCTGGGGTTGCTGCGGGAACTGGTCCTAAAACATGATAAATCATCAGTTTAGCATTTCCAATACCTGAAATAACCTTGTGTTAACCACAGACCTTAAGTGATTTTGGTCTACGATGTAAAATATGAAGATTTTAAGTCTTGTGTTTTTAAAAATCAGTTGCTACAAGTAGTTAAATGAGTTCATGACGACTCATCAGCCTTTACAGCCCATTTACAACAGTTGTGTATAGTCTATATATAGCCCAATGTTAGCTTTCGCCTCTGGCAATTGCGTTGACACTTCAAAAATCATAATAGTGGTGTAACATCTAAGTATCATAAATGTGTGGTTCTTTCTACAATAATCCAAAATCCTAAGGAGAACCTCATTGGCTTTCTGGCAAAGGAACCAGAGCCATGTTCACGTCATGGTAGGCCTGCAGCTCTATAAAAGAGAAGGATCAGAGAGTAGCTAACAGTGGGACACGATTGCGAAGAAGTTAACAGAAATCGGAAATCTCCTCCAAACCACTTTCACAAAATATTTGTAGTAAGAAAATGAAACATTTTCTTGAGTTTGAGTTGATCGTGAAGGATATCTCTCAATTTTTTATCGTTAAAATCCAAGAATTACTGCAAAAATATTTTATAATGTTATATAAATAATGTTTCAAATTGCGAAATTGTCTGCAGGTTCAATATATACTGCAAAATTGCAAAAGTTTTCTCCCCCTCTTAATTGTAACATATTCCGTTAATAGAATTTGTGTTGTTATTTAAAGCCAGGCTGAACTGACAAAGCTTTGCAGATGAATACATAACAGATAATTTACGTAGAGAGGAGCTTTTTCTTTTCCTCTGTTGCTTACCAGCTAGACCATGAAATTAATTAATTTTTAGCTTTTTTTTCTTTTCCTTTTAAAGGTCAGCAAAACACAATTAAACCGACTCGCATACATCTATCCTTGTCTTGACAGAGACAGGTAAATAGAAACCAAGCAGCACCCGTGCACATCCAAAGGTGCTACTGGTTCGACTGGTTTTCATCAAAAAGCTCCCTCCATTGAGGTGCAGTCACATGGATTCCATACATGCCACGAGGTGTGTTCAGCCTGCTAATGGCATGTAAGCCTCACTCTATCAGTCTGACAAACACTCGTGTTGTCCTCTGGTTCCGTAATCCGGAGCTCCTCTCTGGTCCGTCGATAAGCCTGTCACAGTGAGCAACGTCCCTGTCACAGAAAACCGATGTGTGGCAGGACAGGTGAATGGCCAGATGGATAGATGGACAGATGGATGGATAAGTGGATATATTCTCCTGCGTTCCCCGTTAGGCCCCTCCATTGCAGTCCAACAGCAATCCGGTCTAGTCACACAGATCAATTTTTGTTACAATGTGCAAGAGTAACAAAAATTGGTTTGGCGTGTGTCTTAGAGTCTGGGACATTGTGTGAGCCATCGTGCCAAACTGACTATTTTCCTGGGCCGCATTGTTCTTTCAATCTGGCACCCTTGTACTGTTAATGCAGTCAGGGCCTCCGACTCACAAAAACAGAAAAATATGACTGCAATGCTGGATCACAAATGGGATTTTTATCAATATATTTTTTCCTCCTCACAAATCTGTCAAAAAGTTAAACATTTTATTATGTGGATGCATTCTGGTGCTTCAGATGTTCAAAATGAACAGAATGTGCTTGAATATTACAAGACAGATTTACTATGGTGGACATTTCCATCTTCTTTTGAAATTGCATTTGTTGAGTGAGTTTTTATAATTAATTTTGTCTGCAGGGACAACAATGATGTAATTTTAAGCACATTTATGAGAACAACAGACAGCGAGACTCCTCAAGCAAGGCTGCTGCTGTGCTTTGAGGAAACTATATGAGCTTTCCAGCTCATTCTTTGTTTGTTAATTGGATATCATATGAAGTGTAAAATACAACAGAGGGGAAAGTCCATAATTCATGATTCACTAGCTTGCAATATTCTGTTTCCCTTAATTTAATAATGTGCAAAAACATATCCTCAAAAGGGATTCTATGCATTATTGAACATTACAGCACCAAACAGGGAAGGGAGTGGTTTGAACATGCATTAATCAATATTGGAGAGAGCTAAATGTGTCATTTTCAGCATCTTTTTCTTTCCGTGGTTCCGTGGCTTAAATTTTAACTTTTAAAAGCACTGTCTGCTGACCTCCACATTAGTCTACCCACAATTTTACTAACTATTCAAATGTCAACCTGCTGATGGCCACAATCACATCCATCCATCCATTATCTACCGCTTATTCCTCATAGGGTCGTGGGGGGGCTGGACGGTAGATAACTATGTGAGACGTTTCACATAGATTTAAGAAAAGCTTAAAAATGGTGAGATTTTGTGTATTTAAAGAGAGCTGTCACAAAAATGTTGCGGTTAAAAGAAGAGGTAAACATATTGTCATTAAAGGCAATGCACTCTAGTTTATAAAAAATATACCCTAGTTTATCAAATATGAATATTTTTTCAATGATAGTCATTAGAATAGCTTCAGGTTTCTGGACAGAAAACAAGCAATTTGCAGATCAATAAAACAATAGGCAGACTAATTGAAGACCATTTTCAGGCACCCAATGCTGCATATCAATTCATACAATAAGCTCCTTTGTTGCTCTTAAAACAGTTTCAGTGTTCAGATCTCCAAATGAACACAACAGTACTGTGACTAAATTCCTCTGCAGCACATCAGGCCTCGACATGCACAGATGACGTGAGGTCAGACAAAGAAAACTCAACGGATGTGTATCAAAATTTCAGAGGTAAAAAACACAATTTGTGAGCGCATCACTGGCGATGCGTATGAAATTGTAGACACAGACAAAAGTGCAACAGAGCAGAGGACATCAAGTCCTTGAACAATGGTAGATGGAGGGGAGCGTTTCAATTGTTGTATTTTATTGGCCACTTTGCAGCTCAGACAGGATAAAAGCCTGTCAGCAACACCTGCTTGTATAAGCGCACGTTTTAATTTACTGTCTGCACCCACGCTGAACGAATGCAACAGCTATTTGATATTTGATGTAACTGCAGCATTTTTTTGAAACGCAGATGAATCAAAGAAGTTGTGAGAAACAAACCCCCAAAACTCTCAGCCTGGTGTCAAACTGAATTTCAATTCATGACTGTCTCTGTTTTAATCAGCTCCATGAAAACTTTTTCAAAGGCCTACAGTAGGGTTTTACCTCAGAAACAAACTCTTACTGTACGTTGCTTGCTTTTATGATGAGCCTAGTAACAAATAAATACTGTCGGGTGCTTTTTCAAACCTGCTTCGCTTGATTATGGGAATGTGTTTGCATCAGCTCAGATCCTGCACGTGTCAGCCATTGTTTATCTCTTTTTTTTTTAATTCTCACTGACTCATCATTGTACCTTGAATGCTGAGGCTGGTATACTTTTTCGGACATGCGTAGGCTTAGTCACTGCTATATCATTATTTATAAAGGCCACTTTGGGAATGTTCCTATGTATTTATGAGTCTGAATTAGTCAGAAACGTGGAGCTCGAGATAGTCGGAGTCCCCAAGATTCATTGTTGCTGACGGTCTTTAAAACTTAAACAACGTAAGAAAGCTTTCATGATCCCTGGAGAAATGGTCGTGGCTGTCACATCTAATGAAGAGAAGTATTAGCTAGTTTGCTTTTAATGAAGTTCTACCACATCTGAAACTCCCTCTTTTCACTTCATGCTATAATGCATGTGTATGGCCTACTTTTAGTTTCATATTTTCATTTGAGAATGATTAATATGATGTCAATGAACACAGGAATCTTTTTTTTTTCCAAATCAGCTCATCATCAAAATTAACTTATAAAGAAAAGAGGCTTCATACATAAGAAATTTATCATAGTTTAACACTGCATCTTAAATGAGCTGCAGGGGACTGACCTCAACGCTAAAAACTGCAATCAAAGAGGAGGGGATCAGGATCATCACAGCAGGGTGGAAGAAATCACATTTTAGGAAGCAAAATTTCAGTAACAAATTCCTCAAACAAGAAGAACAACCTCGAAAAAAAAAAAAAAATCTTAAAACATGCTCCACCCATACACATGAGAATATTTCCATTTAATCGCCACTTAAATGAACAGCAAGAAAGTATCGTATGCACACACTTGACAAAAGAAAAATAACATTATTCACTATAACAAATTCATAATTAATACCAATGAAAATTAAGTGCACGTCACTAACAGAAGGAGAAGAAAAAAAATTAGCAGACAGCAATGACATGACAATGACACTGCTATACTTGCCTCATAACGTTAGCATTGCTCTGACTGAACAAATCCATGACATTACTCACATTATGTATTAGCACGCGCAGCAAATCTTTTTAATTTGATAAAGTGAAGCTGCAATTCCTGGCATCTGCACTCTCAAGGGAATGAACCCTTTGGGAAAACATGCCAAGTTGCCAACAACAGGACAGGAGATCCCCTTCCAGATTTAATATTGAGGCCCAATCAAAAAAAGCCATGTTAAGACATGACTGACTGTTGGTGTGTGAGTTTCAAAAAGAAATTACATGCTATGTGTGATCCACTAGATGTCCACATGGAAGACATAGACACACAGCAGCAGGAGCATAAATCAGGCATCTGAAACATAAAATGTGATGATAATCTGCATGAGCCATTTGCGAAAAGTGCTGCATGCAATCTGATATATACACACTACTTCACTCGCTATATATTACAGGCTGTATAGGGGATGTCTGATAATATTGGCCCTCCAATATCAACATAATGTCTGGAAATATCGGTACTGGATTTTATAACCAATGTTCAACTGCTGTAGGCTTCAACATTTCCGAGGCCCCCTGAATGCAGCATGCAACATGTCTTTTTTTTAAAAAGCTAGCTCATCTGGTGCTTCTCTGGTTTGGAATCATTTCCTACGGATGGTAAATGTGCCATCACACATTTGCCATGATCACACATCGCAGTCATAAAGCCATATCATATCACAAATTTATTTGCACTGTTTTCTCAGTCATACCAAAGAGCAGGGTGGATTGAGCCCAGTTTATAATTTAATGAGAGAATTATTAGCCAAGTCATGGCCTGTTATAAGACATGATCAGAAAAGATAAAACTTTATTCATCTCGAGGGAAATTCTTTCACTGCATTGCCATACACAGTAGGAAAAAGTAAGGAGGTTTAAAATTTGTAAAAAGATTTATACAGTGCAGAATAGTGCAAAAATGCAATATAGTGCAAAACTAACAATATAAACAATATAACAGTATACAAAAACTATAAGAACATAAGATTATGTTTAATATTTCAGTTTTCCATAACTGAAGTTGGTCTTGTATTTTGCACAGAGAATGTTTCCAGGTTGCATTTATGAAAGCATGGGAATTGGGAGCAGGGATCTGTGCCACAGTGATCACAGGGCTGGAGCTGTGTTACCAAGGTCCCAACAAACACATTCAATGTGAACTCTGACTTTTTTTGGAGTGTGGGTTTTGTGAGATATACTGCAGCCAGCCAGCAAGGGGCAACTGAGATGTTTTGGCTTCACTTTTGGGGAGCTGCCATGACGTCTATTTTTAAATAAGGTCTATGATCTCTGATTATGAATCATATGACGATCAAAACCTACTACATGATTAAATTATGGAAAATATGGTTTGTATCAAGAGAAAGGTTAGAAGACAATTTCTACACTTTAGGAATTTCTATAATATTTGTTGAAATCCTAGACAGACAGATCAGATCGTTCAAAGCTAACATCGCACAGCCCCAGTGACAGTAAACACAGCAAAATGTCATCTCATGCCTTCCTTTTCCTGAACACCACAACTGTATATTACACAACAGAATTAACCACAGCTGTTAACAACCGAGGCCCGTCCATCTGTCCGTTCCCTGATGCCCTCCCTTCATCAGTCAGCGACTGTGTGAAGCTGTGTGTAATCAGATTAGGCAGTGACTGGGTGACTGGGGCTTCTGCATCCACCCATCACTCCAGCCCACCGTTAGCACATCTGCGTCATGTGGAGAACCATGTGCACACTGTGAAAGAGACAGATTAAAGTGCTGAGCATTACAGCTCCCCATTTATAGTACACTAACAGGTCCTCTGCTGTCTGTGTTACCTTCACAATTAAGGAGACGCCATGTTTAAGAGGCAATAGATGATATGAGGCATGAAAAAGTTATTAGGTTTTATAACACCATCTCTGATGATGCATTGTTTATTCAGTCATTATTACATTATACACAGGCATTAATGAATAATTTGTGGCAGCAATGATCAAACAAGAGGAGATTATATGTGAGTAAAAAAGCTGCAATGTCAAACAGTGGTACTACAGGGAAGGCTTAAATAAAACATCATTTTCAGCAGAAAATGGCAAATATCATTAGAAGCTGTTATCCACTAAAAATATCATCATATTTTATCACCAAGCCTGATCCAAAGGGGAGATTGTATATTACATAAGACAAGAGAATGCGGTCATCAGGAATACATCTACATTTAGCGGAGCCTCGACAGTCTGCCCCTGGCTTCACTGTCATTTATCACTGTGTCATGACTGAATCACTATCCAACAGGTCTCATCGAACGGCCTCACTTTCTGGGGCATTATATTACATGGGAAGTGGCGCAAAGTCAAAGTCGGAACAGAATGCACTTAGATTATCTCCCACTTGACAGAGAAAAGCAAGAGAGGGTGAATCCTGGAGATTCGATGTGTTGAGATAACCACAAGATGCAGAATGTGTCTTGCTGCACGGCCTCTGGGAGCAGATGTATGCTCTCCTCACCTGGTAAAGGGCTCTACATCCACTCAGATGCTGCCTGCCACAGCCCGGCCAGAACCACCATGCCTCAACCCTTAATGTCTCATTGGCATTCAGTCACACGCCTGCGGTGAGCGGCGAATGGAAAGCTTGGCGCTGGCTCGCCGCTATTAAGATTCCACAAAGCCAGCCGTTTCGTGGCCGCTACAAGCACACAGAGAATCACACAGCCAAGGAATAATAAAAAGAAATGGGGAAGCAGGGTGCCAGTCACACCGGCGTCACACAGAGACGGGGAAAAAGATTTTGGTGTAAAATTTGAAAGCTCTTGCTATTCATGACATTTATGGGGCAACACTTTGGTTCAATGTTCACACTGCATTATCAGCTAATGAAAATTGTATACTTCAAGTGGCTAAATCACCAGTGTAAAAGCAAAATCACACTGGCCCCTCCGTCCCACCCTCTGTCATCTGCAAAACCACACTGTGACCACTCAATGATGAGCCAAATTACTGGCAAGCCTCCCATCGAGGACCACAGAGAGGAAGCCCCCCTCCCCAAACCGGCCCATCGCCTCTGTCTGTTTGTCTGCCTGTGAACATCCCTCCAGAATCCTAAGCTGCTTGCTAATCACCCTTTGAAAGAGCAGACTAATTCAGATGTCAAGGCCCATTACCTGTGAGCTGTGTAGAGGTGACCTGAGCCCCTATCCTGCAGTGATAAACACCAGTTGGAGGATATAATGCACATCTGGATAATGGGAAAGTGGGGAGTGACATGCTAGCCAAGTGTACAGTCACTGAATGCAGCTGGGGGGGGCTATGGTGCGTAGCAATCATCGTTGCATAAAGATGACGTCCTTCATGACAGCGCTGGCTGGGTCAGTCAGCCGCCGTATGGCTGCCGTGCCTGTGGTAAAATAAACAAGGCTCTCAGACCGAGGAGTGACTCCTCAGCAGCCGTCCCCTTCAATCTTCTCTCAGACACTGACGGAGGAAAATAAACCAAAAGACAACACCCCCCCCCCAAAAAAAAAGAAAAAAGAAAACCCCACACACCCTCCCCAATTCAGCATCACATATACAGGATGTGACTGATGCACTCTGGAGGGAGAGGGCAGGGAAAGAGCAGGAGGAAGAAAAAAAAAATCACATTAGTGAGCAAGACTCATATTTTCAGAGCTATATCTTTTGGGGAGCTCTGAGCTCCTGTTATGATCCATTTTGATGACTACATATTTAGGGGTTTCTGTGGTTTCCAGGAGATAAAGTGATAAGGCTAAATCCATTTTTAGGATATGACCAGACACAGGGGTCATATGGCTAGTATGTGGACAACTACACAACTCTATTGCAGACATATAACAAATTTTCATAACAGGTAGAAATCATGGCAGCTATGTCACAGTCATAGTTATGGGCAGAGAAAAGCAGGACTCGACACACAGCAGGCAGAAAGAACAGTGGTTAATGAGGGCGAATATGATGCAGGTCAAAGCAAAAATAACCACTTCCTATACCCATTACTCCTCGTCTGCTCAGTCAACAGTGAAACCCACCCCCAACTGCAAACCTGCCTCCACTGCTAGAGCCCTTTATATGACTAAAATGTAGTAAATGATTTTATGACCCCCTAACAAATGCATATTTACAAGGACAGAATTGGAATTAGTCATTATATTACAATATGAGCGCTAACAGGCATTTTAAACGACAACGCTGCCTTTAATTGGAACAGCGACTGAAGGCACCGAGGAACTCAAATCCTCCAGAACCTCCCACTGATTAAAAATATACATATCCCAGAAGAGATTCAGCACACTGTAAACACCCAGCTATTTGTATGCTCCACAGCTGTATGGTCAATGCTATTGTAAGCTACTATAGACAATGCAATTAGAGAATTAATTCCCCCATGTTGAAGATGCAACTTCCTATAATCTGCCATGTAGCCTAGATTTCAGTTGGGGAGATTATGTTATTTGTTTGTGCTGGTACACACACACACACGCACACACACACACACACACACACACACACACACACACACACACAATGCTCATTAAATGCAGTCCACCACTTTCAGTGGTCTATGTACTGTATGCCTTGACCAGATGTCTTGCAACTTCCAGTCCAAGAGATCCACAATTCTTATTTTTTCTGTTTTTATTATATGCTAAAACACATCTTAAGAATTTTTGGGGGATAAACCTATATACGCCAAGTTTTACCACCCTTTTCCCTCGTTTGTTAGCTGAATTCAGCGGCTGACAAACCAATGTGATTATAGAAAGACAGTGTGCGACAAAAAGAAGTTAATGCTTATCAGAAAATGTGTTCAGTTCATAGTGGGTCTTAAAATGGGTGTGCAGAAATGTGCAGAAATAAACTGGAATACACATATATACACACAATATATAGACTACTCACAAAAATTAAAAAAAAAAGGAATATTAGGCTTTTGGATGAAATTTCAGAATGCACCTAATGTGCACTAAAACCTTTACAGGTGAACTTAATTTGACCTTTTCTAACCTTTTGAATGCACATGTCCAACTGTTTAATGTTTCAGTGTTTATTACATAACATGCTGTTCTCTAACAAGGTGACTAACCACAAAAATCACAACAAATCCATGAATCGACCAAACGTCCTGGTTCTATGCCAATTTGTATTTAAACAGTCCTCTTCATCATTTTGTTCACATTTTGACATCATGGGACTATGACGACACCTAACAAACCAGATACAGGTGTTTGTACTGGACAAGGAACTAGTGGGCCTCAGTGCTGTTCTCTGATGAAAGTCGATTCACACTGAGCAGAAAAGATGGCCGCCAACTCTGCTGGAGACGTCGAGGAGGACTTTATGCATCAGCCTTTCACTTCTATGCGGCAATCATTGTGCAACACACTTATAATCAGTTTCAAAAATGTAGGGTTCCAACTCCGTACCAACTCATCAAGCGCGCTGTGTACATTACGATCAATCCCAGGTGCTGCTGGAGTGTGCGAGGAGAGCCTATTTGATTAGAGTGGGAGTAATCAGAGTGTGCTAGTAGCAGGGAGCAGTCATGTTTTTCTTTCTGACCATAGACTACCACTTTACTCTAATATGACTGTTTATCATGCACATCAGAGGAGGATGCAGCTCCAGCACAGATGAATTATTGAGGACTTGGAGTCAAGATGGGAGCAACTTTTAGCTCATTTATTTTGTAGTCGCATTTCGTCTCCAACCACCACCGACTCCCACCCCATGAGAGAGTGGGCTCTGTAGGATGCTATGAGATGTTGGCAGCTCTGCTTTGCAATAGCATTAAGGTAAACTGGAGCAGTGTGGCACTGGGAGATATTAGTAATTAATGCTGGTTGAGTATTACGTTGGCAAAAACAAGTGTTGTGTATGGGATGTAATCCTACAAATTATTTCAATCTCAATCTTTGTTTATTTATAAAGCACATTAAAACAACTTCAGTTGATCAAAGTGATGTAAAAGCTGAAGTATGTATAAAATAACATATTAAAAACAAGAAAAATAAATAAAAACAAGTAGTGAATAAAATATAATAAGATGTCAAACTCATCCTGTATTGAAGGCCAGCCCGCAGAGATGAGCAGTGATTTAAAACTTTCTGCTGTTTAAAGGCAGACTGTTCCACAAGTTGGGAGCAGCTACAGCAAAAGCTCTGTCTCCTCTGCACTGTGGAAGATCCAAGAGCATCTGGTGTGTTCAACTCAGTCCTCTATAGCTGGAACATGTAGTTGCAACAAGTCAGAGAAAAAAGGCCATGCAAAGATTTAAAGGCAGTGAATGACTCTCTTGAATTCAGTCCCGCACCTTTGCTAATCATATTATCTTGGAAACCAGTCCACAAACAAATCAGCAGCCAGACAAGACAAAATATGATTTTAGGTCTCAGTTTTAATTTAAATTATGTGTCAAGATGGACATTTTGCACAGTGTACTTAGATCTGTGTGTGTGTGTGTGTGTGTGTGTGTGTGCGTGTGTGTGTGAGTGTGTGGGGCAAGGCAGCAGCACTTCACTATAAGTCTGACAGCTGCCTCAGGCACACACAGGAGCTGCTTGATGGGAGTCACAGAGGACAAACAAGCTGTATATCAACAAAATGCTTTGTAGGATGATATAGCAAGAGGCCAAACAGACACAAAAAGCATGGAGTGGTTACATTGAAAGAAATAGAAAGGACAGAAAAGGAGACATATCCTCTTTCCCACCAATTAGAATATAAAGCTGAAAGCAGCAGTAGATTTTTGCAGTTTTTGGTCAAAAGGTCCATAATAACCTTTTCATGCTCCATGTACTATACATCTATTAACCTGTACTAGTACTACAAACATCCTTCACATAGTAACCTGTACTAGTACTACAAACATCCTTCACGCAGTAACCTGTACTAGTACTACAACCATCCTTCACATAGTAACCTGTACTAGTACTACAAACATCCTTCACGCAGTAACCTGTACCTGTACTAGTACTACTACTGAGGCTATCATGACACTTTTGGAAATTACTGTTACACATCATCAAAATGCAATAAGCTCTAAATTGCTCTCATATCGTTATATCTTTCTGATTCAAAGTGAACAGGGGAGGGAGTGTGAAGACAGATGATTGTAAAACTAAGTAAGACATAAATGAGGAAAGGTTAGTAGGGTGAAAATATCCAGCGAAGGAAGGAACGTTGCTAATTGCCATGTTCTGGTGCTGCAGCCTTCTTGCAGTTTGACAGTCTTGCTCGGGTGTCCCCTGAGCAACACAAACAAACCCACACTGGCTGATGAGCGTGGTGACACAGCAGTGACATGGCGCTGTTAATAAACCTGGTTTATGCTCCTGGTGGTACTTACCAACCTTTCTGGTTTCCAGAAAACTATTCAGTATAAAAACCAACTTGCAGAGATCAAACGCTCGAGTGAAGAGATCCATCACAGTGAACATCAAGTCAAGTTACGTTTGTCACTGTGCAAATGTGCAGCTGTGAGTGGAATGCTTTATTGCCACACAACGACAACTACGGCAACAATAAAAGCAGACATGGCATCTGCCTAAATGAAGGTTTCTGCTGGGTGATTTTCATTATTGTAGTGAAATGATCTGAAGAGCAGCTGAGGCCTGGAAGGTACGAAAGACACACTGAGCAAACGAAAACAATACGGCTTTAGAAAATGGTCAGCAGTATAATAATATTATAGACTATACATATTTGTAGTTAATGGGCTGAAACATGCAAAAAGCACCAGGATGGCTCTTTAAGCTCCTCCATATACAGTAGAAGCAAAGCCATTAAATACAGCAGCAGAGAACTGCTTGAACATTCTGCTTATATTTCATATATGTGTCCAGTACAGGTTTGCCAAGTTTCTTTGTTACCAGCATTGTAAATTATTAATGAGGCACTGGGGAATTCACTACCACCATTGTGCTACAATAATCATTTTATCTCCGTGCCTGTTTCTTCATTCAGCCATTATCAGGCCACTTGGCACCGATGAGTTAAGAAAGCACACAAAATTTAGAATGTTTATTTCCCCAAGTTACCCTGGCCGAGAAAGCATTACCACTGTCAGACAGTTGTAGACAGCATAAAGTAACATGCATACTAGGCAACAGTGCAATTAAAATCCCAACAGAGTAGCTACACAAGCACCAAACAGTCAATAATCCAATAGCAGAGGCTTAGTCAGTGCCCAACCCTTAACAGAGCTACACAAAACAAAACATAGCTGACTTCTTATTAAATCTGCATGAAAAACACTCATAATCACTTTAAACTTGTATAAAAAAAAATCATTCAGCCTTGAATTACTTTGTGATGAGTTCCATGGCAAAGGAGCAGCGTACGTGATGGCTGATTGACTGATTTGAGGCAAGAGAACACGTGTCTAGTTATTTGACCAGGCTCTCTGGGCTGCTGTATTCCCACTCTCACTCTTTCTCTCAATCCTCATTTCTTTTTGTAGCGCCTGCAAATCTCTTTGCAGTGACAAAGCATCGCCTGTCGAGAGGATGATTCCATTGAGAGGCACTTCCTGATATGAGAGGTGCATTAATGTGATTAACCCACACATACTATTGCCGTTGATACAGCAGCTTAGGGGCTCCTGTCATCCTGTATTCTTCTATATTGGCATGATCGGCAGCTAATAGAAAATATGACGATGTATGAGCAGAAGCAGGCAACTCAAGATATCATCTGGAAAAGGCAACAAATTGTTATCAAACACAGAATCCACCACTGCTTTCTACAAATTCAGTTATGTCATTTGACTTGAAATTCAAAAGGTAATTAAGAAACAAATCCGCCTCTGAAGCTCAGGAGCTTCCACAAACGGAACAATTATGCCATTCTGCAGACTTAATAACTTGTCATTATTATGCCAACAATTATCAACCATTAAAATCAATAAAGACAAAATGACTTTCATCCTCCAATAAAATGTGTGCTTATTCTAACGCCCAAAGGTGTTTGAGGATTTTGAATAATTGTCATTTATTACCTGCAATTTGGTGATTACGGTTATATATCAGGACTATATGTGGCTTGTATACGTTTCATACATTCTCCTAATATTCATCATAGAAAAGACAAATGAGCGCTTTGCTGGCTCCACTGTGTGCTGCCCTGAGAAATTATTCACTTGATGTCAGAGTCATCATCCAATCAGCTGCATATGAATGGCTACAGGTTGCATGCAGGCCTATGTTTTGATTGCACAGTGACTAAAGCCACAACCATATAGGAGACGCAGCAGAACATAACTGCTGGGATGGCATTTATGAACCTTTTCATCTTTATCCCGATCCTTAGCTGGGAGTTCTGGCAGAAATAGATTCCTGTAACGAACGCCGAGCTTTTAGTTTTTAGAAATCTCTCTCCCCAGTCAAAGACACCCTCCTCGTGGTATATCATGAAGTCTTGGCGCAGGCTTGGTGTGAACTTCTTCATTTCAAACAGTACGAGGGTATGTACGTACAGTACGTGAGGATGTATGCATGACGGAGAAGACTCTTGGCAGTCCCTAGAGAATATATGATGCGCCAGAGGCAGCAGAAAAGTAAGTGAAGTGCTGTGTGCAACTCTTTCAGCTTGCATTCCTTTCGATCAATGGCAGAGATGGATAATAGCCTCCATAGAGACTTGCATCCTGTCTCTCTCTCTCAAATCCCCACTTCTGCTTTTGCATCTCCTCCCTCCTAGCTCCTCCCAGCTGTCAGTGGCAGGAAGCACACCAGCTCCAGAGGGCAAGGCAGGCTGAGCACAGGAGGGTCTTGGGGAAGAACATGGGGGAGAGACACATCTGGTGGACCCAGAGAGCCTGTCCGTCGCTGCCGGCCGCCGTCATGTCATCGCAGATTCCCAGGCTTCCTGGTTAACAGCTGATCCTCTCTAGGCTTACATCAGCGTGGAGAAAATCCACTCGCTGACTCAATTATGAAAGAGGTGTGAATTAAACATGAGGCTACAGCACAGGAATGTATAGTACACACCAACATACACAGCGCAAATGTACACACATAAACACAATATGTAATCATACAATATAACAACCCCATCTGTATGCTGACGCCAGGGGGGATCTGTGAGGGAAAACGAACACTGCACAGCTGATCCATGCTGGCTGTAACATTACGTATGACTGAAACAGAATATGGACATCCAAGCCAGACAGGTGAGAGTGATGGTATAGGAGAAGGTGATGAGGAATTTCACCATCTTTGCCACCTATTACTTCCCTGTGGGCTTAAAGAGAACAAAAAAGCAGAGTGGGAGTTAAGCCTGGAGCCAAAAGCAGAGCTCATTTTCTCCCCATGCCTCTCCCTCTCGCTCGCTCCTTCATGCCCTTTATTAATCATCCTTGGTTAGTGGGGCAGAGAGCGTGGTGCTAGGAGCTCTGGGGAGTGTGGAGCCACGAAACACACACACACCTTCATGTGCATCCACACTAATAGACACAGGACTCTAGGCAAACATTTCCCCTTTCATCTCTTGTTTGCTTGTAAAATACATAAAAATCAATAAAATATTAAATAAAAAATAGGAATGAGTACACACACACATCCAGCTGATCTTCAGGGATCCTGGTCTGAGGTTCTGAGGCTCAGCTGCTGCTGTAACCTTTTGAACAGTCGCAGTTGTTGTTGAGAGTTGCCATCTCTCTCACCACATAACTGTACATCCAGAGAGCCATTAAAACCCTTCACCTGAGCTGTACCTCAGCTTGGGTCAGAACCAGCGGCAGCCTCGCCAAGCCATCACAGCTATCAGACCTCATTATCAGAGCGTTTGGATATGGCAGCCAGCATCCTCTGAGAGCTGGATGTGGAACGATACAGGACAACAGGGCACAACAAAGCTAACCACTCTGGCTTCCTCTGTGGCCAATGGACAGCAGAGCAGCCTGAATAATGGAGGGTGTAATTAGGTCTTATTTCTATGCATGTAAGTGCACTTAGCCTAGAAGGCTCCATCTGGGCTACATGCCATTATTACCATTATCACGATTCAATCTCCCTGAGAAAGTGGCTAGAGAATTTGCTCATGATGTTATGGGCCAGTAGGAGGTTTACTGTAGTACTCTGGGATATCCTCACCGTTTTGCATGGTTTGGTCATCTTTAGCTGACATGTATCTATTAATATAGCACACATGGAACATATTGCAAGTTCCATGGAGAGGGAGTCTTTGAGGATGCATCTGTACACTAAGATGATTTGAGGACGTCTGTCTTGAGATGTGGCAGTTGATGCCAATGTTTCTCTACATTACTGAGTGTGTGTAAGCATGAGGGCTGTTGTGTTTGGTGTATGCCACATATTAAAACGCTCATCTTACAAACAGAGCTCAGGTGACAGCAGCAGCAGAGGGAAAAGGATGAAAGCAAGAAAGAAACACAGAAAGGAAGGAAGGAAGCAGGAAAGCAAGGAAGGAAGAAGGAAGAAGACGCACCTGGTTTCACCGTCTTCAAGCGAATCGGCTCCCTGAAGTGCCGTATGACAGCCAGGGTGTCACGGTTTGTAAGTCCACTGACGGGCGTCCCGTTCACCTCCAGCAACACGTCCCCATAGTAGGGCAGCTTCCCTACGTGACACACCAGCACGTCCAGCTTCATCTGGCCCAGGTGTGGGAACAGTCCCAGCTCCGCTCCTCCCAGGACCTCCACCACGGAGCCAAAGTCTCCCACGTTCCCCCATGACACCGCGCACTCCACCACTTTCCCGGACCAGTGTTTCTTCTTCTTCAGTGTCCTGGACATGTTTATCTCCTTTGTTTTCCAACAACTATCAACCTAACTGGTTACAGTCGCTGCGGGTTCTTTTTTGTGTTGTTACACGAAGTGACGCGGCCTGATAAACCGGCCTGAGTTATTCTCCCGTCTTGCTGCTGTTGGGGATTTCATCTTCCCGACATGTAAACGGCTGGTTTTGGTTTTCACCCCGTGAATCTGCAGCTGAGGTGTGTCATCCCACGGGTTTTGCGCACAGTTGCCTGGGTTGCAATAATTCCAAGTGCTCCTTGTGCGTAAAAACAAAGAGAGTTGGTGGTGGCGAGGTGGTTAAAAAGGGAACAATTCAGGTTTCATGCTCTCCGTCGCTACTCTGTAAACATATCTGCTCTCTGCTTCGAACCCAAACAAAATGTAAACAGTGTTTATTTTACTCACTCGGCGGTGGATTGGAGAGTGTCTGTCGCTGAAATGTAGTGCGTCAAAGAGAAATCCCTCATACCTGTGGGCAGGCTGAAAACAGACGAGCGCCAGCCATCACAGGTCGGCGGTTTTTGCTGCTGAAATCCGGTCCACGGTGACCGAGCAGAAAGACATCTGCGATCGTTTGTCTGCTACAGGTTTGAACACACCTGGCACCGCCGGCAGAAATGTTGCCAAGCTGCGAAACGCCCCTTTTACGCTCAGCAGCATCGGCGTTTTGTCTGCGCTCATGATGGCTCCATCCTCCGGTGTGTGGTGGTACTAAAAAAAATGCATGAGTCCATAATGTTTATTCTAACTTACTGTTATTTTAGCCCATGTCTAAATATAGCTATAACAGCATTATCTACATTTAAAACTATGTAGGGCTATTGAAGTAGAACATATGAGACTAAATATAATACACAGAGCATGTAATCCTAATATTAAGCATGCAGAACAAATTACACCTAATTAAATCTGATTTGGACAGGGTGGGGGTAGTATTATAGGGGAGGACGTTCATAAAGTGTCTCCACAGCGCCACCTACTGATGCAATCAGAGCGATCACAACAATTTCCTGCTCCAGTTCTCCTCTCCCTCATGGTACCTACATACCATCACGCTTGGCTGCATTCTGCTGCATTTATCCATGCATGAGCTATAAGACAATACAGATATGTATTACGGGCATGCTGTTATCTCCAGCTTTGTTCTCCAAGTGTTTGTGCAGAAAGTGCACAGAGGAGCATCAGGGATGTGTTCATGAACATATTATCATTACTCATTCAGGTCTGGTGCAGAAAATCTGACCTTTTATTCGCAGGGGGAAGACTCCCACCTACATGTAAAAAGCCCACACACTAGATCTCATGCATTTACATAGACTCATGTGTTGGCATCAAACTATTTATGAGATATACCAGCCTCTTATGTAATGTTGGTTTCATGATAATTATTCAGGATGATGCCAAACTGAAACTTCTGTGGAGATTACTAATCATGTTTCACAACATGAAATAAATAATGCACAGTGTGATTTATTTTAGTTTAAAAAAAAAACACTCCAATATAGCATGATGGATTTTGACATTTTGGGCGTGTTGACTCACAGGACAGTCATATGTCAGCGTCATGTAGTCCCGTTAATTAACTTTATAAAAGGAAGCAGGGAACACACAGCGTCTGTAGTATTTATGAAGCAGCAGCAGTTTCTGTTCTCTGAGTGTGATGCATTAGGAGAGTGTTTTTAAATACAGAGCTGCCACCCTGGATGCTGTGCTGCATAATTCATCGCCTCGTAGAGGATGATTAACAATGCTGTTGAGTCTTTGATGGGGACCAGAGAGCCAAACAAACTGCAGACTTTAAAAGGCTGACGAACAGTTAGATCCAACTCCTGGGATTCCACTGGTTTATGTAGGAGAGACTTTAAAAAAAATGAGGTCTCTTTCTTAACAACACTGATGACGGACTCACCATTTTTTAAGGCCCATATTAGCTGGCTTTGTATTGGCTTGACATGACTAAATCCAGATTATAGATGGCTTGGCCTTTTAAATCATTCCATGGTGTGCCCAGAAATCATGGTGTGGTTAAGACCCCTGTGACTAGAATTACATGTAACCTAATTCATCCAAACCAAATTATCAGAATTCATGTTTAATGAATAATGGCTACATAACAAAAAGGCTCTTTAGACATGCTTTACAGAATGTACAGGTAAACAAGGTCCAAAATATAAAACAAAATGCAAAACTTCAACAATACAAAAAAAGCAGCATTGGATATTGCCAGAGCATTTACTGCTAAACTTTGGTATAAAGGCATAAAGGACGTTCAGAGGATAAAACCATAATGCACATTGTGTTATGCTGTGTTGGCAGAAAATATTGAACAGTAAATTGAAGAATCGTATCACAAAAACAACAAAAATCTGCATCCACTGGTGAGGCGAACGATACCATTTACTGCTTAACACACGTCATCGATTTTGAGTGCTACTGACAAAGAGAAGCAACAATTTGCATGACCATGTTAAACTCTGTGACATTACACTGAAAATGCAGCATCAAGCTACACCATCACACATTTGCACTATGGATTAACTTGTCAGCATTATCGATTGTTACAAAAGAGGAAGAATGGAAACATAGCAAATCCTTTCTTGGTCAAACATAAAAAAGAGCAGAATGTAGAACTGATTATTAAAATGATGGAAGTGACAAGAACTAAAATAAACTGTCAAACATCTTATCAGGCATCATGTCCATGAAGAATGAGTATGATACACACTCTGGTGCCAGTTTATTAGGGAGCTAATGCAATCTAATGAAATAAATCCTCCAGGAAGGTTATAATGATCAGTCTTAAAGAGGTGTTGATTTAACTTTATGATCATTATGGAGGCTGCAGTTTGCGGTTGTTAACCTTCCCTCAATGATATCAATGAGGTGGACAAAATAATAGAAGCACCTGTCAGTATAACTCAGTCTAATTCAACAGCATCACCGACTACAACCTCCAGAAATTCCCTTAAAGGCTGGATTTAACGCACAATGTTGTACCCTTGTACCTAATAAAATGACGACAGTGTAATTTCCTAAATACATTGAGCAAATAGGAGTTATCTGAGAGTCACTAACAAAGCCAAATCACATCTGGGCAACTCCAAAGTGCAATAATCAAGATGATATTTTTAAGGACAACTAATGGTATTATCAAACCTGAAGAAACATTTACATTTTGAAATCCTCAAAGCCATTTAACAGCTGACTCGTGCAAAGAGTAGTTTGCTGAATCTTTCGGTTCGGGGGGAGATCAAATGTGTTCATCTTGTTACCAGAACAAACAGGTTAAAAAAAAAATACTGGGGTCAATGGAGACTAGAAGTTAATGACCTTGAAAATTACTGCAGCTTATGTGTCAAACCTCTCTGCGAATGGACTAGCAGGACATGGAATTTAATAGATCGCCAGCTTTATGTACACATACATACTTACTTATGTATAAAATAATACAATACATTCTCATTTTTTTTCACAGTCCCGAGTGAAAAACCTAGACTTAATTTCTACTGAAAGATCAGACTTTTTGAGAGAAACCTGTGATCATAAATCCTCACAATGAAAGTGGGCATGCACACTGCACAATTAAGTTTACCACCATTAAATTAAGTGCCTGTAACATATGATAAAAAAGGGGGGAAAAACAATCAGTGCATAGTGTGTGTGTGTATATATATATATATATATATATATACACACACACACACACACACACACATATATATATATACACACACACACACACACACACACATAAAAAGCCATAAAGTTTTCTGAGAATGCTTGTTTAAAAGGCCATCCAATAGAGAACCACTGGGAAAATAGCCAGCAAATCATGATTGTCACATGTGCAAAATAACGGTTATGGTTTCTCCCCAAACTGCTTATCATGACAAAGACACGAAACGAAAGACTTAGCAATTCATCTGACATAAGACGAAAACAGATAAAGATGATATAGGATATATTTATATATATATATTCATAATATACACCACATTTTGGTGTCACTGTTTCTGGGATTTGCACAACAACCAGATACCAGATAGCATAGTTCTGACCCAGTCGAGATGGCTGTGGGAATGTGGGACTCAAGTTCTTTCCTATATTAACCACAAACTGCTGGTCAGGGAACTACAAGTGTCACCTGTTTAAACCTCCATTCCCCCCCATTTGGGGCAAAGGTGGTTTAGAATTTCTATCAAAGTCATGTAGATCTGCTTTAACAGGTGTCCGTACCAGGAATGATGAGACAAAACCACCAGCAGCAGCTTGGTAAGGCTGCCATGTCTTGCCGTTGTCTCGCGGCAGCATCTGACATGGCTCTTTCAAAGCATACATTCATAGCTTTCTCTAGAAAGAGAGTGGAGGATGTGGAACAAACGGGTCCTGCAGAAAGTGTAGGTGTCAAGGAGGAGGTAAATCCAATCACTGGTCCATTTCTCCGGTCTAACACAGCGGCCAATCTACAGTGGGGAACGTTAGTTATGTCTTCTTGAGTGAAAGGGGAATGTAAACATATAAGAGAGCATCTTTGGCAGAAATGTGAGGAGTCTCTTTGGAGGTAGTGGGTGAAAAAAGAGGGAGGGGGAGGTTGCAGCAACGAGGAGTCAGAGGCAGAATGTGGGTGGATTATAAGGACCTATGTGTGAGCAGGATGCTCCTGAGGGTTAGTCCTAATAGAGGCACTTCTGTGGTCCTGTGTACATTGGCTAGGAAATGAGTCCGCCTCTGCTTTGCTCTGCTCCTCTGGAGGCGATGTCCTGTGAACTGTCACCGGATGTTGGGAGGTGCCTGGCTGGGGTCTCGAGGACAGGTCTTCCCCTTCCTCCCAGAACGACCTGCCAAGAAAATCTGCAATGACAATAAAACACAGGAATTAGACACCTACGTATTACAAGCATTTTTTAACTATTCCTGATTTATAGCTATAAAGTTAAGTAACATACTGAGAAAAATGGTCAGATATCATCAGGCTCCAGCTTCTCTAATGTGACAATTTCACTATTTTATATCACTGTGATTTTTGAGTGTTTGTCAGCAAGTTGTCTCAGAACTAATGACTGGTTGGATTAATTTTGGCCCTATACAATGAGAACACTAAGACGCTGGTGTTTTACGTGGAGTTGGCGATGCTGATTTTTACAGTTCCTTTCTGATCTAATCTCACAGAATAAACTAATACTTGTAGTCTGAAGTACTACAATCACATCAACACCTTGAAATGAAGCCTCTATGTATATACTCAGTTCAACACCTCTAACAATCTTGTTGGTTTACCTGTTCAATACATACTCTGAATATACTCTGTAAAAGTGAGCTAAGAGCAAACTTGTCTGAGCCTCTAAGAGATTTATCAATGCCATCAAAAGGAGGGGAAAATATTCCTACAGGTTTTTAATGCTGCAGAAGAGTAAAAATCCTCAGGTGGGACATAGCAGTAGGTAGTTGGCACATAGACACAGGTAAAGTTTCTGTTTCCAGGTCTCACCACTAGCGAAGTGCTCCGGGGGACTGTGGCTGCTCAGCCGTTTGTCGTGTGATGTGAGGAAGACGGACGAGTCCAGGTTGCTAATGAGGCTCTCTAGTGCCGTGTCATCGTGCTGGGCATGCTCACTGAAGCTCTCCTTCGGGTCTGGTAGAGTCTTGTCTAGCAGGTCGTCCTCTCCTGCATAGGCATAAGGGCAGTACTCCCGTGTGCGGGAGTAGATGTTGGCATTGTCATAGCAGTCGGAGCAGATGACCAGTGGACCTGCACCACCTGGCAACAGAAAATAAACACCTTGATTCATGTTACTTTCCATGTGTTCACCATTCAAGACCTTGGCTTTACTTTGATGGTGTGTTCTGACCATGGCCTTTCAAATACACTCATGACACCTGCGAATATTCTCACCACATATTATTATGCGTGAAACAATTAGAATCTGTTTCAGATTTGCACATTCAACAGCATTTTTTTGAAAATAATTTTCTCAGCATATAAAACATACTTAAGATACTAATTTCTCTATATTGTGAAACATAAATACTTCAGAATTTAAAAATCATTTCTCATTCAGACACAAACTGAACTCTGAACTGGCCATCTTTTAAAATAAATAAACGCATAGACGTACTGCTTGTGTGTAGAGGACACTAACCTGTGGGGAGTCCAGCTAGTCCTTCTCGGGGCTCTGCAGGGTGGAAGCTGCTCCGTCCAGTGAACAGAGAGCCGACCCTGCAGTGCAGCAGGCCGTTCCCCAGTTCAGTTTCCACCTCGCTACCTGTGTCTCCATAACACACGCCTGGGACATAATACAATAATATACCACATTATAATTCGACAGCGTCTGATTTCTGGAATATTCTGAAACCCAAAAGCTGAAACACTGAAAAGCTTGTATTGTATTTCGAGACATATTTAAAGAAATGTATGTTTTTGTGGTTCATACGAGCAGCAGCAGAGACAGTTGTGCATCTTAACGAGTTTGTGTTTGTGGCGTTGCCATAACAAATATTCCGTTTCCTTGTGATCACAATGCTGATGTAACCCAACCTAAAAGCGTATAACAGTGATAACAGAGATCACCTTATACAGTACGGGCAGTTCATAGATGATCACTATAAGAATCGTGTGTGCTTGTGTTACAGAAGAAAAACATAATTGTTAGGCCGAGTTCATGATATAGTCATCTTTTCATCATGATGTAGCTTGTTTTAGATCTTAAAAATGATTATTCCTTATCACAAGAAAAACAAAAAGTAAAAATAACCTCATTCAAAAGCAAAAGGTTTGTATTACAGAGTCAAACATGCTGGAATCACCAAATCTAACAGAAAGCTTCCTCACCATCTGTGCCTTTATGGACGTATCCATTGGAGAGAGGAGGCATGAGCTGCTGGTGACTGCCAGCCTCAGAGTTACTGTATCCTTCCTGAGGCTCTGACAAAGTGCCCTGAGAGGACAGATAACTGGGGATGTCCGCTGGCAAATTCATCTCATCTGGAAGAGACACATTTTGTTAGATGGTATCCAGTTTAGTGACACGAAGGTGACGCTTCAAATAAGGCATTTTTATTCTACAGATGCTTGTGTGTCTAAACTGCTGACCTGTGTTGCTGATACTGTAGTCCTCACTTTTCCTGCGCATGTGATAGATGACGATGACCCAGACCAGCGAGGTTCCAACCACACAACACACCACCACAATCACCACGATGCCCACAGTGGTCCATCCGTCCTGGTCGTACCCTGTGCCGGTATCGCAGTTGGGCGACGGCGAGACGCTCAAGTAGATGTGGCCGCGCTCTGTTCCCAGAGTATTAGACATGATGCAGGTGTACTTCCCAGCATCAGCCGGACCGGCATCAACAATGATGAGGAGCTGGTTGGCTGCTGCAAAGAAGTGGCGCTCAGTGAGCACCAGAGGCCCGTCATCTTTGGTCCAGTTGAGGCGAGGGGCTGGGCTGCCTCCGGCTATACACTGAAGCACCGCAGTTTCACCACGGGCCACTGTTCTGTCTTCCAGTGGCCGCATGAAGGATGGAGTTTCTGGAGGAGAGGATGTTTAATTTAGTCAGGATTATTCGTTATAAGTTAATTATTTTTTAAGAACTGCTTTCAGTTCTAATGTTTAAGTCATTTATTATATGCTAGTTTACGGCACAGCTTAAACTGAGTCACAGAAGAACTGTAATGTAACAGTCAGAGATGCTCCATCCAGCCACATTCAAGCATTCTCAGCAGACATGGTATAATAAGGTTTGCATTTACATTGTCATTTGTAAAACTTGCAGGGGAGGAGATCCAAACAACAAGGGTGTGTAATGAATGACAAACATAAAGAGCTGCCAATTTGAGCAGAATGACTGAGATCACCCAGTAATAAAGCATCAGTAATAAGCTTTGCTGTTTGGGGGGGTGACTCACCCAGGACGGTGAGAGTAGCATTTGCAGACAAGCTGCCAGCTGCATTTTGAGCCGTACAGCTGTACACTCCCATGTCTTCAGTCTTCACATTAGCAATGAAGAAGATGTCATCGTCTGGCATCACGTGCATCCTGCGCTCCCGGGCAGCCGGGAAGTCAGTGCCTCCATCTTTCTGCCAAGCAATCTGGGGTGATGGATGGCCTTCAGCAGCACACTCCAGCCTGGCCATAGTCCCAGTGCGGATCGTCAGATCCATGGGAGTCTTAAGAAAGGATGGCAACTCTGAAAGATGAGATGGCATCATTAGTGTGACAGATATAAAATATAAAGTCAAGCTTGTAGTAAAACACTGCTGCAGAATCACATTCATTAACAAAGGATTAATATCCTCACCATTGACCGTAAGCTTGGCCCTGTTGGAGTAGTTTGAGCCAAAGTGATTGGACACAACACACTGATAACGCCCCTCATCCGTGAAGTTGACATTGAGGAGGTGAAGTACAGTGGTGTAGATCAGCTCCCCCTCCTGGTACTGGGCATAGTTTTGAACTTCTGCATCATACAGCACCTCCCCGTCCTTCCGCCAAGCTGTGGACATCAGCGAATCACTGCTGCTGGACGCAACGCAGCTCAGGGTCACATTGTTCCCCCGCAGCGCCACGTAAGTCTCTGGGTGAGTTGTGATCCGAGGCTTGGGGAAATCATCTGTGAAGGAGCAGGGACAGGAAGTGAGACATCCACAACCTCTAAGCTGAAATGTAAGATATTAGATGGTGTTCAATACAAAGTATTACAACACAACTGGAAAAGTATGGTGGTCAGCTTGGGTGTCTATTAGGATCCAGGGTTCAGTTTTATGCAACTGGTTATGAAATGAAACCTGTAATGTCCCACTGTGTTGTGTGAGCTGGCATTGGATCAGTCTGGAAACAGTGTAATTAACAAAAGAGAGAGAATGGGACTGACCACAAACAAACTCTTCCGGGCTGATGGACAGGACATTGTGACCAAGTAGGCTGGCAGGATGAGCACAGCTAGCGGAGACAGACTGCTGGAAGTGGCTGTCAATCAGCCAGGGGCCCAGCCACTGCATGTGGCAGTCACACAGCAGGCTGCTCGTGTTCAGGACACTGAGGACAGAAAGGTAATGAAGGAAGTGTGAGATGAGTCACTGTCAAATTAACACCAATCATGAAATGGCTGAAATGAATTAAAAATAAATACATAAAAAATGATCTATGAATTCCCAGGATGTGTTAATAAACATTTCAGAGAGTGATTTAACAGATTTACTTGCTTGAAATGAAGTATTGATTTACTTACATAATAATATATTAAAAGAGGAAAATCACTTACTCTGGCAACATATAGGTTATGGGTAACTGAGTGACATTGAGCATGCAAGGCTACACATAAAATGAAAAGAGAGCTGTGGCGGCCCTTTAATGATGTGCAGTGAATTACTGCTAAAATAACCTTGTTCCTGAACCCCCAAGGAAGGAGTTACTGATAAACCTAACAGTTTATAAAAGCAAGGGAAATGCTGTCGCAGGTGAGATACATCATAAAGACAATCCTGCTAAACAAGTAAAAATACACAACACAATATAGACAACAGGCAATGATATGCAGCCATATAAAACTGTTGTGTACGATAAAAATCAATAAATAAAAAGGGGTCCTTTGCTGATCTTAAATTCATGCCCACCATCCAAGTCACACCAGAGTTCTCATTTTCCAGTCAGCAAGAGACAAAATAAAAATCAATCAATCACACGCCATGTGAGCCAAATTACAGATGTGAAAGGAAGGCGCTGTTTAAATGATCTTCATAGAAGATGGGAAAAAGAATTCACTGCTAACGACGCCTCTAGAAACATGATTTAATCAACTTAATCCTAAAATAAATCTTAATTACTAGGGTGTAACCATTATCTTCCTGTAGGCAAAGCCACTTAATTTACTCACCAAGCAAATAGTGCTATATTCTATTAAAGCATCAGACCAATTAATAACAGGATATGATTACTGTCGAGTTCCTGAGTTTGACAGCTGCTGGGGCATTTCGTTAGCCACTGCTTGAGAGGCACTCCTAAGATGGGCTGATCAAAACCTCAAAAAGGCAAGAGACTTAACATTTCCACTGCCTTTCCTCTCAGACACAAGAGACAGCTGCCTGTACAATTGGAAAGAGTCAAAATTAAAGTTACTGAGCTCCCATCCATTCATTATTAAAGCTTCATTAGGTCAGCGACTTCCATCTTCTTAATTAACCTATATAATGGCAATTAAATGCTGATTAGGTCATAAAAGCGGACACTATGCTCACTCCCAGGGTCACACTTGTATTTTTGGTTTCTACTAGAGTGTTTTTGAACATGAAACCATGTTCAAAAACACTCAAGCCATGTCTTAATAAACCTTTATTAACTGTCTGAAACAATCCATCTCAGTCTACTCTGATTGGCTGTGCCTGATATATTTTAATGAATGTGACAGAGGAAGGGGACCCAGATCTGACTGGCTTGATGAATCATGTTTTCTGTTTGAGGCAGCCCACAAAAACTGATGTCACAAGAAATGAAAAAGGGAGCTTTACATCATATGCTCCCTTTAATCACTGTGATTCCCTTTCTGTTAAGTGCTCAGCATCAGGAACAACAACACAGTGAAAAGCTGGCTTCCAAATGAAATCTGTAAAATTCATTTAGTGTTACTCACAACACTTTGAGCTTCATGTGGGACAACGCCTCAGGGTGTATCGACATGATGCCATTCTTGCTGAGGTCCCTGCAGAGTGTACAGAAATATGAATTAGACACACCTATGATGTGAGCAGATGAAACTGACTTCCCAATTCACAAGCAGAAGACAACATCAGCAGCACAGTGGTGAAAAAAAAAAAGGCTGCTGTCATCATTAATCATTCAACAATAACAGGAGATCCTTCAGACACAAGTATCACTGTGTGGAGAAGGAGAGCAGAGGCTCTACTCACAGGTGCTCCAGCTCCACCAGCCCCTCAAACGCCTTCTTTGTGATTGACTTGATTTTATTCCGCTGTATGATTCTGTAAAATCCCCAAAAAAATAATATGATGTTCAGTAAAAACAGGTGTCACACAACCTGCCCAATGGTAACATTTTACTGCATTGTCTCAGCTTTTTGTTAATTTGGAAAGAATAAACACAAGGACCAAAAAAGCTTCACATTATCTGGAATGTTTGCTGATACTGAATATAAAGTACCTGCTAAATTTGTCTAAATGTTAGACATTTTATCGACATGTATTATAAATTAAAAAAGAGTGTCCTCACAGTGTGTGCAGCTTCTTCATTCCATCAAACACACCAATGGAGTCTTCAATAGCCCAGGAGATTTCATTATTTCGGATATCACTGAAAAACAAGGAGTCACCTTTTAGATATTAAAGATGCTCTATGTAGACTGAGGATGTGATCACTCCTCCTGCAAAGTGTTGTTTAAAAGAGCACCACATTAACTCCACTGTGGCTGTCAGTGGCTCTGACTCTCAGTTAGGAGACTAGCAATCTGAGACGCCATACTTCCATTGTGTGTCACAGTTCGCCGCCCCTGCCGTTTTGATGAGGAGAAATTAATTGACTCTGCCAAGCACTGGGACGGTTCATGGGTCCACTGGAACCACAGAGAGGCCTTGTGTTTACAAGATGGTTCGTGAGCTCTTTTGTTTCTCTTTCCTCATGCCTGGCCACCTCTGAATGAACTCCACCATTTGCTGATTCCCGTCTCCCATGAAAGCTCCTGGGAAGGTCAAGCTCCCAAATACGACCCCTTCCTTGTTACAGCTCGGTTGCTAAAGCAGATGTCTGAGCTGCAAATGATGAGCTCACAAGGTCCTCTCTTATCGACACTTCTTCCCTTGCAGGTGAATGTATGATGGAGAAATACTTGCACAGTCAGGCTGATATTCTGAGCCTTTGTCTTAGTATTTTCAAAACTTGCTTGGTAATGTTAACACATTTTAGAATTGGCGTCCGTTTCAAAGCAGGCTCAACAAACTGAGTGTAACCCTGACCTCTGAGTTGATCTACTCTGAGATAGGAAACTGAGTTCACGATTCCAGAACAGCTGATTTCAGTTGGTTTAATCAACTCGGAGTAGTTTCACCTGGAGTTAAGTGCGTGCACGACAATTATACAAAGCCAACATCAATGGAGCCACGATTTGACGAGTCACCATGGCAACGGGGAAGAGGAAGGCTGTGTTTTTCACCACACTTGAATTGGAAATCTTAATGCGCTCATATGGCGAGTTTGAACACATTTTTAGAAAGAAGTGCTACACCGTTACAGCTGCAAAAGAGAGGCAAACGCGTGGAAGAACACTGCTGCCCAGGTCAATGCGTAAGTTTAAATGTAGTCCTTTGCAATCACAGTAATATTATAGGGGAAAACTGTTTGAATGGTAGCCTATTAAGTTTTCATTTAGGTGCAATCCCGCAGGGGAGAAGTGCACCTGGCAGCAGCTTAAGATGAAATATAAAAAAAACATTGTTCAAACAGGTAAGACCTCGGCATAATCTCGTGGAGGTACCTCATTTTGATCATGTTTTACATTGTAAAGTAGCCTGAATATTAAGTGGCTGTTTGACTGTGCAGTTGTTTTATCCCACAGTCTGCATCTCCAACATTATACAAAAACCTCCCATTTGCAAAGAACCGTAGCACAACACACAATATCTGATGGGATGTGAGAGCATGACTGCGGTTGGTACTGTTGCAAATTTAAGGACGGATTAGGTTGTGTATGTAGATTATGGACTGTGACGTGAAAAGGTACCACTCAGAAATGCAAGAACATCTATGCGTGGTCTGATAACAATCTCCCGACGAATATTTAATTCTCCGCGCAGTTATGCTGCTCCATCATCCACTGGATCGTTAACGAAAGGACATGTCATTTTGTCAGACGGCAGAAGTAGGCTATGCCATAACTCGCCTGCTGACTGGATGAATGAATGAATCAAATAGCGTGTGTGGCTGAAAGAGGGCACAGACAGAGAGAAACTCAAGGGCAGAGTTTTCACTAAACCTGCTTTGTGAATCAGACCCCTGCTGTCTAACATATAACACAAACTTTGTGAATGGAAAGAGGTAAAAGCAGCAGGCTTACAACACTGTTGAACCAAGTAATGCATTCTGTAGCACCGATATGTGGTGCATAAATATAGGACAATAACCCCTATTGTGTTAATAAACAGAGTTCTGCATGATACTGAATAGTACTTTACACCAAGAACGAGCATCTCTGTTGCCCCTCTGACAAAGCTAGCGCTGCTGTTATTTGTCGATGTGCTCAGCAGTAGACACTGAAGTCTTGAGGATTGTATGTTGATATTACTTTATCCCTGCTTGATGAAATATTAAAAAGCAAACTAACACAAATCCCATACCACCACCAGTCTTGTTCGACCCACACTGACAAAAGATCCCATCAGCCTTCATCTGTCAGCCTCTGGCTCAGCTTCAGCATGGAAACCCATTGACTCTCTCCCCCACACAATATTACAAAAACCCTCTGTCTCTCCTGTAGAGTTTTCAGGTTTCAACTTGTTCGAAATCAACATGATGCCTACACTGAACATCAGGACAGATGACACAAAACCAAGAGAACGGGATTCACACTGGGTGGTTTGATCTAAGGCTAAAGACATAATGACAAATAAGATCAGAATGCAGCAAAGACTATATTAGATGCTGAAGACTTATACTGGTAATTTCTACTGTTATTTTGCTAAACTACTTAGGAACACCTGGGATCTGTATTCAAGAGAGGACTAGAACTACACATGAAGAGTGACACAAACATGGACCTACTGTAGTCAGCAGCCTTCACGAGAATGCACAGAGCCAAGGACATATCAGGAGGATTATATTTTGAATACATGCAGATATCTGACAGATTTCTTTGAGGCGCAGCACTTACAGGGTGCGTAGACTTGCCAGGCCACTGAACACCCCCTCTCCCAAATGGCTGATGGAGTTTTCTCCAAGGTTCAGGCTCTCCAGGAGCCCTAATCCTACGAAAGCCGTCTCCTCTAGTCTTGTCAGGTGATTAAAGGACAAGTCTCTGCACAAAACAACGACAAATATGACACAGATAAGTTAAAAAAATGTCCTTATTTCACACCAGTTTTGTATGTCAATGCAACTCAACATTCAAGAATGATAAAGCAAAATTAGACATTCCAACAAAATTGTTATAAACGTATACAGAACATCCACCACAGGCAAGACAGCACTGAATCGACTCCAGACACCCAACAGCACTGCAGTAAGACAATAGTGAGTCCTCCAAGCAAATAGAATGAATTTCAGAGCCCTGTGCTGATGAAACAAAGTGGGGACTCTTCACTGCGTGGGGATTTTAGCTATGAAACAACACACTCACAGTTCCTCCAGCTTTTGGCAAAACTCCCAGGCGTCTGGTCGGATGATGCCGACAGCATTCTGGCTGATCCGCAGGACACGCAGCATGCGCAGTCCATACAGCCAACCTTTGTTGACCTCTGTTAGGTTGTTGTGCTCCAGCTCTCTGAGACAGATGGAATAAACACAATGCCATTAAAAAAAAGCAACTGATATTACCAGGGCTGCCCCCCAAAAGCCAACAAATCATTTTTTTTTATCTAAGGAGCTAGTTGTAGGTAGGACAGCTTCGTGGGAAAAAGGTACCCATTAGCAGGTTTGCAGCAATCGTGGGGGTAGCAGGTGTAATGCATTGACTGGGTACTTCTTCCCCGAAGTAATGAAAAAAAAAAAAAAAAAAAAAAAAATCCATACCGTCACAGCCCTAGTTGTATGGAGAACAGTACTGTGCAGTTTCATCATAAACATAGTAATGATATTTTTTAAGAAAATAATGGAATAATAATTATAATCATTTTACAGACAATCCCACCAGACAGATAGTGGCAAACAACATGTTTCACACTTGTTCCACAACTGTTGATGAAAACACTGTTTATTGTCATCTTCATGAAGAGTCTACAGCACTGTACTTACAGTTCTTCAATGTTGTTAAGCCCAAAAAAGGCTCCATCCATGAGCTTAGTGATGCCATTCCTCTGCATCTTCAGTGACCTCAGCGAGTCCATCCCTTTGAATGTCAGACTGTCCACTATCTTGATCTTGTTACGCTTCATTTCACTACAATGAGATGAAGGACCAGCTTCATTAAATGTAATTTAGACCATAAGAAACTAGAGCCACTGGAATATTTTTTATTTACAGTAAATTCAGCCAGCTGTTTCAGTAAGAGTGGTTAGAACAGAAGCAAAATCCACAGATTTGTCTGCCAACTATCATCTTCTTGATTTTAGTTTTGCACTAAAAACACATGGTGAAATACTTACAGGAACTGAAGCTGTGGAAGCTTGAAGACTTTGGATGGCAGCATGGTTAATCTGTTCCTGTTCAGCTTCAGCACCAGCAGGGAGCTGGAGATGTTTTCAAAGCAGCCAGGTTCGAGGATGCTGATCTTGTTATTACTCAAATTCCTTTCAGAAAAAAAGAAGGGAAACATTAGAGGCTAAATCAAGAGGGACACTGTTTGCTCTGGAGTTGCATTTACTCTTCTTCAATTTAAGGATTGTATCTCATTTTTTGTCAAAGTCAACGGTCTGAAAGGATTGGCCGTAACAAAATAACAGCATCAGGAATGTTCACAGCACAAGTAGAGGTGGGTATCATTTGGACTTCATTAATGTTACTAGTATCAATAACTATATTACTAATACTAATAATTATTAATGATATATATGATATATAATAATATATCATATAATGATATATTATAATATATATATAATATAAATATATATTAATGATATATATATATGATATAATGATATATGATATATATTTAACAAAGTAAAAAAAATCAGACCATTACATAAACTCATATAAAGCCATTAAATAAAAGTAATATCTCCCTGGAAACATAAAATGTCAATAACATTAAAATTAAAAAAAGTGAGGTTTAGAAAGATTGACGACACCAGTGAGCATCATTCCTTCCTCCTGTCCTTCTCCCTCTGCTCATGTTATCTTTGTCTCAGCTAGTATTTACAATAAAGCATCACATTTTAAGATGCATGGCATCTCAACAGTTTACAGTTAAGTTTTAGCTTGTTTGTAACAGTCCACAACTACCTGCTGTGGATGTGAGAGAATATTATTTTTCTACATGTTTACATCATGTTCATGCTTGTTAAGCAGGGGTCCAGGATTTGCTTTTCATGTTTTAACGTAGTTAACTTGAGTAATCCACCTCTACTGTCCACCGACTGACTTCAGTGTGTGTGTGTGTGTGTGTAAGAGAGTGATAGAGAGATAGCAGTTATAATGATTACTTACAGATATTTCAGCTGCATGGAGGGAAAGGATCCGACTTTTAGCTCAGAGATGGAGTTCGATGTCAGGTCCAGAATCTCCAAAGAAACATATGGCTGCAGCATCGACAGCTCAGTGATTCGATTGTGGACTCTGAATCATAAAACAAATATCAAGAACATTAGTTTTCAAAGTCATAATGACACCAATTACTTTGACATAACATGTCTATGGAATACTTAAATCATATCAACAAAAGGAATGACTGTTTCTGAATAACAAAAGACAATTTTATACATGACATAAAGCATCAAAAGGATCTGAACTTCACAGAAACTATAGGTCTGTGTTTTATAATCATAAATATTGTTGACTTATTTTGAGTATTTGTTTGGGACGCTAGAAAACCTGAAGGAGAGTCAAGATTCAAGATTCTTTATTGTCATTATGCACGCATAACGAAATTTTGTAGAGTCTCTCAGCTTAGGACACATAAATAAGGAAATAAAAATGAAGATATAAGATATAAAAGTATAAATATAGAATATAGAGCACCCATATTCACAGAGGAGATTTACAGTAGCATGTAATAAGTTAAAGCAGAAATGTAATATATGCAACATGAATATAGTATAGTATTTACAGTAGAGATTTAACACTTACAATGAGAGTGAGGTGATATTTGAGGAAGCATCTCCAAAGAAGGGAACAACACCCAGCTCATTGTGATTCATGGTCCTGAAATTAAATTTAATATAACATTAGTATCATATATTAAAAAAAAGCAGCGATGGGTTCATTAAATCACCCCAATGTTAAAAGACTTTGCATCAGTCAGATTATGGATTACACAACATATTCCCAAACAATTATGAGCAATTTCAGTATGGGTTGTTACTTCCATTCAAAAGCCAGCTAAAGGGACACCTAGATAAAAAAAAAAAACACTCAAATTCAACAGCCCAGCAACAAATTCTATCATTAAGAAGATTATAATGTTCCATTACTTGTGTTGTAAAAGCTTCAGTGCTGTGTTTTAATTTGATTTCCATACCTCTTAATGTAAAAGCTGCATCCATAGTTTTATTTAGTACATAGTGAAAACAGTGTTCATATTATTATTATTATTACTTATTCTATTATTTCATTGCTGTTGTTTGTTGTTTCTTTCTTACTGATACTTGTTTTATGCTAATGTTGTAGGTGAATGGGGAACGAATAAAAAACTTTTCTACTCTATCTAATAACTATCTAATTCTATTCTAAAGCTAAAACTAGACTAGATATTAAATGAACACGAGTCAAAACTAAGTAAATTTATATGGTGACCTGTAAAGCTGCTGTTATAGTTCATTGTTTTTTATGTTGTGGGGTACCTAATAAACTGGCTACTGTATCTACTACTGAATAAATAAGTTTGAATGAGATGAACATTCATTTCCAATGTTCCAATATTGACTTCATCATTAAAACAGAGAACGCGTACAACTAACACATAGCCTAAAACACATCAAATCACAGACAGTTGTAATAAAGTCGTGTCAATTGAAGGAGAAGTGGTTCAAATACCTAAATAAATACCTAAATGTGATTTATTGTCGTATGTTATGGTTGAGCCACATATCAGTGCTGTGTAATCAGTAACTTCAACAACCGTTAGTGTACGTACACTTGTGTTGTGCCATCTGGTGGGTCCACAGGAGCCGTCAATAGCCTTTTCCTGTTGCAGTCCAGAATACGGATCTCGTCTTCTCCTTTAGAACACGAGCAAGGAGCGGGACAGGAGTCCAGAGCCCAGGCACTCAAACTCAGCAGCATGAAGACAAGGGCCAAAGGAATGGGCCGACCCTCCGCCATTTTAAATGTCCTCCTACTGTGGGCTACGTAACGTTAGCTACGTGGCTAACTCGCTAAACTAGCACGTTACCTGTCACAAAACCACCATCAAATCGTTCCTGCGACTTGATATCAGTCAAACAAACAAATACTTCAGTTCTATAGTGCCATGATTCCAGGCGGAACTGTAAAATACATTTGTTTCCCAACTTGCGTGAGGCATCCCAGCAGAGATTTATCCGCTTCTTCCCAGTGCCTGGAATTCCTTCCGCTCTCCTTCCACCCTCCAGGAGTAGCTAATGCTAGCTCAATGCTGAACTGGTCCCGCAAATAAACCACTTTTCACAAGACGACATCAGTTTGGATCCACGACTGGTTGGCGTTTGTTTATATTGCACCATGTGAAATCGTATCTTTGCTTAATCCTGGTTGTTTACAACGGATTTAAATTGTTTTCTCCATCTTTCTGTCCAGCAAGAACAACAAAGCGCCTTGAGACGATGACAGAGAGTATCCCAAATCCCACCCCTTTCCAGCATGTTTACAGGCATTCTATTGGTCCGTACCCACGCCTGTCAAACCTTTGCAACAATTTAATTGGTTTACAGTCCTACATTTCATGGTAGCTTCTGTTATTCTAAGTTTTTTCAGAACTGGATGAATTGGTATTTCACATCCTTAACGGTCCTGTCCCTTGAGAATATCAAACGTAGGTTTCAGAGACTAGTCTATCACAGATTCATTTCACTTGTGGAAAAAACTGTATTTTGAAGTTTGTATATTAATATATTGTACATATTGTATATTGTATTTTTTCATATATAATAATATGTCAGTCACATGGACAAAACACGTATTTCACTTCTAACTACATTTTGTTGCTAATGCCTCTGTACTGTTAGTTAAGAAGGCTTTATCATACTTTCACTTTGAAAACTTCTTCCATCACCGTTCACTGGAAAAATGCGCTTCCTCACTACTGCGCATGCGTGCGCTCATAGCGATATGGACGAGTAGCAGCACCATACATTACTGAGGCTGCAACGAACTGAAATATGATATGTGAGATATGGCACACAACCAAGACTGAAGACCTGAGGGGACAACGGGGGGGATAGAGAGAGAGAGAGAGAGAGAGAGAGAGAGAGATAGGTGAGGTGGGGGGTGTCAGTTGGCGGACCAATCAGAGGACTCAGAGGCTTAAACCTTCAGTACCTGCACCTTTTATTATCGCTTGCTGCTCTCAGAGCGGATAGTTTCGTTCGCATGTCAGGACCAGTGCGTCTCCACAGGGTGTTCAGTGTCATCATCAGACTGTAGGAGGATGGCGGTCATGCTTCACCCCCGGACCCTCAGAATAGATTATGGCCACACTACAAGTGTTTTATGTGTGGTCGGCTCGGAACTTAATGTGAACCTGAACAGGTAGGATCGTGTTCAACCTGTTGTCTTTTTATAGACCTGTCTGGACTGTGTGTTGCTCATTCTTTGGCGATATGCTGGAGTTTACTCTGTAGTCAAGTCTTATTTATGCTGTTATGATTGTGTATGCTGTATCCACGGTCTCCTGAGGGAAGATTGTGCGCAACAAGTACCATCTAACGCTCAACGTCTTTTAGACTGGGGTACAGTCAGCCGCCTCTCCCTAAGTGGCGATCAGAAGAGCCGCTCGTCTTTTTCGAGTGCACAAGTGATCTCGTGTTTACGGTAATCACTGTGAATCGGCTGTGGGGCATACAGTAGCTTTCCTTTTTCCACAAAAAAATATTGAAGAACATATTTTTTTTTGCCATAAGTTCCGTATGAAAATGTTATTTTTGGATTTAGTACATGTTAGAATATATCCAAAAATATTATGAAGTACCTTTACTGTGTACTTTTTGAGTAATCATTTCTCATCTACCTCGCCATAAGTTATGTATGAAACTGTTATTGTTGGACTTTTTATACATATAATGTGAAGTAGGCCTACTTTTACCATGTAGTTCTGAATAATCCTTTCTCATGTTCCCTTCCGGCTAACAGAGAGAGACTGTTGCTTCATTGACACACCCTCTGTGGCCCTAATAATTTTGCTTCTTTCTTTTAAAATGTCATTTTTTTTCTCTGCCCTTATTTATTTCACACTGCTGTTAGAATCTCAATTCCAAAGTCCTCACAATGTTCGTGTCATTATTATTTTTTTTTTCTTTATTATCCTGTCTGTCCCGTTTCATACAGAACTTACGGCATTTTTTTTAGATTTTTTTTTTATGGACAAATAGGTATGCTTGTGCTCTCTGCAAGAGAATTTGAGAAAGGATTACTCTAGTGTTTCGGAAGGCAATATATCCATTAATTTATAAATATTGTCACTCATATTTACAGTATAATACAGAAAGAAACGCCAGGGACATTTACTTTATCCCACGAGTTAAATAAATGTTCTTGTTCGATCAAGTTTTGTGGAAAAGAAAAGCTCCTGTCAGCCTCACAGCAAGGCTACAGTGATTACCGTAAAGGCGTGAACATTTGCGCACTGGAAAACAACGAGCTGGCTGGCTGGACCGTAGTTCTTTGAGGTAATTTAATTTATTAATATACTTTAAAAAGAGCCCCATTTCATGAAACATAGCCTACACTTAGGATAGTTGCCAGTTTATTAGGCAGGTCCACACGTCTAAATAGAAAAACCAATGAGTCTGATACAACAGCAAATTCTACCTCCACACAATTTATAATGCAGTTATTCAGGTTTAGTTGAAACTGTATTGGAGAGGTGTTGGTTCAATTTTATGTCTATTTTGTCATCTAGTTGAATTACTCCTCCTCATTTCAATCAATGGTCGAATAAATATTTGAAAATAATGTAAAACATTTCAACGGCTCCACATCCTCCAAAATGACCACAATCATGAATCAACGCTCTCGAAAACAGTTTCAACTGAAGAAGCAGTAACAGGTAGCAGTGAAGGTAAGACTTACTTCAGGAGTGTTGTATCAAACTGGATTAGACATAGACAGGTGTAACAATGTCCATTGTTAACCTAAATCAATACAGCTGGTGGGATGATGTCATATGTTTGCAGGTCCACAACAGTCGACAGTCCTCTTTTGTTGCTGTCCAACAGGAGAGACTTTGTTTTCCCACAGAGATGTAAGCAGCCCGTTCTGCCAAATGCCAGCCTCCACAATAGAACAAGGCTTGATTACAGACTGCATGGCAGAGTGGGAGACCAATGCACCCACAGAGGCCATGTTATGCATAATCTCCCTGTAAACACTGTACACTAAAAGAGCTTTTGATGGCAGAAGTCAATCCTCCGGTCCTCAGGAGTGACCCCTGCACCCAAAAGGACCCGTCTCCTGATCAAGAAGAGTCTGCTCTGACCCTTCTTAAACAGAGTGTCTGTGTTATCAGTCCAGTCCAGTTTATTGTTTAAATGAACACCCAGGTACTTGTAAGATCTGATAACCTCAATATTCACTGGTGCAGACGGAGAGTGTTTACACCTGCAAAAATCCACCTCTAGTTCTTTGGTTTTACCCATGTTGGTCTGAAATAATAAGACAATATGACTGTATGGTGCCTATTTCCAAATGAACATAGCTGACAGAAAACCTGAGAGCTGGTGGCAGTATGCTCTTCCACACTGGTATATAAACAAATATAACAAATATGAGCTCTAATACACCCTCTGTTTTGTATAAACATACAAGAGGCACCTAAACGGTCTGTTCTGTCTCGTTCTCAGGAGTGCCCCTCCCAGCTCCAAGTTCTTCTCTGTGAAGTGTACTGACAGTGTTCAGTACAGCATCAGCCCACCAACTCAGCAGACATCCCACCTCTCTCCTATACCTCTCAATGGAAACTCAGTGCTGCTCATCCGCATGAGCCGGGCCAGTCAACATGAAAATGACAACAAGGTAAAAGCAGAAGGGAAAGTGGGTGAAACTGATGTCACAAAGCAGCAAATGAAAAAATGCACACTTGTGTTTCCTGATAATGAAAACAGTTTTACTGAAATATCAAAAATTTCAAATTAGTTAACTAAACCACTAAAACAAAAACATGTAACTTTTGAACTGAATTATTTAGTGCCCTTTTTATGACTTAGAGTAGACTCTAGCTATAAATAGATAATAGATAAATAGAAGCTCCCCTCCTTGATTCGTTCAGTTTGTTTTTTATCGCTTTTCAAATATCCTGAGGAGATGTTCCTGTTGAACAGTGCTCAAGAGTTTTCTGCGTTGCAATGTAGTGCTCATCTTTTTCATTCGTCCATATTTACAATTGTCAAACATCATTTTATGCAACTAAATGACTTTTTGTCTTTTCAGCTGTCTGTCCAGTACTATGGGGAGAATAAAGAGGTCCTGGGGAGAGCAGTCCTGCACCTGACAGCTGTTGGTAAGTTAAAGCAAAAATCAAACATCAAAACTATTTATTACCTCCAATTAATTGTTATTTTGCCAACCTAATACCAGTAGGGTGTGTGTATGAATGCACACTGTAATTAAACACGACATGAAATCATCACATAGAAATGGATATAAACAGTCTTATAGGACAACAGTAGCTGCACTGTGATATGAATAAGGAATATCTAGGAGAAGTAAAGGCACTCTGGTAAATAAGCTATGTCTGTCACTCAGAGATCTCTCTGGATGTCGATGCTGACAGAGATGGTGTTGTGGAGAAAAACAACCCTAAAAAGGTGAGTCTCAAGTGTGTCCAGTGCTGACACCTAATGCAGAATTGTTTCCTTATTTCCTGATAAATGATATGTTTATGGAGTAAACTCAGCACTGTATAGGAATCATTTAATGTCTTTTTTTACCCCACTGCTTTTCTCCATAGGAGATCTTCCTGTGATCGTGTCTATAGGTTTTATATCAAACTGCAGAACAAATAAATTTATTAATTTTATGGTATGTTGAAAACTTGTTAGGGATCCTGGAAATGGGGTCCTAATGGTCATGGAGCCATTCTGTTGGTTAACTGTGACTCAGAGCGCAGCTTCTATAAGAAACTGGACTGTGAGCAGGATCAGATCTCCAAAGTGTCAGGTAAAACACTACTGAGCCATTAACCTTTTGGTAGTACTGTTATCAGTGTTTGACATGTTTGCTGATTAAAGTGTGATAGGGTAAATATCCCAGAGCCCATGACTGCGTGCAGAGGGCGGGATGAAAAGTAGGCCTCTCATATTTCTAGACAAACCAGTAGAGCTGAAATTTGACAGTGAAATCATTATTATGAGTCTTTGTCTGTGGGTATGTGCTTCCCAGGAGCGTTAAAAACGCAAAAGTCACACATTAATGTCATCAATCTGTTGCGTGTTCATTTTAAGGAACTGTGTGTTGTATTCTAGGAGATCTATATGCATTAGTCATGAGTCACCATTGCTCCATCACATTTCTACAGTAGCTCAGAACAAACTGAACACTGACTCTAGAGAGAGGAGAGCACATTTTTACCTTCACCTGAAGGCCACAGTAGCTCTCTGACATGCTTGTGACATGCAGCAGGAATGACTGAATTGCCCACTTGAACAACTATCATGACTCTTTGTGGATGTTCAGATCTGAAGGACATGTCTGTCATGGTGCTGCGGACCAAAGGTCCAGCCAAGCTCCCAGAGGGCTACAAGCTCACCATGCACATCTCTCAGGGGGACGCAGAGAGTGTCAGAGTCTTCAGGTCCAGATCCTCTGATGTGAAGAATACACACACACTGTGTGAGTAAAGCCCCAGAAAAGATGTTGTAACATAGCTGGTTAGCTAAGGCACAGCACTGTCTTCATCTGTTATCTGTTAACCTTTTACTGACATTATTTATTTATTTTTCCAACAAAGCTCCTCATTATTTGAGCATATTTGCTGTCATTCATACTTCAGATGGGAAACTCCTCTATAACAGCTTTGTGAGGGACTATCCGCTGGTGCTGAGCAGCGACAACCTCTCCCAGGAGGTTCCTTACCTTGGAGGTGATGCAGAGATGAATTTTTATGTGGAGGGCCTCAGGTTTCCTGACAAAGACTTTGATGGGCTCATCAGCATCAACCTCAGTCTGTTAGAGCCCATCTGCACTGTAAGAGCTGCAACATGGCATCCAGTGTTACACATCTTGATTTCATCTCCTGCCATACATTCTTTATGTTGTTCAATCATGTTTTACTCAACAGAACTGTTCATGAGGAAAAAACTAGTGTAAAGCGAAAAGAATAGTTTTGACTTTTTCTTCAGGGTATTAAAGGAAAAACAGTCCACAGGAATAAAATAAGAAGAACAAATAACCCAATTTTGGGAGTTTGATGGAAAAAACAACATAGATTGAACAAAATTCTTTACTCAACATCTATTTAATAGTAGTCGTTTTTTCTCAGAGCTTTCAACCACACCTCACAGTCTTCCTCTTGATCTGGTTGGTCCAAACAAAGCTCAATATTTATTTTGGTTAAACTATTATTTCTGAGGTCAAGAAGAAACACGGAACATAACTGGTCTTAGCACATTTGTAATGGATTAGTTTTATTTTTTTTGTTGTTGTATTAGGTGTAATTTTTAGAAAAGTCACTTTATATTACAAACAGATGTGCAGCTAGCAGTACTCTGCAGCCTCACTCTTGTTTTGTCAGGGTCTCCCTGAGACGCCAATCTTCACAGACACAGCAGTGTTCAGAGTGGCACCGTGGATCATGACACCTAACACCCTCCGGCCTGCAGAGGTGTTTGTCTGCAGGTAAGACTGCACTGATGAATAATAAAGATGATGTTGACAGCAGATGAGTCATCAGTATTTTACAGTGTTACACATTACCTTTCATTTTAACTCAAGACAGTTATGCACGTGAATGACTTCTGATTTGTGTTTTCTCTTTGTGATTCTCCATTCTTGGTCAGATTTTGGTTATTGGTAGGATAACATTTTGAAATGGCTATTATGTAATGAAACCATTGTCTTCTCTGGTCACCTTGTCAGCACATCTGATAACTACCCGTTCCTTAAAGGAATGAGGAACCTCGTTGCAAAAAGCGGGTACAAGCTTAAGATTTGCCATGAGTATGTAAACAGAGGAGATCGCTGGATGCAGGTAAGAAACCTGAATATGTCATATAAAAACAATCTCTGAAAAAGAGCAACAACTGACATTCTGAAATTTTAAAACTCTGCAACAACAGTAACATCAGTGGATTTCACACCAACCACATCCACAAAGAAAAGGAATTATTCAATCATTCACATAGAAATAAAAAGGATATTGTTGTTATTCAAAATCACTGATAAAAAATACAATTTGTATTCTCTTGTATTAGGATGAGCTGGAGTTTGGCTATATCGACTCACCTCATCACCGATTTCCTGTTGTTCTGGATTCACCTCGAGATGGAAAACTCCTGGATTTTCCATATGAAGAGCTGCTGGTGAGACTCAAATTTATCTTGAAATAAGGGTGTTTGGATATAGAAAATAATGTCAGGCAGATCATTCAACAGATAATTTTAAACATTGCTGTTTATTACAATCTTATTCAAAGCAGCATGTTTTAGAGGATACAGCTGGAGGGGACATTTAACCTTTAACCTTTGTCTTCAGGGACCTGACTTTGGCTATGTGACGAGGGTGGCACAGAGAAAAGATGTGAGCAGTCTTGACTCGTTCGGTAATTTGGAGGTCAGTCCTCCTGTCACTGTTAATGGAAAAAACTACCCGCTAGGAAGAATCATCATCGGAGTGGCTTTTCCCACGTGAGTCCCTGCTTTGTAGGGTAGCACAGGAAACAACATGTGGCAGAAAAATGAATGATCTGTGAACATTATTTCTCTCTTTCTTTCAAGGGCAACTAAAGGACGAAACATGACAAAAGTAGTTCAAGACTTCTTGTGGGCTCAGAAAGTTCAGGAGCCCATTGCCTTGTTCTCTGACTGGCTCTTTGTTGGCCATGTTGATGAATTCATGACTTTTGTTCCTGCACCTGACAGAAAGGTAAATATTTCCTTATTTTATTTATATACTGAAATATGAAGTAATCAGAAGACAGGACCAGCTGTTAGTGGTTGATACTGTACATTATGGATTGTTTAAGCTCTCAATACAGAGAGACAGCCGGTATTATCTTTGTCTCTGGTGTTTCGGTGCTCAGGGCTTCCGGCTGCTGCTGGCCAGCCCAGACGCAGGATACAAACTATTCAGAGGCTTACAGAGGGATGGACATGGACAAGCCAAACTGCTTGAGGGTAGGTCTGTCTTTGACAAAGTTACCTGTGGAATGTGGACTGTGTAATGTGCCTCTAAGCAATAAACAAATAGTTCTTAACACTGAAAAATGCTCTCAAACAGGTCTGAAAGATGAAGAACCAATAACAGTGGATGAGTTACTTAATGATGAGGGTCTCCAATCTGAAAATAACTATGTGCAGGTGAGTGAAGTCCAGAAAAGGTGATGAAAGACTAGATCAATCTGTATAGGTATATGGACCGATTACCATCTACCATCCTCCTAAACCACACTGTGACTTTTTAAATGAACTCTCCACCCTCCTCACCCATCTGTCCACACTCTCACCAAATGTTTTACTGCTGGGAGACTTTAATATTCACATTGACAACCTCAATCTCCCCCTCACCAGAGACTTTTTATCCTGTCTGGACAGTTTTGGTTTCCACCAACTCACTGACTTTCCGACTCATAAAAAAGGTCACTATCTGGACCTAATTTGCTGCTCTGGTCTCACTCCCTCTGACTGCTCTGCTCATGAACTCCCTGTTACAGACCATTTCCTCCTCACCTTCAATATCGCTCCTTCACTCTTTACTATCAAGTCTCCCCGTGTCATCTCTTTACGTAATATAAAGGACGTTCATTTAGACACTCTCTGCAACAATATTGACAGTATTACCATCTGGGACTCTCCCTCCAATCCCAATGATCTTGTCACACTCTATAATAACAGCCCCAGTCAAAACCCGGAGTGTCTCTGAAATCCAAAGGTCGTCAACTTGAACGGCTCTATAAAAAAACTGGACTCACTATTCATAAGGAAATGTTCTACAATCATATACTTCTTTACAAGACTCCATTGCCCACGCCAAATCAATTTACTACTCCACTCTGATCACCTTAAATGAAGGAAACTCCAGATTCCTTTTCGGTCTCCTTAACAAAATCACCCAGCCTCCGACTTCCCTCCCCCTCATCTATACTCCACTGATACCTGCTGTTCAATCAAGACCTTTTTCAACAATAAAATTGATAACATCCATCAGCACCTATGCCTGACCGGTCTACCTCCCTCCCCTCCCCTCCTGCCACCACTCTCTCACTACCTTTCCAGCTTTCAACTCCCTGTCCCCTCTGAAATCACTGATCTCATTCAACACTCAAAACTGTCAACATGTCAACTTGATCCCCTTCCCACTACCCTGGTCAAATCCTGCCTCTCCTCTTTACTCTCATCATATCCGCTATCATCCACTCTTTACTCACCTCTGGTATTGTTCCTTCCTCGTTAAAAACTGCAGCTGTGACTCCCATACTTAAGAAACCCGGTTTAGATCCCAACAACTTCAATAACCTATGCCCCATCTCTCACTTACCCTTCATCTCCAAAATTCTTGATAAAATTGTTGCCAGCCAACTTCACTCACACCTCACCCAGAATAATCTCTATGAGCCTTTCCAGTCTGGTTTTCGCCCCCGTCACAGCACAGAAACAGCCCTCCTCAAGATCACAAATGACCTCCTTATGGCAGCTGATTGTGGTTCCCTTTCCATCCTCATCCTTCTTGACCTGAGTGTGGCCATTGACATCATTTCACATCCCATCCTCCTCGATAGACTCGCCTCCATTGGTATCACCCTCACCCCCCTCAGCTGGTTTCATTCTTATCTCACGGGCCACACTCAGTTCATCCAGTTAAAATCATTTAAATCTGATCTCTCCCCAGTTACTTCAGGTGTACCCCAGGGCTCCGTCCTGGGGCACCCTCTCATGTCAGTCCCATATCAATAATATCACATGGTCTGCCTATTTCCACCTCCGAACTATCAACCGTCTCCACCCCTCCCTCACCCCTTACAGTGCTTCCGTCCTTGTCCACAGCCTAGTCACCTCCCTTTTATATTATTGTAACTCTCTCCTGTTCGGCCTCCCCCAAAAGTCCCTCCATAAACTCCAACTGGTCCAGAACTCAGCTGCCAGAATCATCACCAGAACCCCCTCTTTCCACCACATCACTCCCATCCTTCAGCAACTACACTGGCTCCCGGTCAAGCATAGGTTGGAATTCAAACTCCTCCTATATACATTTAAGGCCACATTTCTACTCCATCGCGCTCCCTCAGATCCTCCTCCTCCCTCCACCTCACTGACCCCTCTGCCCGCCTTGTCATCATGGGGAGCAGGGCCTTCAGTCGCTCTGCTCCCCGGCTCTGGAACTCCCTCCCCGCCGACCTCCGAAATCTGACCTCCCTTTCCCTGTTCAATTCCAAACTCAAAACACACCTGTTCAGATCCGCCTATTCTCTTTAACTTCACTGTCCTGTCTCTCCCCACATTACTCATTTTTGGTTTGTTTTGTTTTGTTGTGTTAATTGTAGTTGAATTGTTTTGTGATTGTTTTATTTTATTGTTGCTCTTACTTGTTTGATTTTTTTGTATAGTGTCCTTGGGTTTCTTGAAAGGTGCTTTTAAATAAAATGTATTATTATAATTATTATTACGATTATATCTTATTGTTGATTATCTCATTCCAAAACTATGGGCGATGACATGCTGAACAGCTTCCACTCTCTGGGAAGGCTTTCCACTGGATTTTGGGACCCGGCTACAGGGATTTGTTCCCATTCAGCCACAGGAACTTTAGTGAGAGTGAGCACGGATGTTGGGAGATAAAGCCTGGCACTCTGTCAGCATTTCGGTCAGATGTGTTAAATGTGGGTATGGTCAGAGTGCTGCGGCATTAGGATTTCCATTCATTTAAACTTACTAAATCGCAAAACAAAACATCATTATATCTACTTCCCTTTTAGACACTGTGCTTCAGCAGGCGAGACAAATCTAGCAGGGCAGACTTTTGATTTTTTTTGGGAAGATGGCATTCTGTCATGACCATGGATTCTCACAAGATCATGATTAAATCACCAGATCACATCTGACACTAAAATCCATCTTGTCAGGCTTCGAGTTATAGGACTCTGTCCAGCAAGCTACCTCAAGTATCTTTTGAAAGTTCCTTCCGTCTTCCAAAAGGTTTCTCACATGGTTCTGTGTAACAGACCAACCGGCTGGTCAGGTTGATCACACAGAGCCAAGCTGAAAGTGACTGAGCTCTTCAGTGTGAGTCACACTTTGCAACCAAAAGTTTGCATTCCTGTATGGTCATTTATGGACCTTTCAGCAGTGGGTGTGTCTGTGGAAACAGAACCTACTAATCAGCAGGAATGTCCACATATTTAAGCCAAAGCTTAACTCAAGTAGATGACATACTGGTACATTTTAATGTTGGTACTTGTATTTAGTTAGGTTTTAAAAATTGCTCTACTAATAAGAGACAGACAAGGTGTGCAGAGCAAAAACTGAGTTAAAAAGGACTATGATGTTTTTTCTTTGTCAGAGCTGCATCGACTGGAACAGAGACGTGCTGAAGAGAGAGCTGGGTCTGGACGACGAGGACATCATCGACCTGCCGATCCTCTTCAAGTTAGTGACTGAGGAAAAGAAAGGGTCGCCGTTCAGAGCTTTGGCTTACTATCCAGACATGGTGCGTTCACACATAGCGCTTGACCATGATCATTTTCCAGTCGTCGTTTCCAGTGTAAGGGGCTTTAAAGCACTTCCTAAATAAATCTGAGTCTCACAATCCGTCACGTCGGCTTACAGGTGAATATGATCGTCTTGGGGAAAAACCTCGGCATCCCGAAGCCCTTCGGCCCCAAAGTGAATGGACGCTGTGCCCTGGAGGCGGAGATGTGCTCCCTGATGGAGGGACTGGGCCTCAGCTGCACATTCATTGACGACTACGCCTCCTACCACAAGCTGCTGGGAGAGGTGCATTGTGGTTCCAACGTCCGCAGGGAACCGTTCGACTTCAAGTGGTGGAACCTGGAGATGTGAACACAACTGAACAGTGGATTGAGATGGGTTAGAGAGGCAGATGAGGTTGAAGACATACTGTATGTGTTCTATCTCTAAAAATCATGAAATACTTCATTTTCTCATCAATCATTTTGGCAATACTTGTCTCTTTTCTCAAAATGCTTGCACAGTAACCAACCACTGTATGTTGGAAGAAATACCCCAGGTGTTATAACTATTACGTATCTTCATCTTTATTAAACATATTCGTTGGCTTCATTTACGAAAACAATGAAAAGCACTATTTACAAACGTCTTTGAACAAGGGCTGAAGCAGACTGCTGACAAGAACAGAAATACAATCATTTGAATCGAGCACATAGAGGATTCACTCCCGGTGTTGTGGTTTGGTCCAGCGGTTGGTGCACAGTGTAAGCACAGTTATACCACACAGTGATGTGCTATAAAGATACAGAGCCACAAGAGGGCACACTTCATCTACTCAAGCATTTCCAAAGTACAGAGGAAACTCATTTTCAATGACATCTTTTCAGGAATCAATTTTAAAGGCTGTAATACACAGCATGGATGTGTAATTGTCACCAAAAATGTGTCTTTGTATTGTTTGCGTTACCATTTTTCTGGAGACTTGAATGCAAAATGTTGTGATTTGCAGCTATAAACAGCTTGATGAATATACAGTACAGACTTTTTTGGTCCAGTGTTTTGTAATCTGTAAATGCCTTCTTTAATTCACCACAGACAATAAACCTCATGTCCGCTTTAGTCATTTCACTGAAATAAACTCACCACGTCTATTTCCTTCATAACAAATTAAAGAGAAAAAAGCTTTTCCGCTCAGGAAAGGTGAGCTATTTTTTTCTGTGTGTGTGTGTGTGTGTGTGTGTGTGTGTGTGTGTGTGTATGTGTGTCAACACAGCATCACTGTTCACTGTGGCAGATAGCATGTATGAACATACATGTTTGCTTAGTTTTACATTCATGCCAGCTGGCAAGACAGTGCCTTTTAAATATGACCCTCCTTCAATGCAGCTCGTGCGACACAATCATTAGAAAGGCAACTTCAAAACGAGTCACAGTGTAATTCATTTTCAATGACAAATCAGGTTTTTCAGAAAAGGTCAGCATTTCCAAATCACTCTGAAAATGTAGTGCTTAGGGTCATGTACATATAATAACACTTAAATAAAGTAAGAAACTGGCATTTGGCTCTCTATCAGCAATGTGCACTGCATCTGGAGATGTTGGCTGGTTTTCAATAAAACACAAATGACAGGGACTACACCTCTATGTCAAGCATGGCACCAGTGTGCAGAGGACAGGGTTCTTTTGGCAAGCAGATTTACACCATGCACAGCACTTTTGTATACACACACCTGTACACAGACATCAAACCAAGTGGTGAGGACAAAGGTCAACAGCAGGACCTTGACTTGTGGCATGAGGACGTGTGTTGCTGGTTGGGGCACTACAGTAATTGTTATTCTAATTATAGTCTTAAAGTCTTAAAAAAAATTTTTTTTCTACTTTCTGGTGCAAATTTTGAATTTAAAAATTGCAGATGCAATTTTTTGTCGTTTCACCCACCTACTGTAGCAGGAAGGTGACTGACGCTATTATAGCCACCAACAGCAGCATCACAGAAGTGTCCTCCATCAAAAATATGACAGATTTATCGACGCTGTCGTCAAACACAACAAATATCCACTGCAGAGTACTCAGAAGAAGAATAGATCATCAATAAAACACAAAGTTGCCTGACAGACTGCCACACACCCGGTACATCAAAGTTGAACCCACGTGCAATATCACAGTGGGATGTGAGGTTGACATTAAAAAATCTCTCATGTGCCACTCTCTAGACTGTTTCACAAACTAAATAAACAGCTCTTGTTTGATTGGTCTCTATTTCTTCCAGATTAACCCCCCCATTCAAATCCTGATCTTTTAAAGAGACACAATAATTTAGTGTTTACAGCAAGAATCAGGTTTCAGAGCTTACTGGCACGAAGAATGCGCTGGCAGCCGGACTTATCCTGCTAAGCCAGCTGATGGATGACAGACAGTCAGTAGTGATGCTGTGTGGGAGAGGAGGTCTCTTCCTTTTTGCCTCTGGCATTCAGTGAGAATCCCACATGGAGCTGGAATGAGAGCGCTATGTAGGTACAGTACATGGCCATGGAGCTGTGCGTCAGTCATGACAGGCAGCAGAGCCATGTGCCAAACACACAAAAGAAGATCCGTCAGTCAATTGCTCTGGCTTCTCTACTCCTCTTCTGTGTCAGTTTTCAAGTTCACGTCCTTGGCTCATTTTTAGCACAATATGCCTCTTATGGTGACGCTGAGACAAGGGAGGTGAAATGGGAGAGATGCATCCAGGAGAACATAAAGGAGAGGAAGACAATAGAGTCATTAAAATGGGAGAACAAAAGGAAAAAAGTCTTCATCGTCATATAGCCCTTAAATAGCCCCAAGATCATGTCAACAGTTGTCTAACCTGAAAATGGAAGTCGATGCAGTGATCAGAGGAGTGTGGCTAACAGGTCTGCACACAGAGACAACATGGTTATAATCAACATATACAACAACAGAAAAACTGCAACAACACAAAACATCCGAGTAGCAACCAACAATGTGTGCTGTTATTGATTAATCTGTACATTCAGTATTTAGCCATGTCAGCATCTTCCACACAGGCATATTTCAACAACTACTGGATGGATCACAATGATAGTTTTGTTTTTATAAACACATGTTTCGTAGAGGGTGTTTCTAGTGACTTTCACAATCCTTTACCCTATCATGTGTGGTCAGGAGTGAAAAGTCACAACAGCTGTTGTACGGATCGCTGTGGGATCGTTCATCTTCCACTAAGGACAAATTGTACTTGTTCATCTCCACCATCAGTTCAAAATTATAATTTGTCCAATATTTTATGAACTAACTAACTGATGATATTTCCATCAGCCTTATCTTTACGTGTATATTACAAATGATTAATCACATCAACATGGTAACACACTAAATTGAGATGGTGAACAGCTCAAGGCACCACTGTACCGGACCACAGCCTCACAAAATCTTTAGCATGGCTACAGACTCTAAGCCTTATTGACATAATGTCTAGTCTATAAAATGTCAGAAAAGGCCTATTGCCAAGTTCCCAGAACTCAATGTGACATTTTAAAAAGTCAAAGATATCATATTAAACTGCTGAAAAGAGAAGAAAACTTTCACATTTATGCCAGATGTAGAACATATTTTGTCTTTCTCCTCAATAAATGACTTAAACAATCAACCAGAGGCAATGTTCTCTCCAGCAACTTTGTAAAACATGGAGTAAATTTATCCATCAGAGTAAAACCAGTTTGTCTCACCGATGAGGACTTGTGCTCATGTGAGGGGAGCTCTGTCTTGGGCCGGCTGTCTGTCCCTTTCAGCTCAGAAATCTTTGCTCCGTCCGCTTGCTGCTGAAGTCGAGACGCTGCTGGGAGAGAGACGACAGATGCGTCAGATGGCTGTCATGGTTAATAAACTCAAACACATGCTGCCAGCTGTTGTAGCCTAAAAAGAATATCCCAGCATGCAAAAGATTAATGTTCAGAGTGAAAAAAAATGAACGACCTGACAGAAGTTTAGTGGGAACCACAGTAAATTTGCAATGCTGTACTTTGTAGGACACAGTCACTTTTCACTTATTGAAGTTACACAGCTCAGTGTTGGTGCTCACTGCCAACATGTGACACAGTCAGCCTTTAGGAAGATCCCTGTTTTTCACACCTCCAGGTTATCGCTGATCCTCTCTCTCTCCTAAACTTACCTGGAAAACTTCCCTGGCTGGTACTGCATGAACTGTCCTCCATCGTAGAGCTGTACACAAATG